>JAMWBK010000013.1:0-600000 GCA_029953675.1 Rhodosorus marinus
CCGTCCTTCGTTGAAGGCGAGTTGCCGCAGCTCCTCGGTAAGCACAGACAGCTGGTTGCAGAGCTTCGACGGCTACCTCCGGGCTTTCTCCAGTGCTCGTTGTTGCTGTTTCGGTATTGTTGCAGTCAGCGGTTAACCCATTGGCTTCGCTCACTTCCAACTCATTGGGGCCGGTGGTTGGCCACTCGTGCGGATGCTGAAAGTTTCCGTGACCTGGGGTATTTTCTCGATGAAGAGCTGAGCGCTCTGCCGCGACCCACCTGTGATGTTGTGCGCGCCCAGGTAGGCCTCCCATTGCGATTGGGGGGACTGGGCCTCTGCATTCGTGTTGTGGTCCAACCTGCAGCCGCAGTAGGGGCCTGGGGAACCGCACTTCCCACTTTGAGCAGCTTGGGTATCTCGAAGTTCCGCAATTTGATGGCGAGCCTCTCGCGGGGTGTCTTGCTTCCCAGCGTACCTGAAAGCGCCCAAGACTTGTTTCTGGAGCTCCAAACCGCCCTGAATTCCTGTACTAGTCTCCCCGAAACCGTTCAACCCCGTCTTCCTGACTGGCGAGCTGTATTTGACCGCTCTCGAGGCTCCGCCCCGGGGATTCGTCCTGCGCCTGAACCTGTTCTAGGGGAGATTGACCCAGTGGTTGCCGCAGAAGAAGAAGTTCCAGTTGATCCTCCTGGTGATTCCCAGCGCGCTGGGAGCCGAGCTCAAGCACGCACGGATGCGCTGCAAAATATCCTTTCTTGGGACTTGCACCGTGCTGCATATGGCCGACTCCTCGCGCAGATGGTCTCATCTTCTCGCGCTCGCGCCCGCCTACGTAGTCTTGGAGGGGTTATTAGCTCTCAGTGGCTCATGACCGTACCAGCCTTTCCGCCACTCACACTGTCGGATTTCGAAGTGCGTACTTCACTGCGCTTATACCTCGGCTTACAGCAGCCCCCTTGGCCGTACGAGATGGGTTCGTCGTGCCCTCTCTGCTCTCAGACTGAAGACAACGCAGATTTTGGCGCCCACCTGCTCGCTAGTTGCCCGGCGGTGAAAGGTGCTCGAACCCGCCGCCACACACGGATCTTGAACCTGTTATACCGGGAACTTCGGCCTATAGTCCAGCAAGCCGGTCTGGAAATCGAACGTGAGAAACCTTTACCAGCCGACCTGGTGATCACCTGTGACGACAGCCGCCGTACCACATACGTTGATCTTGCTGTTCCTAACCCTCAAGCTAGTCGTTATCTCCCGGCTGCGGGGGAGCGCCGTGGATCTGCCGCCGCCAGCATGAGACGCCGCAAAGAGATCAAATACGCGGGGGCTTTGTCTTCCCCTGGTGTTCGTGCTTCGGCACTAGCACATCGCTTGGTACCCCTGATCATTGAGTGCTTTGGGTTCATGGACTCTGTTGGTTCTCGCTGGCTTCGGGAGTTGTTCCGCGAACGCCCTGACCGTCTTCAATCGTTGTTTACCCGCTTAAGTTTCCTGCTGTGGCGCATGAATGCCGCTTTGATGTTGGAGGCGCGAGTACTTCGCCGCGCTTAGTCTTTTTTTCCCCTCGGGTTTTTTTTTTTTTTCAGCCTCCGATTAAACCATTCATTCAGGAGGTGTGCTAGATATAGGAGGTTCTAATCTAAGTTAATAGCCCTAAACTAGTATGAGGTGCCTATCCATATGGAGGACAACAGCTAAGATGGGTTTATTGGTTGGTTTATTGGCTTGACTGGCTTTACTGGACTTTACTGGACTTTACTGGACTTTACTGGACTTTACTGGACTTTACTGGACTTTACTGGACTTTACTGGACTTTACTGGACTTTACTGGACTGGACTTTACTAGCATAGCCTGAAGCGCTACGCAAGGCGTGAAGATGAACTAATAACTAGGGAGGGAAGCATGCAACCCCAGGCGCCGATGGCGCGCCTCGGAAAGCATGTCGCTGGACGCCTCAAGAGCGCCAAATATTCAGTCATCGCATCGCTTGGTACCCCTGATCATTGAGTGCTTTGGGTTCATGGACTCTGTTGGTTCTCGCTGGCTTCGGGAGTTGTTCCGCGAACGCCCTGACCGTCTTCAATCGTTGTTTACCCGCTTAAGTTTCCTGCTGTGGCGCATGAATGCCGCTTTGATGTTGGAGGCGCGAGTACTTCGCCGCGCTTAGTCTTTTTTTCCCCTCGGGGTTTTTTTTTCAGCCTCCGATTAAACCATTCGTTCGAAATATTCAGTAGGATGCTCAGCAAAACATTTCCGCAACCACTCTAAAACCGACATATCCACGTGACCAAAGCTTTCCACAATGAATGGCTGGAACCGGTGAGAGCGACTCTCAGCGCAAGGCAGACTGGCCATGCTCTCGGACTTTACTGGACTTTACTAGCATAGCCTGAAGCGCTACGCAAGGCGTGAAGATGAACTAATAACTAGGGAGGGAAGCATGCAACCCCAGGCGCCGATGGCGCGCCTCGGAAAGCATGTCGCTGGAATATCGCCAAAGGGAAACACTTAAACGCCTCAAGAGCGCCAAATATTCAGTAGGATCCTCAGCAAAATATTTCCGCAACCACTCTAAACCCGACTTATCCACGTGACCAAAGCTTTCCACAATGAATGGCTGGAACCGGTGAGAGCGACCCTCAGCGCAAGGCAGACTGGCCATGCTCTCAGCATACCGTCGTTCCTTAACTCTTCGAAGGGCTGAAGCCGCGGCCCCCCGGCGGCGGGCGGCTGCGGTGAGGTGGGCGCTGGCCACGGGGCAGGTAATCGCAAGGTCCACAGATGTTGAGCGTCTGGCAGCAGCGTCAGAGACGAGGAGATCGGCTATACAACGGGGCGGTGCAGAGTCCGAGATTGATCTGGGCAGTTCCGACTCAACCTCAACCGTATGCCCTATCCGAGTCAAAAATTCGCTGAGGATGTACTTGAGGCGAGTGTGACGCCTCGTACGGAGACCTCTCAACAGTCCGCAGGAACCCAGGAAGTGGTAGCCACAAGCGTCAATCCGACTCTCACATCCCTGACAGAAAGACGGCCGATTAGAGTGCCACGGAGCCTGTGGCAAACCGAGATAGATCCGTGCGGCAGAACGGAACTGGAAAGTATCAAGCCGATGACTCAATGACGACGGTAGAGTGGTTAACCACAAGTGCGAGAGATGGCCTCCCATGCCGCGGAGACGAACGGCAGTGGTAGGCGGCGTGAGAGGAGAATTGAGCATGACTGTGTGAGCGGCACTGTGTTGGCCCCAGGTGAGGCTATGTTGAATCACATCAGTGCGGGAGCTCCACAATCGGCTCAAACCCGGGTAGTCTGCAACAGGTGACCCGGGGCTAGCCTCTCCGTCATCGGCAAGAACTCGGTCGAGGGGAGAATCCTCAATCGCTTCAGCTCGTCCCCATAACAGCTCCCTCCAGGAACGAAAGCGGGACCGATTTGCGTCCGGCACGGCGTTGCACCTCCTGAACGCGTGTTGAAGACCATCATAAATTGTCAAAAGCGGGGGCGGCAGGGTTACTGGATCCTCGTTGGTCAAAGCTCGAGCCAGGAGGCAGGCACTTCGCATCTGGAAGGTCACCAACGTTCGCAGCGCGGTAGCCCAGGAGGCAACCGCCGCTGGCGAGCATACCAGCCCACGGTCTGCGACGCCGAATCCCCCTAATCGCAACGGTAGAGCGATCTGTGCACGAATTAAGTCCCTGTCGGGAGCAGCTTCAAGATCGAGGGGCTCATCCAAGAGCGTTCCCCAGTGTTGCAGGGTCATTTCGTCGGCGCGTTAGCCGCGATCCACGAGCCCCAAGCTGGAGGCAGGCTGCGCAACCAGTAGTTGAGTCTGGGACCGGCACAAAAGCGGGAAAGCAAGCAGGCCGATTGCAGAATGCTGTCGGGTAGGTGCTCAATGGCTTCGATGAGTTGCTTGTGCCGTGCCAAAACTCGCTCGCAGGATGCTTGGACAAAGTTGTCAGTCCCCAATCCGACGCCGTGGTGTTCGAACCCTTCACGTTCGCTGATTAGTCGCAGAGTGGGTGGCAGAGAGTTCAGCGACACGTCCCTCGGGGGGAGAAAGCGACATTTTTCTGTTTCCACAGTCAAACCGACGCGACGTGCAATCGCTTCGATCTCGGTCAGTCCCCTAGCCAGGGTGTCAGGGGTGCCCAGCAATGTTACGTCATCGTGGTACGCGCAGATTCGAAGATCCGAGACCTCAGTCGAAAGACGTAAAAGTACGAGCTGTAGGGCACAGGCATGAAGAAGAGGTCCGCAAGGGTCGCCTTGTTGGACGCCAGTATGGGCTTGAAAAACAGTGCCCTCCGTTGTCAAGGAGGGGAGGCTCTCCCCTCCGTAAATACCCGATAGAAACGGCCACGCCTCTGGAAATACCCGTCTGAGCACCTCTAGCGCATGCGTCCTCGAGACGCTGTTGAATGCGTTCCGGAAATCAACCACCAAGACTCCCCACTCCGGCCTACTGGCGCGTTCTAGCTCGATCCCATGGGTGATCAGTTCGCAACCCCCAGAAAATCCCACCCCTACTTGCAAGGGCGCCATAAAAGCTGTGACGCGCTGGCGAAGGCGCTGGCATAGCCACCTCCCGGCTAACTTCCGTAGGCTCTCCACCATCCCGATCGGCCGGAGACGCGGGTGGGCCGGCTGGTGGTCAGGTTTCGTGAGCAAGCAAAGCTGTGCCTGCCGGAGATGTTCCCATGGCGCAGACGCACCCGATACGCCCTGGAACAACTTGTTAAGGATCCTCAGAAGCGCGCTCTGGCCAGGCTGGCTCAGGGCCTGCAATAGCTCTGTTCTTAGTCCGGAGGGTCCGGGACAGCGTCCCCGACGCGAGGTACGAAGCAAATCCTCCAGGTCAGACTCACTGAGGGTCAGATCGATGCGAAACCTGGCCAACTCCGGACGGTCCAAGAATACCTCGAATTCAGGGGACAAATCCACGTCGGACTCAGGGAACAAAGACGACACCGTCTGGGCGAGACTATCATCGTAGGGGAGGACAGGCGCCTGGCCCTCCAAAACCCGCGCCGCTCGACTTAAATCGCCCACTGCTACCAATTTCTGTACTCGAGCCGGCACGGGCGACACTGTGCCATGCCGAGTCCGACGGGCGGATGGTGCTGACGACGCCAAATAGATGCGCTGTAGTACTTCGAAGTCTCCCTTCAAGAACAGGGCCAGTCGGTCTCGTACTCGCCATCTGCGCTCCGATGTGTGGATGGGGGCCAGAATCAGGCGCGGCATGACCCCCAGAAAAACCCAAATGACTGTGCCCCGAATGTTGCGAGCCAGGCTCGTGAAGATGAGATCGAGAATGATTCCAGCTACTAGAAGGTCTCCACGAGGAAGGACGACTGGGGGAATGCCCCCACGGAGGGGAAGCGAGCCTCCTTCCAAAGAAATCCACCGCCGGAGCCAACTCCGAAAACGCGTACGCCAAATTCCCCAGTCTCCGCCCTCCTTCAGGACATAAGACTGTAGATCCATAGGCTGCGACCTCGCAGCCGTGCCTGGAGCGCTAATCGTGCTTCTCCCCCTTAGACCCGGGGGATTCGGTCCTCGCTCTCTTACCTCCTATCCGCACCAAAGTCGTGAGCCGCCCACTCCGAGAGGCTCGCGGAACGGATCCCGCGGGCTTCAGCAAAGTAACCTGGGCGTCCTCCACCGGCATGCCCTCAGTCTGCTCCCCTGCCTCACCACTCTCGCTGGAAGTAGTGCTGGAAGCAGAGCCCTCCAAAATACCCACCCGCTGCAGCTCTGTCTTGTAGCGCGAAGTCAGCACAAGTCGCCTCTCCAGATCGAAGAAACTGGACACCGCCATGCGCGGATGACGAGGGCCCGACCGGAACCGCTCCAACAAGATCCTCTCAAGGCGCTGAATCCGTAGCCAATGGATCGCTGCCGCCTTCACGCTGCTCTCATGCTCAGAGAGCCCTGCCGTCTCTCCCGGAGAAAGGAAATTGCCCGAGAAACGGTCAAAATCGAAGTGCAAAACCACCTGCGGGTTGCAGCGCAGCCACCGGGCGCTCTCAGGCCACTGCTCGGTAGGCTTCGCCAGCAAGGCCTCCAGGTACTTGGCGGCGGTTGCGGAGACCAAAAACAGCACATCGCGGCCCTCATAGTTTGCGAAGAAGAAATCACCCCGGCTGCACCCTAGCGATTCCGCAAAAGTGTCCCGGAAGTCTCGCATAGACGGAACCTGTCCTCGTGTAGTCTGGGGCCGGACATTTCGCACCCACAGAAATTGGAGAGTGGTCTCCACAGGTCCATCCTGAGGCTCGCTAGATGGTATGAAACGGAGCATAGCCGCCGTACGTGTGGCAGTGGTGCCGTTCCGCAAGACTGATGCGTACGAAGCGCCCCCCTTGCGGCCACCACGTGCCCCCGAAGTAGCCGGGAGCTGGTGACCACCTGAGGGCTGGTCCAAGAGAGGGAAGTCCACAGCTGCAGTCTCCTCCACACCGGTTGCCGCACAGTCACCACCACCATTGCCTCGAGTCCCCGAGCGCTGAAGCGCGTTTTGGCCCGGCCTGCCGCTCCCCAACGTCGTACTGTCCCGCGCAGAAGCAACCGCCCTCGCCTGTCTCGGGACAGGTTCATGTTGATTGACCGGATGTTGACTGCCTTCAGCCAACGCTGCCACTCTGGGGCAATTCAAATTCTCGTCCGAATTTGAATTTGACCTGGCCAGCAATCCCGATTCCAGCCCACCTAGCTTCTGGGTGAGCTGAGGGACCACTCCACGATCACTCGCAGCCGTGATCAGGCTGGTGACAGCGGAGATAAGTGCACGCGCCTGGGTGCCAGAAGCGCCTTCCAAGTCAACCTCGGAAGAAAAGGTGCCGCAGCTGAGGCGAACACGGAGTCCCCCACCTGGCAGTGCCTCCTTGGGAGGAGGCTCCGTCGAGCGCGAGATATCCCTACCATCCTGAGGGAATGCGCAAAGGAAACGTTGCACCACCAATATGAAACCGCACCGGGAGAATAATCGACCAAACCCAACCCAAATAGGAAAGGCCCCGCAACACACCCACCCGGAAGACAGAAGTAGTTGCAAATGTAAACGACGCCCCGCGGAAAATCGAGGGGAAGGCGTACCAGAGGGAGCGCTTCCCGTAAACGAACACGCTCGCGACCGAAAAAGAAACAAAACCCCAATCCTGCGATTAAATCAACGTTAGCCTCGGACTTTACTAGCATAGCCTGAAGCGCTACGCAAGGCGTGAAGATGAACTAATAACTAGGGAGGGAAGCATGCAACCCCAGGCGCCGATGGCGCGCCTCGGAAAGCATGTCCCTGGAATATCGCCAAAGGGAGACACTTAAACGCCTCAAGAGCGCCAAATATTCAGTAGGATCCTCAGCAAAACATTTCCGCAACCATTCTAAACCCGACTTATCGACGTGACCAAAGCTTTCCACAATGAATGGGTGGAACCAGTGAGAGCGACCCTCAGCGCAAGGCAGACTGGCCATGCTCTCAGCATACCGTCGTTCCTTAACTCTTCGAAGGGCTGAAGCCGCGGCCCCCCGGGGGCGGGCGGCTGCGGTGAGGTGGGCGCTGGCCACGGGGCAGGTAATCGCAAGGTCCACATATGTTGAGCGTCTGGCAGCAGAGTCGGAGACGAGGAGATCGGCTATACAACGGGGCGGTGCAGAATCCGAGATTGATCTGGGCAGTTCCGACTCAACCTCAACCGTATGCCCTATCCGAGTCAAAAATTCGCTGAGGATGTACTTGAGGCGAGTGTGACGCCTCGTACGGAGACCTCTCAACAGTCCGCAGGAACCCAGGAAGTGGTAGCCACAAGCGTCAATCCGACTCTCACACCCCTGACAGAAAGACGGCCGATTAGAGTGCCACGGAGCCTGTGGCAAACCGAGATAGATCCGTGCGGCAGAACGGAACTGGAAAGTATCAAGCCGATGACTCAATGACGACGGTAGAGTGGTTAACCACAAGTGCGAGAGATGGCCTCCCATGCCGCGGAGACGAACGGCAGTGGTAGGCGGCGTGAGAGGAGAATTGAGCATGACTGTGTGAGCGGCACTGTGTTGGCCCCAGGTGAGGCTATGTTGAATCACATCAGTGCGGGAGCTCCACAATCGGCTCAAACCCGGGTAGTCTGCAACAGGTGACCCAGGGCTAGCCTCTCCGTCATCGGCAAGAACTCAGTCGAGGGGAGAATCCTCCATCGCTTCAGCTCGTCCCCATAACAGCTCCCTCCAGGAACGAAAGCGGGACCGATTTGCGTCCGGCACGGCGTTGCACCTCCTGAACGCGTGTTGAAGACCATCGTAAATTGTCAAAAGCGGGGGCAGCAGGGTCACTGGATCCTCGTTGGTCAAAGCTCGAGCCAAGAGGCAGACACTTCGCATCTGGAAGGTCACCAACGTTCGCAGCGCGGTAGCCCAGGAGGCAACCGCCGATGGCGAGCTTACCAGCCCCCGGTCGGCGACACCAAATCCCCCTAATCGCAACGGTAGAGCGATCTGTGCACGGATCAAGTCCCTTTCGGGAGCAGCTTCAAGATCGAGGGGCTCATCCAAGAGCGTTCCCCAGTGTTGCAGGGTCATTTCGTCGGCTTTAGCCGCGATCCACGAGCCCCAAGCTGGAGGCAGGCTGCGCAACCAGTAGTTGAGTCTGGGACCGGCACAAAAGCGAGAAAGCAAGCAGGCCGATTGCAGCATGCTGTCGGGTAGGCGCTCAATGGCGTCGGTGAGTTGCTTGTGCCGTTCCAAAACTCGCTCGCAGGATG
Organism: Rhodosorus marinus; assembly: GCA_029953675.1. Lineage (NCBI taxonomy): Eukaryota > Rhodophyta > Stylonematophyceae > Stylonematales > Stylonemataceae > Rhodosorus > Rhodosorus marinus. Next base: position 8,747 of record JAMWBK010000013.1, read on the forward strand.
CTTGGACAAAGTTGTCAGTCCCCAATCCGACGCCGTGGTGTTCGAACCCTTCACGTTCGCTGATTAGTCGCAGAGTGGGTGGCAGAGAGTTCAGCGACACGTCCCTCGGGGGGAGAAAGCGACATTTTTCTGTTTCCACAGTCAAACCGACGCGACGTGCAATCGCTTCGATCTCGGTCAGGCCCCTAGCCAGGGTGTCAGGGGTGCCCAGCAATGTTACGTCATCGTGGTACGCGCAGATTCGAAGATCCGAGACCTCAGTCGAAAGACGTAAAAGTACGAGCTGTAGGGCACAGGCATGAAGAAGAGGTCCGCAAGGGTCGCCTTGTTGGACGCCAGTATGGGCTTGAAAAACAGTGCCCTCCGTTGTCAAGGAGGGGAGGCTCTCCCCTCCGTAAATACCCGATAGAAACGGCCACGCCTCTGGAAATACCCGTCTGAGCACCTCTAGCGCATGCGTCCTCGAGACGCTGTTGAATGCGTTCCGGAAATCAACCACCAAGACTCCCCACTCCGGCCTACTGGCGCGTTCTAGCTCGATCCCATGGGTGATCAGTTCGCAACCCCCAGAAAATCCCACCCCTACTTGCAAGGGCGCCATAAAAGCTGTGACTCGCTGGCGAAGGCGCTGGCATAGTCACCTCCCGGTTAACTTCCGTAGGCTCTCCACCATCCCGATCGGCCGGAGACGCGGGTGGGCCGGCTGGTGGTCAGGTTTCGTGAGCAAGCAAAGCTGTGCCTGCCGGAGATGTTCCCATGGCGCAGACGCACCCGATACGCCCTTGAACAATTTGTTAAGGATCCTCAGAAGCGCGCTCTGGCCAGGCTGGCTCAGGGCCTGTAATATCTCCGTTCTTAGTCCGGAGGGTCCGGGACAACGTCCCCGACGCGAGGTACGAGGCAAATCCTCCAGGTCAGACTCACTGAGCGTCAGATCGATGCGAAACCTGGCCAACTCCGGACGGTCCAAGAATACCTCGAATTCAGGGGACAAGTCCACATCGGACTCAGGGAACAAAGACGACACCGTCTGGGCGAGACTCTCATCGTAGGGGAGGACAGGCGTTTGGCCCTCCAAAACCCGCGCCGCTCGACTTAAATCGCCCACTGCTACCAATTTCTGTACTCGAGCCGGCACGGGCGACACTGTGCCATGCCGAGTCCGACGGGCGGATGGTGCTGACGACGCCAAATAGATGCGCTGTAGTAATTCGAAGTCTCCCTTCAAGAACAGGGCCAGTCGGTCTCGTACTCGCCATCTGCGCTCCGATGTGTGGATGGGGGCCAGAATCAGGCGCGGCATGACCCCCAGAAAAACCCAAATGACTGTGCCCCGAATGTTACGAGCCAGGCTCGTGAAGATGAAATCGAGAATGGTTCCAGCCACTAGAAGGTCTCCACGAGGGAGGACGACTGGGGGAATGCCCCCACGGAGGGGAAGCGAGCCTCCTTCCGAAGAAATCCACCGCTGCAGCCAACTCCGAAAACGCGTACGCCAAATTCCCCAGTCTCCGCCCTCCTTCAGGACATAAGACTGTAGATCCATAGGCTGCGATCTCGCAGCCGTGCCTGGAGCGCTAATCGTGCTTCTCCCCCTTAGACCCGGGGGAGTCTGTCCTCGCTATCTTACCTCCTATCCGCACCAAAGTCGTGAGCCGCCCACTCCGCGAGGCTCGCGGAACGGATCCCGCGGGCTTCAGCAAAGTAACCTGGGCGTCCTCCACCGGCATGCCCTCAGTCTGCTCCCCTGCCTCACCACTCTCGTTGGGAGTGGTGCTGGAAGCAGAGCCCTCCAAAATCCCCAACCGCTGCAGCTCTGTCTTGTAGCGCGAAGTCAGCACAAGTCGCCTCTCCAGATCGAAGAAGCTGGACACCGCCATACGCAGGTGACGAGGGCCCGACCGGAACCGCTCCAACAAGATCCTCTCAAGGCGCTGAATCCGTAGCCAATGGATCGCTGCCGCCTTCACGCTGCTCTCATGCTCAGAGAGCCCTGCCTTTTCTCCCGGAGACAGGAAAGTGCCCGAGAAACGGTCAAAATCGAAATGCAAAACCACCTGCGGGTTGCAGCGCAGCCACCGGGTGCTCTCAGGCCACTGCTCGGTAGGCTTCGCCAGCAAGGCCTCCAGGTACTTGGCGGCGGTTGCGGAGACCAAAAACAGCACATCGCGGCCCTCATAGTTTGCGAAGAAGAAATCACCCCGGCTGCACCCTAGCGATTCCGCAAAAGTGTCCCGGAAGTCTCGCATAGACGGAACCTGTCCTCGTGTAGTCTGGGGCCGGACATTTCGCACCCACAGAAATTGGAGAGTGGTCTCCACAGGTCCATCCTGAGGCTCGCTAGATGGTATGAAACGGAGCATAGCCGCCGTACGTGTGGCAGTGGTGCCGTTCCGCAAGACTGAGGTGTACGAAGCGCCCCCCTTGCGGCCACCACGTGCCCCCGCAGTAGCCGGGAGCTGGTGACCACCTGAGGGCTGGCCCAAGAGAGGGAAGTCCACAGCTGCAGTCTCCTCCACACCGGTTGCCGCACAGTCACCACCACCATTGCCTCGAGTCCCCGAGAGCTGAAGCGCGTTTTGGCCCGGCCTGCCGCTCCCCAACGTCGTACTGTCCCGCGCAGAAGCAACCGCCCTCGCCTGTCCCGGGACAGGTTCATGTTGATTGACCTGATGTTGACTGCCTTCAGCCAACGCTGCCACTCTGGTGCAATTCAAATTCTCGTCCGAATTTGAATTTGACCTGGCCAGCAATCCCGACTCCAGCCCACCTAGCTTCTGGGTGAGCTGAGGGACCACTCCACGATCACTCGCAGCCGTGATCAGGCTGGTGACAGCGGAGATAAGTGCACGCGCCTGGGTGCCAGAAGCGCCTTCCAAGTCAACCTCGGAAGAAAAGGTGCCGCAGCTGAGGCGAACACGGAGTCCCCCACCTGGCAGCGCCTCCTTGGGATGAGGCTGCGTCTAGCGCGGAGATATCCCTACCATCCTGAGGAAACGTTGCACCACCAATATGAAACCGCTCCGAGAGAATAATCGACCACACCCAACCCAAATAGGAAAGGCCCGGCAACCCACCCACTCGGAATACAGAAGTAGTTGCAAATGCAAACGAAGCACCGCGGAAAATCGAGGGGAAGGCGTACCAGAAGAAGCGCTTCCCGTAAACGAACAAGCTCGCGACCGAAAAAGAAACAAAACCCTTTTTTTTTTTTTACTAGCATAGCCTGAAACGCTACGCAAATCGTGAAAAGGAACTAAGAACTAGTTAGGGAAGCGTGCAAACCCAGGCGCCGATGGCGCGCCTCGGCAAGCATGCTGCTCGAACATCGCCACAGAGAGACACTTAAACGCCGCAAAAGTTCCAAGTATTCAACAGGATGCTCAGTGAAACATTTCCGCAACCACTCTAAACCCGACTTCTCCACGTGACCAAAGCTTTCCACAATGAAAGGCTGGAACCGGTGGGAGCGACCCTCAGCGGGAGGCAGACTGGCCATACACTCAGCTTACCGTCGTTCTTTCACTCAGCGAAGGGCCGAAGCAGCTGCTCCCCGGTGGCGAACGGCGGCCGTGAGATGGGCGCTTGCCATAGGGCATATAATCGCGAGGTGAACATAAACTGAGCGTCTGGCGGCAGCATCGGAGACAAGGAGATCTGCGATACAGCGCGGCGGTGCCCTATCCGAGAACGATCTGAGTAGTTCCGATTCCACCTCAACCGTATGCCCTACCCGAGTCAAAAATTCGCTGAGGATGTACTTGAAGCGAGTGTGACGCCTCGTACGAAGACCTCTCAACAGTCCGCATGAACCTAAGAAATGGTAACCACAAGCATCGATCCGACTCTCACATCCCTGACAGAAAGACGGCCGATTAGAGTGCAACGGAGCTTGTGGCAAACCCAGGTAAATCCGTGCGGCGGAGCGAAACTGAAAGGCATCCAGACGCTGACCCAGTGATGACGGCAGGGTCGTTAACCACAAATGTGATAGATGGCCTCCCATGCCGCGGAGGCGAGCGGCGGTGGTAGGCGGTGTGAGGGGAGAGTTGAGCAAGATTGCGTGAGCGGCACTGTGTTGGCCCCAGGTGAGGCTATGTTGAATCACATCAGTGCGCGAGCTCCACAATCGGCTCAGACCCGGGTAATCGGCAACCGGTGACCCGGGGCTGGCTTCCCCCTCGTCGGAGAGTACTCTATCGATGGGAGAGTCCTCGATCGCCTCAGTTCGTCCCCATAACAGCTCCTTCCAGGAGCGAAATCTGGATCGGCTCTCGTCCGGCACGGCTTTGCACTTACTGAACGCCTGTTGCAGAGCATCATAGATACTCAAAAGCGGTGGCGGAAGGGTCACGGGCTCTTCGTTGGTCGGTGCTCTGGCCAAAAGGCAGGCACTCCGCATCTGAAAACTCACCAGGGTACGGAGCGCGGTAGCCCAGGAGGCGATCGCCGCAGGCGAGCAGACGAGGCCCCGGTCTGCGACGCCAAACCCCCCTAATCGCAATGGGAGAGCGAGCTGTGCACGAATTAAGTCCCTGTCCGGAGCAGCTTCAAGATAGAGGGGTTCATCCAAGAGCGTGCCCCAGTGGTGCAGCGTCGTCTCGTCGGCCTTGGCGGCGATCCATGAACCCCTGGCGGGGGGTAGGCTACGCAACCAGTAGTTGAGTCGGGGACCGGCACAAAAGCGGGAAAGCAAGCAGGCCGATTGCAGCATGCTGTCTGGAAGGCGCTCAATGGCGTCAGTGAGCCGCTTGTGCCGAGCCAAAACGCGTTCGCAAGAGGCTTGGACGAAGGTGTTGCTCCCGAAACCGACGCCGTGGTGCTCGAACCCTTCACATTCGCCAATGATTCGTAGATTAGATGGCAGAGAGGCCATCGAAGCTTCACTCGGAGCGAGAAAACCACACTTTTCTGGTTCCACCGTCAGATGTACTCCACATGCAATCGCTTCGATTTGGGTCAACCCCCGAGCTAGGTTTTCAGGGTCGCCCAGCAAGGTCACGTCGTCGTGATAGGCGTAGATACGAAGAGCCGGCACCTCATTCGCGAGACGCCGGAGAACGAGCTGCAGGGCACAGGCATGAAGTAGAGGCCCGCATGGATCGCCTTGTTGGACTCCAGTATGTGCTTCGAAAACAGTGCCCTCTCTGGTCCAGTAGGGGAGGCTCCCCCTTCCGTAAAGACCAGAGAGAAACGGCCACGCCTCCGGAAAAACCCGTCGGATCACCTCCAACGCATGCGTCCGCGAGATGCTGTTGAATGCGTTTCGAAAATCAACCACCAAAACTCCCCACTCCGGCCTACAGGCACGCTCCAACTCGATCCCATGGGTGATCAATTCGCAACCACCGGAAAATCCCACCCCCACTTGCAAGGGCGCCATAAAAGCTGTGACCCGCTGGCGAAGGCGCTGGCATAGCCACCTTCCGGCCAACTTCCGTAGGCTCTCGACCATACCGATCGGGCGGGCGGGCTGATGGTCAGGCTTCGTGAGCAAGCAAAGCTGTGCTCGACGGAGGTGTTCCCAGGGGGCAGACCCACCCGACGTGCCCTGGAACAGTTTGTTCAGAATCTTGAGCAGCGCGCTCTGGCCAGCTTTTCCCAAGGCCTGCAATAATTCGGTGCGGAGCCCTGAGGGTCCAGGGCAGCGTCCACGACGCGAGGTACGAAGCAACTCTTCTAGGTCAGACTCGTTGAGTGTAAGGTCGATTTGAAACCGGGCCAACTCCGGACGGTCCAATAATGCCTCAAACTCGGGTAGTAAGTCCACGTCGAACGAGGGGAACAGAGACGACACCGTCGGGCCAAGACTTTCTTCGTAGGGGAGGACAGGCGCCTGGCCCTCCAGGACCCGTGCCGCTCGACTCAAGTCGCCCACTGCTACCAATTTCTGTACTCGAGCCGTCAGGGGCAGGACGGTTCCAGCCCGAGACGGAAGAACGGATGGGTCCAACGACGCCAAGTATTTTTGATGCAACACCTCGAACTCCCCTTTCAGGAACATCGCCAGCCGATGTCGGACACGCCATCTGCGCTCCGGCGTGTGTGTTGGGGCCAGAATCAGGCACGGCATGACCCCCAGAAATTCCCACATGACGGCGTCCCAAAGGTTACGTGCCAGGCTCGTTAAAATGAAGTCCAGGATGGTCCCAGCCACTGAGAGCTCGCCGCGAGGTAAGACTACGACAGGCGGAATCCTGCCACGCAGGGGAAGCAAGCCTCCTCCCAAAGACATCCAACGCCGGAGCCAACTTCGTAAACGCGTACGCCAAATACCCCAGTCTCCGCCCTCCTTCACGACATAAGACTGCAAATCCATCGGCTGCGATCTCGCAGCCGTGCCCGGGGAGCTAATCGTGCTTCTCCCACTTAGACCCGGGGGAGTCTGTCCTCGCACGTTTTCCGCCTAACCTCGCCAAAGTGGTAAGCCGCCCACTCCGAGAGGCTCGCGGGATAGCTCCCGCGGGCTTCAGCAAAGTAGTAGGGGCGTCCTCCACCGACATGCCCTCACTCTGCTCCCCTTCCTCACCACTCTCACTGGAAGTGGTGTTGGAAGCAGAGCCCTCTAATACCCCTAACCTCTGTAACTCCCGCCTGTGACTCGACGTCAACACAAGGCGCCTCTCCCGGTCGAAAAGGGTAGAGACGGCGGCACACAGGTGGCGTGGCCCCGACGCGAAGCGCTCCAAAAGGATGCGCTCAATGCGGTGAAGGCGTAGCCAATGGATATCTGCGGCTTTCACGCTGGCTTCGCGCTGAGAGAGTCCTGCCATTTCTCCGGGAGACAGGAAGGTACCCGAGAAACGGTCAAAATCAAAGTGCAGGACGACCTGGGGATGAGACCGAACCAGCGGGCACTCTCAGGCCATTGCTCGGTAGGCTTGGCCAGTAGGGCCTGTAGGTACGTGGCCGCTGTTGTAGTTACTACGAAAAGGACATCCCGGCCCTCGTAGTTTGCAAAGATGAAGTCGTTGCGGCTACACCCCAAAGACTCCGCAAAAGTATTCCGAAAATCGCGCATGGACCGGACCTGGCCCCGTGTAGTCTGGGGCCGGACGTTGCGCTCGCAGAGGAATTGCAAAGTAGGCGCTTCAGGTCCGCCCTGCTGCTCGCGAGATGGCAAAAATCTTAGCATAGCCGCCGTCCTTGTGCCTGTGGTACCCTTCCGCAAAACTGAGACGTAAGACGGGCCCCCCTTGGGACCACCTCGTGCCCCCGCCTTGGCCTGGAGCTGTCGCCCACCTGAGGGCTGGCCCAGGACGGGAAATTCCGCTCCTGCTGAGGGAATATTCGAAGGAGTAGAGATAGCAACACCCCTCTCCAAAGAGGCGCCAGCAGAGGGACCACCAACAGCGGGCTCGGCAGCCCGCGCCTGTTCTGAGACAGTCGCAGAATGACTGACCCCTTGATTTTGACTGCCTAAGGGCCGCGTAGGCAACGTGGCCACCGTGTCCGATTTTAGAGCATGCGCCAGGAGGCTGGATTCCAGCAAACCAAGCCGTTGAGTCAGCTGCGGCAGGACGCGCTTGTCCCCCGCGGCGGTGATTAGGCTGATTACGGCTGACATCAGAGCTCGCACTTCCATACCAGTTGCGCCCTGCAGCTCCACCTGCGTAGAGAACTGGCCCGAATTTAGACACACCCGGTGCCCAACCCCCCAAGGATACCTCGTTGCCAGGGAGCTCCGCTCCCGAGGGAGCAGGGCGCGGGGAAACCCCTACCATCACCAAAGAATGGAGTGACGATACTGTAACCACCAATCCCCCCGCCGAAAACACGCACCACCCAACTCCACAGGAGAAAATTCCCCGTCACGACCCGACAGCCAGAACGTGAATGACCCGACTACCAACCACGAAACCCGATAAAACGGGGGGAAGGGCAGCAGAGAGAAGCGCCTCCCACCGAAGAACCCACTTGCTACGCAAAACTACCGAAACCTAGCACCAGACACCCTCCAACAACTACACAAGCTTACTTACTGGCTTTATTGGCTTTATTCTTGGTTTATTGGCATAGCCTGAAGCGCTACGCAAGGCGTAGACGGGGACTAAGAACTAGGTAGGGAAGCGTGCAAACCCAGCCGCCTATGGCGCGCCTCCGCAAAAGTTCCAAGTATTCAACAGGATGCTCACTAAAACATTTCCGCAACCACTCCAAACCCAACTTCTCCACGTGACCAAAGCTTTCCGCAATGAAAGGCTGGAACCGGTGGGAAAAAATAGGTTGAAGCGCTATGCAAGGCGCGGAAGGGGACTAAGAACTAGGTAGGGAAGCGTGCAAACCCAGCCGCCTATGGCGCGCCTCAGCAAGCTTGCTGCTCGAATATCTCCACAGAGGGACACTTAAACGCCGCAAAAGTTCCAAGTATTCAACAGGATGCTCACTAAAACATTTCCGCAGCCACTCCAAACCCGACTTCTCCACGTGACCAAAGCTTTCCACAATGAAAGGCTGGAACCGGTGGGAGCGACCCTCAGCGCGCGGCAGACTGGCCATACTCTCAGCATACCGTCGTTCCTTCACTCGGCGAAGTGCTGAAGTGGCTGCCCCCCGGCGGCGAGCGGCTGCAGTGAGATGGGCGCTAGTCACAGGGCATGTTATCGCGGGGTCAACATGTGCAGGGCGTCTGGCGGCAGCGTCGGAGACAAGAAGAGCGAAGCGGCGCCGTGTCCGCAACCGATCTCGACAGTTCCGATTCCACCTCCACCGTATGCCCTACCCGAGTCAAACATTCGCTGATAATGTATTTGAAGCGAAAAATAGAAATGGGTTTATTATCTGCGATCGAGAAAGATCGCGCAGATAGACCGATATTTCCCCTAAGTAGAATTTAGATGAGACTCCTGGACAGGGAGTCCAGGTTTGGTTAGTGCGTACGTACTGATCGTGTGATGCGCTACATTAGGTAGCTCCCCAATAAAGGCTACGGGGTTAAATTTTCCTCTCCGCTGACGCGTGCCCTGCGTAGCAGCAGACTGCTACCACTCGCGAAGCCACCGAAGGAATCGGCTCCCCGGGAAAACCTAGGCGTTCGACCTATCGACGTCCCTGAAGTTCTGCGAAAGGTGGTGACTCAATGGACCCTTCGCGCCGTCATCGACAGGGTGCGCACGCTCCTGGTGCCATTACAGAGGTTGCAGAGGAGCTCTGCGTGAGGGTTATCCTCGGGTGCATCTTCTTCAGGTACTTGGGAAGTCGCTAAGGGATTACCCGGAGCGTTGACTGTCCCACGGGCTGCCTGTACGTCCCCTGTAAGGGACGAGGCTTCAGGGTCTGCGTTCGTGGCGGCTGCAGGCGCTGGGGGTTCCGCGCTCTCCCCGGGTACCGTTGGAGTGCGTTGTGTGGCTTGTAGGGCTCTGAGTCTGCTCTCCAGGTACTCGTGTATCGCTCCGAGAGTGTTAGAGTTGCCTTCTGCGAAGCCTCGCGTGGATCCGGATAGTCTGTTCAATGGCCCGTTTCAGGGTCTTGGCCCCGATGTTCGCTGGGGCAATGAGCTGACGTTCATTATACCCCAACAGCTTGTCTGTATCCAGTGCCTGGCCCGTGTAAAGAGTCACTTGCCGATCGGGGTGTCTCTGGGTGAACGATCCGAAAATCTTCGTCCTGAAAACGCCCCGAGAGGTGGCGCTTTGTAGAATCGGAATTGCGTCCGGATGGCAGAGTAAGCACGCATGGGAAGCGATGAAGTCCACGCGCGGCACATAAGAGCTCGGAATCCCCAAGGCTCTGCAAAGAACCGTGGTGAAGTCCGATGGGGCTACCTCGTCCAACCGTGGCGGTCTTACATTCCTCAGGGTCGCCAGTACCGGTTTGGTCTCAGGTCCCCAGCAGGACCCTCGAACTGTAGCGTGCATCTGTCGCAGCGCTGCCTGCTGGCTCGGTGGGCCCGGGCGTCCGGCTGGTCGGAGTTGAGCCTCTGATTCTCGAGCTGGAGTGTTTTGGACAGTGCGCTGAGCGTACGTTGGCCGTGTGCTGCTGGTCCCGACAACAAGGAAGGCCGTGGCATAGCCCAGCGAGGCTAGGACACCTGTCCCATCCGGAAGTTGATTGTTGCTGGGTTCTGGCGCAGCATATTGATTGACTGCCGCCGTCCGCGGGTGCTGCTGCGGTAGTTGGGGCGAGGTCGTGGTGGCTGGTCCACCTTGCCACATACGTGGTTTTTTGGCTAGCTCGTTGAGTCGTGCTGTCACTCCTTGCAGTTCTTGCGTACAATTGATCCGCGAATAAAGGTTGATGGCGGCCTGGTAGAAGTCGACGATGTCAGACTGGCCGATTCCCAGCGCTTGGTAGCACTGGTCGTAGGTGTGCAGCTGTTGGAGAAAGGCGGCAGCTGGGTCTGTTGTAGCCTGCTCTGCTGCACGGTTTTCTGCATTCATCTCTGCGTCCTGTTCTGCTCCTGTATGCTGGTGCTGTTGCTGCTGGTGCTGTTGCAGCTGCTCTTTCTCCTTCTCCATTTTCCGGGTACCCGAGGTGTGTGGGGCCGGGATCACAAGAGGCTCGGGGTACGGCCCGCGTACCTCCTTCACAATCATACGTGTAACTACTTATAAACTTTTACCGTTGTTTTCCACAAACAAAGCCGTCCAACCCCCTTTTCACCGCAGACTAACCGCAGACTAACCCCAGACTAACGTAACCGTCGGCTTTACTGGGCAGCTGCCCCGTAGCCTTTATTGGGCAGCTACCTAATGTAGCGCATCACACGATCACTACGCACGCACTAACCAAACCTGGACTCCCTGTCCAGGAGTCTCATCTAAATTCTACTTAGGGGAAATATCGGTCTATCTGCGCGATCTTTCTCGATCGCGTGCTCAACTAGCGCAGCATTGTGCTGCCACAAAATGCGGTTTAGTTGACCCCTCACCGACGATAGATGGGAGTCACGATCATGCAGGTGCGCGCTCGCCGTTCGAAGAAATTCAAGGCTTGCCTGGCCCATTCGACCAAAAGTCTCAAAAATGAACGGGACAAGAACCACATCTCGGTTTTCCACCCTCAGCACTTCCTTATAGTGCAACGCCTTCGCTTGTTCTGCTTGTTTCGCAGCATGCCCGCAGTTCCAGCTCGTATGTCTCAACTGATGCCTTTGAAGTGGCGATGTCACCATCACATCCACCACGTACACGCATCCGCTCGTCGGGTGTCGTGCAACGATGTCTGGGCGAATTCCAGACCCAGCAAAGAACCCCTCAGGCTCTACTTGTATCTCCGTGAAATTCCATAGGTGTAACCATTGACTCAGTTCGACCTTTAGCTCGTCGTGCCTCTTGGTTCGCATCCCCGATGACGTCCTGCAGTGGTGCAGCCGCTGGATCCCACGCACATCGTGTGGTTGCTCGCAGACTGTGCACGTGTGTGACCGGCCTAGTCCTTGCAGTGGTAGCCCTAGAAGCATCCGGATGCTCCACAACATCTCATTTCGTGTCAACTGCCGCGGTCCAGACTAACGTAACCCCAAACCTCTTGCTTTGTTTGCAATTATTTTTACCATTCTTTGATGGTCAGCGAGCTTTCACTGGTTTTTACGGGCTTGGTTAGCCTGAAGCGCTACGTAAGGCGTGAAAAGGAACTAAGAACTAGGTAGGGAAGCGTGCAAACCCAGGCGTAGATGGCGCGCCTCGGCAAGCATGCTACTCGAATATCGCCACAGAGAGACACTTAAACGCCGCAAAAGTTCCAAGTATTCAACAGGATGCTCACTAAAACATTCTGCAACTACTCCAAACCCGACTTCTCCACGTGACCAAAGCTTTCCACAATGAAAGGCTGGAACCAGTGGGAGCGACCCTCAGCGCGAGGCAGGCTGGCCATACTCTCAGCATACCGTCGTTCCTTCACGCGGCGAAGGGCCGAAGCAGCTGCTCCCCGGCGGCGGGCGGCAGCCGTCAGATGGGCGCTTGCCACAGGGCATGTAATCGCGAGGTCAACATATCCTGAGCGTCTGGCGGCAGCATCGGAGACGAGGAGAGCTGCGATACAGCGGGGGGCGGTGCCTTATCCGAGACCGATCTGGGTAGTTCCGATTCCACCTCAACCGTATGCCCTACCGGAGTCAAACATTCGCTGAGGATGTACTTGAAGCGAATGTGACGCCTCGTACGAAGACCTCTCAACAGTCCGCATGAACCTAAGAAATGGTAGCCACAAGCATCGATCCGACTATCACATCCCTGACAGAAAGACGGCCGATTAGAGCGCCACGGCGCTTGTGGCAAACCCAGGTAAATCCGGGCGAGTAACACTATCACTTGTGCAGAATCGAGCATAGACAAGGAGTATCCGAGGAACGGATCGACGAGTTTTGAAATTCTCAGGAAGGTTCCAACATGACACGATTCGAAGTCTGGAGAATCAGAAACAGGTGATAACACACAGAGTCTGGCGACAAGTTAAAATTCTGATTGAGAGAAATGCTGAACATGATGATAAGACACTGGAAGAAAACAAGTAGAGTTACGCACAAAGAGCTTGACGTGCTGACTAGTTTTCTCTGTTTTTCACGTATGCAAGGAATTATGGCGGAGGAAAACTGTGCGACTAAGAAAAGGTTTAAATATAGATGCTTGCAGATATGAACTTAAAGCAGTATGTGAATCAAATAAGGTTTGGAGAAAGAGGAACAAACCAGACAAACAGAACGTTGAAGACGAGGTTGGATGAGGAATATTGGTGCGAGCGAGAGTGTAGATGTGGTATGATATCATCAGATGGGTTTTTGCACGTACTAAATCCCACAGTCAGTTCGCTCAGGGGCTGAAAATGGACCTATAATTAGCATGGTTTATGGAAGCATTGCGGCCGCACCGGATTATTCCATTGTTCTATTTTTAGTACATGAAGGACTACTTCGGCAGGATTGGACCTGAGTTGTGCTTCGTACATGAACGAATGGTTTAGTACATGAGGGAGTAGAGAGAAGAGTTCTAGCTGTAGATTGTGGAGAGGTGATTGAACTACGAATAAATAGACAATTCAAAAGAAATGAGAAAGAATTACCGCACCGGTAATAACAACTACCGGTATAAACCCGAAAATAAACATAGCGAATACGAGCTGGAATCGAGGATATTAGGCCTAAAAAACAGACGCAATCGGACGTTCCTTTATCGCCACCAGCATGAGACGCCGCAAAGAGATCAAATACGCGGGGGCTTTGTCTTCCCCTGGTGTTCGTGCTTCGGCATTAGCACATCGCTTGGTACCCCTGATCATTGAGTGCTTTGGGTTCATGGACTCTGTTGGTTCTCGCTGGCTTCGGGAGTTGTTCCGCGAACGCCCTGACCGTCTTCAATCGTTGTTTACCCGCTTAAGTTTCCTGCTGTGGCGCATGAATGCCGCTTTGATGTTGGAGGCGCGAGTACTTCGCCGCGCTTAGTCTTTTTTTCCCCTCGGGGTTTTTTTTTTCAGCCTCCGATTAAACCATTCGTTCGTATCGGACGGACATGACAACCCTAGCAAATGCGCAAAATTTATATCCTACTCATGATCCGGAACTACTACTGAGAATGGTCTTACGAACTACTGAGAGTTGGTTTGGAAAAGAGGCTAACTACGTACTGAATTTCCGCACAGAGATGGTCCTTAATTGGGTGTACGAAACCCAATTAAGGACATCTTCCAAGTATGAGTCCGCACAAAAAAATTGAATCGCTCTAGAAAGTATAGAGCGTATATATATAAAAGAGAGATTCCGAATGCCGACTGCAATCAAAACTCTCTAACGAGCACTGACGGGTAAAGTCAGGAGCGCCAGGCAGCGTGGAGGTGACATTTTCGGACCAATTCGTCGACACCCCCAATTCGTTTGTGTTAATCACACCGAAATGAACTTTTTTTGCTTTCCAATTGTCACTCACTCCCCCTCAGAAACCCGATGGTGACGGTCAGCAGCGTCAGGCAGTGTGGAGGTCATTGCTCGGGGGGAACGAGGTACACTTCTCCGCCGAAGGATTACCGGGATTTCCACGGCTGACATATGCTTAATTTTTTTTATTTAATTTGGGACACTACAGAGCCTCGCAAGGGGTCCCTATAGTCGCCAGAATACCCGTTCACAACGTCCACGGTCTTTGCGCGGAAACGTGGTCTGGGGTTATAAGTAGAGCGACGCAGACTAGATGTTGGGATGGGTTGCACAAGAGATATGTGACAAGTCATACATTGCTAGAAGCGGGGATTGTGATAAGCGCTGAGAACTGAATTTGGAGTGGAGTGAAAGAGTTTGTAGAGCGAAGGAAAAGTTGTCTTTTTTCTATTTTGCGTAGGAGCGGATTGAACATGATGAAATTGAGTGCTTTCAGTCTGGTCACCTTACTAGGCTTCACGATGGCCGTTCCATTGATGCAGAAAGTTCATCTTGCTAAGAAAGTACACGCAGGGGTCGAGGAGCCCGTAGCCCGCCTTGACGAGACCTTATTTTTCATCTGGGCTGGAATGGACGGAGCCGGCGTTGAGGTCGAGGAGGCTGCCCGCCTTGGACTTGAAGAGGCTGCCCGCCTTGGACTTGAAGAGACAGGATTTTTCATCTGGCGTGAAATGGGCACAGCCGACGTAGCCCGCCCCGCAGCTGTCATCTCGCCTCAATATGACGCAGTTTTAGCTGAGATTATGCAGACCGGAGACGACGTTGAGAAGGCCCAAGCTCTCATCTTGGCTCAAGGGGTCGGAGCCGGCGAGGCCAACCAAGCCGTAGCCCGCCTTGGACTTGAAGAGACAGGATTTGTCATCTGGCCTGAAATGGGCACAGCCGACGTAGCCCGCCCCGCAGCCGTCATCTCGCCTCAATATGACGCAGTTTTAGCTGAGATTATGCAGACCGGAGACGACGTTGAGAAGGCCCAAGCTCTCATCTTGGCTCAAGGGGACGGAGCCGGCGAGGCCAACTAAGCCGTAGCCCGCCTTGGAGTTGAGGAAGGGTTCACTATCAGGCCTGCGGCGGACACAGCCGGCCCTGACGTTGCGGAGACCGGAGCCGCCATTAAAGTTCCAGTATAATTCGTTGCAATGAAGGGTATACGAGATGCTGTGCTCGTATACGTAACTTAATAAATCACATACTTAACAAATAATTTTTGAGCGAACAATGGACTGGTGGTTTTGCTAACACGGCCTGATGCGCTACGCAAGGCGTAAAGGAAACTAGGGACTAGAAAGAAGAGCATGTAAAGCCCAGGCGACGGTGGCGCGTCTCGGCGCGAATGTTGCTAGAATACCGCCAGAGTGCGATATTTAAGCGCGGAGGAGCACCAGATATTCTTCAGGATGTTCTGTAAAACACTTACGCAGCCACTCCAAGCTAGAATTTTCCAGATGCCCAAAGGTTTCCACAATGAAAGGCTGGAACCTGCGAGACCGGCACTCTTCCCGGGGAAGACTGGCCATGCTCTCAGCGTACCGTCGTTCCTTTACGCGGCGAAGTAGAGAAGTTGCTAACCCCTGCGAGAGCTGCAAAAGGG
Source organism: Rhodosorus marinus (assembly GCA_029953675.1). Taxonomy (NCBI): domain Eukaryota; phylum Rhodophyta; class Stylonematophyceae; order Stylonematales; family Stylonemataceae; genus Rhodosorus; species Rhodosorus marinus. The sequence continues at coordinate 24,208 of JAMWBK010000013.1, forward strand.
AGATATGTACAGGATACGGGGCAAGTGACAGCGAGGTCCGCATATACTGAGCGTCCGGCGGCTGCATCCGAAACCAGGAGGTCTGCGATGAAACGAGTAGAGGTTGTTGCGGAGGTTGTACTAGGCAGTGCCGATTCCACCTCGACCGTGTAGCCAACTCTTGTAAAGTGTTCGCTCATGATGTATTTCGGGACAAATCTGCTACCATTTCGTTCGTGCTGAGGTGCTTCAGTTTCAGTGAATGACCAGAGGTAAGAGGAGATGTTGTGGGAGGAGATGTTGTCAGGCTATGCTAGTAAAGCCGCAATACGTTTGCTAGTAAAGTCCCTGTGAGTTGTTGTCGAGCATTGGGGTTTTGTTTCTTTTTCGGTGGCGAGCGTGTTCGTTTACGGGAAGCGCTTCCTCTGGTACGCCTTCCCCTCGATTCTCCGCGGGGCGTCGTATGCATTTGCAACTACTTCTGTCTTCCGGGTGGGTGTGTTGCGGGGCCTTTCCTATTTGGGTTGGGTTTGGTCGATTATTCTCTCGGTGCGGTTTCATATTGGTGGTGCAACGTTTCCTTTGCGCATTCCCTCAGGATGGTAGGGATATCTCCGCGCTCGACGGAGCCTCCTCCCAAGGAGGCACTGCCAGGTGGGAGACTCCGTGTTCGCCTCAGCTGCGGCACCTTTTCTTCCGAGGTTGACTTGGAAGGCGCTTCTGGCACCCAGGCGCGTGCACTTATCTCCGCTGTCACCAGCCTGATCACGGCTGCGAGTGATCGTGGAGTGGTCCCTCAGCTCACCCAGAAGCTAGGTGGGCTGGAATCGGGATTGCTGGCCAGGTCAAATTCAAATTCGGACGAGAATTTGAATTGCCCCAGCGTTGGCCGAGGGCAGTCAACATCCGGTCAATCAACATGAACCTGTCCCGGGACAGGCGAGGGCTGTTGCTTCTGCGCGGGACAGTACGACGTTGGGGAGCGGCAGGCCGGGCCAAAACGAACTTCAGCGCTCGGGGATTCGAGGCAATGGTGTGGTGACTGTGCGGCAACCGGTGTGGAGGAGACTACAGCTGTGGACTTCCCTCTCTTGGACCAGCCCTCAGGTGGTCACCAGCTCCCGGCTACTGCGGGGGCACGTGGTGGCCGCAAGGGGGGCGCTTCGTACGCCTCAGTCTTGCGGAAGGGCACCACTGCCACACGTACGGCGGCTATGCTCCGTTTCCTAAGCCGACGAGATGACCCTGCAACACTGGGGAACGCTCTTGGATGAGCCCCTCGATCTTGAAGCTGCTCCCGACAGGGACTTGATTCGTGCACAGATCGCTCTACCGTTGCGATTAGGGGGATTCGGCGTCGCAGACCGTGGGCTGGTATGCTCGCCAGCGGCGGTTGCCTCCTGGGCTACCGCGCTGCGAACGTTGGTGACCGTCCAGATGCGAAGTGCCTGCCTCTTGGCTCGAGCTTTGACCAACGAGGATCCAGTGACCCTGCCGCTCCCGCTTTTGACAATTTATGATGGTCCTCAACTCGCGTTCAGGAGGTGCAACGCCGTGCCGGACGCAAATCGGTCCCGCTTTCGTTCCTGGAGGGAGCTGTTATGGGGACGAGCTGAAGCGATTGAGGATTGTCCCCTCGACCGAGTTCTTGCCGATGACGGAGAGGCTAGCCCCGGGTCACCTGTTGCAGACTACCCGGGTTTGAGCCGATTGTGGAGCTCCCGCACTGATGTGATTCAACATAGCCTCACCTGGGGCCAACACAGTGCCGCTCACACAGTCATGCTCAATTCTCCTCTCACGCCGCCTACCACTGCCGCTCGTCTCCGCGGCATGGGAGGCCACCTCTCGCACTTGTGGTTAACCACTCTACTGTCGTCATTGAGTCATCGTCTCTATGCTTTCCAGTTCCGTTCTGCCGCACGTATCTATCTCGGTTTGCCACAGGCTCCGTGGCACTCTAATCGGCCGTCTTTCTGTCAGGGATGTGAGAGCCGGATTATCCTACTCAAAATTTGGCGCTCTTGAGGCGTTTAAGTGTCTCCCTTTGGCGATATTCCAGCCACATGCTTTCCGAGGCGCGCCATGGGCGCCTGGGGTTGCATGCTTCCCTCCCTAGTTATTAGGTCATCTTCACGCCTTGCGTAGCGCTTCAGGCTATGCTAGTAAAGTCCAAGTCCAAGTTTACTATTAACGGTTTGCGTAGCGCTGTAGGCTCTGCTAATAAAGCCAGTTTACTATTTGCTACTAAAGCCCAGTTTACTTTTTGACATAGTGAATTCCAACCCCTGCCTAGCAAAGCGCTCAACACGAAGTCAGGGCGTAGTGGAAGGGAGACTAGGTCAAGTCTGCACATGAGTAGCTACCCTCGAAGAGCGGACATGAAAGTTTTGCGCTATTGCTCAGCCTCGTTTCCTTTGCGATCAGTTGTCCAGTAACTTCCACGTTGTTCAAGGTCACTTCGGCCTTCGGTATAAGCAGACTGAACGGGTAGAGATTGCCCGGGTTACTTCTTACGGTAACGTCCCTACTTTGATCATGGATATTCACAAGAATCTGCTCCGGCCTGCAGGCCTGCAAATCGTAGACAAGAGGCCGAAGCCTGATTGTGGAAGTCCTCCCCGGGACGTTCAAGATAATGGACGCCGTGCGATCACACTCGAACTCCACCCGATTGATCACTTGCCTGTTGCGGAGCTTGAACAGTTGCTCCAAGTCTTCCAAATGGAAAACATTGTATACGGGGTGCCTGGCAAGCAGCTTTACTGTGTCCCCTTCCACGACAACTGAACCCTTCGTTGACATTGACACCGTTCCCGTGACTGCGCAACCTACTCCAACTCTGCAAATTTGTCGAGGTGGTCCATCGTCAAGTTTGAGCAGAGACTCATCACTGAAAAGCCGATCAGAAAACTCAATGGTCTGCTGCCGAAGTCGCTCGTAGTCCTCATCTTCGTAGGACTCCTCTGCGGAGACAACAAGTCCATTCCTTCTCTTCAGGTTAAGAGATCTTCCGTAGTGAATGACTCTACCACCATCTGCCGTCGCATCAGCCGCCTCCTCTTCACTTATCGTCACTCTCCAAGCTGCGACAACAGCTTGTGGAAGAGCGCAGGTCGCTTCTGAACCACCAATCTCTCCGTTGATGACTGCATTCCGCCGCGCCTTGACACCACCTTCAATGAACGCGTCGCCACCAACCGTCAAGTGCCTCACTGAGGACGTGCTCATGTAGAGCGAGTCATCAAAGAGCGCCCCGTCGGTTGTGATCATAATCACCTGCTTCTCCTCAGCCGTAGCGCTGTTCCCACAACTGTCCCGGGCCGTCCATGTCCTAGTAATTAACTTCTCACCGCTGCAACGATCATTGGGTATGCTGTACTCGTCCTCGTATTCTATAGTCACATCCGGCGAGCAGTCGTCCGTAACCGTTGGCCATCCAAGGAACTGTGGCGAGATCCCATCCGTGAGGTACGTAACCGTGACATCATCAGGGAATTCCAAAAACTCCGGTGGAGTCACATCTCCCGTGATGGTAAGCCTTTGCTCAGCCGTCGCGGTGTTCGAACATCCATCCGTCACTGAAAACGTCCTTTTGATCACCGCCTCTTCAAAGCATCGACCGCTCGGAAAGCTGGAATCGTCCTCATATTCAACATCACCTACCGTCGAGCAGCTATCCGTGGCCCCTGGAAAGCCAGTATTCGCCGTTGCGAGGTCATCTTCAACTGCGGTACAGCTAAAAGTCATGTCATCGGGAAAGTTGGTAAACTCTGGTAGGAATGTATCCCCCAACAGCGTTATCGTCTGTGTAACAGCGCCTTCTTGTCCAGAAGGATCGGTCGCACTCCATGTCCTTTCGAACACTCGGCCATCACACGTGCTGCCGCTCTCGACGCTCGAAGTTTGCACCTCACCATCGAAGCACTCATCATCGTCCGTCGCAGATACGTCAAACTCGTCCATCGGGGTCGGAACAAATTCACGGTCACAGATCGCGTCAAAGCTTGCCGGAACGTTTAGCAGCGCAGGAGGCGTCTCGTCCAAAACCTCCTGAGTAATCAGCTGTTCCACGCTGGAGGAGTTTCCGCATTCATCTGTCGCTGTCCATGTCCTGGTGATAATCCTTGACCCGTTGCAGAAGCCGTCGGGAATATCGTCCGAGTAAGATATCGTCACGTCGCTGCAGTCATCGGTCGCAGTGGCCGATCCTCCAGTGTTCTCCGGAGATAGCTCAACGCCAGGCTGGACGACAAAATTAGGAGGTGTTGGCTGCTCAAACTCTGGTACCCCTTGGTCTCCTAGGACTGTGATCACCTGCGTCATTTCGGATGCGTTTCCGGAAGGGTCAACTGCGCTCCAGGTCCTTTCGAACACTCGGCCATCACATACGTTGCCGCTCTCGACGCTCGAGGTCTGTACCACATTGTCGAAGCACGGGTCATCGTCCGTTGCCGTTACATCAAACTGGTCCATCGGGATCGGAACAAAATCAGGGTCACATGCTGCCTCAAAGCTTTCCGGAACGTTCAGCAACACTGGTGGCGTATCATCGGCCATTCCAGTCTGAGTAATTCTCTGTTCATAGCTGTTGGAGTTGCCGCATTCGTCAGTTGCGCTCCACGTCCTGATGATCACAACTCCCTCGCAGGTTTGCTCGAGTATCTCGTCGGAGTAAGAAATATTTGCCTCAGTGCAGTCGTCGATCGCCATTGGCGTTCCTCCAGTGTTCTCCGGGGAGAGATCGACTCCAACGTCGACTACCACATCACCGGGTCTCGGATCCTCAAACTGAGGTCCGGTTACGTCTGGAAGGATCCTAATCGTCTGCATCGTCTCAGCCTCATTACCTGCGGGATCCTGGGTTTGCCATTTCCTTGTCCTAACCCTCTCCACGCAGTTGTTAATAGGTGGGAGCTCAAGGGACAAGGATACGCTCACACGACCGATGTAGCAGGGATCATTGTCACGTCCAAAGACGTCCACGCTGGGTAGCTCACTACCACATTCAAGGACAGGTTCGAGGTCAGCTGGAAGTCCAACGAGTTCTGGCGGCTCGTTATCAACCACGGCAGCGGCGTCAGGATCGCGACAGATGCGTCTGTCATCGTAAGGGAGGCATGCATTGGGATCTTCGGCGTCGTTGTTACAAGTTGAGAAACAGCAATCACCACCGTCAAACTGACAGTTGGGATAGTTGAGATCCGCATCGCAGATTCCATTGCCCTTCCTCGGACTGCTATTATCACACTCGGTGTCTTCGAACCCGGGTTGTAGCTCCTCGGTCTTTTCCGAAAACTGGCAGAAGAAAATCCCCGTCCGCGGTGCGAGACACTCCATCCTCGTAGGATCGCAAGAGCGGACGAAGAACTCGTCCTCCAGCGAAGGTATATCCGAATCCAAAAGGACCGTTCTCTCGCAGGTGTCAATGCAACAGTCACCACCATCCCAATCACAGATCTGAACATTTAGGCAGCTCTGACAGAACCCATTCCCCGTTTCACTCCTCGGAATTCCAATTCGATCCATAAACTGGTCGCAATTTTCTCCAACCTCTGGCCTGGGACATTCTGCGGGGGTGATACAGTCGTTTTGGGACGTGGACGCAATTCTCAAGGTTATCAATCCCTCGTCGCATTTCTTCGGCAGTCTATCCCACGCGGGTTCCTCCACATAGTACCCCAATGGAGCAGCCTTGCATTTCGACTGCCCGCCTTCATTAGTGTAAAAACCCACCGTACAGGGAAGCTGCTGCCCAGTATACTTGTATTCCGGCACATAGAAACCCGGGTCTGCATTTTGGCAAGTGCCGCCAGCAGCTCCAAACGTACCCTCCGGGCATGGATCGCAACCGGTTCTTGCATCGTTCGGTTGAGTCCCAATTGGGCACTCCCTACACAATTGCTGCCCGGAGAGACTTCCAACAGTCCCCTCTGCACATGGTTGGCAGACGTCCGCGTTGTCGGCTCCCAGAATGGTGCTAAAAGTACCGATGGGGCATGGCACGCACGCTGTGCTCGCCGCCTCCTCGGCAAACGTACCTCTCTCGCAAGGGAGTGGCGACGCCCGGGGGCGTGTGGGTACATGGAAGCCGGGTGGGGCTGCGACACATGCATCCTGGTCATTAGCTCTGGTGTAGCCTTCCGGACACAAAGTGCAGTCTCCGTCGATCCGTAGAAGTTCATAGCCCGGTCCACAGATACAAACGGCGTCTAGTCGCAGTGTTTTCCCTTCGTAGCTTTCATTAAGCGCATCAGCCACGGTTCTCGCCGAAAGCAGGCACCCGCTCGCTTTGCATCCGGCTGCAACCAGCGCCGTCACGTCCTCAACATCAAAGCCACTCCCAAACTCCGCGGAGATCACGCTCACGGTCTCACCAGGTGGGCACTTCGGAGTAAGCACACTGCCCCCCTCTGCCTCGAGCTCTGAATCAGCAAACGTATAAGATACAAAGCCATTGGGGACCGAGGAGACCGGATTTAAACATGCATAACCGATAAAGTCTGGTTCGCATCCGGCAAGATCGCACGTAGCACCAGTCGCGCTCTCACAATTAGCAAACTTATCAAGGCACACATTGCTACCTGCCCGTTGCTGATTTTGGACTGTCCACTGGCCCAACGTTTCCTCCCTTCGCTCTTTAAATACTTTGCGTGCTTCTATGCTGGCGAAGATATCGGGATCAGCACCTTCGTATTGAAGGCACAAATTCCACCAGTCATTGGGGGGTGGAAAAGTCCGGTCGGATTCCAAACCATCACCAGGACAAAACTCTGGGAAACAATACACCGTTAGCCCGTCAGCATTTGCCGTGAAATCCGTACAAAGCGGCCCTGCATTCGACGGGGGATCGAAAATGCCAAGAGCAGCACCTCTTTGCTGTAAATATTTCCATGTGCCCAGCTCTAGTGCGGTATAAATCGACTGCTCGGCCTCCTTCCTTCCCTCCCACATCGCGAAACAGAGCTGTTCCTTGTCAAATGTAGATGACCCTCCATCGATGGATGATATGAACGGCGCTGGAAGGCCAGAAACACTCTCAGCAGTCCAGCAGGAGTTGATCGAGCTTCTATCCACCAGTTTCACGAACCTATTCCCGCCACACGTTGGTGATCTGATAAGGTCAATGTCTCGATGCTTGAAGTCATCACGTTTTTCCTCACTCCAAGGAGCGTTTGGAGGCGATCTCTGGACTTCCTCGAATGCCGTTTCCGCTATATCAGTGACGTCGAGCCCGATATAGCTAGAGAGGATCGTGGGCGTCTCTCCGAACGGAATACAAAAGTATTGTGCCCTCATCATGGCCGGATTTAACACGAGTTCGGCCAATTCGGGACTCGGTGCCTCTGCGTTCGCACACTGAGTGAGATTCTCAAAGTTCAGAGTACAGGAATTCTCATTTTCAGCGCAAGGGAAGCGCATTAACGTAGTCAAATCCTGTGTGCAATCCCAGACGTTGTACTCCGCGCGGTAAACAATCGGTCTCGATCCCCCTGGGCAGCTGAACGAAATTGTCTCGCCGTTCAGGGAGCTCGCAATCTTGGTCAACCACGCCCCAGGGGCTGCGTCCCATGTGCACTGAAAGCTCCCGGAAAGCTCAGCCAAGAAATCGAAATCGGTCCTTTCCAAGGCCAGAGGCACCTCCGGCCCATTCGTAATCTCGTCCAGCCGGGACCTGAAGTCAAAGTCGAGAACGTCGAGGTCGAGAACGTCCAAGTCAGGAACGTTCAGCACGTCCAGGAGTTCAGCGAAAAGTGCCTCGACTTCGTCTTTCAGTCCAAAAGCTTCGAGTACCGCGTCAATCGCTATGTTTATCGCATCGAAGACGACGCAAAAATCACCACAGTCCAGAAATTTTGTAACCTCGTAGAGAGAGTCCATTAATCCTCGAACGGGCTCAAACGGCTCAATGAACTCGTTCACGGCAGCTGATGTCACACCAATCGAGTCCTTCAGTGATTCCAATGCCGGTTCTTGATCCTGCAATTGCTGCACGGGTCCATTAACAATATCTCTGATCTCGCCAACGAAAGATTCCACACCACCCAATGCACTCCTCAGCGCCGAGCCATCTCCGACCACATCGTCAACCGAGCACAGGGACTCTATCGGCTGACCCACGTCTTCAAGGGTTTCCACTGAGCATCTTGTCTCCAGCAGGCCTGCTACTTGGGCGTTTGTATCGTCACACAAATGGTTTACGAGCGGAGGAAGTATGATAATATTCACAGCCCAGGCAAACGTGGATGCCGCTTGAAGGTATTCGAGACCCTTATTGAGCCTTCCAGCCCATTTGTCTAGGTCTTCACACTTTTCGTCCAGCTTCTTTACCTTTTCGTCGAGCTTCTCCAGCGGCCCATCAATAATATTCGCAATTTGTTTGAAGAACGGACCAATCTTCGGAATGAAGCCCAAGGCCTTGGCGATGATGTATATAGGATTTAGGTACTTGAGCCCAAGCTCCAATACTGGCTTCAACGGGGCCCCAATCTGGAACAGCGCAACTTCCTGCCTGCTGTCATTGCCACAGGTCAAAGAGAGCACGGTACGAATTACGTCAAGCACGCTCAGCTTTGGAATCCCTAGCGGATTAAACTCTGCAATCTTGAGGCCTCGCCTAAAATCCTCATCCTGGAAAAACTCAACGGCCCCCTCTAAGGAATCATGATCCATCAAACGCCGTACGCACTGCTGCTGTTGAGTGGTCCCTTCGTAAATCTCCCACTGACAGTCTCGTTCCTTCGGCACAATACCCAACAAAGCATCAGCACGGGTAACCAGCCGAAGGGATAGCAGGAGAAAAATCAAAGGCCCGGACATTATTTGCTCTATTCCGGACACAGACTTCCTCACGCATGCAACAAATTTCTGATACACCCACGCCCACGTCCCTCAGACAACCTGGCCAACCTCACCTACCCATAAACTCCCTTCCGCCCATCGCGACCCTTCCGCCCCAGAGCCACACCGGCTATTCTTGACGGTCCCGCTCACATATAAATAAGTACACATCCCAAGAAAATCCTCCTCCACAATGATGCAACACGGAGAGGTAGTGATTAGAAAAGCGTTTCCATATAGTTACACCTTCGACCCAATCCATTTAACGCGCTTCTCACAAGCCGAATCACAATGACGCAACGCAGAGAGATAGTGATTAGAAAAGCGTTTCCATATAGTTAGTTGCACCTTCAACCCCTATCCATTTCACGCGCTTCCCAGCAGTCGAATCATCCTGGAAGTACGCTGACCCCCCCGTGAGAGCTGTTGTTCTCAATGTTGACAAATGCAGTGAAAGTAAAACACATAACGAAAGTTGTTAAAACTCGACCCTAGTAGCAAACAACTCTGGTTGACCTGACTTTCTTGGTCGTGAAGAAGAGCGGCCTCCAGCTCCTGCTACCCCCAAACTCTTGGAAAGCTGTGGGATCGCCTTTTGGCTTCATGTCAATCATTTTAGAGGCTGCTTAACAGTCGTTTTTCAGAATGGATTCTAAAACGAGAAAGAAATCATAATACAATACTCCACATTTCCGGAACCCTTTTTTTCTTTTTTTTCAATCTCCGATGAACGGGCACAATCATTATGCACCGTGCAAACATATCAGACATGTACAAAACGTGCTCCTTGACCGGTGTCTCTTCTGGCTCTTAGTTGTACTTCCCCCCCCTTGTGGGCGCGGTGCGAACTGACCTTGGAGGCCAAGGGGGGGAGGGATTCTAATTCTAAATGGAACCCCCTTGAGAATTTTATAGTTTTAATACTTTTCAGGCTGTATCTCAGATTGATTGAGCCAAGAATTATCCATTTACGAATAGAGGTTATCCATAACACTCGAAAAGCTCGTTCAGATTGGGGATAAGATATTCAGGGGTTCTCAAAAGCGTATGGAAGCTTCATGCAATTTGTCCAGGTCACTGTCCTCACACCTCAAGCCCTCAACCCTCTGTACGCAGTGGTTTCTGAGCTTTTCTTAAAGTTTTTTGCCCAGCTTATAGCGGGGGACAAACTGCTTTTACACTTGTTATTTTTCTTTGTCTACGCCTCCAGCAAGGGAGTGCTTGGAGGGGCATGATCCGAAGTCAGAACGGAGCAGTTTAACTCCCGTAGATAAGCAGCAACCCTATCAAAAGTTTCAGTTCCTTTCTTCAAGCATGCAGAACTACCTCAGGTGGGCGTCTTCTTTGTTATGCGCTGGAGGAACTACTCAACCCAGTGAAAATCTGTGAAAATCCTCGGATACAGCGTACTAAACTCATCAGTACACATAAACTCCCCAAAGTCTCTTCGTAGAATTGATTTTTTCATGTTTTGCAGAATAGGATTTGCCCTTACTCTTTTCCCCCCCCCCCCCAATACCCTTCCCGTCGTGGGTTCGTTTTGGAACCCCCCTGATCCAAACGTGACCCCATACCATAATCACTTTCTAGACCTCTCATGTGGTTTGTACATTTTAGCATGCTGAAATAACTTACATTTTCCGCTTGTTCTCGTTTTTAATTCAAAACGCCATTTCGTTTAAACGAAAAAAACAACACCTTACTAGGAATTACGGGCTAATAATCTTTGTCCGACGAAGTGTCTGTTCGGAGACTGAAAAAAAAAACTGTCCGAAATGGAGGGGGGGAGAGGTGGCGGACACTGGAGTCTGTTTTCTTTGAATACAGGGCATACATTTGGAGACTGGCAAAGGTTCGAGGAAATGATTTCGGGAATGGAGCCGAAAGATCGCGAACTTCCATAATCAATAGCGGTGTTCCATACGCCTAGGTCCCGTGTTTTTTTTGTGCCAATACGTTTCCTCAGTTGTCGGTGCTTGATTTTCGCTTGACTGGCATGGGCGAAAAACGCTTGCGGTCAACATTGGAGCAGCGTTCATATGGCATTATAGGAAGCTCTGAGATGAAAAGTGACCAGAGACTGTCAAGCCGTTCGTGAAACACTTCCCGTAGCAAACGAGAATCAGCGGAATGAACCATGACGTGATGAGCTAAAGCTCATCGCCTGGAACTGAACCCCAAGCTCTAGCCTTGAGAAGACAAAGCCCTCATGTTTCACCTATTTACGATGTCTATGCTGGCGCAGATCCAGGCTATCTCTCCCGCAGCCGGCAAGCCACAGCTAGACTGGGGATTTGGAACTGCATCTATGTTTAGCGGCTGCGTACTGATAAGCTGTTAGGTACAACACACCCAGCGGAATCCCTGTTTCCCGTCGTAGAGGACACACCCACCAAGGATATACCTTTCCAGCAAGACAAGGAAACTCAAAAAGGATTGAGCGGCCGACTCACGGAAAGTGTCTCGAAGCCAACGAGAAACCGTAAGCCCAAAGAAAAGAAGAAGATCACCTTCCAAAAGAATCCACGGGTCTTGGATTCTTTACATGACCAACCCTCCCTTCCAAAGAAAAGAAAGACATCACCTTCCAAAAGAATCCTTGGGTCAACATGACCACCCCCCCCCCCCCACAACACAAAAATAGTTCTTCGCCCTTGATACTCTGCTCTCTTCGTCCGAAGAAATATCTATCGGCGAAGGCTGATTCCTAATAAAGGAGTCACCAGAGGCTGAATTATTCCGTTATTTGTTTTGTATTTTTAAGGACTGGGCTGTGCCCCCCCCACAGACCAGTGCTTAAGAATACAAAACAAATAACGTAAAAATATGGGAATACATATACAAACCCCAGCTAGGCAAATTCTCAGACTGAAGACAACGCAGATTTTGGCGCCCACCTGCTCGCTAGTTGCCCGGCGGTGAAAGGTGCTCGAACCCGCCGCCACACACGGATCTTGAACCTGTTATACCGGGAACTTCGGCCTATAGTCCGGCAAGCCGGTCTGGAAATCGAACGTGAGAAACCTTTACCCGTCGCGGACTTTCAAAATGATGAACGCCGTGTAGCCGACCTGGTGATCACCTGTGACGACAGCCGCCGTACCACATACGTTGATCTTGCTGTTCCTAACCCTCAAGCTAGTCGTTATCTCCCGGCTGCGGGGGAGCGCCGTGGATCTGCCGCCGCCAGCATGAGACGCCGCAAAGAGATCAAATACGCGGGGGCTTTGTCTTCCCCTGGTGTTCGTGCTTCGGCACTAGCACATCGCTTGGTACCCCTGATCATTGAGTGCTTTGGGTTCATGGACTCTGTTGGTTCTCGCTGGCTTCGGGAGTTGTTCCGCGAACGCCCTGACCGTCTTCAATCGTTGTTTACCCGCTTAAGTTTCCTGCTGTGGCGCATGAATGCCGCTTTGATGTTGGAGGCGCGAGTACTTCGCCGCGCTTAGTCTTTTTTTCCCCTCGGGGTTTTTTTTCAGCCTCCGATTAAACCATTCATTCATTCAGCTAGGCACCGAGCGCCAACAAATCAATCCACCCAAAAAAAAATTACGACGAGAGTCGGGACTCCGAGGGTTGACTAGAAACCGCCACCAAAAAACAAATCTACTCGGCGGCGGGAACAACGACAAAAGGAAAAAAAAGAAGATCTCTCTCTCAGTCTTTTCCAATTCATGATTTAGAAATGAAATCTATTCATTCGAGCGTTCGACCAATAAAACTAAAATATAAGTTTTTACTGCCAATAGAATTTTCTTTACTAGGTGTACATTACATTCCTAGTCCAATCAATATTGATTTTCCTTATTGAAAAATCTCAGTAGGGATTATGGAAGAAGAAAGGAAACTGCGTACACGCAACTTGCCATTTACCCATTTGTTTTATCCTTAGAACGAACAGCGTGCAGACGATCTGCCCCCGTTTATTTATGAAAATTTTAGAAGTACATTTATAATTAAAAAAGGAGTGCTGGTTGGTAGATATGAAACTCCCAATCAAAATCTGAAGGTCAAAAACCGAGTAAACAAGACAACTTAAGAAGATATTCCGTCTCCCCCAACATCAAAGGTCCAGTCGTTCGGGTCGTGAGGGCGTATAGTGTTGGGTTGGCCTAACTTTTGGTTATCATAGTGTTTTGGTATGGAGGGCACTGCGTTCCATCGTCTTACCCCGGGGATTTTTGGTTTGTGTGGCCAGTCTGCGTGCTTTTTCTCCCTCCGCTGGGGTTGGGATTCCCCGGTTACTTCGTATTGGGTATTCCCCCGTTTTTCCCGGCATCTTGTGGTGAGCTTCTCCTCTCCACATTTGTTTGCGATGGTTCGGTTTCCCCACCCCTTCCCGTGGCTGGCGCTGCGATTTCTCTGCTCGTGGAACAGCGTGCTGGCGTTCAGCACCCGTGCCAATCTTGCCACTTGCAGCCAGGTGTCGTTGCCATTCCTAATTCTTCTGTGCCTCCCCTAGTCGCCGACCACACCTCCCCGCCTGGGCTATCCTTGGGGCCGAATCCTGCTCTTGCGAGTGTTTCTCGGCCCTCCTATTCCGAGGTCCTTCGTCGCGGTTCCTCTGAACAACGCACGACGGCCATGGTGCGTGTGATGCCTTCCCCGTGAGCACTCCTGAGCCTCGCCGCTCTGCCCTTGCGAGCACGGTACTGATTTGTGCCACGTCTCTTTGTGTGTTGAGTTTGACCGCTTCGAAGCAGGTTAGGTTCCACAGTCGGCGCTGCAGAGCCACCCTGAAACGTAAGCTCCTGTTCTCGCGTTCGAAACTCATGCGGCGCGACTTTCACGCACCCAGTCGAGCCTCTTTGCCCGTTCCACCTCCCCGTGCCATCCTCCACTCGGTGTTAGAGGACTTCCTATCCGCCGAGGCCGCTTTGATGGAACTCCATCCGGCCTTTGAACTTTCGCAAGCGACTCGTGACCGCCTCTCCTCTCCTCCTCGTGCAGTTGCAGTTCGTTACGCCGGCATGTCGGCGGCCCTCCCCTGCTCCCCCAATCCGCTGGCTTTGGACACCCTCAGCGAAGACGACAGAGGAAGTCCGCCTTCTTTAGGTTCTTTTAGTTCTTTAGCTCGTCCACTACGCAAAGCACCTTGCCGCTCCTGAGTCACCCTCAGAGGTGCCCCACCGGATTCAAGCAACGGTCCCCGATTAAGGGGAGGCCTAATGTCTGAGTCCTCTTCTCCCGTCCGTGTGTCGCCCGTGTCCGTCCTATTGGCCGATGCCCCGTTCACTGGGCGCGAGCGCCTTTTCTCGTGGTTTTTGGACCTTTTTATCTCCTTGCCGGATGGTCCCCTTCCCTTGCGTAACTAGAACCCATTTGTACGGCTCCCTCGTCTTCTTCACAAGCCTCTGGCGTTGGTCTTGGAATTTTTATGGCAGGAAGTTTCAGATCACCCTAAGCGCTCTCTTCCCTGGGATCTCCTTTTCTTTTCCCTGGCAACCACCGGCCCCAATGAGTTGGAAGTGAGCGAAGCCAATAGGTTAACCGCTGACTGCAACAATACCGAAACAGCAACAACGAGCACTGGAGAAAGCCCGGAGGTAGCCGTCGAAGCTCTGCAACCAGCTGTCTGTGCTTACCGAGGAGCTGCAGCAACTCGCCTTCAACGAAGAACGGCGACCCGTAGGGGATGCCTAATTGGACAAAACCATCCGGTCTCCAAATATCCTGGAACGACGCAGGTACCTGCTGCTCTTGTGCAGCTACACCTCCCCAGTAGAACGATTTGTGATGATTAACCTCCAAGTCAACCCGCGAAGCCAAGGAGCGGAGACGATCATAAGCGAGCGCTAGAGTATCAGGGGGCCCCAGGAGGCACACGTCGTCGTGGTATGCAACCGTACGAACCTGCGGGAATTCGGAGCGAAGACAAAGCAAGACGACTTGTAGTCCACAGGCATGTAGGAAAGGGGACAAGGGATCACCCTGTTGTACCCCTGTGCGCGCCGCAAACGCGTGTGAGGAAGCGCCAAGGGTGTCATAGGTAGCCCCACGACCAAGCGGAGAATAAAGTCTACGAACAAAGGGAAAGCCTACAGGGAAGACTTCGCGCACCACGTGCATGAGAGCCGGACGAGAGACGCGGTTGAACGCATTGGTAAAATCTACAGAGAGGAGCCCAGAATCTGGGGAGTACGCCATTTCCGAACGGAGTAAAACAGACAACAACTCACAGCCACCACGATAGCCCACGCCTAACTGCACGTGCCCAAAGAAACGGCGGGATTCGGGAACCAGGATTTTCACTAACCATCGCGCCGCCAATTTTGCGGACCACCTCAACCAGGCCAATAGGGCGAATAGCAGGGCTCGAGGCCGTGTGGCCGGGCTTCGAAAGCAGACACAACTGCGAACGCCCGACCAAGAACCACGCACACTCACACAGGGGATCACCATTCACAAGCGCTTCGACCACCCACGCCAACGCCTTCAAACCTTCATCACTTAAGAAACGGAGATATTCCACCCGCAGCCCCGAGGCCCCCGCGGAACGGCCCTTCGGAGCATCATGAACCAACTCACGCACCGCCTCCAGATTGACCACTAACCGCGCACTGGGATGTGGCGCGGCGCGGTACTCTTCCAACACTGATTCAAACGAGGAGTCCCAAGGGGAGCCTTCCGAGGGAAAGAGCAAACGGAGCGGTGAAGAAAGATCATCGGAGTATGGAACCACAGGTTGCCGCCGCTGGAGGATCCCGGCTGCCCGCCGCAGATCACCGCCTGCCACCGCGTGACGCGCCCGATTCTGTCGAGAAGACCTAAAAGCTGAGGGAGCACTAGGAGAAAAGGAAGAGAGAGAAGCGAAACAAAGACGTTCGAGGTCCTCAAAGTCGCCGGAAAGGAACATTTGCAGTTTTCGGCGAGGGTGGACCCGGCGAGGATGTGGGTTGAGGGGGACGGTAGAGGAGGTGAGCACGAGGCGGGGAAAAAAGAACAAGAGTTCCCAGCGAAGAGAGCAGTGAGGGTTCGCGCGACCTGCTGCCAGAGAAAATCCAACACCAATCCTAGGGGCTTATGAAGTCGACGAGGGAGCCGTACGGCCGTGCTCTGACGACAAAGGGGAAGGGAACCGTCCGGATAGGAGGCGACAAGGTGCGAAAACCACGAGAGAACACGCTCATGCCAGGCTGAGCGGTCACTGGTAAACAAGGGTAACCGTGACGACACGCACGCGGAGGAGGAAGACTCAGACATCGGGCCTCCCCTCAGTCGGGAAGGCAGATCGAATATCCGGAGGAGGTGCCTCGGAGGGAGGCTCAGGAGCCGCACGACGCTTACGTGGAGGGCGCACGAAGGAACTAAAAGACCTGAAGAAAGTAGACACAGGGTTTTCAGCAGCGGAGTCTTGACTGAGGGTGTCCAGAGCCAGCGGATTCGGAGAGGCCGATGGTGCTTCTTCCATCTGTGTCACTAGCCTCGGAGACAGGGCGAGGGGAGGAAGGGTGCTCAAGAGTCGGCGGCAGAAGGTCAAACGCAGGGTGAGCTTCCAGCAGGGTGGCCTCAGTGGAGAGGAAGGCCTCTAGCGCGGTGCGGAGGACCCCGCGAGGAGGAAAACGCGCGAAGAGGCTCGCCTGTATGCGCGAGAGCCGCGCCGCATGAGTGTGTAGCGCGACAACCGAAGCCTGCGAGGCATCCAGGTTTTGCAAGGCCGACGGAGGAACCCAGCCGGCGTCAAAACGATCGAACTCGACAAACAAAGAGACATGAGGACGAGTCAGTATCATGTTGGCCAGAGCAGAGCGCTGGGGCGCGGGGGTGGATTGAAGGAACTGGTAAGCCGAGTCAGTAACAAGAAAACAGGCATGAGGGCCCGTGAAGTCCACATATAGGAATTCAGACGGGGCGACCCCAAGGGAGGAAGCCATGGTGTCGCGAAAATCGCGGTAGTGGACGGGCGCGCGGCCCCGACCACGAGAGGGGGTCTGGGGACGCACGTTCGTCATCCAAACAAAGTGGAACGGAGATAGTTGGCGAGAAGAGTCAATAGGGATGTGTTGTGGCATCATACGCACCATTGCCGTCGTGCGTTGTTCAGAAGAGCCCCTGCGTAGGACCTGCGAATAGGTCGCACGTGGGGCACTGGAGGGAGCAGGATTCGGGCCCGACGCGGGCCCAGGAGGCGTCTGTCCTTGAATAGGGGTAGGCCAGTCGGAATCAGGAATGACCGGAGCGGAGCGCTCGGGTCGGGTGGAGGCAGGCCCCGCTGTACCGTGCGGATCCGCGGGGACGGGCACCGGGGGGTATGGGGCAGGCGCGGAGGCGGAGAAGCGCTCCAAATAGGCGATCAGCAGGGGCAGGCGGTGTTCCTGGGAAGCAGTCACAAGAAGACTCGTCAGTTTCGAGCAGATCCCATGGGCTAACTCGTCAGCGCAGTCCGTGAGGGTGGCCGCGGTACTAAACCCGCCCACGCAGAGCTCCACGCGCGCTGAGAGAACGGCTCCGTCCGCCGGAATGGGTGGGGAAACCCCAACCATAACGATTGGAAGGTGTGAAAAACCGATTCCTCCACGAAACCCCCAAAAAGAGAACTTGTTCCCAACGTTTGCAACCAAAGAAAAACCACCACGACCTCCAAGGGGCGCTAGCAACCCCCAGCACGCACCACACCACTAGAAGATGCGGGGGAAAGTTTGCAGAAAGAAGCGCCTCCCACCGAAGAACACAATAGTGACTCAAAACCACCAAAAGCCAGCACCATACACCCTCACGAAACCAAAAACTAGGGGCCTAAGACCAGTGAAGATATCAGCGCAAAGCAGCCATAATCATCGTTTCGACGGGACATAACGCAAGGCTTACATTGGGCTACATCGGACTCCACTATTATTGAATGAATTGGTTTTTACTATTATTAAGGAATGTGGGGAACGGGATTGTGTATTGTAGTGGGGCTAACAGCTAAGATTTGGCGTGTAGCTCAGATAGCGTGAGAATGAGAGTTAGCATGTATTGGGATTGTGGTGGTTTTAATGGCTTTATTAGCATAGCCTACAGCGCTACGCAAACCGTGAAAAGGAACTAAGAACTAGGTAGGGAAGTGTGCAAACCCAGGCGCCGATGGCGCGCCGATGGCGCGCCTCGGCAAGCATGCTGCTCGAATATCGCCACAGAGAGACACTTAAGCTTGATGCGCTACGCAAACGTAAAAGGAAACTAGGGGCTGGGAAGAAGAGCATGGAAACCCAGGCGACGGTGGCGCGCCTCGGCGAGCATGTTTGCTAGAATACAGCCGGAGTGCGATACTTAAACGGCGGAGAAGCACCAGACATTCTTCAGGATGTTCGCTAAAACACTTACGTAGCTCTCCAAACTTGACTTTTCCAGATGCCCAGAGGTTTTCATAACGAAAGGCTGGAACCTGTGAGACCGGCCCTTTTCCGCGGGAAGCCTTGCCATGCTCTTAGCGTACCGTCGTTCGTTCACGCGGCGAAGTACAGAAGCTGCTACCCCCCCTGCGGAGAGCGGCAGAAGGCAGATATGTACCGGACACGGGGCAAGTGACAGCGAGGTCCAAATATGCTGAGCGTCTGGCCGCTGCGTTCGAGAACTACTGATCTGCGATGCAACGAGTAGAGGTGGTTGCGGAGGGTTTACTAGGCCCTGCCGATTCCACCTCGACGGTGTAGCCAATTCTTGTCTAGTGTTCGCTCAGGATGTATTTCAGGCGCTTGTGTCTGTTCGTGCGATGACCTCGCAGTAGTCCGCAGGAGCCCAGAGAATGTTACCCACATCCGTCGATACGGCTCGCACATCCTCGGCAGAAGGAAGCGCGATTAGAATGCCAGTAGACCTGTGGAAGACCCAAGTCGAAGCGTGCCGCGGTCCGGAACTGGAAGGCGTTCAGGCGTTGGCCCGGTGGCGAGGGCATAGTGGTTTAGCCATAGGTGGGATAGATGCCCTTCCCATGCCCCTTAGACGAGCCGCAGTGGTAGACGGAGAACGTGGTGATTCGAGCAAGATTGCGTGAGCAACACTGGGTTGGCCCCAAGTGAGGCTATGTTGGATCACATCAGTGCGGGAACTCCACGATCTGCTCATACCGGAGTAATCGGCCGCGGGTGACTGTGGGCTGGCTTCCCCATCGTCGGCCAGCACGCGATTAACCATATATTCCACTACAGACTCATCGCGTCCCCATAGCATCTCCTTTCAGGAACTGAACGTTCTCTTCCGGTACGGCATTGACGCCTGTTGCAGGTCGTTGTATATGCGCAGTAACAGCGGCGGAAGGTTGACTGGGTCATCGTTCGTCAGCGCCCAACATAAAAGGCTGGCACTGCGGAACCTAAATCCCACAAGCGTATGAAGAGCTGTGGTCCAGGAGGCTACCGTCGCCGTCGAGCAGGGCAAGACGCCGGTCACCCACTCCAAAGCCTCCCACTCCAAAGCCTCCCAGGCGCAAGGGTAGAGCCATCTGAGCCCGTATCAGGTCCCTGTCAGGTGCCGATGCCGAAGCACGTGGTTCGTCTAAGACTGTGCCCCAACGTGTTAGCGTCGCCTCGTCCGCCTTAGCAGCAGTCCACCTCCCCATTGCGGTGGAAGACTTCGCAGCCAATAGTTGAGTCGGGGACCCGCACAAGGTCGGGAAATCTGGCACGCCGATTGCAGTATACCATCAGGAAGGCGTTCAATGGCATGTGTGAGCTGCCTGTGCCGGGTTAAAACTCGTTCGCAGGAGGATTGGACGAAGTATTCACTCCCCAACCCAATACCATGATGCATCAGATCCTCAGGTTGGCAAACATGCCTCAGAGCGTCGGGGAGACTGCCCGGAGGGGCTTCTCTGGGTGGGAGAAAACAACACTTCTCCGGCTTGACTATCGACCCCACCTCACTTGCTAGGGTTTGGATCCTGGTCAACCCCAGATCTTAGTCCGTAGGACTACCCATCAACGTCACATCGTCATGATATGCACAGATGCGTAGGTCGTCCATCTCGGTCACGACTTGCACCAGAGCGAGCTGCAAGGCTCAGGCGTGAAGGACCGGCCCACAAGGGTCCCCTTTTTGTACCCCTATGTATTCTTCAACAACTTCATCCCCCTCAGACATAGGTAGGGGAGGCCTCCTCCCGCGTAGATCCCAGCCAAAAACGGCCAAGCCTCAGGAAAAACCCTTCGAACCACCTCCAGTGCGTGCGTCCGCGATAAACTGTGGAAAACGTTCCGGAAATCAATAACCAAGATGCCCCAGGCCGGCTTAATGGCCCCCTCGAGCTCGATCGCATGGGTAATCAGTTCGCATCCCCCAGAAAACCCCACTCCCACTTGGAGAGGAGTCAAAAAAGCTGTAACACGCTGGCGTAGTCGCTGTCATAGCCACCTCCCCGCTAACTTTCGTATGCTCTTAGTCATTCCGATGGGCGGAAGACGCGGATGCTCTGCCGAGTGATCGGCTTCGCAATCAAACAAAACTGCGCCTGCCGTAAGCGTGCCCATGGTGTTGACGCGCGTACAGTTCCCTTCAAAAAGTAATTCACAATCTTCACCAGTGCGCGTTGGCCCGTCTCGCTCAAAGCCTGCAATAATTCCGTGCGAAGGCCTGAAGGCCCAGGGGAACGTCCGCGGCGGGAGGTACGGAGAAGTTCCTCGAAATAGGACTCGCGAAGCGTCGTATCTATGCACAGGCGGGCCAACTCTGATAGGTCGAGAAGGGCTTCAAAATTGGGCTGGAACTCCACATCGGACGATGGAAATAAGGCGGATACCGGTTCCGCAAGCCGGTCATCATAGGGGAGGACAGACGCCTGTCCCACTAAAACACCAGCGATCTTCACCGCGCGCCTCGAACATCAAAGCAGCGTTCAAATGCCACAGCAAGAAACTTAAACGAGCAAATGAGGACAGACGGTCAGGGCGTTCGAGGACACTTGTTGAATCGCCACTGACACGTGTGGACTCTGAGCTGACTTAGAATGAATTGGTTTAATCGGAGGCTAAAAGAAAACCCCAGAGGGAAAAAAAACGACTACAGAGGGAAAAAAAACGACTAAGCGCGGCGAAGATCGCGCGCTTCCAACATCAAAGCAGCGTTCATACGCGACAGTAAGAAACTGAAACTGCTCTCCGCACCGGGGCAGCAGTTCCTGTTCGTCGCCACGTTGAAGCAACGACGGTACGTTGAGAGCATAGCCAATCTTCCCCGGGAAGAGGGCTGGTCTCACAGGTTCCAGCCTTTCATTGTAGAAACCTTGTGGCATCTGGAAAAGTCAAGCTTGGAGTGGCTACGTAAGTGTTTTACCGAGCATCCTGAAGAATATATGGTGCTCCTCGGCCATTAAAGTATCGCATTCTGGCGGTATTCTACATGCTCGCCGAGACTCGCCACCGTCGCCTGGGCTTACATGCTCTTCTCCCTAGACCCTAATTCCTTTTACGTTTTGCGTAGCGCATCAGGCTATGTTAGTTAAAGTAACACAGCCTGATGCGCTACGCATGGGAGGCCACCTCTCGCACTTGTGGTTAACCACTCTACTGTCGTCATGGAGTCATCGTCTCGATGCTTTCCAGTTCCGTTCTGCCGCACGGATCTATCCAGGCTCCTTGGCACTCTAATCGGCCGTCTTTCTGTCAGGGATGTGAGAGCCGGATTGACGCTTGTGGCTACCACTTCCTGGGTTCCTGCGGACTGTTGAGAGGTCTCCGAACGAGGCGTCACACTCGCCCCAAGTACATCCTCAGCGAATTTTTGACTCGGATAGGGCATACGGTTGAGGTTGAGTCGGAACTTCCCAGATCAATCTCGGACTCTGCACCGCCCCGTTGTATAGCCGATCTCCTCGTCTCCGACGCTGCTGCCAGACGCTCAACATATGTGGACCTTGCGATTACCTGCCCCGTGGCCAGCGCCCACCTCACCGCAGCCGCCCGCCGCCGGGGGGCCGCGGCTTCAGCCCTTCGAAGAGTTAAGGAACGACGGTATGCTGAGAGCATGGCCAGTCTGCCTTGCGCTGAGGGTCGCTCTCACCGGTTCCAGCCATTCATTGTGGAAAGCTTTGGTCACGTGGATAAGTCGGGTTTAGAGTGGTTGCGGAAATGTTTTGCTGAGCATCCTACTGAATATTTGGCGCTCTTGAGGCTTTAAGTGTCTCCCTTTGGCGATATTCCAGCGACATGCTTTCCGAGGCGCGCCATCGGCGCCTGGGGTTGCATGCTTCTCTCCCTAGTTATTAGGTCATCTTCACGCCTTGCGTAGCGCTTCAGGCTATGCTAGTAAAGTCCAATAAAAACCGAAACCCGACCACGAGCCGGCACACCCGCGTCTCCGGCCAATCGGCATGGTTGAGAGTCTACGGAAACTCGCCGGGAGGTGGCTATGCCAGCGCCTACGCCAGCGAGTCAGCGCCTTTATGGCACCTTGGCAGGTAGGGGTAGGATTTTCCCGGGGTTGGGAACCAATCACCCATACGATCGAGCTCTAGCGAGCAAGTAGGCCTGATTGGGGCGTTTTGGTAGTTGACTTCCGTAACGCGTTCAACAGCGTCTCGCGCGGACGCATGCTTTGGAGGTGATTCGCAGGGTATTCCCGGAGGCGTGGCCGTTCCTATCCGATATTTACGGAGGGGGGAGCCTCCCTTACTTGACAACGCAGGGCTCTGTGTTTGCAGCACGTACTGGCGTTCAACAGGGTGATCCTTGTGGGCCGGTACTTCACGCCTGTGCCTTGCAGCTCGTGCTCCAGCGACTGGCGGCTGAGGTGCCGGAGCTGCGCATCTGTGCCTACCATGACGACGTGACGTTGCTGGGCACTCCTGAGCACTTGGCTCGGGGACGGACCCAGATCGAAGCAATCGCTCGTGGAGTAGGTCTAACCGTGGAACCCGAAAAATGCCGTTTTCTCGGCCCGCGTGAAGTTTCGAGGGGCTCCCTGCCACCTAGTCTCCGGGCCCTTGGTGAACATGCGGGGCTCGAGCACCATGGCGTCGGTTTCGGGAGTGACAACTTTGTCCAAGACTCTTGCGAACGAGTTTTAGCGCGCCATAAGCAGCTCACCGACGCCATTGAGCGCCTACCGGATAGTATGCTCCAATCGGCCTGCCTGCTCTCCCGCTTTTGTGCCGGCCCCCGACTGAATTACTGGCTGCGAAGCCTTCCACCGCACTGGGGCTCGTGGATGGCAGCCAAGGCGGACGAGGCGACGCTGAAGCACTGGGGAACGCTCCTGGATGAACCCCTGGATGTAGAAGCGGCTCCTGACAGGGACCTAACTCGTGGCCAGATTGCCCTACCTTCACGATTAGGCGGATTTGGAGTGGCCGACCGTGGACTCGTATGCTCGGCGGCGGCGGTCGCCTCCTGGGCTACCGCGCTTCGCACCTTGGTGAGTTTTCGGATGCGAAGTGCTTGCCTTTTGGCTAGAGCACTGACTAGCGAAGACCCCGTGACCCTTCCGCCGCCGCTTTTGAGTATCTATGATGCTCTGCAACAGGCGTTCATCAAGTGCAATGCCGTGCCGGACGAGAGCCGATCTAGATTTCGCTCCTGGAAGGAGCTGTTATGGGGACGAACTGAGGCGCTCGAGGACTCTCCCATCGACAGAGTACTCGCCGACGAGAGGGAAGCTAGCCCCGGGTCACCGGTTGCCGATTACCCGGGTCTGAGCCGATTGTGGAGCTCGCGCACTGATGTGATACAACATAGCCTCACCTGGGGCCAACACAGTGCCGCTCACGCAATCTTGCTCAACTCTCCACTCACACCGCCTACCACCGCCGCTCGCCTCCGCGGCATGGGAGGCCATCTTTCACATTTGTGGTTAACGACCGTGCCGTCATCACTGGGTCACCGTCTGGATGCCTTCCAGTTTCGCTCTGCCGCACGGATTTACCTGGGTTTGCCACATGCTCCTTGGCACTCTAATCGGCCGTATTTCTGTCAGGGATGTGAGAGTCGGATCGATGCTTGTGGTTATCATTTCTTAGGTTCATGCGGACTGTTGAGAGGTCCTCGTACGAGGCGTCACACTCGCTTCAAGTACATTCTCATCGAATGTCTGACTCGGGTAGGGCATACGGTTGAGGTGGAATCGGAACTACCCAGATCGGTCTCAGATAGGGCACCGCCCCGCTGTATCGCAGATCTCCTCGTCTCCGATGCTGCCGCCAGACGCTCAGCATATGTTGACCTCGCGATTACATGCCCTGTGGCAAGCGCCCATCTCACGGCTGCCGCCCGTCGCCGGGGATCAGCTGCTTCGGCCCTTCGCCGCGTGAAGGAACGACGGTATGCTGAGAGTATGGCCAGCCTGCCTCGCGCTGAGGGTCGCTCCCACCGGTTCCAGCCTTTCATTGTGGAACGCTTTGGTCACGTGGAGAAGTCGGGTTTGGAGTGGTTGCGGAAATGTTTCACTGAGCATCCTGTTGAGTACTTGGAGCTTTTGCGCTTAAGTGTCTCTCTGTGGCGATATTCGAGCAGCATGCTTGCCGAGGCGCGCCATCGGCGCCTGGGTTTGCACGCTTCCCTACCTAGTTCTTAGTTCCTTTTACCGGTTTGCGTAGCGCTGTAGGCTATGCTAATAAAGCCAATAAAAACCAGTAAAATCACCACCACATCCGGATGACGTTCCAGCTTACATTCGGATGACTCTCAGCTTAATGCCCGCTGATCGTTGATTGAATCCTTACTCAATCATTCACGATCTTGACGGATTTGGTTTTCAACATACAGACCCATGTTTCTACCATCCTCCTGGGTACCGAAGACTACGTGGATTTTCAGGGGAGCATTCGACGTATGCAGATTGGCTGTAATCCGCTAACATCTTGTAGCAATTTGCTAGGGAGATATCCAATACTCGCCATTTTACTCTTAGCTATCTTTGCTAGTTCATCCAACCATCCGTTTGACTATGTGCCTCTCTTATACGCGATTCTTCCACACGTCCATGGTTTCAATAGAGCCCCCCCTAGCTTTTTAGTGTCGAGCTTGACTCTCTGATCATTATCTTCAGCTCACCGAACATTTTGATGAGGTACGTTGATCTGACTGAACCATTTAGTCAAATGGTGGTTTTACTAACTGAATTGAACTGAACTGAATAGCTTTATCTCTGATTCACTGGTCAGAGACGAATGAGTATGTTTATTTGGAGAACATCATGGCCTCTTCAGATCAGGCACAACGTGTCTTCTTCGTCTCCAAATCCGGAAGTCGAAGCTAAGGATAGGTTTTCGCTATTCCCTTTTTCGGCCCTATCTGGACTTTACTAGCAACCCTATCTTAACTTGCTGCTTTTCGAGCTTGATCTTCTGATAAGCGAGCAGTCTCATGCTTGTAGATCCTCTTTCCACATTCTTGAAGACCCAAACCGCGTGGTTGATAATTTTCCATACTGTCGACTTCAACATCTTACTAGCAACAGGGATCCCTCTCAATACTCTTGCACGCCGTTAATGGTGTCCTTGCCATCTCCACCATCGATGATCTGGACCTTGTCATCGGTAGCCGTGATCGAGTCATCCCCGGCGTTCCCATAGATCCTGTCGTAATACCCGCCTTCCAATGTGATCTCATCGTTGCCGTCTCCTCCGTAGATCTTCTTGCCAGGATGTCGGCTCCTGGCCCATATCGTATCGTCGCCTTCATCGCCTTTCACCACTGCAAACCCTCCTTGGTAGCGGTTGATGTTGTAGTTTCTGATCTCGTCATCACCAAGGCCTGTTTGACACAGTATCGAGAGCGTGTAAGTGACCGAAGAGTCCCGAAAGCAGAGAGAGCGGAGAGACTTGCTGTTTCATCATATACCTCCAGACTGGTAAAAACCTCCGTACCCTCCGGCGCGGAGGTAATCGTTGCCTTCGCCACCGAACTGTCGCTCCCCTCCGATAAGTCTATCGTCCCCATCTCCGCCATAAATTTCAGAGTCATACTCTGAAGTATCCTTCAGGTAGTCATTCCCGTTCCCCCCACTAATCTTGTTCTTCGCGTAGGGAGCTTGCGACTCCGCCGTCCCTGGGTGGTCCAGGACAAAATCGTCCCCATCTCCGCCCTCCAGGGTGTCATTATCGTCACCGCCATGTATGTAGTCATTCCCTCCGCCGCCAAGAACATGATCCCGACCTTCGTCTCCATACAGTTTATCGTCATCGTCACCACCATCGATGTAGTCGTCGCCCCCGCCACCTTTCACAACGTCGTCGCCGCTCCCTCCGAACAGCGTATCGGCATCCTCCTGACCTGCGATATAGTCATCACCAGCACCACCAAAAATCTTATCATCTCCAGGGTCTCCTATAGCAAAGTCGTCTCCGTCGTTAAGAAACACTCTATCATCACCATCGCCAGCGAAGACACGGTCATCGCCGGTACCTCCCACGAGCTTGTCATCTCCACCAAAGCCACGAAGTCTGTCGTTCCCACCGTAGCCATAGATGAAATCCACGTACTCTGTCCCGTCCAGTTTGTCGTCGCCACTGGTTCCTCTGATGACGTTCTTGCAGTTCATCTGGAGCTTGGGGTCCTTGGACTCGGGAGTTGCCCTCGAAAGAACTGTGCTCGTCGGTCTTCGAAAGACATCGGCTTGGACCCTTACACAGAGGGGCTGCACGTCGCAGCAGTTTCGCTCAGCAATGAGAGCATTCGGCTTGAGGAACCACGAGAACTTTTGAACGTAGTTCTCGTCAAGATTGTTCGGAACCCTTGTGAGCGTTTTGATCTTGGTGAAGGGCAGGTGGGGGTAAGCAGTCGCGTCGAGCTTCGAGATGACGCTACAATCGGAGAAGAGTCCGATGTAGACGCGGCTTAAAGTCGAACCAGGAATTCCACTAAACTTTACCTTGAGTGGCTTCGTAGTTCGCAGCCTTTTGCTTGAAGTTGAGAAACACACCTCTCCCAGCCAGTCTCTCTTCTTATCGGTAAGCACTAGGCAGGTTTTCGAGAAGAACCTAAACGACTGCGACGGGAGGATTTTGTCAAAACAGGTCGACAGGCTACTCTGTCTAGCTGAACTCCTTAGGCCGACCCTGCTTTCCGCCAGAGATACAGAACCGAGAGCCACAACAACCACAGCGCAAACGAATAACCTCCCGAACAGAGCCATAGTAGATAAACGGTTTGCGCACCTACAGAACACGGCACCTCTCGGATCATACCCACCGCGACTTGAGGAATTTATCACATCCAACGTCTAAAATACAACTCTTATAGAGCAAGCTTCCCAAGGTGACGGGTTCCAGTCCTCACACAATGCACCAGTCCAAAACCAACCGCAAGAAAAAAAAAAAAACACCAAACACATCGCTCCGTGAAGTGCTAGCCTCCATCCTGGAGTACACAACTCCTTCCAGGAGTACACATCCCCTCAAAGTCAGCCAGCCACTCCCAATACCGAAACCTCGCTTCCAGCTAGGACAGTCACAACAGTGAAGCGAGTCAGTTTAGTAAACTAATGGTGGTGCTTCCAGCTAGGACAGTCACAACAGTGAAGCGAGTCAGTTTAGTAAACTAATGGTGGTTTAGTCTACAAAATGCGACAGGCATTTATTCTGGCTTTATTAGTTTTATTCGCAACAGCTGGCTACGTACACAGTCTATTTTTCTTCCATGATTCATTCTTTATTGGTCCAAGCAGAATTTATCTTGGGACAATCAATGAATGAAAATGTGGGACACCTAAAGTTCAGGGATTGCATGGACAATCATAGAGTATTCTCCTTTGCACGTAGTGGTGATGATAGGACGGTCGATATAGAAGCAGAGCTTCCCCGAAAATGAGACCAGCGATATTGGTGACCACAGGGATTCACGAACAGTAGGCTATTCGACGGTGGATGGAGAGCCGCCTAGGATGACAAGTTGTGGTTTTTTGTACTTCTTTGGCATTACGCCCAGAGGGGGCTAAAGGGTATGTTAGTTAAGCCACCGTGGAGATCAGAGTTCAGTGGGAAGTAGGTACAAAGGAGACGGCATAAAACATGGAATCGAATGGAGGACGGGGTTTCCTTTGGTGTGAATCCTGATATACCTGCGTCTGATTTGTAATTCCTTTGCATAGGCTCATGGGTTTTATCCCAGCAATGCTTACCACTGGAGACCTTTGAAGAATGGTTTCATTCCACTCTCGTTCAACCTCGCCGAATCGGGCACTTAGGAGGTGAGTGTTACGGATATTCAGCCGAAATTCCCTTAGCTCCGAGGGAATTTTGATATGTGCACAGACCGTCCTCAAATCTGCAACGG
The DNA here is from genome assembly GCA_029953675.1 of Rhodosorus marinus. Lineage (NCBI taxonomy): Eukaryota > Rhodophyta > Stylonematophyceae > Stylonematales > Stylonemataceae > Rhodosorus > Rhodosorus marinus. Next base: position 52,212 of record JAMWBK010000013.1, read on the forward strand.
TCGAATTGATCAGTCCATTGTTTTGGATTGTCCTTTTTTTCTTCTGGGTGTAACGCTTATCCACGCCACCCAGAGGACTTCATCTTCATCTCTCACTCATGGAAGAACAACAACCCAAGTTCAATCCTGCCCTAAATAGTCCTTCAAGGTACTGAAAATAGAATAGTGGAACCCTTATGTTGAATGAATGAATTGGTTAACACGGAACCTTAAGTTAAGGCTTAACACATTGTTGGCCACTGTCTTAGTAAATGTTGGCCGGAGAGGCCATTCGGGATCATACCAAAGGGGGTACTGCGGTAGTATCGCCTGGTACCTCTGGTCATTGAGTTCTCTCGGTTTATGGGTTCCGTTGGTTCTCGCTGGCTGCGCGAACGCCCTCACCCCCTGTCCTGGTTGTTTACCCGTTTAAGTTTCTTGCTGTGGCGTATGAACGCTGCTTTGGTGTTGTAGGCGCGCGATCTTCGCCGCGCTTAGTCGTTTCCCCCCTCGGAGTTGTTTCTTTCAGTCTCCGATTAAACAATTCGTCAGTATAGCAGGTAGTGGATATGTAGTGCGTGTGGGGTTACGTTAGTCTGGGGTTGTAGCGTAGCGACTGTATCGTGATTGATCTGGATCGTCCGTCCTCGTCGTACGACGGTGGACTACCCGCTCGAGTACTTACTGAATCGAGGGTGTGAGGCATGCTAGGGATCAATAAAGAAGAGGTACGGGTTCTGGGGATAAGTTGGGGGGAGCCCAATTTTGTGAACAGAAAATAGAGGTTCGGATCAAATCACCGCGTGTTACAACTGAACGAATTTGTCTAACCGGAGGACTGAAAGCAAAAACCCCGCGGGGAAAGATAGACTATGCGTGGCGAAGATCGAGCGCCTCTAACATCAAAGCAGCGTTCATATGACACAGCAAGCAACTTAAACGGGTAAACAGCGAAGAGAGACGCGGTCAGGGCGTTCGCGGAACAACTCCGGAAGCCAACGAGAACCCGCGGAATCTGCTGGAACTCCATATGTGATCTAGGCCTCTCGTACTAGTCTAAGGCGAGTCACTTAGATTAGGACGGTTTTCTTCTATATCTAGCACCAATATCGGGTGTTTAATAAAATAGCCACTCTGCGATCAGAAGGGTCGATTTAGAAATAGGTAACTGTGTATGCGCCTCCGTGGGTCTCCATAGCCCAGTAAGAACTTCCAGTCCAACAGGCTAATGAGCCCAGAAAGGATATCTTTGTTTCCTGTTCGAGAGAGTTCAGCTGCGGGGGGAGGTACGAAGCTGGCTGAGATCGCGAAAGGAGACGGAAATGTGGAAGAAACAGCAACCGTAGTCAACAGGATACGAGGCCAGCCCCCTGGGAGCTGCGTGAACTAAGAAGATGTGTATGAACTGGATTGTAGAGAAGGTTAAAAGACTCTCCACGAAACCTCCACATACAGTTCTTCCCTTTGGTACAAGCGGCTAGATGAGGACTCCTTTTCCCAATCATCTCCCCCCCAAACCATAGCACGAAAATGATAGCCAACTTGACGCAGAGCGCCTACGAACTCAGGTGAAGCAAGACTGCAAAGACGCATTCAGGAAGAAGAGAAAGACTGTGCTAGACACAGAACATGCAACAAAGACATAGTACTTGTGGACAAGGGAGTGAGAGTTCTGTTAAGCCCAATGCGATGACTTGGCAACGGAAGTTTGTGAACCATAACTTGTGGCATAACTCATGGCTTAAGTATATTACCCGAAAAGGAAATGAAAATGGACATGTCTTGATGTCAGCAGAAGCCCAACTCGGAATTCCGGAAACTTGAGCTGAAGGAAAATTTCATGGAAGACATGAAAAGTCTGAGAAATGAGATAAAATCTTATGGAAAGAATGAGAAAACACTTGAAATAGTGCATTCATTTGATCGTGACGGAATAAAGAATTGTGATTGGTTATCCCATGTTTATGAAGTAAGTTAAGGATGTCGATTGGATGTTTGACGAGATAACTTGATGAATTGCGTGAATACTTAATGCGTGGAGACTCGCGTAATGAAGATGATTGGACTTGGATCATAATAAGTGAATGTATTGGATAAGGATCCATGAAAAGTAAGAAAAATTTCTGAAAGCGCTAGATCTTTGTTTCCTGTTTGAGACAGTTCAGCTGCAGGGGGAGATGCGAAGCGCACTGAGAGCCGCGAAAGGAGACGGAGACATTGAGGAAATAACAACATAGTCGAAAGGATGATGAAAGGCACGAAGATGAGATCACTAGATCATAGTATGAAGAACATGGGGTTTTTGTACGCGCATTCTAGATGTAAACGTTTTCCTCAATCGACTGAAGGAGAAGCCACCGTACTACTCGACAACCAAGGTTATGAAAGTCAAGGAGTTGAAGAAATACGGTCAAGTCGAGACGAGTAAAACCACCAGTATTCGGTTAGGGGTGTTGCCCGTTTGGTTGTTTTGCGGGATCAACCCCTTTTCCTTCGATAGCGTAGTAGGCAGAGTACATTAGGGGTTCGACGATAAGGCCCAAGCACCCGACATCGGTGGACAACTTACCAGGCGGGATCGAAGAACCGTATAATTAGGCTCACCATGGTAGTTGGATGAGTGTGGAGTAGAGAGAGGGGTAATTCTGCCCTCGCAAGAGATCCATTTGTTGACATGGTCTCATCGCGCAGGTATGCGAATTTGTTGTTTTAGGGGATCTTTTGGGTGGGGTTCATGGTGGTTGGAACTAGGAGTTTCAAGGAGGGGGGAGGTCGAACCTGGGGAAAGGTCGACTGTGGAGATGAGGGCTGTTCATTCGCCCCCAATTTTGTCGGGTAGGGAGAAGGAGTACCTCGCCTTCACGCATTGGAAGCTGAAGGTAGAGATTTACTTGGAGTTCATCGAACTAGGGGGAACCTGGGAGGAACCAGGCTCAATGGCTGCAAAGGGCCTCAGCGACAAGGAGAGTCGCAAGGCGAGGGCGATAATGATATCCGCCCTGACGGACGGAGCCCTTGAGCTCGCGACGGAAGGGGGTGACGCGGCTTGGGAAATGTCGATCACACTGCAGGACAGAAACCTTCAAAAGAGAACTGTGAACCTGGAGCAGCTATGGAACCAGGTCTACAGGAAGCGGGTTGGGCCTACTGAATCAGCACGAGGCCTGGTCGAATGGTACGACGAACAATTCGCGGCATTTAAGGAAGCGCAGGGTGTACCCCTGGAAGACGGCGAGAAAACAAGGATCCTGAGGGATCAACGACAGGGAGGAGCTCAGCGTCCACCTCTACACGAGTCTGAGCAACACTCCGGACTTGAAGTGGAGGGATCTGGCTACGGACATCATCAACTATGATGAGATGTCACGATCTAGCCAAATGAGTCTCGGACAGGTCGGTGTGATACAAAGGAACAGTGGGAGTTCTAGCGGGAGCCGGAAGGGGAAACAGAACAAATTTCGGAATAGGAAGATGATGGACGTGTAATAGAACGGACTACAGAGAGTGCAGGAAGGAGAAGACCTGTGTGAATTGTAAGGGACTGTAAGAAACAGAGGAGCACTGGATCAGCAGGAGCAAAGTACAGCACAGCACTAAGGAGAACGACGGTTGACGCTAGTCTGTTGCGCACGCGATGCAGAAGGGGGAGGTGACACAACGGTGGCACTGGATGGGAAGAAAATAATTTTCGGGGAAGTTTACTACCTAAAACCCTCCGAGATGAACCTTATCTCAATGCGAAAGGTGTTATCACACGGATATAGTTTAAAAGGCGTTATCAAGCGGATATAGTTTAAAAGGCGCTACCGGAGGTTAGTTTTCAATTAAGACCACACCAAGGTTTTCTGTGCAGGCATGGACGATTCAATGTACGAACTGGACTTGGGTTGTAATATCGGATAGTCACTTGTGAGCAGTCGATGTCTGTATGGCACAACTCCTCTGCGGACTCTCCGACACTACTACCCTCAAATCCAGGTCATACATCGAATTACATCGAATCGTACATGTATGCATGGAAAACCGTGTTGTCGTCTTTATTGAAAACTAACCTCTGGTCTTCTTAATCTATATCCTTGCAATAAAACCTTTCGCATTGAGATTAGGTTCATCTCGGAGGGTTTTAGGTAGTAAACTTCCCCAAAAACTATTTTCGTCCCATCCGGTGCCGTTGCCACCGTTGCCACCTCCCCCTTCCGGAGTTCGTCGCGATAAAAGACTGTGACTCTGCCGGCAGAAGAGATCCGTTTGTTGACAAGGGGGAGTGCTGGAATTCCATATGTGACCTAGGCCCCTCAATACTAGCCTAAGGCGAATGACTTGGTGTTGGTTTAGAAAAAAGGTAACGGTGCAATGCCCCTCCGTGGATCTCTTCATAACACTTCAAATGTGAATTACGCAACATAATTGAGTATAATGATTGAACAAATTCTCAATAGCATGCACAACTGAATTTCTGAAGAAAATAAATTGATTGATAGTTGGTCTATCGGCTCCCTTTTTTTGCTTTTTTCTGTGAATCGTATGACAAAATATAGGGGGAAAAAAACGGAGTTATTTGTTTATTTGTTTACTCTTACCATATTCTAATTGAAAACCCCAGATCTGGTATTTTTTCATCAAGATAAAGGAACGATTCACCTTTTTGAGGACTCTCATGCTGGCCACCGTAAAAAGTCGTAGTGTGCGTACTCTCGCCAGGGAAAACACAGGGGACGCAGGTGGAGCTGTACGTAGCCCAAGCTGGTGCTCACCACACCACGCGCGGTCAGAAAGGTGTTAAATACACGAGTGGCAGCTTTTTGTACCCCGGAGCAAGTGCGCACTATGGAGAGGGCAAGCCAGTGGAATTTGGCGTGGGTTTGGGACGGTGCTTTTGGGATAGCTGTGGGTGCTACAGTAAAGGTTGGTGAGTAGGCAATTGGACTTTGCGCTATAAATCGCGAATGGGGTTTCGCTGCAAGTCGCGAGCGCCAAGCGTTAGGCTGAGGCGTGAGATGGTCTGAATGAATGGTCTAGTGTCATTGAAACGGTCGTTTTCGGGGCGTTGGAAGGACGGGAGAAGGATGGTTTTATGATCTCCTTTAGAGTTCGTGAGGGTAGATCAGACGGTAGTCCTTTGACGAGGGGCTCCGGGTTGTCTTAAGTGCAAGCTGGGCGCGTAGAAACGGTGAGAGCTTGTTTAGGGTACATTTTTGTGAGAAAGCGAAGGCTGGGAGGAGGCGGGTGGGGGAGTAGAGTGCTGTGGAGGTGAAGCAGTAGCCAACTGAGTCGGTCTACGGTCCTCTAGCCTTTTGAAAAGTCCAGGGAGGGAGTTGAAAACCTTCGTTCTGTCAGGTTTTGCTTTGCGGCGATATAGAACGTGCCTTGAACTGCTTTGAAGCTATACGGTGGTGGTTTAGGGGGGGCCGAGAAGAGTTTGCTCCGCTAATTCAGTTACAGAGTGTAGCGCTGAGGATACGGAAGGGAAGAACCTAGGGTAGCCACACCCGGCTAAGAAGACCCATATCAAGGTAGGAGACAGCGTTCTAGTGCAGCTGATGCACAGGAAAGGTTCATGGTTACTACCGGACGGTAAGCGAGAAGGTGGAGAGGAAGAGCTGGGGTAGATTGATGGACACACGGGAAGGCCGCAAGATGAGAACCTGGTGGTTTGTGGTCCTAGGGGTGTCCTTTTCGCTGTCTTATGGGGTTAGCGAGGCTTCGGACCCGATCATCTTGGACTGTAGAACGGAGCTGAGGGACCAGGTTGTGGCAGCTCCGGCGGGTTCTGAGCTGATTGCTCCCGCGGGAGGATGCGAGTGGGTAATTGAGAAGACTATCACAGTGAATACGAACGATATAACCATACGAGGGGTGCATGCAAAGCTGCGGGATGGGTTGGCGAAGATGATCCTTGTCGTGAACGGGGATGGGTTCACAATGTTTGATTGCGTGCTTACTGGGAACCGAGGAACGATTTACAAGAAACAGAGACGCTCGTTGCTCAGTCTTCGCGGGAGTGGCTTCCACATCCAACGAGGGCGGTTCATCAACTCTACGAGGGACGGCATCAGTATTGCCCAAAAGGCTTATTCTACAACTGTCATTGACGGTGGAGTCGTACGAGACATTGTGGGAATAGGGAACGATAGAGACACGGTCTCGGTCTCCACATGGGACTCATCTGTTGCGGCCACCAAAAACATCGTTGTAGATAACGTGCGAGCTTACGGCATCAGCAACAGGGGTGCTGTAGAAGTCAGTGACGGCGTAGAGAACATCATTGTTCGAAACATTTACTCCGAGCGTAATCAGTATGGTATATCGATTCAGGATCACAGAGATTTGGACCAGAGGATCAGGAACATCACGATCTCCAACTTGAGCGCCTCCGACGTGGTGTATGGACTTCATACTCAGACCCAACCCGAAGTACAGCACTCCGACGTGAAGGTCAAAAGGCTAAATGTTGAGCGTGCATATATTCCGTTGTCTTTAAGGAACGTCAAACGGTTACGGCTCGACAGCGTCCGTGTCACTGGATCGGTGCCCCTGGAGTCCACGGTTTATGAGCTCCTCGATATCACGGAACCCCCGCTAAACTCCTCAACAATGGGTGTCATCACAAACTGCCATGGACTGAGGATGAAGGACGTCTACATTTCGACGGGAGCGTCAACCACTGGTGCATTGTCAATCCAGCAGTGTGAAAATGTCAAGTTGAGATCACTCGTGCTTGGCCGCGACTTTATAACCCCCCACGCGATCGTCTTCAAGATCGACTTCGGCCTGACCGATAGTGAACTGGTTTTACAAAACTCGCGGATCTCGAGCGCTAACAGTGCTTCAAAGGTTCTCTTCGTTCCACCCACTCCACCGGTACCATCTCCAACGCCTACTCCTGTCCCATCAGGGACACCGCTGCCGACATCAGAGACCCCTACCCCATCCACAACGCCTGCAGTAGCCGACGGAAGCGCGCCTATCGTCGTTGTCGACTGCACTAGAGGTCTCGGCCAGCAGATCAAAGACGCCGCTCCATACTCCAAGCTCGTGCCGCCTGGTCCGGAATGTACCTTTGTGGTGAAGGGGGTGACTATTAAGAAGCCTGTTACCCTCTCTGGGATCAATATCCGGCAACATGATGCGGGCAGATCGCCATTAATAGTGAAATCTGAGGATGTGGTCATTGAAAACTGCAGCTTTGAAGGAGTTCGAAGACCTGATGACGAGGAGGGTGGCCCTCTTCTGCTTATCCATCGCGGACTTGTCTCTGTTGAGAGCTGCAGCTTTATAATGTCGGCTGATGTGGGTGTGAAGGTTGTTCCGGGGGATGCGGAGATCCACGGGGTGATACTAAGGGGAATAACGGGCGAGAGTAACCGTAACGGTCTGATCACGGTTCAGGCTAATGAAAGCGCCAAGACTGGTGTCAAGCACGTAATTGTAGAGAATATCATTGCGAATCATGGCACGATGAACCAGCAGCACGCACTGAGAATTGAGAATGGGGTAGTGAACGCTTTCGTGGACGGGATTTTCGCCCGTGGCTGCGTCAATGCGGTCTCTGTTGGACATAGTGGAATAGTCGACACACCAAATCGAATAGCGCTGGTCAACGTGGAGGTTGTCGACGTCGACACGGGTGTTCTCGTTGATGGCGAGGTCCTCTGGAGGACTGAGATTTCGGTTGAGTCTCTTGATGTCCGCTCCAGCCGCCGAGCGATCTACATGAGATATGTTGAAGCCCCTGCCATATACAGGGTGAAAGTCTACGACTCCGTGTCTAAGTACTCTGGACAATTTCAGTTCGTCAAGTGTGACTATTTAATCGCCCGGACGATCACCTTGTACGGAAACAGTGGCAGTGACTCCGCCTTTACTGTGGAGAGCTCACGGACTGTCAGTATCATCTATGCAAGTCTTAGTCCAGGAACGAGTTACCTATACGGGGTCACCTTTTTCGACAACGTAGAGAACCTTGTCCGCGGGCTGCTTCTGAGCACAAACAACTTTGCCGCTGCTACTAACGGTGCTCTTAGAGTGCTTTAGGCTTGCTTTGTTCTACTGTCTATGACCATTCTTTCACCACACCACTAAAAAGGGACAAAATCAAAGAAACTCCTCCGAGACCTCGCATTCTCAAAGTGATGACTTCTCTGGGGCGTCGACATATGGATTCGATCATTCAGTGTTGTGCGCTCATCCATTTTCCCCGACTTTTTCCCTTGGTTTGTCCCTCAAAAGAACAAAACAGAGAACAGCAATGAATGAACGAACGAATGTGTTGCGCGCTTATCCTTTCCACTCGGAAATTCGGTCCGTCTTTACTTCAAACTAACAAACAGCCAAGCCTGCTGGACAGGGTTTTATAGCTGTTTGGCTCCTACTTGTGGAGGAACATTCAATAGGTAAAATCCATGAAATCAGTACTAGTAAACCTCTGTTCTTGACCTGGTCAATCGTTCAAGGCGTTTTGCTCGACTTAGTAGACCGTTCACAGCTTCTTTTGTTTCCTTCCGACCGTTCACGACCTCTTTTGGTCCCTTCTAGGGCTGTCGTTTCTCGTTTCCTATTCAGGACTCCTCCTGAATAGGAAACGTTCTTCCCTTCCCACGTCTTGGTGAGTGGGATGTTGGAAATACAAGGCCTATGAGTCTCGTCTGTATCTCTTACCCGCACCTCTAATGGTACTGAACGCACTTTGCCGACTTCTTGAAGCAACATATATACATAGTGAACGGGTTTTGGCTTACGTTAGGTTCGGGTTTTGAGTCGTATGCGGCCACGATTGTGCTCTTGTGGGAGGCGCTTCCTTTGGCTGCCCTTCCCCCCGCTGTTTCGCGTTGTGTGGTTTGCGCCTGGGGCTTTCTCTCTTCGTGTTGGGGGTTCGTTGTGCGGCCTTTGTCTTTTCGGGTTGGGCCGGGTTGGTTTTTGGCCGGGATTCGGGGAAGTTTCCTCACCACACTCTCTCGTGATGGTTGGGGTCTCCCCGAGCCCCGCTCCCTTGGGCGGGGAGCCTCACAGTAAGGAGGTGTTGACAGCAGGCGGACCGCGAGTTTGCCTGAGCTCAGGCCCTTTCTCGACGGTGGTGGATCTGCAGGGCGTGTCCGACAAGCAAGTGCGTGCCCTTTTGTCGGCAGTGACCAGCTTGGTCACCGCCGCCGGGGATAAGGGAGTCCTACCGCAGCTCACCCAGCGTCTCTGTGCGCTGGAATCGGGGCTGACGGCGGATGCAAATTTGACGGTGGACAACGTGGCCGCGGTGGCCGCCAGACCTCAAGGCAGTCAAAATCAGGGGGTCAGTCAATATGTACCTGTCCCGGGACAGGCGAGGGCTGCCGAATCCCCTCGGGACAGTGCGGATTTTGAGCGTGGAAAGGGGGTTCCCAACAAGCACCTGTGTTCGGGGCCTGGTGGTGACCGAGATGGTCAACCCACGGGCACCGTCTTGGACGTGTGTGAAGATGTCTACCCTACCTTGCGCGGCACTACGGCAGCGCGCACAGCTGCAAAGGTCCGATTTTTACCACCGAGTGAGGAGAATTAGGGAAACTCGGCAACACGTTTGCAATTTCTTTGGGTGGTAATGTGCGCCCGAAGCCCACACTGGGGCAGGTCCCGTCAACGCTGGATTTTAGGCATACCTTTGCGAAATCACTGGGCTGAGGATTTCCTTTTCGCAAACTACGAGGGACACGGTGTTCTGTTCGTTGTGACATCGACTGCAGCCGCGTATATTCAGGCGCTGCTTCCTAAGCCAACAGACCAGTGGCCAGTAAGCGCCCGCTAGGTGCGCGAGACCCTCCAGGTGGTTCTCCTTTTCATCCTTTGACCGTTTCTCCGGGCATTTCCTGGCACCGGGACAGATTGCCGGACTTTCTGAGAGGGAGAGCAGCGTGAAGGCGGCGGCCATCCATTGGTTCCGCATTCAACGCATTGAGAGGCTCCTGTTGGCGCGATTTCGTTAGCCATCTTCGTGAAGCAGTGTCGACTTTCTTTGATCGAGAGCGACGGTTGGTACTGCAGTCACGCTACGAAGGGGATTTACCGCGCATGGACGAGCTTGAGGGTTCAAGCGCCACCACTACTCCGTGGAGGGAGGCAATGAACGGAATGTCGGTGGAGGATACTCCAACGACCCTCCTGGACGCCTCGGGCACACTCAGGCGCGCCTCGGCAGTGGAAGAGCCAATACCTTAGTGCGACTACCAGGCAAGCGAGTAAGGACCGACTCCCCAGGGTCTAAGGGGGAGTTCCGCTGGTACGGCTGCGATGTCGCAGCCCCTGGACCTAAAGGGTCACGTTGAGCAGGTGGGAGGGGACTAGGGTGTTTGGAGAACGCAGTTTCGGAGTTGGCTTCAGAGGTGGCTTTCTTCGTTTGGGGGCTCACTTCCTCTGAGAGGCCGGATTCCACCGGTAGTACTGCCTCGCAGGGAGCTGATACAGGATGGGTGTATTTTGGACTTCATATCTGCGGGTTTGGCCCGCAATCTGCGGCATGTGGTTATGTGGAAATTCTTGGGGATAATGCCGTGTTTGATCCTGGCCCCAGCTCGCACATCAGTGCGAAGCTGACATGTCCCGGACCGGCTCGAAATGTTCCTGCGAGGGGAATTTGAGGTGTTGCAAAGTGTGTATATGACGTCGCTCGAGGCCTCGCGGCGCACGGTCCAGTCCACGGGTGCCTCGCACGTGACGGCTCTGGTACAAAAGTTGGTAGAGGTTGGCGATTTGAGTCGAGCGACCCGGCTTTTGGAGGGACAGGCGCCTGTCCTCTCCTATGATGATCGGCTTGCGGACCCGGTATTCGCCTTACTTCCGTCGTCCGATGTGGAGTTCCAGCCAAATTTTGCGGCCCTTCTCGACCGATCAGAGTTGGCCCGCCTCCGCATAGATGTGCCGCTTCGCCAGTCCGATTTGGAGGAACTTCTCCGTACCTCCCGCCGAGGACGTTCCCCTGGGCCTTCAGGCCTTCGTACGGAATTATTTCAGGCTTTGAGCGAGAGGGGCCGACGTACATTGGTGAAGATTCTGAATGAGTTTTTAGTTAGTTTTGCAGTGAACTGTACGCATGTCCACACCGTGGGCACACTTACAGCGGGCGCAGCTTTGTTTGATTGCGAAAGCCGATCACTCGCCTGAACATCCCGTCTCCGGGGCATCGGAATGATTGAGAGCACTCGGAAGTTAGCCGGGAGGTGGGCTATGACCGCGACTACGCCAGCGTGTTACAGCTTTTTTGGCTCCTCATCAAATGGGAGTAGGGTCTTTCTAGGGAGATACGAACTGATTACCCATGCGATCGAGCTCGTGCGGGCCCCTAAGCCGACCTGGCTTAGTGGCATCTTGGTTATTGATTTCCGGAACGCTTTCAACAGCGTATCCCGGACGCACGCACTGGAGGTGGTTCGAAGGGTTTTTCCTGAGACTTTGCCTTTTTTAGCTGGGATCAACGGGGGAACAGGCCTCCCTACATGTCAGAGGGGATTGAAGTTTCTGAAGCATACATAGGGGTACAAAAAGGGGACCCTTGTGGGCCGGTCCTTCACGCCTGTGCCTTGCAGCTCGCTTTGTTGCAAGTCGCGACCGAGATGGAGGACCTACGCATCTGTGCATATCATGACGATGTGACGTTGATGGGTAGTCCTACGGACTTAGATCGGGGGTTGACCGGGATCCAAGCCCTAGCAAGTGAGGTGGGGTCGATAGTCAAACCGGAGAAAACAACGCTTTCGCCCAGAGAAGCCCCTCCGGGCAGTCTCCCCGACGCTCTGAGGCATGTTTGCCAACTGAGGGTCTGATGCATCATTGTATAGGGTTGGGGAGTGAATACTTGGTGCAATCCTCCTGCGAACGAGTTTTCACCCGGAACAGGCAGCTCACAAATGCCATTGAGCGCCTTCCTGATGGTATGCTGCAATCGGCGCGCCTGATTTCCCGATTCTGTGCGGGTCCCCGGCGCAACTATTGGCTGGAAGTCTTCCACCGCAATTGGGAGGTGGACTGCTGCTAAGGCGGGCGAGGCGACGCTAACACGTTGGGGCACAGTCCTAGACGAACCACGTGCTTCGGCATCGGCACCTGACAGGGACCTGAGACGGGCTCAGATGGCTCTACCCTTGCGCCTGGGAGGCTTTGGAGTGGGTGACCCGTCTTGTCTGCTCGACTGCGACGGTAGCCTCCTGGGCCACCGCTCTTCATACCCTTGTGCTATTTAGGTTCTGCAGTGCCTGAATTCTAAGTTGGGCGCTGACGAACGATGACCCAGTCAACCGTCCGCCGCCGTTACTGCGCATCTATGACGTTCCGCAGTGCCTGCCTTTTAAGTTGGACGCTGACGAACGATGACCCAGTCAACCTTCCACCGCCGTTACTGCACATCTACAACGGCCTGCAACAGGCGTTTCTTCGGTGCAATGCCGTACCGAAAGAGAATCGATTTAAGCTCAGTTCCTGGAAGGAGATATTATGGGGACGCAATGAGTCTGGACTGGAATCTATGGTTAATCGCGTGCTGGCCGACGATGGGGAAGCCGGCCCACAGTCACCCGCTACTGATTACCCGGGTATGAGCAGATCGTGGAGCTCCCGCACTGATATGATCCAACATAGCCTCATTTGGGGCCAAAACAGTGCTGCTCACACAATCTTGCTCAACTCACCACTTACTCCGCCTACCACTGCGGCTCGTCTACAGGGCTTGGGAGGCCAACTATCCCACCTATGGCGAACCACTCTACCCTCGTCACGGGGCCAACGCCAGAACGCCTTCCAGTTCCCGACTGCGGCACGCTTCGACTTGGTCTTCCACAGGTCCGTTGGCATTCTAATCGCCCTACCCCACCTATCACCTATGACTAACCACTCTGCCCTCGTCACCGGGCCAACGACTGGGCAACCTTCCAGTTCCGGACTGCGGCACGCATCTACTTGGGGTTGCCACAGGCCCCTTACATTCTAATCGCCCTTCCTTCTGCCAAGGATGTGCGAGCCGTATCGACGGATGTGGGTACCATTCTCTGGGCTCGTGCGGACTACTGCGAGGTCATCTCACGAAGAGACACACGCGCCTGAAATACATCCTGAGCGAACGCTTGACAAGAGTTGGCTACACCGTCGAGGTGGAACCGGCACTGCCAAGTACACCCTCCGCAACCACCTCTACTCCTTGCATCGCAGATCTCCTGGTCTTGGACGCAGCCGCCAGACGCTCAGCATATGTGGATCTCGCTGTCACTTGCCCCTTGTCCGGTACGTATCTCCCTTCTGCCGCTCTCCGCAGGGGGGCAGCAGCTTCTGTACTTGGGCCGCGTGAAGGAAACACGGTAGGCTGATAGCATGGCCAGTCTTCCCCAGGAAGAGGGTCGGTCTCACAGGTTCCAGCCTTTTATTGTGGAAAGCTTTGGACATCTGGAAAAGTCAAGCTTGGAGTTGCTACGTAAGTGTTTTACCGAACATCGTGAAGAATATCTGGTACTTCTCCGCCATTTAAGTATCGCACTCTGGCGGTATTCTAGCACCATGCTCTTCTTCCTAGCCCCTAGTTTCCCTTCACGTTTTGCGTAGCGCATCATGCTAGGTTAGTAAAAGCACCAAGGGTACCAGTCCCCATTACAGTGATAGATCTACACGTCGTTGGTGGTCTGACGAACAGGTTGTCACGGACCCTTCATTCAGATCATCGTGATTGGAGATACCTAGGGAATTGGAATTATGGGGAAGGTAAAACCCTACACATTTCACCTCTTTGTGACGGCGCATAGTTGCAGCCAAAGATCCCCGGTGCTCCCCGGCAGCCGGAAAAAAATTCCAATGCCCTTCATCCTCCGTTCATCTTCTATTCTTGCTTAGCACAAACCCCCAGAGCTTTCCAAGTAATTCCAATTCCTCTTCATCCGTATAAAAAGACAGGTTGTCGCAGTTTCACAAGGTGGCACTCCAATCGAAAATGTTTCGGTTTTATGAAATATAAAAAATACGTTTGAAATTAATGAACGAACGAATGGTTTAATCGGAGGCTGAAAAAAAAACCCCGAGGGGAAAAAAAGACTAAGCGCGGCGAAGTACTCGCGCCTCCAACATCAAAGCGGCATTCATGCGCCACAGCAGGAAACTTAAGCGGGTAAACAACGATTGAAGACGGTCAGGGCGTTCGCGGAACATTAATAAAGCAGATTAATTATCTCTAACGAGTGACTGGGGGGTTTGAGTTGGTTTTCGGTTGCGATTGGAGTCGTGTTCGGGTCCGAGAGTGTTCCTCGTTGCAGGCGCATCCTCTCGCTGTCTTTTCCACCGCTTTTCGGGTTTCGTGGTTGGTTATCGTCAATCTCCCCCTTTGGGTGTGTTCGATTTTTCGGTCTGAGCCGCTGGTTTGTACGGGATTTTTTGGTCGGGTTCCTTCGTGAGACTCCTGTTCAACACACTCTTCCGTGATGGCCGGGGTCCCTCCGCGCTCCACTCCTGAGGGTCCGGAGATCCCGCGGGCGGAGGTGTCTACTGAGGGTGGACACAGAATGTCTGTTCGCGAGGGCCCTTCTCCATGCATGTTGAGTTATAGGGCGCCTCTGGTTACGCAAGTGCGTGCCCTGCTCTCTGCTCTAACAAGCCTTATTACGGCCGCGGACGATCGAGGTGTCATTCCTCAGCTCACCCAGAAGCTAGGGGGGCTGGAATCGGGTCTCCTGGCGAGGGAAAATTCAAATTCGGGTGAGAATTTGAATTCCAGCCGGGTGGCCAAGTTGGCCGGAGACAGTCAACTTCCCCAGGTCAATCAACAACCTGTCCCGGGACAGGCGAGGGCAGCTATGGGATCTGGAGGTGACAAAGGTGGTTCCGCGGCTAGGGACTCTTCGGAGGGGGGTGCAGAGCTGCCTAATCTTTCGAATATTCCCTCAGTGGGAGCGGACTTTCCCGTCCTGGGCCAGCCCTCAGGAGGGCGACAGCTCCAGGCCAAGGCGGGGGCACGCGGTGGTCCCAAGGGGGGCCCGTCTTACGTCTCAGTTTTGCGGAAGGGTACCACAGCCTCACGGACGGCGGCTATGCTAGGATTTTGCCCTCTCGCGAGCAGCAGGGCCTGCGGCGACTACTTTGCAATTCCTCTAGGTGCGCAACGTCCGGCCCCAGACTACACGGGGCCCCCTTGGGACCACCACGTGCCCCCGCCTTGGCCTGGAGCTGTCGCCCTCCTGAAGGCTGGCCCAGGACGGGAAAGTCCGCTCTCGCTGAGGGAACGTTCGAAGGATTAGGCAGCTCTGCACCCCTCTCCGAAGAGGCCCCAGCCGCGGAACCACCTTTGTCACCTCCAGATCCCCCAGCTGCCTCGCCTGTCCCGGGACAGGTTGTTGATTGACCCAGGAAGTTGACTGTCTCCCGCCAACTCGGCCACCCGGCTGGAATTCAAATTCTCACCCGAATTTGAATTTTCCTTCGCCAGGAGACCCGATTACAGCCCCCCTAGCTTCTGGGTGAGCTGAGGAATGACACCTCGATCGCAAGCAATGCGCAAATGTAGATAAGATTCCTCATCCTGGCACCCCTCTCTATCCCTCCCAATTCACCGCTGTTTCTCTACACTCTTCACCTGCCTCACAGCATATCTCGATCATCTCAGCCACCCATTCTAGCCAAGTACCTCATAACCAAGCTGGCTATTTATACTGTTAACCCCCCCCGGCGCTCACGGAACTAACTCTCGCCAACGCGTGGAGGGAACAAAAGCAAATCGCGGCACTCGAAGTCGTTGCTAACGAAGCTGGAAATGCTCTTTTTTTTGGTTTCCGTTATGGTTGCCCTTCACGGCGGCATGAATGAACTTGTTTATGAATGAATGTATTGATTCGCTCGACCGAAAAAAAAAAGCCTGAGGGGACAACATTGTATGGAGTGGACATAAACCTTTCCCTCCATACAATTAATTGTAAAAAACCGCCATATCACCGGTGCTTTGATGCTCCTAGAGGCGAGCGATCTTCGCTCTGCGGGCAGCTGAGTCTTTTTCTCTCCTAGGGTTTTTTTTTCTTTCAGTCTACGATTGAACAAATTCATTCAGATCACGCACATAACTACGCGCATCACTCCAGCATCTAGATTGATGAAAATGTCCTCCAGTATCGAACGAATGGTTTAATCGGAGGCTGAAAAAAAAACCCCGAGGGGAAAAAAAGACTAAGCGCGGCGAAGTACTCGCGCCTCCAACATCAAAGCGGCATTCATGCGCCACAGCAGGAAACTTAAGCGGGTAAACAACGATTGAAGACGGTCAGGGCGTTCGCGGAACAACTCCCGAAGCCAGCGAGAACCAACAGAGTCCATGAACCCAAAGCACTCAATGATCAGGGGTACCAAGCGATGTGCTAATGCCGAAGCACGAACACCAGGGGAAGACAAAGCCCCCGCGTATTTGATCTCTTTGCGGCGTCTCATGCTGGTGGCGGCAGATCCACGGCGCTCCCCCGCAGCCGGTAGATAACGACTAGCTTGAGGGTTAGGAACAGCAAGATCAACGTATGTGGTACGGCGGCTGTCGTCACAGGTGATCACCAGGTCGGCTACACGGCGTTCATCATTTTGAAAGTCCGCGACGGGTAAAGGTTTCTCACGTTCGATTTCCAGACCGGCTTGCCGGACTATAGGCCGAAGTTCCCCGTATAACAGGTTCAAGATCCGTGTATGGCGGCGGGTTCGAGCACCTTTCACCGCCGGGCAACTAGCGAGCAGGTGGGCGCCAAAATCTGCGTTGTCTTCAGTCTGAGAGCAGAGAGGGCACGACGAACCCATCTCGTACGGCCAAGGGGGCTGATGTAAGCCGAGGTATAAGCGCAGTGAAGTACGCACTTCGAAATCCGACAGTGTGAGTGGCGGAAAGGCTGGTACGGTCATGAGCCACTGAGAGCTAAGAACCCCTCCAAGACTACGTAGGCGGGCGCGAGCGCGAGAAGAGAACCAGTATCAAGGCAGGTTTCATACCGGAAAAAAAATCGAAACAGTTCAAGAAACACATATTTTCGAGCACATATCTTTCCGGGCTTTTAGCTAACAAGATCAAATGTGTTTTCCGTTCTATCAAGGGTAGCAACTTGATGTCGCATCTAAATTTAGATACTTTTGTTTACAAATATTTTTCCGGCGGAGTTCATGTTTGGCAAGTGGCTTGTCAGCCCATTCACTTCGCTTTGCTCAGGTTTTGCACTGCGTTCTGTGGGGGGAGGTACTCCCGCGCGTTGTTTTTTGTTTTGTTGTTTTGATGAATGTGAGTTGTGTTCACTCGCACCGCAAAAGACGACTGTAACTGCCTAGTACACCTTTAGCATCTGGTTTGATGAAATTTTATCCAGCTCATATATTTTCAAAAGTTTTGCTTTCTCCAATTCAAAACAACAGAGCGGTGTTGAATAAATGGTTTGGTTTGGTGGTTTAATGAATGTGAAATACGGCATAACTGCTTAGTACACCTTCCGCAACCACCTCTCCTTGTTGCATCGCAGATCTCCCGGTATCGGACGCAGCCGACATATGTTCAGCATATGTATACTGCCTTCAGCATCTGGATTGATGAAATGTCCTCCAGTATCAAAGCAGGTTTCATACCGGAAAAAAAATCGCTTTTTTTTTCAGTTCGTATATATTCGAAAGTTTTGCTTTTTTCTAATTCAAAACACCTGAACAGTGTTCAATGAATGGTTTGGGGCGTCTATTTAATAGTGGTTTTTCTGGTATTTATGCGGCTTTTCTAACATAGGTGGTTTAACGAATGTGAATTGTGCTTATTCGCCGCAGAAAAGACGACTATAACTGCTTAGTGCACCTTCCGCAGCCACCTCTCCATGTCGCATCGCAGATCTCCTGGTATCGGACGCAGCCGACACGTGCTCAGCATATGTGGACGTTGCTGTCACTTGCCCCGTGTCCGGTACCTGTCTCCGTTCTGCCCCTCTCCGGCCCTGGCGTTTTGAATTGGACAAACCAAAACTTTCGAAAATATATGAACTGTTCCGAATTGTTTTCCGGTATGAAACCTGCTTTGATGCTGTTCGTTCGTTCGATGCTGGAAGACATTTCATTAATCCAGAAACCATTCATTCAATCCAGATGCTGAAGGTGTTACTAGGCAGTTACAGTCGTCTTTTCTGGTGCGAATAAAAAAGGTGCTCCGCAAGAGAAAACTGTTGAAAATCTGAGCAAAGCGCGCTAAACGGGCGTGACAAGCCACTTGCCAAACTTAAACTCCTCCAGAAAAATATTTGAAAACAAACTTCTAAAATTTAGATGCAAAACCAAGTTGTTACCCTTCATAGAACAGATACATTTATTTGATCTTATTAGCCAAAAAGGCTGAGAAGATTCTTGCTCGAAAATATGTGAACCGTTGCGAATTTTTTTTCTGGTATGAAACCTGCTTTTTGATGCTGGAGGACATTTCATCAATCCAGATGCTGGAATGATGCGTGTAGTGTGTGTGGATCTGAATGAATTTGTATCAATCTTAGACTGAAAGAAAAAATGTCTTGAGGGGAGAAAAAGACTCAGCTGCCCGCAGAGCGAAGATCGCTCGCCTCTAACATCAAAGCACCCGTGATATGGCGTTTCTTACAATTAATTGTATGGAGGGATCTTCGCTCTGCTGCCCGCAGAGCGAAAATCGCTCGCCTCTAACATTAGAGCGCGGGTGATATGGCGTTTCCTACAATTAATTGTAAGGAACGATGGTGCGCCAAGAGCATGGCCAGTTTTCCCCGGGAAGAGGGCCGGTCTCGCAGGTTCCAGCCTTCCATTGTGGAAACCTTTGGGCATCTGGAAAATTCAAGCTTTGGAGTGGCTACGTAAGCGCTTTCCCAAACATCCTGAAGAACATCTGGTGCTCCTCCGTGCGATTTTTTTTCCGGTATGAAACCTGCTTTGATGCTGGAGAAAATTTCATCAAACCAGATGCTAAAGGTGTACTAGGCAGTTACAGTCGCCTTTTCCGGTGCGAGTGGACACAACTCACATTCATCAAAGCACCAAAACCAAAACAACGCGCGGGAGTACCTCCCACAGAACGCAGTGCAAAATCTGAGCAAAGCGAAGTGAACGGGCTGACAAGCCACTTACCAAACATGAACTCCTCCGGAAAAATATTTGTAAACAAAAGCATCTAAATTTAGATGCGAAATCAAGTTGCTACCCTTGATGGAACGGAAACTACATTTGATCTTGTAGCCAAAAGCCCGGGAAGATATGGTGTTCTCGAAAACATGTGTTTCTTGAACTGTTTCGAATTTTTTTCCGGTATGAAACATGCTTTTATACTGGAGGACATTTCATCAATGCAGATGCTGGAGTGATGCGCGTAGTTATGTGCTATGTGCGTGATCTGTTCAATCGTAGACTGAAACAAAAAAAAAAACGAGGGGAGAAAAAGACTCAGCTGCCCGCAGAGCGAAGATCGCTCGCCTCTAGGAGCATCGAAGCACCGGTGATATGGCGTTTTTTCACGATTAATTGTATGGAGGGAAGGGTTTATGTCCACTCCATACAATGTTGTCCCCTCAGCTGGTTTTTTTTCAGTCGAGCGAATCAACACATTCGTTCATAAACAAGTTCATTCATGCCGCCGTGAAGGGCAACCATAACGGAAACCAAAAAAAAAAGCATTTCCAGCTTCGTTAGCAACGACTTCGAGTTCCGCGATTTGCTTTTGTCCCTCCACGCGTTGGCGAGAGTCAGTTCCGTGAGCGCCGGGGGGGGGGGGTTTACAGTATAAACAGCCAGCTTGATTTTGAGGTACTTGGCTAGAATGGGTGGCTGAGATGATCGAGATATGCTGTGAGGCAGGCGAAGAGTGTAGAGAAACAGTGGTGAATTGGGAGGGATAGAGAGGGGTGCCAGGATGAGGAATCTTATCTACATTTGCGCGTTGCTTGCTATTTTTAGTGGAGTATGGGCAACAGAGATGAGTTATTTCTGGCCCAGGGGTCGTACTGAGGCCCGTCAGCACACCAGTCAAATGGTTACTATGTGGGAACTGAGAGATGGAAATTTGGCTGGGATCTTTCTTGCAGGCTTTAATCCAAGCAGGTGCGTGTATCAGGAGTGGGACAGGGGCAGTCTTCAGACCCTGCGCTCTATCCCTGAAATTACCGGGTGCACGTTCGGAGCTCCATTACGAGGCGGTGGTTTGTTGATGGCCTTGTCGTCCAATGCAATTATGAAATGGGACTCGAACCTCGAGCTCGCCTGGGCGCAGACGTATGTGGACGGAGAGCTAGTGGGTTTGAAGTCTATCATTGAACTCAACGACGGGTCGATCCTAGTCCTGGCAACGTCCCTTGTGTCAAAGTTGGATTCGGATGGAAACGTGCTTTGGAGAAAACCGTTCGCCCCAGAAAGGCCGGCTGCCGCTGGCACGCAAATGGCAGAAGTCGAAGAACTTAGCGTTGTCGTGGTAGCTCTCGACGGAAACAAAGTAGTGCGTGCCTACAAGTTTGATGCAGACGGGAACTTGCTGTGGGAGAAAAAACTATCAAACCGACGTACAAAATTTTCTCAGATAGTTCCTGTTCTCGCTTCGGATGGCAACTACATCGTTGCTCTTTCAACCGATAACCTTGAGAATAGAAAGGACAAGGAAGTAACAGCCTTCAAGTTGAGCCCTGATGGAAGCACCCTCTGGGCGAGGACGGTGAGAGTTCCGCAAACTCTTGGTTCTGGGGAACGACTAGGAGGATTGGTTGCAGAAGACGATGGAGGCGCCGTACTGGTAGCGACTTCTACTAGCGGCAGAGTCGGGGAAAAAACGTCCCCTTATCGTGAACAAGGAGGAAGAGAAATATGGCTTGTGAAGCTTAGCTGTAATGGGGAGGTTGTTTGGGATCTGTCAGCAGGAATGAGTCCTTATTGGGAAATCTCTTACGCGCGCAAAACTATGGGAGGGTATATCGTAGGCACGCCGACCCCTGTTGAGATAGTGACCAATGAGCTACGTAAAGTAACGCGAAATTCAAGGCTGAAACCGGGTGATGTCATCTCGATATTTTCAAGAGAAGCGGGTAAGTACCTTGCGGTCGACACCGATTCAGACAGAGATCTCGTGAAAGCGAACCGGGACGAGGATGGAATAGCATCTCAGTGGATGATTTTGAAGGATCCCTCACAAGCCGAGAGTCGTCTGTATCTCCGCTCACTGATTAATGGAAAACGAGCTTTGCTCACTCGAACCTCCTCGGATGTGGAGATGAGGGCATCGGCCGATCACAATTCCGCCCCAATGATGCGGAACGAGTTCGAGGTGAAGTACCTTGGGAACAGCACGGTTGCTATTCAGTCCAGCATCCGATCTTTTGGGTACTTGAGACCTGAGGGGGGATCCGAACTGGGCAAGATCATCGCAACGGAATCCAAGGCATCGGAACGCGAGATGGAGTTGACTCTTATACACCAACGGAACCCTCTCGTACGCAGCGATATTATTCTCCGGCTGAGCTCTAAGAACGTCCTGATTGAGGCCAATGAACAGGGTCTTTTGAAGGCGACGAACACCGTTCTAGACGAATCGAATATGGACGCCTATACTTTCACGGTCGTGGGGCTTGGGAAGTATGGTCGAGTCGGTCTAATCTCGAAGGCGTCTGGAAGATATCTGTTTTATGACCATAAACAGGGATGGAGGATGAATGCTGATGGAACCTCTGGAAATAACATCTATTGGAGACTTGCCGTCTATGCCGACGGATATACCGCCTTGTACCCTAACCGTCTTACTGCGTCCTGCGTTATGGTAACCCCGGAAGGAGAGGTCAGCGCCTCTCCCACGGCAGGAGATTTTGAATCATGTAAGATGATGGTCGCACAGGTAGTCTAGAGATCGAGTCCCGAGACGGAAAATAGGTCAGGAAAATATGGAGTCCATGTTGCATGCTCTCGTCCCTAGTACCTAGTTCACTTTCCGACCTGGGTAGCGCTTAAGGATATTTTAGTAAACCACCATGTTGAAAACCAAGTTGCTAACGTAACTCCAGACTAACCAAACCAAATCCAAGCCAAGCAGCCAAAAGCCTTCTGCTCTTGTATAGACGACCGAGGATCCGGTCAATCTTCCACCCCTGCTCTTGCGTCTCTATGACGGACTGCAAAGAGGGTTGTTTCAGTCGGTTGCATGCTGTGCTAGAAAAGAGTATCGATACAAGATCCGTTTCTGGAGTAAACTGGTTTTGGGGGTCGCAACGAGGCCGAGAGTGGAATCTATCGTCGACACATTGGGGCACACGATTAGACGAACCACTTGCTCCGGCATCGGCACCTGATAGGGACCTGATAAGGGCTCAGATGGCTCTACCCTTGCGCCTGGGGTTACTTTGGAGTGGGTGACTGGCGTCTTGTCTGCTCGACTGCGACGGTGGCTTCCTGGGCCACCGCTGTTCATACCCTTGTGGGATTTAGGTTCCGCAGTGCCTGCCTTTGGACTTCGTAACTGACGAACGATGACCCAGCAAACCTTCCGCAGCCGCTACTGTGCATCAACGACAGTGTGCAACAGGTGTTTCGTCGGTGAAATACCGTGCCAAAAGACAATCGATCTATCCTTCGGCTAGAGTTCTAAAATATAGAAATATATAGTATTATATAGAGAAGAACTGGAATTATTTGAAGTTTGATGAAGAATATTATAGACAATATGTTCATGTTTTGGGAAGAGGTTACTGTCAGGGCGGGCCAAGCTGATTTTTAGGCTTAATCAAATTAGAACCGGATATTGGAACCCATGTCCAATATCAACTTCTGGAAGGAGTTGCTATGGGGATGCAATGAGGCTGTAGCGGAATCTATGGTTAGGCTCCGCGCCCAAGGGAGCGGGGCTCGGGGAGACCCCAACCATCACAAGAGAGTGTGGTGAGGAAACTTTCCACCACAGAACCCCGGCCAAAAACCAACCCGGCCCAACCCGAAAAGACAAGGACCGCACAACGAACCCGCACCAAGAAGAGAGAAAGCCCCAGGTGCAAACCACAATACGCGAAACAGCGGGGGGAAGGGCAACCAAAGAAAGCGCCTCCCACGGAAGAACACAATCGTGACCGAAAACGACTCAAAACTCGAACCTCGAGAGCTCAAAAGCCAAAACCCGTTGGTCGAAAATGTAGTCCTTAACTGTACTGCGACAAAAAGTCTCTCTTGGGTTGACGGAGTTCAGCTGATTTCAAACGCTCACAGGTCAGCTCCCAGGTGACACTGTCCATGTCCTTGGTGATGATGACGCCTCCAAGCCCAGTCGTATATGGCGTGACCCTCAAACATCCCTTGCAGCAAACGTAGTCCTTTTGGCAGGTGATGTTGAGTGTCCATTGATTCTCTCCTGTTGCCCGTCGTGAGAGTATACAACTGTCGCTCTAGGTCAACTTGGTGCTGGAGAGATCTGTTGACGAACTCTTCTTCCAACTTTCTCCATATGTCCACCAGGGGTGCTAGACCGCTGATCACTCGCAGGGCTCGCGTGCCCAAAGTGAGTTTGATGCAGGCACCCGCCAGGATACACGTTTCGTCCGAAAATCCTCTCCGTCTCGATCGGTGTATACCCCCTTTGGTATACCGCTCAAGATCAATCGGGAGGTATACTGCTCGACCCGTCCCGAGTAATCTTCTGCCGTCTTTAGCAATGGCTTAAAGTTCATGAAATGTTGACGGCGTTGACTCTCCCTCCTTCCGTACTCGAATTGCAGGTGTCAATCACCTTCTCTCCTTCAATCAGTTTCAACCACCAGGCCTCGGCTGGGCTCATAACCGCGTGGCATAGGTGTTGTAGAGCGGACAAAGTACTTCGCGAACCATGTGACTCTTTATATCTTGTCTTGGAGTATCCCTGCTAACAAGCGTGGCTTATATGCGTCTCGCAGGGTTTCATCCAAACTCCTCTAATTCATCTCAGAGTCCATACGGTGGTTTACTACCACATAGCCTAGTCATCGGACCGTGGTCGATGTGCAGCTTGACCAGACCATATCCTAACAAAACGCTATAAACTGATCAAAGCGCATTAAGAAAAGCTAGAGTCCATACGGTTGTGTCTAGATTTGACACGAATTTTTCTTATCTACGGGCTGCACGCTTTATAGATTCCATCAGCACGTTTCCGGGACATGTACTGGGATGTCACCTCTGTGAGCAACTATAACAAGACTTGGTTACGTGCAAGTCTTGGGTACATAGTCCACATAGCCTAGTAGTCGGACCGTGGTCGATGTGCAGCTTGACCAGACCATTTCCTAACACGGAACTGAGCAAAACGCTTTAAAAAAAGCTCAGAAACCACTGTATATAGGGGGTTGAGAGCTGGGGTGTGAGGACAACGACCTGTGCAAACTATATGAAGTTCGCCCGCTTTTGAGAAGGCCAGGGCGGCTGACGCAAACCGTATAAGCGCAGAGAGGTCCGTACTTCGAAATCGGTGAGTGCGAATGGCCGAAAAGCGGGAACGGTCATAAGCCACTGAGAGTTAATACACCCCCCAAAGACTAGACAGGCGGGTGCGATCTTTGGAAGATGAGACCAGGCGCGACAAGTCGGCCGTAGGCAGCACGGAGAAAGTCCCAAGAAAGGTTGTTTTGCAACGCACCCGTGCGTGCGGAGACGCGACTCCCAGAGCCCGGTCCATCATCAGGAGGATCGCGAGGGACCCCTGTTTCCTCAGCAACCAAAGTATCAAAAACGCGGCAGGTACAGGAATGGCAGTTGGTCGGGTCGCAGGGTTACGTTTGTTAAGAATGCGATGCTAATAAAGCCGGTTAAGGAGGTTAAGGAGACAGCGAGGTCAGAAAATCACGAAAAAAGACGCTCGCGCTAGGCGGAGAGGGCATCGGCGACAGGACGGACACAGGCGAGCGCGGACAGCGGAAGAGGAATCAGAAATCAGGCGCCTGTGAGGCCAGAAGGCGTTTGGCAGGCGACTGCAGTAGGTAGGATTAGGAATGGCCAAGGTTGAACGCTCCGGAAGATTGATGGCAGGTACGCCGTCAGCATTGGCAGGCAGTTCTCTTGCCAAGCAACAGCAAGAAGACTGGTCAGTTTCTAGATTGTCGCTTGCGACGACGCTTCGTCGCAGTTGATGAGGGTGGCTCTTGTTCTGAATGAGTCCACCCGCACTTCCAAGATCGCGTTGGGGAGGCTTTTGGTCCATTACGCGAAAGACGTTCAGATATGTAAGACTTCACTCTACAAAAGCCAACTCTAGATTGCAACAGTTTTACAGAGCTAACGATTGTACATCCATGGAGTCGATCACCCAAACATGTAGGCATTGTCCGGGATTACGTTAGTCAGGGGTTAATTGTGTGACTAAGCACACGGATATCGTGATTGAGTCCATGGTTGTGCTGCCATCTGTTGTTGTGAAATTTCTGCCCGCAATGACCGTCAATATCCTCTCTTTATTGAAAATCGGATCAAACAACACAGTGCTAGTCGATGTGTGTTTATGCGCTTGGGGAAATGTGTGCACTTCAAATTCGGCGTCTGGTGAACCACTATCGACGAATTCTAAGAGAAGTACTGAACGGCATCGTTAACCGCTAATCCTTGCACCCCTTGTACAGCGCGGCGTCAAGAGAAGCGACGCAGAGAGGAGGGGTCCTCGGTTTGCGCTTGTCGCCCACCTTGCAGTATTTGCATTTCCCGTCTTTGCTGGCGTGCTCACATTTCTTGCTGCAAGGGTGTGGTTCTGCAAAGTGCACTGAGCACTTCTTAGTAACTCTGGTGCAGAAGCCGTTGCCCTTTCTGCAATACGTCTTGGTCTCTGTAACATCTCCAGATCGGACCGTGTTGCTGGACTCCTCGACACCTGGCTTGCACTTCTCGCAGTCGGTGTTGATGATCTTCTCGAACTCATTACAGACCGGACCACCTCCGCTGAGATCACAGCCCTCTTCAATCTTGATCTTGACGTTGCGGAAGCTTCTGTCTGAGACAATGCACTTGTCCGACTCAGCGTTCCTGCACTGATATGGGTATCCCTTAGGGACGGTTGGATCCGAAGCAATGATCTGTTTCCAGTTCTTCGTCGAATCTCCGCACGTCAGTGTGAGACTATCAAGTCTCTCCGCCTGAGAGCAAAACTCACTTTCAACAGCTTTCTGCATAAGATCCGACTTCAGCGTATCCATAACACACTCAGGAATGTCTCCACGCCATACTTCTGGGCAGTTGCAGACTATGCATTCCATTCCATGCCTCAAGCCCCGGTCCAAGTTGCAAGTAATGTCAACATAGAAAGTCTTCTTCTTGATGGTGCCCGTATGGCATTGGTTTTTACATCCAACACAGTTGTTGCAAGTCACCAGGTTACACTGAGCGTCACAGCACTGCGTGCAGTTCTCCTCGGGGTCACACTCCTTTATGAAAGGTCCTTTAACACATCCAGGTACTGACTTTTTGCAGTAGGCGCTTTTTTGACTCATGACGCAAGTTCCGTCGTCTTCGGTCGCGTTCACTTCATTCTGGCCGTGAGCCGTAAGAGCGGCAGCTAGTAGCACAAACACGATTACGCCGTGTCCAGCTTTCATCTTTGAAGTTCTTCGATGTGACGTTTTCTCCTCTTCTTCTGGCTCTGTCCTTTCAGTGTCTTCTCTTTGGTTTGATGATCTCTACATTATCACTAGACTCTGAGACAGCCGGCGTTCATCCCATTTATACCATACTCTACGGCGAATCTGTTCAGATCACGAGCTTCTTCTAGCGATCCTGTAGGGAGGATCACGCTCCCTCAGTTTGCTTGAGAACCTCCTCTGGAAAAATTTCCAAATTAGTCGTCACGAAGAGCGGACAAAGTAGATATCGAGCTTCGTGGTTGCTGCGCGGGAAATTTTTGGGAATCTAGCGGCAAGTGAATAAAATCTCCGAGCGTTATTCGCGTCGGTTTTACACCCAGTGCTCTACTTTGGGTTAGACGCAATATGCAGGAGAGCCATACCAGTACGGCTCTAGATGTTTTTAGAAAGCTTCCCCAGCAGTCGGCAAGGGGCCTGATGATCTCAGGCACGACGAACCCTCAAAACAAGGATTTCCTAAATGGCTTTCCATCTGCAACTGGGTCTCCAAAGCGATACATTAACTGCCGATGTGCTTCCATTGACACCAGAAAAACAGACTATCCGACCCGCACAGGCTTGTTCAGGACCCTACAAGCGAGCAAAGTGACAAAAAAGAAGATACCGTCGTTCCCAAGAGGCCCCCGCCGACAAAAACCTCCTACCAATTTCGAGGTCTCTATTAGCGTATCTGTCCACGACTCCCAGCACGAGGTCTGTCCTAAAAAAGAGCCAAACAATCCGTCAAACACGTTCCCCAAAAACCTGCCAAACTTCAGATAGAATTGCTCCAAATAAAAAGCTCCATTCCAACGCTACCAGAATTCTACTTAAAACTGACCATAAACTCTTTCCCGTCGTTGAGTCCGCGCCCTCGCTTGATAGTTCTATTATTAGATCCCGCTCTCTGCAAGCCAAAAAAAAAAAGCAATCGACCAAAACATGCAAATATGTATTGTAATATGTAATATTCTTATCAAGCACATCCCAGATAATGGTCGAGTACTCTAGAATTAGCAAATATTTGAAAAATATCAACTATAATCAACTCAGTTCGAATTTTCTGGAGAATTAATTCATCAAAATAAGATTATCTTGTCAGCAAGAAAAAAAAAAAAAAGACAATAGTGTTCGATAGATGTTTATCAGTAATAATTAGATGACCAAACTTCCGTGTCGTCTCGTCCCATACAAGTTTTACAAGACTCAAAATTGATTGGCTTTCCCAACCGATTTGGTGTACGATATTCTCAATCAACGACGAATATTGATTGAAATTTAATCCTCGTTGACTCAATAGCAAACAGAATCGGTTTAAAAACTTCCGATTTTGTATGCGATAGTCTGTCGAACTCATAAGTAACCCTAATTCAATATATGTGAGTGACAATATGTAGGGCGAGAAATTTGCATGATTCAATGTCTAAACTGGAGATGATTGATTGTTAACCTAACGTTGATTGAATATCGGATGTTTAATCGGATGATTTATCGGACAGGTTTTCTTCAAGAGTTTCAAGAATACAGATACGGATACATCTTAATTTGCTAATTTGTTTCAATAGTCTCTCCGAGCAAGAGCTTTTCAGACGGGTCCGATAATCTTTATTGGAGGGTCCATAACAACCCTAAACTTAACCCCAAGCCCCCCTCCCGGCGACGCTAACCCGAACGAAGTGAGTTGGTCTTGCGGTACCTAATGCTCGGCCAGTCGTTGTTTGCCGGCTGCGGGAGAGCGCCATGCATTTCCCGATGGCGGTGTGCAAAGAGGTGAAATACGCGCGGGACTTAGTCTCCCCGAGGCATTCGTGCTTCGGCTCTAGCTCATGACCTGGTACCTCTGGTCATTGAGTGCCTTGGGTTATTGATTTCGTTGGTTCCATAGCCTTCGGGAGGTTGTTCTGCGAACGCCCTCACAGTTCTCCTGGTTATTTACGCCTCCAAGTTTCCTGCCCCGCGCGTGAACGTTACTTTGATGTTGGAGGCGCGCGATCTGCGCCTCGCGAAGTCTTTTTTATTCGCAGCGGAGTTCTTTCTTTCAGTCTCCGACTAAACAAAATCATTCAATCCCATCCAGTACATGTCCCGGAATGAATGAACACTGATAGAGTGACCAATGCGGGGGGTTTACTCTTCCCAAGGCATTCAGGCTTCGGCTCTAGCTCATCGCCTGCTAACCTCCGGTCATCGAATGCTTTGGGCGGGGGGGTCTATGGATTCCGTTGGTACTCGTTGGCTTCGGGAAGTTCGTTACGCGAACGGCCTGACCGTCTATCCTCGCTGTTTAACCGTTTAAGTTTCTTGCTCTGGCGTATGAAAGTTGTTTTGATGTTGGAGGCTCCTGGTCTTCGCCGCGATAGTAGCTTCTTTTTTTTTCGCAGGGTTTTTTCTTTCAGTCTACGGTTAACTGGTTGTTCATTCAATATTATCATCTATTTTTATCCAATTATAAATTTGGGCATGCTGGATTTTTTTGGAACATCTCATCTATTAAAAAATATGCATGAAACCACAATTATGGATGATTTAGAAGTCTGTAGGCGGGGCACTTTTAGTTTGTATTTTGTTAAAACTACAAGAGAATTTTTTGTTTCTCTAAAACTAGTTACATTTTTGTTCACAAAATTGGACTCCCCCCAATTTTCCCCCAGATTCGGTACCCCCCTTTTATTGATCTCTTAACATGCTGACTACCTACAATTCATCAAGTACTCGATCGGGTAGTCCACAGTCGTACGGCGAGGACGAACGATCTAGTTCAATCACGATACAATCGTCTACGCTACTTCGTGCCGGTTATCTACTAGCTACCTTCGATACTGCTCTACGACCGCAGTACCCGTCAGGGATGATCCCGAAGGGCCTTCCAGGCCAACATATTTCGCAGTGCTTTCTGATTTTCTTCTTTTTTCTCCCCGAGAATTATTGGTCGGCGAGATACCATTTAGTTTTATTCCATGAAATTGGTTCGCTGACAACTAACTGATTCCGAAAAGTTTGTAGTTTGCTGGGTGAGCAATGGCGGGTACCCACGAAGGTTTCAGAGGATTTCTCGAGTTATTTATAACATGCAAATGCGGACTTAGTCAAAAGTACCTGCTGCAGTTTGCGTTTGCCGCGCTAGTTCGTGGGGGTGGTTTGTGCGGTGTTGAACAATTTGTTTTGTTCAACGCTCTGGCAAACTTGTCAACCCGGTCGGGAGCGGCTTGCCATTAGGTCTGAGAATCTAACTCATAGCTCAATTTAGCAGTTCTCGGGCCTGCGTGTCTTCCTCTGAGCGGATCTATCCACTAAATCCGGTCTTTTTAACTCCTGGATCCGAGGATTTGCGACACGGTTTCGTCTGCAGTCCATTGCCCATGAAGCGCGTTGGAACGTGATGTGCTCACCTTTCCTTGGTCACATTTTTGACGACTGTATACTGTGGCCTTCCAAGGAGAAGGAATCAGTCGCCTCACCCTCCAACCCCCCGCTTACGATTTGTACCTCCAACTAGCGGCTGCTAGCAGCGGTTCAACGTCGTTTGTCGCCAACGATGACTAGCCGAATCCACAAGCTCGTAGAGTGGCAGAGGCTCGAAGAGGCCGCTACGGGAACACAAGAGGAGCCTGAAGGTCCTCGAGATATAGTTGGCTCCTTACAAGAAACGTTCTCACGCGAGAGTCACCGACACGTCTTTGAGGAATTAGCGGGGGATTCGACGCTAGCTATGAACGTGGTCAGAAGCCGGTTCTGGGAGCGAGGTCTGGTTGTGAGACCTCCCCACAACTGTCCCTAGGAACTGAAACGATCAGAAATGATTCAGAGCATTCGAGTGCTCCCAGGACTACCTTTATTTGGTAGTGGTTCGACTAACTTGGGCTTGGCCGGACGTTTACCTGTGCTGTCTGCGGGCAACCACACGACGTACGTGGAATCCAGCGGCTCCAACACTGCCGGACATCGTCTGGGATGAGAACTAAACGACATGAGCTCAAGCCTATGGAAATGTTTTACTGAGCATCCTGTTGTATACTTGGAGCTTTTGCGGCGTTTAAGTGTCCCTCTGTGGCGAGGCGATTTTCGAGTAGCATGCTTGCCGAGGCGCGCCATAGGTGCCTGGGTTTCACGCTTCCCTACCTAGTTCTTAGTTCCTTTTCATGACTTGCGTAGCGCTTCAGGCTATGCTAATAAAGTCAGTAAAGCCACCATCTAAAGGAAATCTGGTGTTCTTATCGATCGTGAAGGTGCGCAGTCGCGCAGTCCAAACCCGACTTCTCCACGTGACCAAAGCTTTCCACAATGAAAGGCTGGAACCAGTGGGAGCGACCCTCTGCGCGAGGCAGACTGGCCATATACTCTCAGCATACCGTCGCTTTACTCGGCTTTACTAGGCTTTATTGGCATAGCCTAAAACGCTAAGCAAGCCGTGAAAAGGAACTAAGAACTAGGTAGGGAAGCGTGCAAACCCAGGCGCCGTTTTTCAAAGATACTCGGCTTTACTCGTTTACCGGCTTTATTGGCTTTATTAGCAACTGGCTTTATTAGCAGAGCCTACAGCGCTACGCAAACCGTGAAAAGGAACTAAGAGCTAGGTAGGGAAGCGTGCAAGCCCAAGCGCTTTACTAGCATACCCTGAAGCGCTACGCAAGGCATGAAAGTTAAGAACTAGGGAAAGAAGTAGCATTACTAGCGTACCTAAACCGCGACATCCTATTCCGACTGTACAAAATTCATTCATTTTCTTTGGAGGGGTGGCCGCTCCTTGCCTTTAGACAGACTTTATCTTTCGGATGGTGGCTTTACTTACATAGCCTGAACCGCTGCGCACTAGTCAGACTAAACAAAAAATTCGTTCATTTGGATGGGTGGCCGCTCCTTTCCTTTAGATAGACTTTGTCTTTGAGATGGATGGATTTACTTGTTGTAAAACGCGCTGACTTGATCCGACCTTTATTTCAAACCTTCGTTATGAGAACTACGACCTAAATGTACAAGCTTATTGGAATCCTTTCGGCAATATCTGATGAAACTTCGCGTTCCAAAATCGTCGGAGAAAGAGGGTTCGACACGATCAATTCCGCGTTCGTGAAACTCCTTCCCGGTAACCGTTCTATGCGATTCGATGGTGAAGCTCTCACCAACACGCAATAGATACAATCCACTTAAGAACTCACCCGTCTCAAGAATTTCAAGTTTTGCCTTTACTGCAAATCTCTCTTCTTCCTACTTTTCCATCTATCCCCTCAGTAGTGTCTATCAATACTCGGACTTGGGATATTATACCAAGTCCATATGTCGCTGATCGACGTTCGCTATGATTCATCATGCATATAGAGAAGCCACTAAATCGAGAGTGGCAGTCTGCCACACCCAGAAATTATCACTATTCAATGCCGGAGCCAGAATTCCAACATCACTGGTTTTTATTGGCTTGGCCAAAAGCGCTACGCAAGGCGTGAAAAGGAACTAAGAACTAGGTAGGGAAGCGTGCAAACCCAGGCGCCGATGGCGCGCCTCGGCAAGCATGCTGCTAGCATATCGGCACAGAGAGACACTTAAACGGCGTAGTGTTCCAAGTATTTGGCTCAGCGAAACATTTCCGCAACCACTCCAAACCCGTCTTCGCCACGTGAGCAAAGCTTTCCACAATGAAAAGGCTGGAACTGGTGGGAAACCGACCCTCTGCGCGGGGCAGACTGGCCATACTCTCAGCATACCGTCGTTCCTAACTTGCACCCGATGCTATCTCAAATTCGGAAGTTAAGCTCGAACGGGCCTTGGAGAGTACTGAGGTCAGGAATTTTCGGGAACGCCAGGTGACGTACCTTTTTGGTCTCCATAACCGTGATATAATTATTTAGGATTCCCTCTTGGAGCCCATCAAGACTGAACAAGGAATCTATCGATGCGTTATGGAACCCCTAATGGGTTATACATTCTACGGGAACTTCTGTTCGTTTATTCGACCAGCCTATATGGCCAGGAGCGATCATTTCCCTTCCACGGAGTCCAATTCAGAGTCATTGCAGAGTTCTGTATATGCTTGAGCGACCTCTCGCAGGAGCTCATCCGCTTGTTTGACTAATCGGCTGAAGATTTCCACGCAGAACGCCATCGGTTTGGCCGCCGATCGCGTCCCGCTATTTTGCCAGCTTGCATTTTTCAGCCTTGTATGCCGCGCATCCTGTCTCCCAGGGTGCTTTTGTGGGGATATGTCATCTGCTACGGCGAGGTCACATTCACATGAATCATGTGCAGTTTCCTGGAGAGCGCTATCTAGCGAGGATATCAGGCCGAAGTTGAATGCCTGGGGAGTGGCCGGTGGGTTCGAGTGTCATCTCGAGTCGCCGTTGTCTCAGTTGCGTGGTCAGAGCATCTCAGATCAGATTTTGTCTCATTTTCCGGCTTACTGTGGAGCTGGTGCAGTGGCGGAGGCTTTGGATGCCTGAGCGTAACGGCCATGAGGTTGTGTTCGGACAGTACACGTACTAAACGATCGTACACTGGCAGCCAAAATGCAGGAGTTGGTACAAGCAGAGATTCAGTTCGTCAGTGCTCGATCCACGCGAGTGTCTTGTCGGAAACTCTCGGAGTCATATGCCGCGTCCAGATCCAATGCAGGATCGCATACGGGCTCGCAATATCTCACTGAGTCATGAGCATCAACATCATCGACATATTTGTCGAGATGAGATACGACGAACGAATGGTTTAATCGGAGGCTGAAAAAAAAAAACCCCGAGGGGAAAAAAAGACTAAGCGCGGCGAAGTACTCGCGCCTCCAACATCAAAGCGGCATTCATGCGCCACAGCAGGAAACTTAAGCGGGTAAACAACGATTGAAGACGGTCAGGGCGTTCGCGGAACAACTCCCGAAGCCAGCGAGAACCAACAGAGTCCATGAACCCAAAGCACTCAATGATCAGGGGTACCAAGCGATGTGCTAGTGCCGAAGCACGAACACCAGGGGAAGACAAAGCCCCCGCGTATTTGATCTCTTTGCGGCGTCTCATTCTGGCGGCGGCAGATCCACGGCGCTCCCCCGCAGCCGGGAGATAACGACTAGCTTGAGGGTTAGGAACAGCAAGATCAACGTATGTGGTACGGCGGCTGTCGTCACAGGTGATCACCAGGTCGGCTACACGGCGTTCATCATTTTGAAAGTCCGCGACGGGTAAAGGTTTCTCACGTTCGATTTCCAGACCGGCTTGCCGAGCTATAGGCCGAAGTTCCCGGTATAACAGGTTCAAGATCCGTGTGTGGCGGCGGGTTGGAGCACCTTTCACCGCCGGGCAACTAGCGAGCAGGTGGGCGCCAAAATCTGCGTTGTCTTCAGTCTGAGAGCAGAGAGGGCACGACGAACCCATCTCGTACGGCCAAGGGGGCTGATGTAAGCCGAGGTATAAGCGCAGTGAAGTACGCACTTCGAAATCCGACAGTGTGAGTGGCGGAAAGGCTGGTACGGTCATGAGCCACTGAGAGCTAATAACCCCTCCAAGACTACGTAGGCGGGCGCGAGCGCGAGAAGATGAGACCATCTGCGCGAGGAGTCGGCCATATGCAGCACGGTGCAAGTCCCAAGAAAGAATATTTTGCAGCGCATCCGTGCGTGCGATAATCCTATTCAGGCCACCCTCAGAAATCTACCTCATCGTGACTTTATTCTATATTTTCATTGAGGTGTGGATCGAAGGTGGATCTACGCTTGAAATATTTAATAAATTATTGGAAAGTCTTTATCTATTTATAGAAGTCTCGGCGCGGCGAAATCGATTATAGGGGATGGACAGCGTATGGAAGGATACAATTCAACTTATCAACCACT
Organism: Rhodosorus marinus; assembly: GCA_029953675.1. Lineage (NCBI taxonomy): Eukaryota > Rhodophyta > Stylonematophyceae > Stylonematales > Stylonemataceae > Rhodosorus > Rhodosorus marinus. The sequence goes on from JAMWBK010000013.1 coordinate 86,535, forward strand.
ACGCTTTCAAAATTGCTCTGCATAAATCGAGAATTCGCCCTCGAACGACTGGACGAAGCCATCGATGTGCAGGGGATTCGAACCAACCAGTCAACAGCGGAATACCCTGAAAAGGGAATCTCACCACTTTGCGCTATTCACTGCCCGAAAAACTCTCAGCAAGACGGTCTTAAAATTGAACGTGAGAAGCCTCTGCCTGTCGCAGACTACCAAAATGGCGCAAGGCCGGGTGGCTGACCTCGTGGTCACCGGTGATGATGGCAGCCGTACGACGTTACGTTCGTCTTGCTGTCCTAATCCTCGCGCAAGTCGTTTTTTTCCGGCTTCGGGAGTTGTTCCGCGAACGCCCTGACGGTCTTTCCTCGCTATTTAGTGGTGGTGGTTTTACTGGCTGGCTCTACTAGCATAGCCTGAAGCGCTACGCAAGGCGCTGAAAAGGAACTAAGAAATAGGTAGGGAAGCGTGCAAACCCAGGCGCCTTTGGCGCGCTTCGACAAGCATGCTGCTCGAATATCGCCGCAGAGAGACACTTAAACGCCGCAAAAATCCAAGTATTCAACAGGACGCTCGGTAAAACATTTCCGCAACCACTCCAAACCCGAATTCTTCACGTGACCAAAGCTTTCCACAATGAAAGGCTGGAACCGGTGGGAGCGACCCTCAGCGCGAGGCAGACTGGCCATACTCTCAGCATACCGTCGTTCTTTCTCGCGGCGAAGGGCCGAAGCCGCTGCTCCCCGGCGGCGGGCGGCAGCCGTGAGATGGGCGCTTGCCACAGGGCATGTAATCGCGAGGTCAACATGCTGAGTGTCTGGCGGCTGCATCTGAGACGAGGAGATCTGCGGTACAGCGGGGCGGTGCCGTGTCCGAGACCGATCTGGATAGTTCCGATTCCACCTCAACCGTATGCCCTACCTGAGTCAAACATTCGCTGAGAATGTACTTGAAGCGAGTGTGACGCCTCGTACGAAGACCTCTCAACAGTCCGCATGAACCTAAGAAGTAGTAACCACAAGCATCGAACCGACTCTCACATCCCTGACGGAAAGACGGCCGATTAGGTGCCACGGAGCTTGTGGCAAACCCAGATAGATCCGTGCAGCAGAGCCGAACTGAAAGGCATCGAGACGGTGGCCCAGTGACGAAGGCAGCGTGGTTAACCACAAGTGCGACAGGTTGCCTCCCATGCCGCGGGGTCGAGCGGCGGTGGTAGTCGGTGTGAGGGGAAAGTTGAGCAAGATTGCGTGAGCGGCACTGTGTTGGCCCCAGGGGAGGCTATGTTGAATCACATCAGTGCGCGAGCTCCATAATCGGCTCAGACCCCTTTTTACTGGACTTACACAGCCTGATGCTCTACGCAAAACGTAAAAGCTAACTAGGGGCTAGGAAGAAGAGCATGTAAGCCCAGGCGACGGTGGCTCGCCTCGGCGAGCATGTTGCTAGAATACCGCCACAGTGCGATACTTAAACGGCGGAGGACCTCGAGAACTCAAAAGCCAAAACCCAATACTTTAGTAGGGGCGGTCAGTAGTCACTGGCGAGAGGTCAAAGGCCGGATGAACTTCTATCAGAGCTGCCTCAGCGGAGAGGAAGTCCTCTAACACCGGGCGGAGGACAGGAGGACATGAATGCCTGTTTACTCGTCACAGGGTCGGCTTATCAACTCCTTACCTCGCTTGTCGCCACCCCTGAGCCTCAGCTCTCTGCCCTTGCGGACATGAAACTGACTCATGCCCACAACTCATTGTTCGTTGACTTTGATCGCTTAGTCTGGGGTTACGTTAGTCTGGGGTTATCTGGGGTTATTGGATAAGGTTCGAAATTAAGTTTGTAGGTTTGGTTCGCCTGGGGTAAAATATGCCAAACACTGGCACTTCCCCTTCGTTTGGGGAGGGGAATTCGAAGAATACCGGTGCAATGAGCGGAATGCTGCCTGCCTCTCCAATTGCTGAACGAGAGGACGGGCATGGGCCACATGATGGACTACAAGCGACTACTTTACGCCCAAAAGAACCGTGCCAGGAGGGGAGTCGGACAGAGCCTTCTACGTCATCCTCTCCCGCTAACACGTTCCTCCACCAACTTCGAAGCTACGATCAGTGCTATCACGCCCTCGGAATTGGGGAGCAGGACATCGCGAACTTCTACAAAGCAGTCTTCAATCTCTACTCGCGAATTAACAGTACCACAGAGATACATAATGTCACCAGCCGCCTCACGGAACTTGCACAGAAGCCCCACATGTGGCAAGCTTCTGCACAGACTTCGAATCCCTCGGGAGCTTCGGCGCATCACCGGCCGACGGCGGTGGTCAATCAACTTGCGGCCGGAACGGGCTTCAATCAAGTTCCGGTCGGGACAGGTGTCCCTGCGGGTGTCCGGTTTGAGACGGCTTTCCCGGCCCTTGGGAATGACACCCCCAGACCCACCTACGCGGCGGTTTCGGCGGTAGAAGTACCAGAGAACGGTGTAGAGACACCCATCCGCACCATGCGAAGGCCTGGGCCGCAGACGCAACATGCCGCCCTGAAGCAGTTACACGCCACAGTGGGAGGGGCCAGCTGGGGCCCTGAGACCACGCCAGTGCTTGTTACCCTCCGAAATATCCGTCCCCCACGACAGGATGAGGTGGCTGCTTCTGACTTCACTACGGTCCTCTGCCGGGCGTTGGGCATTCCCGGCTCGTATGTGGCGCATTTGGACTTTATCTTTTCACACGTGAGCCTCGTGTGCCACCCTGATGCAATTCCTCTTCTCCAAAGCGCAATCAGCCGGGGAGTGTTCCGGACTGGGATTTTCGGATCCTTTACCATGCGACACCCCGATCGACAGGTGAGCCTGTACACCGGGCACGGTTTAGAGGCGGATAACCTGCTGGGGTTCAACGAGCGGCAACGACTCGCCGGCGGAGATGTCAGGGCTCAAACGCTGAGACGAGCGATCGAGCAGATCATACGCATCCGCGCGCGGCTGAGCCGTCGACATCTCTCGTTTACAACTCTCGCCCGAGTGCACGAGATGCTGGACCAACGGCTTGAAAAGTTACAAGCCCTTCAACAGCAACCTGCGGTATCCAGGGAGAGCGCGGAACCCCTAACGACTGCAGCCGCACCAAACGCAGCCGCTGAAGCCTCGTCGTCTCCGGACGATGCACAGGCAGCCTGTGGGACTGTTGCCACTCAGGGTGACTCCGGTGGAACATCCCAAGTACCGCAGGATGTGGAAGAAGAGGACAATCCCCATGCGGAACTCTCGTGCAACTTGCCGGAACCTCCTCAACTTAAGCGCTCGCGCCGGTCTGCCAACGGATCTAGCACGGATGCAGAAATGACACCAGCTCCCCTCGACCCCACACCGAGCGAGAATGGACTACAACCTGAAACTGCAGCCAATACAAACCCGTCGGTTCAGCAGGAAGCGCAGGACAACGAGCAATCATAATGCCGTCCAGACGCAGGGGACGTAAACGCCCACGAGAAGAGCCTCTGTTCTTCTCTGACCGGGAGGCCTGGATTTGCCGCTGGAACGCTTTCGTAGCTGAGATCACGGAGGAGGGGAGGCATTGGACGCGCATCACACATTGCCCGGTGCCCACACGACGCTTCGTGCCCCGAGCACACGTTTCTACATGGAGCCGGCTTCTTCGGGCTGCCCTCGAGCTTTCTCTGGACGCGACAGCACCTCCATTAGCGAGCCTGCTTCTCGTCGGCCTTCCGGGTCTGGTCCTGGGCCACTCCACCCTTGACACAGGGGTACAGGTCGCACATGTACTAGAAGGAGAGTTCCAGCGGGTCTGGACGGCCCTTGAGGAGAAAGCCGCCTCAATGAAACCCCCACCTACACCACACGGTGCCGAAGACGTTCGTCGACGAGTCGATGGCCGCCGCAAACAAGCACTTAAACTAGCACGACTCGGCCGCCTCTCGGATGCTGCAAGAAGACTCGAGGCCACCGAAATGGCGCCTTTCACAGCGGCTACCTGGCGGCAACTACAACAGCTCTTTCCGAGCCCCGCCAGTGTGGATTCACCGGTGGAGATTGTGGAAGCCCTCCAAGGCCTACTCACGACGGACAACGACACACTGAAGAGGCGGTGGGATCCAAAAACGGCTGCCGACGAAGGCCTCCTCTCAATCGTGGCACGACTACCTCAAGGGACGAGCCCTGGACCGAGTGGAATGCGCGCGGAACATTTGCAAGGGGCGAACCAACAGACTCAGGTAGCACTGATTCGGGTCTTGCGCCAACTCGCCACCGCGCCCGGGCGATTCTCACCCCTTCTGCTACGAGCCTTGCGTAGCAGTAGACTTCTGCCTTTCTCGAAGCCAGCACAGGGGGGTAACTCCCAGGCCAAGGCAGGGATCCGCCCAATAGGCGTGCCGGAGGTCCTACGCAAAGTGGCAACTCAGTGGGGGCTGCGAGCGGTGATGGACCGGGTCCGCGAGCTGTTGGTGCCGTTGCAGCTGAGAATCGGGGTCAGCGGTGGCTGTGAACGGTCACTGCACGCCATCCAGGCCCACCTGTCATGTGAACCAGACTCGGTTGCACTTCGACTGGACCTCGAGAACGCCTTTAACCGCATTGATAGGCGAATTGCCAAGAAACTGGTGGCCCAGCACTTCCCTGAGCTCACAGCGGTGTATAGGCTCGGATATGGAGGCGATGGGGAAACACCGACGACTTGTGGATGGCGGACGACGCAAGAAGACAACCACCTGCACAAGGACAGACTGACGCTGCAAGCAGAAACCGGAGTACAACAAGGCGACCCTTTAGGTCCGGTGCTACATGCGCTCTCCCTGGCCCCTTTTCTCAAGGCACTCAGCAACAAGTTTCAGGGAGTCACGATCGTCGCCATCCATGACGACATCACTCTGGTCGGCGCATTGCCCATATTGAAGGAGGCTCTCCAATGGGGACAGACCCTGCTACCGTGCCTTGGAGCCCGCCTGCAGCTCAGCAAATGCAGCCTTTATGGTCGATCCCTCACCACTACACGCTTGGTGAACCGTGCGATTCCCGGCGTGCAAGTGACTAGGGAAGGCCTCACAATCCACTCCATCCCCATCGGCACTCGGCAGTACATCGAGCACGAGTGTAGACGGCTGCAGAACAAACACGAGACGCTTTTCAAGGAGATTTCGAGCCTGCCAACCGAGGAACTGCCTATCCAGCTTGCGCTTTACAGGTATTGCGCTGAAACGAGGTTGGATTACACCTTGCGATGCCTTGCCTACCCGTTTGGACGAGCTCTGGCCAGGGAAGCGGACAGTATGAGCAGATACCACTTAGAGGTCTTGTTTGGTGGCCTCTGCACGACGGCCTTGGTCGAGGATGAGCTGATACACCCGGTCAACGAGCAGATTTCGTTGCCCTGCCGATGGGGCGGATTGGGGTTCGCGACCCGTGCAAGAATACAGCCGATTGCGTTCTTCTCGGCCTGGGCGCAGACCCTGAGAGACCATGCGGGTCAGTGGCCCTATATAACGGAGGTGGAGCGACAGGTCAGGCAAGGTGGCGACATACACATCAGCCACCTAGGCCGACTGCAGGTGTCAACGGAGACGATCGGTGAGCAAATCCGCGCGTCTAGTCGTGCTATAGAGCGGAGACTGTGCCCAGACACGCCGCCGCGGATCCGGAGACTGGCCAAGCTGCCCGAATTGAGAGACGAAGCCGCACCTGAAGTAGCGGACTCCCCTCGCGATTGGAACCATGGTTCAATACAACAAACCCTCTCTAGGGAGGCACACCATCGCGCGTTCCAACGTTTGGTCGGCAACGAGGGCGTTTCGCATGAACACCGTGCAAGAATCCGATCGGCGGCCGGCTCGGGTTCGGGGGTATGGCTGCGGGAACTACCGTTGCTAGAGCCGAGAAAGCTGGACTCACAGGAATTGCAGGTAAATGTTCGACAACTGCTGGGGCTGCCGATTCCGGGGTTGCGGACAACGGAGCAGTGCACCAGTTGCCGTAGGAAACATGGCCCAAATGGGGTGCAACGATTTCAACACTGTCCAACATCGACGGGACTATGGCAGAGACGGCACGACGAGCTCTGTACGGAGCTAGGGAGATGGCTCAACCGATGGAATTTTCTTGACATACAGCAAGAACCGCAGAGGTATTTTGAGAATTACCAGCTGCGACCAGATATCGTGGCGACCCATCCAAAGACCTTTCAAAAGTACGCGATCGATGTGACGGTGATTTCACCGCTACAGGAAAAGTACATAAGGCGTGGCAGTGCAGAAAACGGGTATGCAGCGAAACTGGCGGAGAACTACAAGCTCGCGCACTATAAAGAGGCGATGAGTGTGGAAAAGCCCGAGGAGAAGTTCATCCCGATCGCGATAGAGACCTTTGGGCGGAGCGGGAGGTTGACGCAAGACTTTTTGCGGGACAGTTGTAAACACTTGTTGCATCGAGATGAGGAGCTGAGGGATGCACGATCCCAGTTAAACAGGATCCTATGGCAGGGCAACGCGGCGATTGCGCTTGGCGCTCTACGTGCGGACCAGTTGGAGAACCCACTGGTTCCTGTTTTTTCTTTTGAACGTAGCATGAGACCCCGGTAGCGGGGTTGTTGTGAGTGATTCCCTAGATAGCAATCGGCTTAGTGTTACGTCGCATTAGGCGACTGCCCAATAAAGCTCACGGTTACGTTGACGGGGAAAACGGGCAAAGAGGCTTGAAAGTCGAGCCGCATGCCTTTGCAGTGCAATGGCGAGAGCTTTCGTGCAGGGGTGGCTCTGTAGCGCCGACGGGGGAACCCAACCTGCGTCGAAGCGGTCAAATTCAACAAGCAATGAGCTGCGGGAACGAGTCAGTATCATGTTCGCAAGGGCAGAGGGCTGAGGTTCAGGGGTGGCGACAAGCGAGGTAATGAATTGATAAGTCGACTCTGTGACGAGTAAACAGGCGTGAGGCTAAGTGGAATCCACGTAGAGGAACTCAGATGGAGCTACCCCAAGTGAGGTGGCCATCGTATCAAGGAATTCAGCGTAGAGAGCTGGCGAGGGAATTCAGGGTTTTTCACGGGGAAACCTTATACGCACCATGGCCGTCATCCGTTGTTCAGAGGAGCCCCGCGAAGGACCTGGGAGTAGGAGGGCCGAGAGACACTCGCAGGAGCAAGATTCAGCCCCAAGCAAAGCCCTGGGGGCTTTTGGCCGGAGAGTAGGGGAGGTACAGCAGAATTGGGGATGGTCTGGGCGGAGCGCTCTGGACGACCGAAGGCAGGGCGGGGTGCAGAGCTCCCCCAAGCAGTAGCGGTATGGGGGAGGACGGAGAACGCGGTACTAGGAAAGTTCTCCAGATAAGCTGTTAACGTCGGCAGGGGGTCCTCCTGGGAACCAACGACAAGAGGGCTTGTCAGTTTGGAGACAAGTCGTGCCGCGACGACGCGTCGCGGCAGTTACTGAGAGTGGCATGGGCGCTGAATGCACACCCACGGGCAGCTCCACGAGCTGAGAGACGGCAGCACCAGTCACCGGAAGAGGTGGGGAAGCCCCAGCCATAATAAAAGAGTGTGACGAGGAGAAGTTTCAGCACAAAACCCCCACAAGAACGGGCGAATACCCAATACAAAGTACCCCGAAACCTCCAACAACCCCATCGGAAGGAGAGAAAGCCCGCAGACAAGCCACAACACACCCCAAAAACCTGAGGGAAAGACGACAGAGGGTAGCGCCTCCCACGAGGGGGGGGGGGAGGGTGCAACGCATCTGTGCGTGCGGAGACGCGACTCCCAGAGCCCGGTCCATCATCAGGAGGAAAACTAGGGACCTCCGTTTCCTCAGCAACCACAGGATCAAGGGCTAGCGGTTGTTTCAGTGTAGGAAGAACTAGCGGTTGTTTAGTGTGGGAAGAAGGTGTAGGAAGAACTACACTAAAACAACCGCTAGCCCTTGATCGTGTGGAATGATGAACGCCGCGTGGCTGACCTCGTGGTCACCTGTGACGATAGCCGCCGTACGGCTTACGTTGATCTTGCTGTTCCTAATCCTCAGGCTGGTCGCTATTTACCGGCTGCGGGAGAGCGCCATGGATTTGCCGCTGCCAATATGATACGTGGCAAAGAGTTGAAGTATGCGGGGGACTTGTCTTCCCCAGGCATTCGTGCTTCGGCTCTAGCTCATCACCTGGTAGAGCCCTTCGCTCCTTCAAGGGTGGAGACTCACGGCAATGGAGTGTCGCCGTCCGGTGCTTCACGGGTCTGTCTTGGCTCAGCGCATTTTCGACCGTGATGGACTCGCGTGGGGTGCCAGGCATGCAGGTGTGTGCCTGCCGTCACCACCCTTGGTCACGGCCGCCGGTGATAGAGGAGCGCTTTCCCAGGTCACCAAGTGCCTCTGTGCGCTCGAATCGAGTCTGACGGAGCATGTCGATGTGACTACTGATAGAGTGGCCGCAGTGGATTTCCTATCGCAACACACTGGCAACAAAGACGACGAACCGAAGGAGAGGATAAGGAATGACCTGCCTTTCACCCGACACATTGGGAACGCTGTCCTCCTACGCCGCTTCAGTATCGTTTTATGGCTATATTTTACAGCATGCTACCTGCGGCTCGCTACCGCCGTCTTGGCTCGCACGTGTTCGTTCCTCGTTCCAAGTTTGTATTGCGCACTGCGTATCGCTTAAGATATGTCACCAAACCAATGCATAACACCACGTGCGCATTTTTTTTCGGATCTAAACCAATGCATAATACCACATGCGCATTTTTTTTGGATCTAACAGCGAATGAGACTATTCTGGATCAGTATCAGGCTATAGTAGCCGATCCCACCGCGTAACGCGAATTTGTGAGACTATTGCTCTTCAAATCTTCAGGTTCACATAAGATTTTTGCGATTGAATACGGAGCTGGCCTCCGCTGGTTTGGTTGAATGAAGGTTTGGTTAATGGCGGTTTAAGTCGTTGGAAATATGAGCTAAGTGGGATGAACGTGGAGCTCAGTAATGCCATTCAGCCCTGCTTGTACTAACGGCGCTGGGAGGCCCTGTGAATACAAAGGCTAGTTTGAAACTGAGCGCAAGCCTTGGCATGTGGAGCTAAAGATTTTTTTGATCGACATTCGCCGGGCAGGTAGTCATTTTTTCCCCTTTCAGTCTCCGATTAAACAAATTCATTTCTAAGAAAGCTAAAACATATGGAAAGTAGGGAGTCCCTGCGAACGCAAGTATGGGGAGCTGTAATCAGAGATGGTAAGCATACGTGTAGGCGAAAGGCCCATACTGGAACAAGGATACGAACAAAAGATAATTCGTCCGGTCGCACCACACCAAGTGACTTTCCACCGACGAGGCGAGGCGTCGCTATCTTCGGGATGCACTCTGACGAGCTGCAAAATTCACAAATGTTTTCAGATGGCGTAAGATGTTCAAAAGCAGCGAGCAGCCAGAAACTCATAAAAGAGAGCTACATGTCAGCACAGAACTTGTAGGTCAACGTCACATGCGATTTTCTTCATTCCCGTTTCACATCAGAAGCGTCCTGTCACAGTTTAGCCATGTGAAATGTAGCCCTAAGTTGCTCATGGTAGCCCAACATGCTACCAAGTTGCTCCCACTCTCTTAGACCTTTATGACGAATACAACTTCCTCGAAAAGGGTTGCAAGCCTTGCTCGCCTATTCCAAGCAATCAATCAATAACGACCCAAAATATTTAAAAAACAAATCCAAACGTAGCCAATTTGCTTGCACTCAATACATCAGCAAATTACTGATTGAGGTCGTTATTTTTCAGGGGGTGAGAAATACTATGGAGTACACCCGGTTTAAGTTAATAAACCAATAATATTAGATAAAAAATATTTTGAGAAGTATCCATTGGCTTGTATTTCAACAGCTGTCCTACACGAAATTCTGTTCACCCTTTTGCAATTTTTCGACTATTTTTTATTTGATTGAACTTATGACCGTGCTCTCTGGGCGAGCTTTTAGGGCTACCGGGAAGAGTGGCGTCCCTTCGGGCTCCCAGGCGTTCGGACCGTAAGAAAAGATGATAGATGTTAAAGTAGATACTTTTTCAGGATTCCGATTGGTAAATGTTAAAATTAGAGACCTTGTCCGGTCCCCTTACGTTGTGTAGGTGTTCCCATCTGTGGCTGTGTATTTTCATCCTAGTCGTTTATCAAAATACAGCAGCGTTTCTAGGGTGAAGATCTGTCCATCTTTTCTTCCCGAAGACGCAGAAAATCATAGTACTAACCGATACAATCTGAGTCAACAGAAAACACCGAGTGAGAGCGCCATAGTTTTAGTAGGTATATAAATTCGAGACGACTGCAGTTCGCTTCCCGCGGCGTGGACGGTTATGAACCAGAGTGAGATCTTAGGAGTACCGACTGAGGCTCTATGATACGGATAGGATTTTGTTCCAACAAGAGATGAAATCTGGACTCGGAAGCGCGTTGTTGGTGCTTGCCATTGTTTCTGGATGCTCAGCATCGATTGGAGTGAGGTACCCATCTCGGCTATGGCCATCACGAACTGTGTACTACAGGTTCGACAGGACGGTGTCGAGGAACACACGTATGGTCATTGACGGAGCGATCCAGCAGTACAAGGATAACACGTGCCTTCAGTTTAAGAAGACCAAAAGCCGAACTCGTTCCAGTCTTTTGTTCAGATCGGTAAAGGATCTGTGCTATGACACCAAAGTTGGTTACAAGGGGAAGCACAAAGATCATGTGGTGAACGTTTCACATGAATGCTGGGGAGGTATCAGCCTGATGAGCCAGGCGCTTCATGAGATTGGACATGCCATTGGTCTTGTGGACGAGTACAACCACCCTAACAGGTCGACCTATGCGAAAATACGTCGCAAGGCCATCTACCGACGAAAGAAGAATGAGCGTTTCTTCGAAAGAGTCTCTTGGAAGGAAGTTGACTCACAGGGGATTTCTACTTTTGACTACAAATCGGCCATGCAGTACGGTGACTTGTTCCTCTCCAAGGATGGAAAGACTCGAACAATCGAATCAAGACCTAGATTCAAGCTTGTCAAGGAGCTCAGTAAGACAGACATCAATACATTGAGCAGAATGTACAACTGTCCGCGCCCCGCGAAGAAGGGCGCCCTGCGGTTCTATGGCTTCAGAGGGATCAACCTATTCGACCCAAGAGCAAAGGATTCAGATGTGGCTCCTGCTCCGAACTCCCTCGTCAGGATCCAAACCATCGACGCCGACGGAAAGAAGCATATCTTCAAGTCGCAGGTGAAAGAAAACGACCGGAATCCGTTTTGGGGGCCAATCTCTCACGACTTTAGTGTCGCAGAGTTTCAGTACTTTAGAGTCGAAGTTGTTCACGTAGACGGTGATGGTAAGGAAACTGCGATTCTTCAGCGACAATTCTACAGAATCAGGCCTGGAGCGCATCTTCGCCAACTGTGTCAACCTAACAACCACTGCGAATCTAGGCTGGAGTTCACACAAGTCTGGACAGACAGAACGGATATCTGCTTCCCCAACCCTTGTCGACACGGGAACACCTGCTTGAGCTACAAGGATGAATTCGGGAGGGATAGGTTCGATTGTGAATGTCGAGCGGGTTACTTCGGAAGCAACTGTGCAAAGCGATACGGGCATTTGGAAGTTGAAGTGACCCGCGCTTTCAACCTGTCCAATCGTGACCAACATAGCTACCCTGAGATGGGACACTCGGATGTATACGTCTCCGTGCTCGCCATCGCACATGACGGTACAACGGCCAACGGGCAGACCGCCACGATATTTGATACGGGCAACCCCGTGTGGGAAGGTAGGAACCCCTCCTACTTTCCCCACATACTGGACTTTGGAGTTGGTCAGTGGGACAAGATCGTCGTACAGGCCTGGGATAGGGACAGTGGGAAAACGTCACAGCAGCTAACCAAAGCAACCGCAAAGGATCTTCAGAACCCGCTCAATGAGAAGTACGGGCGACAGACTTCACTCTTCTGTGACGTCCCGCGTGCCTGTAGAACAAATCCTTACGTTGAGGTTAAAGTCGGCTATTATCCTGAAGTGTATGTTGAGAATTAAGAGGCAACGGCGTGAGGGTTCTCCGTTGGAAGATGTTGATATGCTGAGTGCATTCTGTTTGGCCTCAACATAGCTTCGGGGGCGGCTGTAACACACTAAATCACGTTCCCGCCCGGTTAAGCCCGCCTTGAGTCTTTCGAGCTTTCAGAATCGTTGGCACCACGAAACTCGCAGTGTGCACGGGGACACCAAATAGAATGAAGCCCTCGGGACGCGAAATATCCTGAAGCCGAGAGGGAACCTGGGCAGCGCACAGCGGGCCTACCCAAAAGCCACACTTGGCACGCCCGCTCCTCGGCACTCCTGACGATCTTGTGCCGGCGTATTCTTTTCTCGGCGAGGTGGCGTCTCGTCTAGGCTTACCGATAAACCACGGCAAGTGTGACTTTGGGGAGGACAGCGGTCGCAGAGCACAGCGGTGCTCTGCGGCCCAGGTCCCTGCACTTTTCGTGGTTCACACTCAAGCCGAGAAGAGAAGCTACCTCGCCAAGAAAAGAATAGGCCGGCACAAAATCATCAGGAGTGCCGAGGAGCGTCGCATCGTCATGAAAGACGACCACTCGGACTCGCGGGAACTGATTCTTCACCCCCAACAACGCCAATTTCAAGCCGCGCGCGTGCAGGAACGGCCCTATGGGGTCTCCCTGTTGAACACCCATATGTGCTACAAAACTGTGGCTCTCTCTGCACCCAAGGTGACAAGGCGAGGGGAGTATAGCCCCCCCCCATAGACGCAGCGAAAGAAACGGAAGCCAGTTGGAAAGAGCTGACGAACCACCTCAGGTGCGTGAGTACGCGACACGCTGTTGAACGCGTTCGCGAAATTCATCGAAAGCGTACCAAAGGGCTCCTCACTGAGACCATCCAGCTGTAGGATGCGAGTCACCAATTCGCAGGCCCCTGAATATCCTACACCGACCAAGGTCGACAAAGAAAGCCCCTGGCTTCCTTAGCGACGACCCGAGACGAAAATAATGTTTCCTTGGTAATATACACTTCTCGTACCGACGTGTATACAGGCCTTGGCACTCTTCAGATATCGGACAACATGACGAAGCATGTTTTCCTGAAATCTGGACGGGTTTGATAGCCCGACACTCAGGTGTCGTGCTCCTTATGTTTGGTCCGGTCTGGTACATATACTTAAGGAAAGCAGCTTACCGACAATGCTTCTATACCGTGCTTCCGATGTTGCAGCTTCACTTGCCTCCAGCCCTCCGCACTTACCAACATCCAGGTTTTGTGCGTGATGCCTAAACATGAATTGCTCTTGCCTCCACTCTGCAGCTCCTTTCTAATAAGTTTTCTTGCCGTAATTTTGGGATGGTGACCTTCAATTCTTTCACTTTTAGCCACTTGCCCAGCAAGCTTCACACTTCAGCGTAGTCTCGAGTATAGAAGTTCGATGGAACATCAAAAGGATAGCTACATACTGAGGATTACATTTTACATCAGTTGCAACTGGTTTTGCCCCTTCTTGAACTGTTAAGCCGTTCACGGCTCTTTTCCCGACGTAGTCGATCGTTCACAACTCCTTTGTTCACTGAGGACTGTTCACGACCTCTTGTGGTCCCTTCAAGGCTATTGTTGCTAAACGCGGCGACTTGATCTGACCTTCATTCAAACCTAAGTTATAAGAGATACAACCTAATTGTACAAGAGCTTAATGGAATCTATCAGGCAATATCTGATGAACATCGCGCTCCAAAATCGCCGGAGAAAGAAGGTTCGATACGAACAATTCCGCTTTCGTGAAACTCCTTCCCGCTAACCTTTCTGTGCGATTCGATGGTGAAGTTCACACCTATACGCAATAGACACAATCCACTTAAGAACTCACCCGGCTCAAGAATTTCAAGTTTTGCCTTTACTGCTAGTCTCTCTCGTTTTCTCCACTACTACTCTATTCCTCTATCCTACTCTGGCCTGTAATCTTACATCTCTCCTGTTCAATACTGGAGAGATACAGGATCACCTGAAGATGGACAATGCATAGACATAATCCATCCCAGCACGACAACCCAACAAGATGACGTCATATGTGCGCGTCTACACGGCGTGATGCGAACGCTCTTCTCTATGAGGTCTGATGACAAAAGGATTAGGCAATGCGAAAAGCAGAACGAACTGATTCAAAAGACAACGTTTATAGTAAATACGCTTCACTGGAAAGGGCTGACTCCGTCATATGAACTCCACGATCATCGTCATTATCATCATCATCATCATCACTATGAGTTTATATGAACTAGTGATGAAGTTTACTAAGAAAAACTAGAGTTTTCCCATCTTGTCCGATGGCTGAAGAAATTCTACACGTACACGATCAATAACAAACGAAGACCAGCAGGCAAACAGCAATCTCGAGTTCGTCTTCGTTTATTCGGAGGCTAACTACCCTGAGAAGCGAGAGACAAGACGATGATGACGCGCGTCTAAAAACAGAGCAGCTTTTGAGCGCCACAGGGTCAAGGAAAGCTCCGTGAGCAGACTATCTAGACGCCCTGGGTCGTTGCGAAAGAGACCTCGCAGCCACGAGAACCCAAACTGTCTATCAAGCCAAAGCATTCAAATAAAGAGCAGGCCTGCAGCGATCTCGAGTTGCCTGGGGAGCGAAACGAACATGTTTTCCGCGAAGCCTGGTGCGCGGAACATGGCGGTTGGGAAGGCCAAAACTCTTGGGTTCTAATTCGTAGCAACGAAAGCCCGTAGAGAGTACTTTGTATTGCTGCTGATAACCAAGTAGTCACGCACTTGTGACTCCCCGTTCTATGTCCGAGGACACCTGCCCATAGGTTCGAAGTCTTTTTCGATTAACCGGGCATATCAATCTCTTCCTAGCCGAGTGAGAACACGAGCGTTGATGATGCCAGCTCAGTCTGTGCTCGGTTCTCGTGCACGAGTATGACGACAGATCATCAACTTTGTAAAAAAGAAGAGAGAAACACTGCGCTCAATGTTCCGTTCAGAAGTGAGATACTATCGCCGACGTCGGCTAGTCTGTGGGTAAGTGGTCCGAGCTCTTCAAGCCCAACGACAGAATCAGATGCACTGGTGTTGAGGAATAATTGTCAAACACCAATGACAGAATCCAGGAAGCGTACAGAAACCCTCCCGAGAGTGGACCTGAATAGACAACTATCGCGTGGTACAGTTCCGCTTGGCGATCCTTGTCATGGGTAAGGATGGCAGTGTACCCTCATCATCCACTATGGGGTCTCCTCTCCCTAGACTAGATTGCTTTTCGGCGCTAAACTCGGTAGGTGTTCGTCCCGTAAAGAGCGGTTCAACTCGCGCGTTAAGGGATCTCATACCATGTCCCACATAGCGAAGTTCCAGTGTACACCACCAGCTATAGAGCCCCCAGCGTCTTCGGGCTGATAAAGGTGAAGGGTTTCCCGTGCGCTTTGGCAGAAGGCTAACCGGTCCCAAGAGGTTCACAACGGTCCTTGAAAAACCTCATGAGCGTGGATCAATTCGAGTGGATAGAAGAATACGCTTCTGGAAAAGCTTCTACGGGCAATAATTCTTCGTCTTTAGTAGTTTTCATTCCATGAGAACGTTCACACGATCATCTTATCGGTCTCGAAGCCGATGCTCTCGTGACTATCTGGCCGGGCTTTTGGAGCAGATTTGCATTGATACAGATTTGCATTGATACACGTCCCGGTAGCCGATCTTTCTTGGAAATTAAGGAGCCGGGTTGCCGGGAACCTAAGGTTAACATAACCGTGACTGTAGGGGCAACCACAGACACAACCCACGCCCTAAAGATCTCAGTAACTCAGGGGGTGCGGAAAGACTATTCTTCAGCCGGAGGTCCGCTAAACTGGGATCTAATCCAGTCCCAGGGTTCTAAAGCACAATTCGAACAAGGTGGAAATTTTTTACACGTCAGGGCCTTTTCTCAAAACTTCGTAGAGAAAAAGACGGAGGCGGGAAAACCTTGGTTTCTAAACCACTTACCAGCCACCCACAAAACCGCCGCTCCAACCGCGATTCCCCATCTTCCAGCCGCGGCAAACTCCGGGGCGCCAACAAAAGGCTCCAGCCCCTGAATTCCTTTCAGATACCAAGGCGGTGTACTCCTCTCATAAAGGGAAGATCTAATCGCCCTCCTCAACGCAACCGACATACTTTCCTCTCAAAATAGCCAAACCAACCTCTCCCACCCCTCCCTCCACAAGGCTCTCCAAACCAATCTACTACTCTGTCTCCCAAACCAAACAAAAATGAACTATACTTTTGCCCACCCAACCCCTCCCCCCCTCTTTTCCTCCCCGTCGCCCACTTCCAAAACACCTCTCCCCACCTTCCCCTTCCCCGCTCCTCCCCAGCTCCCTTTCCCCTCTCTCTCTTTATACCCAAACGTCGATCCCGAGAGAGAGGCCCACACCCGGCCACCCACCAAAACCTCTCGTTGATCGTAAATTTAATACTTATAATAACGATATATATTGTAAACATTCTAATTATGAAAATACATAATATATAGTACTATATATACTATATAATTTATTGATAGGATGGTACCGATCTTGGACCGTCTATTTGATACTTATAATATCTATATATTCATCGTGTAAACATGATAGACATGAAAAACTAATAAATAATACTATATATACTCTACAATTGGTGGATCGAACCGTTCTGAAATCAGTGACCGTCTATTTTATACTTGTAATATCCATCAATACATTGTAAAAATATCAAATATATGTAATATATAGAATTTATACTGTATATACTTTATATTTTGTGGATCGAGAGGTTGTGAATCAGAGACCGTATATTCTCTACTTGTAATATCTATGACTGCATCGCAAATATAGAGATAACTTGAAATGGTAAGATTTAATACTATATATACTCTATAGTTCACGGATCGAAATGGAATTGGTGTTGTCCCACTACCCTGAAGCATTTTGTACAACTGAAGCTTCGGACGAGCGGGGTTCGTAAGTACGGCTTTCGAGTTAGCTCAGAACCATTGACCATGTCAACAGCTCAATTATAGAGAGCTCTTTAGGACCCCTTAAAGCCCTAAAGGGCTGAGTGTCCAAGGTCAGCAAGAGCTTTTTCAAGCCGGATCCGTGTGATCTTCTGCTGCTGCTCTGAGGCGGTCGTCAACTTTGCATGAGAAACGACCATCGAAAGAGTGAGTTGGACAAATAAAATCCGCACTGGAACACACGCTCAAAGCTCGCACAATCGTACCTCGACTTCCCTCGTCCTTTCAGTTCTTCGTACGAGCTCATCGTAGATCACTTCCCCCGTTTTACCGGTTGCGGAGGTGAGAAATCGAAAGCCGAACGTGACTTCATACTTGAGATTGGCCTCGCGCAATTGGTCTGGAGACACACCATGCCCAAGACCTGACTGCTCTCCCTTGCTCCATTTGGCGAACCTGCCGCCTGATGTGTCCGTAAATAGTAGAGATGGTTACACTTCTGCGTTCAGAGCGCTTCACTATGCGGCCCAAGTCGAGCAGCGACCTTACCGCCACCCTTTCCTTCACCAATCCGTGGATGTGCTTGGAAAGCCTCGATCATCTGGGATTCTGAAAGGGTCCCCCACTCCGCTTCTGCCGCCTCGAAGAGGGATTCTCTGGAACTATAAGGACGTCCTCCTGTCATCCTCTCTGCGAACTGATCTGTTCATCCACCAGCACGGCATAGAAGCGAATCGACTTCAGTCTGTCCAGTTTACTCGCAAGGAAAAAACACCATTGAGCGGGGAGGGAAGAAAACCTACCACTGGAGCAGCAAGCAAAGACGATCTCTTTGCATTCCTTAAACTCCAAAACGTTAAACCTCTGAACTGACGACATCAGGACAAATGAATTCGAGAAACGAGATCCGTAGCTTAGCTCCTCCCAGGTCAAAATTTTACTTTCGCTTCCAGATTCAGAGTCTTTATGCCCTTCGTCATTGCAACGGGCCAGGCCTATGTGAAACTGGTTCTCTCGTTGTTCCTCGAGGTCAACCAGAGAGTCTTTGAACATAGTCCGAACAAGACCCACTTGTCTCGTCGCTCTTCGTCTCCTTTCGTCAGAATGGGCTCCTCAGACAGTCCCCAGCAAGATGAAAGCCCCAGGTGCTGGTGTCACTCTCTGTCATAGCTCTGCCTAAGGGCAAGGCTGCTCTTCCGGTGTTATCTTGGTTGGTCACATCGACCTGTCAAACTAATGATTAGCTTCCAGACGACAAGTTGGGATATTGTTTGACCAAGCAATGATCGTCAGGCGGGTCGCGCCGACTACCAGCATCAGCTCGTTTGGCGTGTTTTCCCTTTTTGTAGCGGTGCGATAGTGGCAATGGGAGGATATCTTCGTGCAGGGAGAGCAATAGGTGAGTTTGTAGAAACTACTGGGAAAGATCGTTAAAGGGAAGACGTTAAAAATATCCACTACGAAAAACCCGAAGAACGGAAGTAACAAGAAGACTTATTTTCTGGGAATTTCACTCGCAGCGGGCATTCCTCACAACTCGAGAAAATCTAGATGAGAAGCGACGGGGGCTTTGTGACGAGGGAAGCAATCGACTTCTCAACCATTCCCTGTGGGAAACAGACGGGAAGACAATCAGACGGGCAACAAGAACCGTTTTCAACGCTGGCAACCCTTTTTTGCTGCGCCATTTGCAAGACAGCCAGAGATACAGAAGTCTCATGCCTTTCAAAAAATTGATTAGATTTTTGTCAGATTAGTACCTCGGCCTTGAGATCACCACCATAGCAGTGGGTCTTCCCATTCTTCCCAACCCCCAAACCCTCATTGAAACCAGCCCAGCTGTCCCAATTTAATCATTGCTCAAAGTCGAATAGTTTCACATAAACGGTAATAAATTACTAATTTTGAATACACAGATACTCAGATCTTGATTGAATTAAAAAATATTTTTGGTAGATAATATTGAAATATAATATAATTTACGATACTATGATATGCAAAATGGGATCAATATATGTAAATATTAATTTGAGACAGATGGAGACATGGAGAGGAAGGCCTTGGAAGAGGCTATATAAGTATTGATGAGGAAGAAGACAGGGAATGCCAGAAGAATACGAACCGTTGGAATTTTGGGCTTTTGGTTTTCTAGAAGATAGTTCTAATATAAGTATGGATCTTAAAGGACAGCAGCGTTCTGAGCGGTACTTTGTAATCCTGATGACGGCGGTGACGGTAAGGACGGTTGGCTGAGGCAAGAAGACGTTGGAAAGAGAGAGAGAAAGGGGGGGCGGGGTGGTTCGATCGCGGTGCTTTTGTTGATGGAAGATGAACTGATCTGAGCTGCCTTGTCATTTTTTTGTTGTGTGTTTGTTTTGCATAGGCAGTTGCTTTCCTTGCTGGTTATGTTGTACAGGACCTGCGTATCTCCATGGCCGTGTTCACTGGTGGTGTTGTTGTTGGATTCATTGTAAGTGATTTGTGAAACAAGACGAATTGGGCTTTATCGCTTTCCCAAACTTTTTTTTTGAGCTGAAAATTTTGATCCTCCTGGATTGGACTTGCGATAGGTGAGTATGCCGAACTGGCCGATTTACAAAGTGGACCCGCTGGTCTGGGCGAAAGCAGAACCTCCCGTCTCAGAGCATTCAGACGCTACTTCTGAAACCTCAAGTACGACAGCCAAAACTCCAAGGAAGAAGGCGCCAGTCTCTGGCACACCAATGAAGCTTCGATCGCGTGGTTGAGCATTAGCTACCTAAAAAACCCCTTCGCTCGATTTTTTTCGCAAGATCGTAATTGTTTTTACGGTTTCTAGAGAGCACTCCCTCCGGAGAGTATGGTACCTGCTTCCCGCTCGTGGGTGGAGGCTCCATTGCGCTCAAACGGCGTTCTGGAAAGGTGGTGGAGCAACCGGCACTGTTGATACAAAACGTCGGCCGCCAAACAAGAAAAACAAGCCACATGAGAACAACCCAACCGTTTTCCGTTCTCCAAACCTGACATACTGCCTAGATCATTCACACCGCCAGCGCCGATGCTAACTCACTGCTGCTTCCGAGAATGCAGTTGAAGGGTACGCATTGCCCTATAGCACTGTAGACCGGACTACAAAAGTGCTCCCAATCATCGTTGAGCATCACGTGGGTGTCGCCGCTTCTTCAAGGAAACTTGATTCGAGTCGTTCCGTCACCACTGCAAATAGATTGAATGTGCGCACTAAAACCACGGAACTCCATACCCCAGCGAGGGAGGCAACCAGGAGATGAATGGTGCAGCTCCGTCCTCGAGGACCTCTCACCTTGGCCTCAATCGGTCAAAGCCTAGACCATGTATTCCTATCACAGAGTGGCACTCACGGTGATATGATTCGTACGATGTCAGCTTCTCCAGAACCAAATTTTGGGCGCCTGTCGTCAGTCGCGCTCTTGATGAATTGACTCCCGCACCCCCTCCCCCCCCCAACCACCAAAAAAGTAAAGGCAGTGGACTTGGCTTTCATGCAGCAAAAAAAGACTTCGTCTTCGGCTACTTGATGACTGCCCCCACTGATGCACTTGGTTCTGCACTCATCGTTTTGAGCCACAACGACTCCAACGCCTCCTTTGCTGTGATTCTATGAACAGGATCTGGGTTGAGCATCCGCCGTAACAGATCCATGCATGGAGGAGAAACATGCGACCAGTTCCTAGAAGACGGAGCCGGTGTTGTCTCAACTTGAGTCTTCACAATTGAGCTCTTGAAGAAGAACCGCCCGCCGACGACTTACGTTTCCTCAAACACTACCTGACCAGAAGTAGATTGAATCTTCTTCAAAAGAGTTTCCTTGCTTCGCGACGTGAATGGGAATTCTCCCGACAACATGTTGTAGAGTACGATACCCGCTGACCATATGTCTACCTCAGGTCCGTACGTTCGGCCCATGGCGATCTGGTCAGGGTTAAGTCAGAGTCGGGGGTTAACGTTAGTCTTGGGTTAGGAGGCGTGCGAGCGACTTGGCGCAGGACAGTTCTGGTGGGCCCGCACCTCGGGAGCGGCGAAGAGAGCACTTCCGAGCTGTTCATGAACATGTTCCTCAGGCCTCTCCATCACATGTGCAAGT
Source organism: Rhodosorus marinus (assembly GCA_029953675.1). Lineage (NCBI taxonomy): Eukaryota > Rhodophyta > Stylonematophyceae > Stylonematales > Stylonemataceae > Rhodosorus > Rhodosorus marinus. The sequence continues at coordinate 107,626 of JAMWBK010000013.1, forward strand.
CCGAAATCAGTGAGTTTCATGACGGTTGGCCACTCCCTGCGTTCGGCCAGAAGGTTTTCAGGTTTAACGTCGCGGTGGATCACGCCGTTCTCTTGAAGACAGTCGAGCGCTTGAAGAAGATCGCGCATCACCATCGCCGCTTTCTGCCGCGACAGGACGGACGTGAACGGAGTTCGTCAGAGCTGTTGCGAAGCATATTCGCTATACAAGGAGAGTCCCCCAAACCTCTTCTGAAAGTCTCTTCTCCTCTTTTAAAACGTCCGAGAGTAGACAGCCTCCTCGCATGTACTCGGTCACTACCACCAGTTCCTTCACGGACTCGAACACGTCCAATCTAAGCACCGGAAAGCGCGAAGAGGAAACTAGAATTAGGAATGAAGCCGATCCGGTTGCCTCGTATGCTAGTCAGCCAGAGCCTGTCTGGACGAGACCTGACCCGTTGTGATGATGACAGCGACGTACATTCTCACGATTTTGCTGCAGCGGATCTCTCGGTTAAGAAATGCGAGTTCCCTCTCAATTGCCGCGTTCCTCTCGCCCTTCTTTGAGCGCTTCTCAAGCCGCTTTACTGCGACTTGATAGGAGTCCCGCTTGTCGATACCGAGCCAGACTTGTCCGTACGATCCTCTTCCGATACTTCTTCCCGTGTTATAGAATCGATCGAAGCTCTGAAGAAAGGCGGAGCGCTTTCGGGTGGTGAGTCACAATCGTCGTAGAGGATAACAGGTGCCTTTTGAACCGTCTCTTTAACCTATTCGTACTCTTTGCGAACCCTTCCGAAGCTTCGCCGTCCACGCCTCGAAGGACTCCCTTGTTGGTGGGTAGAGATCAACTGCTCGGCCATCTCGAAGCTGAAGCTGGATGCGTTTCAGATCCAAATTGCTATTGACATTGCTGCCTAGAATACTCCTAGACCAGATTTCTGGGTGGACCTATCCGAGAAAGGAGAAACCAGCTTTGACAAACGTGAAACAGGATCTGGAGAAAAGGGACTCTTGCTGTGGTTCTCACCTTGGATCGCTTTTTGTAGAGAACTGAGTCACGGAGGATGAAGTATCTGCTCTTACCAGACGATTTATCAGTTATTAAATCCCCACTGATTAACGGAGACTCTCCATGTCGATAGATAACCTCCCCATCACCCATTTTCTCAGACCAACTCTGCCACCTACAAGTCCATCCCCATCCACCTCCGCTGTCAACAGGAGTTTCTATTAAAGTGCTTCCGAAAACGAAGGATTCGTCTAGCCCGACAAACTCAAAATCCGAAATCGACGAAACTCGACTTAAAAACGAGGAATAAGAATCTATGTAGTTTGAATGGAATCAAAGCATACCGAAACTTCGTAATTGGATGGAAAATTGAGTATTCTCATATCTATTGAAATCGTTGGAATCCATAATACTAACCAGGGTTTCAGCTGAACAGGAGAAATCGACGAAATCGATATTAAAAAACAGAGATGCGTGAGAATGGAAATTCCACGCACTTGGTATTAAGAATACGGATTTGGGCCTGGTTCCAGAAATCCTCGAAACGTATACTAAAAACTATGATTAGGAGTTAAGTTTCGCCAAAATCATCGAAATTGATATCAAAAACGACTATTCCTGGTTGTAGTCGATCCTACACCTGAGCTGACGTCCTGGAGCTGGACGTTGCCGATGGTGAGATGAAGACGCGACGACCAAGATGAGAATTTTGACCCTTGTTGTCGTCAACGATCTTCTGCTTTTCATGTTCGTGGACGTTGACGAGGAAGAAGCAGTTTGCATGCCCGATTCAGAAAATCACTGATAGTGGCGGGAAAACCGACGATTTGGGATTTAAGGAAAGAGAAATCCTCGAAATTGGTATTAGAAAAGAAGATTTTGGACGAGGAGGTTGAAAAAGGAGCAGCTGACATACTCATCCAAAGATATCGTCGAAATTGACATTGAAAGCGATGATTTGTCAACTCGTTACATCCAAATCGACGAAATTGGTCATAAAAACGAGGATTTTTAGTTTCGTGATGGTCAACGGTGAAGGAGTGGGTTTGGGGTTTTGAGGCGGAAGAGAGCTTTTCTCAACAAGCTGAGGATTTGCAGTGAGAGACTGAAAAAGAGCGACATCCTAACCCTTGTTGTTGTAGGCGATCATCTGCTTCTTCTCGTGTACGTGAACTTTGACGAGGAAGAAGCAGTTGACAAACCGATTCTGAAATCCATACCAGTCCAGAAATCGTCGAAACTGACATTGAAAACGATGATTTGTCTACTCGCGAAGAACCAGATCGACGAAATTGGTAATAAAAACACGGATTTCTAGTCTCGTGGAGGTCAACGAGGACGATTAGAACTTCTGCTTGAAATTTTGAGGAAGAAGAGCTTATCTCCATAAGCGGAGGATTTACGGTCAGAGATTGAGGAAGAGGATGGATGTGATAGAGGAAAGCAGAAGGTTTTTAGTTTTTCGTGTTGGGGTCAAAGAGAAATCAACCGTCAGTTGAAACTTTGTGGTGTTTGGAAGAAAACGACTAGGATTGATCTCCTTGACTAGGTGTTGGGGTCGATCTCAGGACTCGAAGGCCGGGGGGGGGGGGATGGCGATGGCGTAGCTGAGCTGAAGAAATTGAAGATTATCGTTTGGTTGGGGAGAAAGGTGGGAGACTTTGTATAAATTATTCGTGGTTGGGAGCAGGACTGAGCACAAGGGTTTCTGAGGGACTTTTTTGGGGGGGGAGGGAGTTTATGGTGGGGAGAGAGAGAAGGAGAGAGAGTGAAGAGAAGAAAACTCCTTTTCAGAGGTGAGGATTGGGAAGAGGAAACCGAAAATTCACCCAAACTTCTGACCAAGATAAGAATATTTCGTCCTTTTTGGGGGGAGGAAAAGGCGGGCTTGTTTGGAGAGTGAAGAGCCCCTCCTGAATGGAAAGATGGATCGTGAACCGTGAAGAGTAGTGAACAAGAGAGAGAGAGAGGCAAAGGTTTGGGATTTTTTTGAGACGGTTTCGGAGGAGGATTGTAAGTGATCTTTAGTGATCTGGGAGATTTAGATAGGAGGTCGTCGTCTGGGAAAAGATGATTCGCAGGGCGGGTTCGTTGGGCTTGATGAGATCCTTATCTGCAGGGAGAGGAGGTGTTGAATATGGAGGTATTCCGAGTCGTTTTTTGGCAACTGGAAACGACGGGAAGAAGAGCAAGGAAGTGAGCGACGAAGTAAAGGCATCGGATGGGAAGAAGAACAAGGAAGTGAGCGAAGAAGTGAAGGCGTCGGATGGAAGGAAGAACAAGAAGGCGGATGAAGACGCTGTCAAGACGGTTGCCAAGGATGGAGAAGGGGAAGGTAAGGATGCGCCTGAGAAGGAGAGCAAGATCGCGAAATTATTTGAGAACATGAAGTATGGAAGTATGAAGGATCCGCAGCCGGTGGTATCTGGAGGTGAGGGGAAGAAGGAGAAGGATCCCAAGATTGGGAAGATCTCCCAGAGCAAGATTGCAGAGATCTTGGAAAACGTGAAGAAAAATGTCAGGCTTAGTGAAGCTCGGGCTAAGGAGGCCGCTGAGGAGCGACGAGCGGCACGGGAAAGGGCTACTGGCGGTGAAGGAGGGGCTGCGCAGGACGGAGGAGAAGACGAAAAGGATACCAAGGCCGATTCGACGCAATCTGAACTGGCAGCATGGTCTGAGGCACTTTTTGGACATAGAAAGACCTCGGACGTCTCGTCAAGTCCAGATTCACTGGTTTCGTTCAATCAAGGTTACACCAAAGAAGACAGGCCGAATCCCGATCATCCCATGTTCAACGACATATACACATCGTACGTCTTTCCTTAGCAAGCGCTTCAAGCCCTCCGACTGCGGTGCCCAGACAACACGCTAACCAAGAATCCTCACGTGCCTCAGCGATATCAATCCGGACGAACTGGACCAGATGATGACCGTCTACGACCTTCTTCACGACCACATCAAGGATATTACATCTGCGCATGCCTCGTTCAAGCCCATTCGATGTCCTCTCTTCGATGAACTCGATGTAAGTTTTTCCAGAGCTTCTGCTACAAAACCTCCGACCCCCCCCCCCCCGGGCCACTGGGCAAACTCGGAGATCAAAAAAAAAGGTTGGCTATCCCACTGCCTGCCGCCGTCCGCAGCTAAAAAGGAGACAACTTGTGGAAACTTTTTGATACGTCTAGTTCCCGGTGAGCAGACTGCCGAGACTTCCGCCGGAAATCCTGGACGCGTACAAGAAGGAATTCCCAGTCGAGAAGATCGAGGAAGCTCCGATTCTTGGCTCAAAGCTAAGGGCGAAGGAAAAGTCCAGTAGGGTGAGTTGTAACGACGATTTTCTGAACGCTTGTTGGGCTTGCAGGGTTTGGTTTTGAAATACTGAACAAGTTTCTATTGATTGGGTTTCCCGTTCTGCATCGCTAGCTTCCTGGAGATCAGGAATCATGGACCAAGGTGGACGGCTTGGCACCCGACGAAGAAAACAAGAACAGAATAGCGAGGAGGACTGCCAGAGATGACAAACCGACCAGAATGCAGAACAACCCGTTGATGAACCCCAGCAACGTGCCTAAGATTCCCCCTCCATGCCGACTGACAGCTATCGCGAGGCCTGGGAGGTTGGATATCGACTATCGTCAAGGTATTCGAGCGCAGCGCAACCCTTCAGCTCAACATATGGGATCGCGTTTTAACTGAGTGAGCTTCGATTCCGCCTCTTCCTTGCTCCCAGCTGCGGTTCTGGACGAGTTCCTCCAGCCCTCTGGAAGAATAGCGCCTGCAATCACGACCCACCTTCACGTTCGTCAGCACTACCGAATGTCCAAGAAGGTACGTCAGATGGGCTACCATATTGTCTCCAGCTCGACGGTTCGGATTGGAGTAATTCTAACCGCGGTCGCCGCTTTGAACAGGTTAAAGTGGCTAGAGAAATGAGACTTCTCGACATTAGGTCCAAGGCTCCGATCCCTCCAGAGCACGATCTGGCGTCTATGATGTTGCTGAGGGAAGTACTTGACGAGATCCACCAGGAGAAGGAAGTGATTAAGAACAAGGCGAAGAAGCACACCGCGGCGGGGAAGAAGTGAAAAACCTTCAGCGGGAGTGTTCTTTTCTCATTATTTTAGGTTCTTGTTCAGGTCGGAATGGACAGGCTCGTGGAGCGAGCGCAGGAGGGGGTCTGCGGAATCGCTGCCTCTCTGCAAGTTGCATATTTTGAATTGGAGGATGGAGTTTTTGCAGTTGCTTGCTAGTGAAGTACTGCTCGCCACCTCGGCAGATGAATAAGCGAGACTAGTGTATAAACTGAGCTCGTATTCGCTTTAGAGAGCGTACACTAGCCCAACCCGTTCTGACCGGCCGCCCCATTTCCGGCCCAGCTACATACGGTAGGTGTCCTGCGCCGTAGTCGCTTCGTAGCTTTCCCCCGACACTAAGTGGGGAGCAGAGACCAGGCCGCAACCTCCCCGCAGCTTTTTTGTTAGCCCCGGCCAGCGATTCCGTCTCCAGACAGTCATTTCTTTAACTCTCTTTGGGGGTTAGCAACTAGCCTCTTGTATTTCCATCAACCCATTTCACTATGACGACCACCCACCAAACCGAAAAATACCTCCGCGACTTCGCCGCAAAACCGAAACCTGAAAGAGCGGAAAACCCGTTAAATCATCGACAAATAAATTACTTGATTACAAGCATCTCACGACCAATGGAAACCGTTCAAAACATATAATATTCAATTTATAAAAATCAAAAGCCAATGGAAGGGGCTTTTCTGATAGTCGGTTTGGTATTTCACCAATCGAAGTGTAATTATTGAAATGCACTAAATCCGGTCTCTTTTAAAACACAAAACAAGATCGAGAACATTGAAATCAGTTTAAATCATACCTCTTGCATTAATTTCGTTTTTCAAACACTAAACAAACGAGAGGTCCCCAACACCCTTTGCAAATTGTACAAAACTTCATCACATCATCCATGCCAGGGAGGCAGAAACCCCTTTGTCCAATTATTAATGCCTACTCAGTATATTCGGGTAAAAGCTACCAAATATTACTGATAAACAATTTCTCATCTACGGAAGGACGCAACTGTAGCAACTTCCATTCGTGAATACTTTCAAGAAAAATCTAACTAATATCCCCTAAATAGCCATCGCTAATCCAATCATATACGTCAACATTATGAATATCATATTATCATACGTTCATTGGTCCACCGCCTCCAACATATTATTCTCAGATCACATTTTCGCCCGCGATGCAATCCTGAGAGCTATTTTCTTTAGGACGCTTGTTATTCTTCCATTAGTTAAAAATCATGTCCAAAGACACTTGGCATTACATAATTCACCAACAACCTCGAGAAAAAATCCTTTCACGATGCCGTAGGGGGACGTGTGTCGCTCTATTATTGGAATATATTTACTTACGAGACACTTGTAGTAAAATAATTGATTATAAGTCAATCTATTTCATGATCGCTACCAATAAAATCATATAATTCTTGTGAACCACGTAGGTTTTATGAAATTTTTGAGTCAGAGAATTTTCCGATCTCATCCTACTGGCCCTTATTTGAGGACGGAAATTTTTCCGTGTAAAAGAGACTTTTTTGGGGGGCAGATCGGCTCGGCGTCTGGTTTTGTACTATAAGAAGGTAACTCTTGGAATGGGGAAGAAGGCGGCAGGGGGACGGGGAGGAAACGTGTAGGGCAGGGGGAGGGGGAAAGCGGCCGTGTAGGTTATGAGTAGTTAAGTAGATGCGTTAACTAGTTGCTTTTCCGAATTTGTGGGTTGAATTTTTTTGGGAGGATTTTGAAGGGGAGAAGAAAGGATGGCGCTGGTGCAGAGGAAAGGGGAGCGGCATCTGAGGGACAACAAGCAGATGGCTGAGGTTGCTCAGGTGAGTTGGATGCGCCGATGGGCTTGGCAAATTTTCTTGAGCTGCTGCAAGCTGATATGGGCTTTTTTTTCTTTCTTGCTTTATTTGTTAGGGGATTGCTGGGTCATCGACCTTGTCGTTTACGCAGAAGATGATAGCTGGAGCCAGTGCTAGAGGAATTGCGCAGACGGTTCTTCATCCTATTGACGTGATGAGGACTAGGCTTCAGGCGAAGGGGATCACCAGCACTCTGACCCTCGAGACGTTTTTGAAAGGGGTAGTTCCTCAGGTTGTACTGGCCCTCCCCGCCGGCGCGGTTCAGTTCGTTGCTTTTGAGTACTGCAAGGAGAAGCTGAGAGACTTGTTTCCGGCTGAAAATCTGCAGGCGGCGAGGGATCTCGTAGCAGGTGCAGGAGGTGCACTGGCAGCATCAGTCGTTCGAGTCCCACAGGAGGTTCTGAAGCAGAGGATCCAGGCCGATATCTATCCCAATATCATGACGGCCTTGCCGACTCTGTTCCGTCAGGACGGACCGATGGGCTTGTACACCGGCTACACCGCTACGATCTCACGTGACGTGCCATGGAACGCCCTATCGTTCCTGTTCCACGCCCAATTCAAGCGCCTCTTCGCCCGGTTCCAGGGCAGAACTCCAAACAACGACGAGAACCTCGCCCTTGCCAGCTTTTCAGGAAGCATGGCCGCAGTTATCATGACACCAGTCGACGTGGTGAAGACGAGGTAAGGCAGCGTTTTCTCGCCGCTGCTCCGGATCTACGATCTTAGTGCGAACTCCACTTCAACGCTTTTCCCAGGCTCATGACTCAAAAGGCCGGGGAAACGGCTTACAAGGGAATCGTCGGAACCTTCTCGAAGATCATCGCAGAGGAGGGAGCGGGTGCGCTTTTCAAGGGACTGGTTCCTAGAATCCTCTTCCTTGCACCGCTCGCGGGTATCACGCTCAGTGTTTATGAAGCGATAACCAGAGTTATGCTGAAGAAAAACGGTGCCCAGGTATGTCTAGGAACGAAAAGGCCCGGCTGCAGGTATCCCGATGCCAACCACACCCGTTCTTCCTTCCTCTGGACGTACAGGTTGCTTACGGAGTATCCGTACCAAGAACTGGGAGAGCCTCATCTCTATTAAGTCCAGTCCAAGTGGCCATCGATGAACCTGCAACACTACCAAATCTGGGAAGGAACAGCCCCGCCAGAACTCTCGCTGCGAGGACGATGAATGTGGCGTGAGAATTCAATCGAAGAAGAAGAAGAAAAAGGCACAACACTCGTGTAGCGGAACAACCTTGATGGAACGGGGCAGACAGAGAAAGAGGGAGAGGGAGAGGGAGAGGGAGATGCATACCCGATGAAAGAGGGGTTCCAACCAACAACGCGAGTTTTTTTTGTAACTAGTCGCCTGCGCTAATCCAACTTTTGTTTAACAAGAGAGAGAAAACTATCATTCCAAAAGAAAAAGGATGGGAAGGAAGACATTCAAAAATGACCAGAGGCGTCTGAACGGGATAGGATGAGAACGGAAGGTTTGGGCGCCGTAAAGGGTAAAGGCTTTCTAGGCTGCTTTTTTGTTTGGAACAAGAACTGAGTGAAACATTAAAAAGGCATTGAAGATTTTAACAAGTTGTTTAGATGAAATATGATCGGGAGACCTCAGCATAGAGCGATTGACCACTCAAAGGATCTTTTTTTTCGGACACTGGAGGAGTTGGCGCAACCCAATCGGCCAAAGATGACGTCGGATAATGGCAACCACCAGAGAACTCGGTTCCGTATATGGTGGCTCCTATATCACTGATGAGTTTCTGTGCTCGACGTGCTTGACGAACGTTGCTATTCGGATTGTGAGAAGCTGCTGTGGAAGAGTGGATGGGAAACCCCATTCGTCCTGGTACCGTCTTGAAATGGTTGAATCCATCCAGGGCCAGCTGTACTGAGCCGAATGCGCACATGCTGAATCCAGCCAGATTATCGTGAGATGGTGAGCTTGGCACTGAACGAGAGGTGAAACTCAGCAATACTCATGAGTGCAAGGTAATGCATTTCGCGTAAGAGGTCCCCATTCTCCCTGACGGCCTCTGCATGAGCCAGACGAATGCTTTTTACCACTCCCCTAGTTGATTCCCCCATAGTACGGTCGCATGGTAAACGTCATGGAGCTACTGGACTTCAGTGCTGGATTCTATGACCATTCTACTGTGACCCTACGCAACCAAAACTAAGTTCCGTACATCACCACAACCTTCCTCGTAACCACGCTCCCTAGCTCATGGATCAAACCCCTCGGGGATTGGAACTGTTCGAGGTCCATAATACATAGGCTAAGGGGTGATATTGTCAGTTACCACCAGACGACCTGAGTATTATCTCGCACAAGTTCGGAGAGAGCCAAGGTCTGCGAACGCTCTGTCCCTGTAGTACCCAACGAACACGATTAAAAGGTTATTGCTCCGAGGGCCTGGCATCAGGAGGAGGGCGGTGAGGTCTTTCACGTCCATGGGTCATATATTTTCTTTTTTGCTTGGAACCTGGCCTCAATATCAATTGTCGTTTACGACAGACAAACTGTCTCATATGTTCTAAGTTTCTGTGGGAAGGAAAAAGGGTAGGAAAAAAAAGGCAGAAAAACTACTGAACAAAATGGGGTCGTGAAACAATTGGATAAAACCACTTCTGAATTTTCGGCGTAAGGCGTAAGGAGAGCTATTAACCTTTGCACTAGCACCTCCAGTTCACCATTGTCCGGGCTCAACGTGGAAGCATCTTTCCGAAAGTCGTCGCGCTATGTAGTACCTCGATCACAACAAATTTTCTTTTCTGCTTTCTATGCAGCCTGGTGGCGGGCATCGCCCGCCCATTTCTGTACCAGGCTGTCCATTTCGATACCAACCATTGCAGATCCAAGATTCTTCGACACCTCCGCGAGGACCTTTCCATCCTTATAGTGGGTGACCGACTTGACGATCGCCTCCGCCCTTTTCTTAGGGTTCTCAGACTTGAAAATTCCGCTGCCCACGAAGACACCGTCCATGCCCAACTGCATCATTAGGGCGGCATCTGCAGGAGTAGCGACACCACCTGCGGCGAACTGGACCACGGGCAAGCGCCCCAGGTCGCGCGTTTGCTTGACCAACGCAAACGGTGCGCCGATGGTTTTCGCATAGTTGTAAAGCTCATCCTCATCCATGCCCTTGAGCTTACGGATTTCACCGTTCACCTGAGCAAATTTTATAGAGAGCACCAGATGATGGTCAGCGAATTTGTCGCATCACTCATCGCAAAGTGCCAGGCCAGCGCTGCTGGACCTCGGCAGCCATGTGAACAGCATACGGAGCTCTACTTTAGATGCTGGGAGAACACGTACCGAACGAGCATGCCGAACCGCTTCCACAATGTTTCCCGTTCCAGCTTCACCCTTTGTACGGATGAAGGCAGCACCTTCGTTAATCCTTCGGAGTGCCTCGCCCAAGTTTCGGCACCCACAGACAAACGGCACGGAGTAGTTGTGCTTGTTAATGTGGTGTACCTCATCCGCAGGTGTGAGGACCTCAGATTCGTCAATGTAGTCGACGCCAATAGCCTCCAGGATCTGCGCCTCGACAAAGTGTCCGATACGAGCCTTGGCCATCACAGGAATGGACACTGCCGCCTTGATTCCTTCGATCATCTCGGGATCCGACATCCGGGCAACCTCTCCATTCTTCCGAATATCAGCCGGAATTCGCTCCAATGCCATGACTATCCAAAAAAACAATGTCAAAGCGAACGCAAAGATTAAAAACCTGTGGTACGCCCAACCGAGCAACTCAGAGATATTGCTAGACCAGATCAGACGCTCACCTGCACAAGCACCAGCCTCCTCAGCGATCTTAGCCTGCTCAGGAGTGACCACATCCATAATCACTCCGCCCTTCAACATCTGAGCGAGTCCAACCTTCACCGCCCACGTCCCCGTCCCCGTCTCCCCGCCATTCACCGCAGACTCCGTCTTGGCAAACGTCGTCCCGTCCAAAACTTTCGCGTGCCCATTCATAATTACAGAAAAACGAAACCAAGCAACAACAAACAAAATCCTCCCCAAGCAAAAAGAATCCACTTCTACCTTCCCTGCCGCCCTGCCTCACTCTCCACCTCCCTCTCTCACCCACCAAAACCCCCGAAACCAGGAAAAGCCGAAAAATTCCTCTCTTTATATACTCTCGCAAATCGCGTCCTACGTCATATCCACCGCGACCAGAATTAATCAAATAATTTCAACCATTTTTACTTTCACAGAAAACCAAAAACAATTTCCAGTCCAAAAATCGTCATCCATTGTTACAACAAACGAGCGTTTCCTATCAACACGTTGAAAGGGATAATTTGATTCAAATTACTTCCCCCCTTCGATTGTAGCCGAGTAGATGTCTATATAATGTTTAATAAATCTTATTTTATGTACTTTTAATTTTAGTTGAAGTTTTAAGGGGTAGAATTTTTCGGACGTTGTAGCCTGGCCCGGATTAAGCGATTATATGGCCGATGTTACCGACGATGGAACAGATTTTATTTGCGAATTATTTTAAAGAAATGTAGAATGGAAAAATTCCCATATTGGCCGTTTTTTCAACGTCGGGTGTTTTTTCCGACATGGAGGATGAAGCGGAAAAAAAAAAAAAAAAGGAGACCTGTGATGGTCTTTAACGATGAAAAGGTCGTAAAAACGATGAACGCGCGTAAAGACGATGAAAAGGCGTCCAGATGAACTGACGTTGGTTGGGGAGGTTTTTAAACTGGCGATGACGGGCCGCTCTGGCAAACAAGGTGAAAGCAGCGGTTTATAGAGGGCTACAGTGTCAAAGATAGTTCCGTAGGGGTTGAGATCGAGCGCCGCCCTCGAGGAAAGTCAAAAAAAGCAGCATTGAAGAGGTCCCACGGATGAACAGCAAGGAGAGCTGGTCTGGTCGCTAACGGAACAGTTCGCGGGAAACCAACTAGGGCCTCCCGAATCCATGAAAGCTGAAGCAGTCAACAACCCAGGGTACCAGGCGCTGAGCCACGGAGCAGAATGCTCGAGTATCCCTGTAAGGAGTGGAGATCGCCCACCCGGGTCCTTGGCTTCTTTCCGACGTCTCATAATAGATGTAGCTGCTTCGCCCTCTACTGCGCTCTTCCGCAATTCATAGAGCTCTACTAGCGTTGGCGTTGATAACAGCATCGTCATCAGTAGCAGCTCCGCCATCTTCACCGAAAGCAGTATGTGAGGCATTAAAACGATCGCAAACCAAACTGTGGACCAACAATATAAACTGTAAATATTACCATATAAACTATAGCTAACTTATTCATGAAGAGCATACACTGGGTAAAACTCTTCCTACCCTGCCTTAGACTTGCTTTATTTCTACGTCTAAATTATTTCCTGATGTCCAGGCCACTTTTCTCCATTTACTCCCCCCCCTCACGCATGCTGAGTCTTCCAGGGCAGGTTCTTACCCCTACAATCAAATGCACAATAGGCTATATTATATAAATTAATAAACATATGAACTAAAAACCAATATGCCCTTTGGATTAAGCTTATCGTTAAAACTTCGACCCTATCGTAGATGATATATCATTATTGAACACGTGGAGAAACTTAATTGGACTATACGCAACTTGTTCTTTTTATTACAAATAAATGTAAATGTACTGCATCTCAGAGTGATCCATACAGATGAAACTAATATATCTTGGATTTATCTGAGATATCCACTATTATCTAAGATATTTGGATGTAAACGTCACTTGTATATCTAGAGAAATGGTATTTGACTTGCCGAGCGGCAAAGGTTAACTCTGGATTGCGATCGCATTCCTCACGTTCGATGGCGCTGTGGCTGAGGTGCGAGCTTTTCTCAGCTTCGTCGTCGGGAGGGGATGAGCAATCTCCCAACGTTGAATCGTGTATAACAGGCTGGAAAGAAGCGTGGTACGCTGTTGAGTGCAAGTCACTTGTTCAAAGACTTGGATCTCAGGCCGGTCGCCGTGGACCCTGAGGCTCGACTTGGAGCCCACCCATAAGTCTTTGGGGAAGAGATGTGACCCCTCGTTCCTGGTGCAGGGTGGTTAGCATCCGGTTTATCAGTACTCATTGATGCAGCTGCACGACTTTGTTTTTATGTACCGACGTATTTGATGATCATCCCTTTGAATAGACCTGTAGAAATCTCTGCAGCCCAGCGAACATACCCGCAATTCCTTCTCCCGCGGATTTTGCCTTCGGCTCGGAGTTATCATACATCTCCTCCAGCTCTTCGTAGCCAGGTTTAGTAGACAACGTGTCAAGGAGCCTTGATCGCGAAGAGAAGAGAGAAGAACAGTGCTAAGCAATGCGCGCTGCTTTGCGTGGGACCGTCGGAATCGGTACCTGAATCCTCCTTCAGCCTCTGCATCCTCCTTCCAGACAGTCCATTTTGAAGGATAGCATCGATAAACCGCACCCTAAGAACGGCAGCGTCAATGAGCGATTCGAGGTGGTCTGGGGGAGATCTGGGAGGGATCGAGCGTACCCATGGTAAAGTTTTGAGATAGAAGATCGTCTCGAAGGGTTTAAGAACCCGCTCCCGAAGTTCTCTGGCAGTTAGGCTCATTCCTGTCACGCCCATATCGACTAGGTCGGGGTTGAACATGATGACTGGCTTGGCGGATTCGAGGAATAGCGGAGAAATGCGGTCAATGAATTCACCCATTGAGGAGCTTTCTATGGCGCCCGGCGCTGCTAGAATGACTGCGTCGATACTGTCATCTACCCTGTTCCTCTGGAAGTTCTCATACTGCGCATCTGGGAGATCAGTCCAGTCGCGCTCCTGGATCGCATGGCCGCAAAAAGATTAGTTCAGAAGCCTCTCGCTAGAAACAGGCTGTAATGCAAAACGTACAGATAAAGCAGCAGTACCGGCGTCGGGGAACACGATCGCTAGCCCTTTCCCAGTACCAAACGTCGCTTCCGCAAACTCCTTCAACAATGGCAAAGTGTTCCTCAAATTCGTATACGTCTCATCCCCCAGAGACAGGTCCACTTCGATAATGATCCTCCTATACCCTTGCTCATACGCAGAATCAAATGCTCCCTTCGCCTGGACCATCGAATCCTGCATCGAATCCGGCAACGAAACTCCACCCGATCCCGCAGAACCCACCACAGCCTTCGCCGATTCCACCTCCTCCACAGACGCCGGATCCTCGCACATCATCCTCATCCCATATGCACCCACGTTCCTCGTACGACAGACCCCACCTCTGCTCCCCCTCAACGATCCAACCCGCCCACATCTCCCAATACTTCCAACAAACCCCATCCTTCCTCCCAGCCCAGTCCCCCCCCTCTCAAGGTCTATCTCACTATTCAAAAGGTCCGTAACCCAGTGAGTCACACTCTAAGTAAGCTCTCCAGAACCGATTTCAGGCCCAGACTCAGACCAAAAGATACCTCTAGCGCTCCTCCACCTCTTCCGGGAATAGTCCATCCTCTTCACCAACTGCTTAATAAAAGCTCTCCCCTCGAAATCCTCAACAAAACGGATCAAGAACGAAATTCTCATAAGCGTCATATATGTATTTCAATCTTTATTATAATATTGACTATTCTACTATTTCTGAATAATATGTTTTATTATATTCAATCTTTATAAATGACTGAACGGTGGATGACAGGTAAATATGTTTTCTCCCGGGATATATATAAGCGTCATATCTATATTCAATCTACTTTAGAATTTAGATTGATTTATTTGATTTATTTAAAATAAATATGTAGTTTTAGATTTTGTTAATGATTGAATTATGGTGACAGGTATTGGTTGAGTGGATCGTTTCGAGAGAAGGGGCGGGGGATGGGGGGGAGTGGAGAGATTAAGGTGGAGGGGGGAGCTGGGTGGCGAAGGGGTAAACGGAGGTGGAGAAGTGGGAGGATGAGGAAAGATGAGTGGTTTTCGGACAGGTGTAGGGTCTGTGCTGGCGTTTTGCGCTGTTCCCAGCCCGAGTTTTGTTGGTGGTAGGCGTGGTAGGGGGACGACTGGGTTGGTCGTGGTGGTGGGGGCTGGGGAGCATTGCTTGGTGCTGGCGCACTACGAGGCGTCTGAGCTACTGAAGGTTCGAGGAAGGGTGAACGAGTTGGTTGCCTCGATAACGGAGGCTCGAAGCAGCGTTGGAGGCCCGTTCAGCGTCGATCTGGGGACGAGGTCCCTGAAGTCGATCTCCGCGGATGCCGGAGGGGTTTACCTGGACGGGGATGCCATTCCGCTCAGCTGGAAGGATCTGCAGACGATGACGAAGAAGGGAAAGACGGGTGCGTACGAATGTTACGAAGACGGATGGGAGAGAGTCGCTGAGTTCTCTGAGGAGACCCAGCGAGCGATATCTCTTCTTCCTGTCGCCGAAGGCGTCGCCCCGACCGTGGTCATCGGAGGCTTTGTAAGTCTCTCACCTGCATCACACCTCCCCCCTCCACCACCAATCAGCTGACTATGTTGAATCTGATCCCCCCGCAGGGAATGCACAGAATCAAAAGCTCTGATCCATGGACGGACACGCAACTCAAGATGAAGGCGCTTGGGACAGCGTCAGAAAATACGCTGGACGTCTGCACGGGCTTGGGGTACACCGCTATCGCCCTCGCTGATCAGCCCACTGTAGACCTGGTAACAACAATCGAGCTGGATCCCTCAATTGTAAATATACAGCGTCGCAACCCCTGGTCGAGGAGGCTCTTCGAAAACCCAAAGATCGACAGAAAGGTCGGCGATGCCGTTGAGCTCCTGCCCACCCTTCCTGATCGAAGCTTCAGCACGATTGTACACGACCCACCGGCACTCGCGCTCTGCAACGAACTGTACACGCTCGAGTTCTACAAGCAGCTACGCCGAACCCTCAAGCCGAGCGGGAAGCTCTATCACTACGTCGGGGACCCGGCTTCGAAGGAGTCCGGAAGGCTGTTCAGAGGGATCATGGACAGACTCAAGCAGGCCGGATTTCAACAAGTGAAGAGGGCCGATGGGGCGTTCGGAATACTTGCGAGATAAGACCACCCAAGATATCTCCATATCCCTAGCAAAATCCCTCTTCTGCTCTCTTCTTTTAATTAATTGAAACGCATTTTCCAAAACGGTTAAGTCATCGCGTCTCAGAGCGCTTCTCTGAACATGAGCGTGGCATCTGACCGGCAGGCTGGTTGGGGTGGGTGTGGCCTTGGGGAGCGAGCGTTGGTCAGCAGCCGACGTGGCCTGCAGATCGGTCCTTTGTTCCTTCCTGTCTCACCGTTGACTCGATGTTGTCACGGTGGCGTTCCAACCGGGGTCTCCTCCATCAGCGGACTCCATGTCGGAGATGATGGTGTTGGACTCCTGCAGTCCAGCTTGGTCAACGTCGAAGTCCTCTTCCGATGAGCCCTGGCTTTCAAAGTCATCCAAATGCTCCGACCTCCGACGGAATCGGCCGGTTATTCTCCCCCAAAACCGTTTCTTCTCAGCTTTGTCCTCCTCCACTGGGCTCCTACAAGTAGGGCAGTTGGCATACTTGACCATCCACTTGTCCAAGCAGTTCTTGTGGTACACATGGTTGCAAGGAAGCCTGCGTGAAGAACGAGAGATGAGTTAGACGTTCCTTGAGGGGGGACGCAGTAGCGACTGTGCTATAGCACAACACCTACCTCCTCACTAGTTCTCCAGTCTCATACTCGCACAAGCAAACGGTGCACTGCTCATCACAGCTCTGAGCTTCCATTTCGCCCGGGGGGGCGTCGCCAGGGTAAGCGTACGCTGGCATAATCCTGTTGATCTCGCGCTTGCTTAGGCCCGGAGAGTTTCTGTTCGACGGCGCGTCGCTGCGTCCTCGGCGGATTCTGTACCAAGGTATGGCGAGGGCCAGAACCACGACCGCGAAAGGAACAATAATAAGGATCGCCACCCGGTAGAAGGACGCGTCTACTTGATCACAGGACTGATTACTGGTACCTCCACAGGGAAACATTTCAGCACCGACGTCTTGTATAGGGAAATCCATCATGTTGATCACGGATAATATCACCCTCTGTCCTTGATTCACTCGACCAAAGCCTTTCCTCCCGCAGGACAAAAGCTCGGTGTCTTCGTTAAACCGATCTATCTGATTTTGACCCAACAGGTAAATCTCGTTGACCTGGGTTTGAATCCCTTGCGGGTTCTCACAGTGTTCACCCTGAACCTTTCGCGTGGTGGTAAAGTAAGCACCACTCCCGCGCGTTGGGTAGGGGAGAGATCTGGATAAGAGAGTATAGCACTCCTCTCCATCCTCGAGTTGGCAGTCGACGTCGTAGCTAAAGTGCAACGTCTCATCCGTTTCTACCGTTAGCTCACTTCGGAACTTCAGATCGGTCATCCGAACGACCCTCTCCTCGCAGAATCGACCAGCGAAGTACTCACTGTCGTTAGAGTTGCACTCGCAGACGCCTTCACTGGTGCAAGTGCCGCGTTCGGAGCAGACCCCCTGCAGTTCCTCTCCCCTGGGGCAAGGTTTGGACCCGGAGAGGAAGCCCACCTCCAAAGTCCCGGTGAGGTTCTCTTGGTCGTCCCTCTGCGGGTTCATGTTGTACAAATATATTGTCCATTCCTTCCCGCCCTCGAGGATAAGATACTGGTAAAACTTCTCTGTCCAAAATCCTTCCAAATCCTCTCTCAGAGGTGGATCAGCGGACTGAAACTTGGTAAACTGCAAATATTGTGTGCTGTCGTCCCGGATTGGCTCCGGTTCTTCGCTTCCGCGCTCTGTCGCCACAAGGTATGGCCTGGGTGCGAGGACGAACCGCGGTGATTGAATATCCGTTCGACGAAAATCAACTCGAACGTACTCAATTCCTTCTGCGGTGGCGTCGACGTTAAGTATCACCCGGGCCTCTTGTGGCTCAGAGGCGGAAGCGAAGAAACCGATGTTGACATTGAAATTTTCCGTTTCGTCGACAGCGCCAACCAAGTTCCCTAAATCCTGTTCCTGTTGAGCATGCGTATTGACTTCCTGCCTTTCGCTCACTAACTCCAGGCCCTTTTCATCCATCGCGACCCCCTCCACCAGCGCAACAAAAAGCACCATCAATACAGCACAACGATTCCATCCTCCAAGCACAAGCCTCTTCTTCCCAGACGCTCCCACGACCATCTTTCAAAACAACAACAAAACTAATAAAAAAAACAACTTCTCCTCCTCCACCGCAGCTCTTCCCCCTCCCACAAAAACACCAAAAACCAAACTGTCCCAAATCCCTCCTCCCAACCCACAAGCCCCCTCCAGTCCTCCCTCCCCTCTATAAATTCCACAACCCTTCCTCCCTCCCTTATAAAACTCTCTAACCAAATCCAGCATATATATGATATGTTCGATCCTCGAACAAGACCCCCCCAACCCCCTCCCCTCACCCCACCCAAATTGACTGGCTACAAACAAAAAGACCAGTGATGGGTCCGTTTTCGAGGCACCCGCCCTACAAAGCATCTTAACAACCTTTTCCATCTTCCAAGCCTTTTTCCCTTCAAGACTACTTCCTTTACAACATAAACAAGAAAATAACAAAAATACAATATACGTATATAAAAATCTATACCCCTCATATACAGTTTCCATATATTTTGTTTTTATTTATAAATAGCAGCATTTATTGGATCTTCTTGTACTGTGAATTACCCCTACTATCCTGTTCGAAGTTGTGCGAGAGAATAATAATAATAATACAATACACGGACACACAAACCCCCGCCCCCCTCAATCTCCGGACAGTAGCGTTATTGGGGTTTTTTGGTATAAATATTAGGCTTTGTGGGATGTTTTGTGGGAGGATAGATCCCTTTGATCTTTTTATTTTTTTGGGTTTCTGTTGGGTTCCATAGTTACTGCTTCTCCACAACGATATCATTATTCACCCCCCCCCTTTCCATATTATTGGCGATTTTCTTGCAAGATTTGAATAAATGGTACATTTTGCGGAGTTTTTGATATTTCTACGGGTTGTTATAACCCGGGTATAGAATTTTTGGATTTGCTTGGAGCCTGAGGTTTTCGGAACATGGGCTGTCTACGGAACTGTAAGCTGCAGATTTTATTCATTATTTTAAAATTTTGGAGGCGTTTTGCATGGTATTTACATTGCGGATTGGCTGTAAGTACGATACGAGGGCACGAAATATTTTCGCATTCCTGTCCCATGCGTTAAAGTATACACTTTATGTTGAACAGTATTTATTGTGCAGCATAGCTTTTGCATAAATATTTAATAATAGAAGCCGTATCTACGGTATTTATCTCCCTTTTCTCCGGCTGAGCAAAAACGCAAACCATATCCTAAATCTAATCCGTTCGGCTTCTAGAAGGTTCTTTATTTAGAGACAGGTTCTCACTTGGTTCCTCCATACTGAAACGTCCCCGGATGACGTTTGTCCTAATTCCAATTTCTTCTTAAATCGGCTTCAACTTTTGTCTCAGATTTAACTTCTTTTTCCTAACTCTTCCTAGCACCCTTCGTCACCCTTTTCTTCCTACCGCTACCCCTGAGAGAGATGTCATAGTTACGGTATGTATAGTCTAGTAAGGCTAGCGTGCCAAATCTTGTCACGATTCTCCACTTTAGCCATCACGCCATGCTATGTTTAGCCGTCCGACCGTGCCAGCCCATGCTACAGGTGAACTTGTCTCTATATGACGTGACAGATTATGACCCACACCTGCTAGTATTGGCCGCAAGTACGATAAAGGTGTTCAAGCATATGAACGCTTTACGGGTTTGTCACCCTCCTCTTTTTTTCGGAAAAGGTAGCAACTTTTCTCTGCGGAGAAATCCTTCCAAACTAAGCGAACCATGGTAGAAAATGAGTCATCAATCAATTTTGACGATTGTATAATTCAAAAATATTTTTAGTCAACAATCTCGCCTGATCGAGGCTCTTTGATTTTCACTTAAAATTGTGGCGGAGGGGTAGATGAGGAGCGAGGTGAGGCCCGGGGGTGCGGATGGCATTGGGGTTTCCGATTCAAAGCACTCGAAGAACCTTTAGGTTTGTGAGTTGTAGAATCTGGTCAGTTGTCAGGAATCGATACGGGCGTACCGTTTGTGGTATCAGTAAAGGAACCCTGAGAGCCCTGAAGTGACAATCCTCATGTTTCTGGAGTTCATGATTGGAAAAAGGGCATACCTTGGGTTATGGGTGAATGTCGAGGAGCTGGACTGAATGGCTGCGATATTGGTGGTATGCGCACTCCAGGTAAAGATCAATGGGACAACAGTGTCGAGGAGGATGTGCGACGTTTCCACCCGATGGACGTGGGGGTTGTCACGGGCTATTTTCGATGCATTTTCCGCCAATCTATTCCGGCATGAGATGCTTTGGGGATGCAAAGGTTCATTTGCATGTTGCAGCTCGAAAAATTTTGAAATTCGAGCGGGCGAGCTTCCTGGACGAAGAATTTCTTCTTCCAAAAACGAAGACACATGCAAGAAGGACGCATTTTGGGGAGGGCTCGACTCCAGGATAGCGACACGAATCTGTGGGGATACGAAAGTATGTTCTGAAGTTTGGATATGCAATAGAGAGACCCCGAGACTAATTGACTAGAAAAGAAGAAGGAAGAATATCCTCAAGGACGTTTTGTTGTAAAAGGCTGGTTACGGAAAGACAGCGTCGCGAAACTGGTTGGACTATCGAAACCCGGATTGTTGCTTCGGGAACGGTAGATTCATTTCCTGGGAAATTTTCAGGATAGGCTTCCGTGTCTCTCAAGGTGATGATCTCTCCTGTTCCAATTTCCACAGCGGAACTACCGTTCTCGCCGCGTCGGAGGAGGAATCTGGGCTTCGATGTTATATCCAGCTTGGTCTTGTGGCAATTTGTCATCCAGTGCTTACGAGCACAACCAAAAGTATTTGTAGTCTTTGGGTACGCTTACCTACTAGAGTAGGTAAGCATACCGTGCCAGCTCATGCGGCGTCTCATGGCCTCTTCTACCCGTGCGCTTTGGTCGCTCTTCACTTCCCACTTCCGGCTCTTCTTCTTCCTCGGTCCAAGTCTCTCTTGCCGTCAGAGCTTTGCTTTTCAGTTAAAATCCTTAACAAATTCTCAGCTTGAGAAGCTGCACTTCTCTCACCCGCAACTTTTCGAATCAGTTCTTCCCGGTCCCCTGCATCTCCAGAACTCCCCAAAGTAATCATCTAACCTGCACATGCAGCATATTTTCCACTTGCCGTCTCTTCCGTAAAATCCGATCATTTTAGGACGTTGTGATTCAATTATGGCCCCGCGGAAGAAACCAAATCATCCCTATAGGGGACTTCATCGGGCGAGGTAATAGTCGGACCGTCCTGTCCCTTGGAAACCCTGACCCCCGCATTAAGTTCAATCAATATATTGCACTCAGTCAATAAATAACCAATCAGCAGTCGATGCTCTTTCAATAAAATAGTAATCAAACAATATATTTGATATTGAATTATAGTATTTTATCCACGGAATCGTCGTATTATTGGAAATATGATCGGAAAATCGGGTATATCTCTATTTTGTTAGGAAAAAGAAAAACTGCTTGTCAGCTCCGCCCCGGGATCATGCGGCTGAAGAGAATTGCCTTGAGGCATAGGACAAAAGCCTGAACACTATTTCACCTTCTCATACACGCTACTGATGGAGTTGGCACATACCAGCTACAGCCTCACACACCCCCGGGCAGGTCCCCGGAAACGTACAGCCGTTTGCTGTTGTACGTGAGGCAGTCCTCGGGCATGATCGACAATGAGCGTGAGCTGGGCGCATGAGGTTTTCTGCTGAGATATATCAACGAGACCATCACGAGAAATTTCGGCATAAGCGGATTGTTGCTCATTGTGGAACGTAGGAATCTGAGGGCCTGAGCACCAGGTAGAATGGTATATACACCATTCCTACCATAGTAGAACCTGGCTTCACCAAGCAAGATTAAAGTCTAGGTCCCAAGTAGCCATCACTGGGGCGCGTATCTCATGATATTGTCGGACGGCAAGTGCGGACACCTGCTATTCAGATGTCCATCTACCCGGAATATGAGCGTCCGGCACCTCAGGGTAGAGACGTAGATGTTCCCTGCGCTGCTGGACCATGTTGGTTGCGCACACCGCTCCAAACGTATCTTATTCCTTACATCCAAGAGGCTTTCTCGCATAAGCTCCAGGGTTCACGTCGCTAGTGTAGAGAACCAAGTCAGTCTTGACTGATAAGTAGCGATCATGGGAACGATCATCGGCATGAGTAATGATCGCAGGAGCGATCTATTAGAAGGTCATATGCACGATCATCGGAGTACCTGACGACCATGGGTTCTGGGGACATGTCGATGGGAGATGTCCATTGTACAAATTGTCGTTTTGCACGCTGATGATTACTACCTGAACGTTTCCACAAGCTTGTAATTACATATCGATTCGCGATGTGAGGTCAGATCCGTGAAGAGGCTGACGCATACTCCAACTAGTGCAACCCGAGGTGCGTCTGTTGAAGAGGCTTTTCCCAGCTAAGGGTAATCAGGGTGAACGTCGCCCAGGCCACCGTATCCTCTGACTACACAACCCTTGCCTTCCCTGTCTCAGGACAGAGATATGCCCTCCCCTGTTCAACCATGTCGGTAATCCAGCCGCACCAGATATTTTGTCACCTACGTCGAAGAAGTCTTTCTCCCCGGACGATCTCCAGAGTAAATTCGGTCAGAAGCTAACGTACCCTCCGCCCAGCACAAAACCCGAAGATACAAATCCCCTGCGCTGCTTTAAAACCTTGGTGGGGCTCAGCGGGGATATTTTGTTGCTCTGTTGAAGAGGAATTTTCCCAGCTAAGAGTCAGAACGAAGGCTACCGCCCGTGTATCCTCCGACTACAAAGCCCTGGTCTTTTGTCCTATCTCAGGCTAGAGTACTCTCCCCGCTGCGTATTCATGTCGGCAATTCGGGCGGCACCATGTATACAGATTTTTTCTTATCGAGACTTGTCTCGTTTGGAGCGCAGTAGCGAGACCGATTACCCTCCCAGAGCCTAATGTATCCTCCCTCCGCTTTGCACATAGACTATCGCAATCTTATCACCATCTCATTTGCGCTTGAGATATGGTAGTAAAATGTCTGGGCTGCAGAGCCGAGTTCGGAACTTTACCACCCTTTGTAAGTTCGAGAAACTCACTTGGCGGGTGCGTGTCGCCACGCGACCCGAAAGCTCCGTTTCCGGTATATATGCCCTCTACCCTAGAATTCGCATCGGAGGCAGGGTACACGCGTCCTGCGTAAACGCCCACGCGAAACGTTTCGTGCGACGGTGCGACATAATCCTTCTCGATTCCCGTTCAATTCCATCGGGGATCTTTGCAACAACTAAAATACAATTCCTTCATAGGGGGGGCCCCTCATGACGACATTCTTCGTCGAAACGAGCATGTTTCCACGACCACCGTGTGTGGTGCCTTCTAGTGCCATGTGATACCGGTGCCAGCCTCCACGCGCGCCATCTCCGCCTCCCCCTCTCCGCTCCGCCCGCTGAAATGTGTACATGCATTTCCCCCGCCAGCGGACGTTGTCTTGACGAACCGCAAAAACAAAATCAACCCCTGCTGAAAAGATCCACCCGTTTAATCCAATCACATACCAAAATTAGAGATCTTTAAAAGATATTATGACGTATCTTCTAATATCTTTCCATTTACTCCAATCGAAACGTATTATTCTGTTGCAAGAAATGTATTGGCCTTTAACACCGCCCCTTCGGATTCCAAAGGTAACTCCCTCTCCACGGCTTTCGAAAAGGAACCTTAAAATTCAACAAAAACATATCTTTCACGTTTCGTTGATATTTCATTCTTGGGCGGCTGATTCCTTCCTTTTTGGGAGGTCCGCAGTTTTCCCTTTCCTGAAAGCTTTCGCGTGCGGTCTACGTCATGATTGGCTATATTCATATCTATATTTAATAGAAGTACTTTTTTCCAAGATTCTTGCTCTGAGGCTCTTAGGCCCAAATAATCTATTGACAGCCAATAGAGGCGGAGTTGGAGGCGACAAGGAGAAAGACTCTTCATAAAATATTTATTTTTCGAGCATTCGTCAGATAGCGGGACCCGGAAAAAGAGACAAGTCAAATGGTTTAACGGTCAAAAAAAACTAACAATCAAGGGATACGAAAAACTGTAAATGCGAAACACCGCGTTTCCGTTTCGGCGATTCAGGTTTGCGGTGGTGGCTCAAGGGGCTTGACGGGGGGTTGTACTATCGATCACGATTGAAACGAAGGGACGAAGAGGATGGATGACCTGGGTCCAGATTGGTTGGGAGGTATCTTCTAATTTCTGAAGTGTATTTTTATTTATATGTTTCAGATATATCGGAAGTTTTGTTCATTTACCATACCCCCCCTTATGTATATTGAGGAGGTTCTGATTGATATCTAGAACGCCAGAGAGTCCTTTAAAAAGAAATTGATTTTGTTTCTCGTCCGAGGGGTTTTGTGATTGGTTACTATTCACCAATAGTTTTCTGGTACTGTTCTCCTTAAGTAATTTATTTCGTTTTTTTGTTTTCGAACGAACGACCATCACTTGAAGGGTAAAAAATCTAAAGCTCGGGTTCCAGATCCGAAAAGAGAATTCTTAGGGGGTGTTCATATCACCTATGGAACCCTTTCGCTACCTATACTTTATTTCGATTTTCAATATTGTGGAAACCGGAGATACGTATCGGAGGGGGGTCTTTAATGAACTGATTTAGTTTTTCTTTTAAGGAACCCAAGATGCAGATTTAGTGCCAGTTGGTTGTTTGTGCGAACCACTTTTGACCCTCTGGACCCTATTTAATAGTAAATATTTGTAATTATTTGCTAAAACGGGTTGCGAAGGGACAATGAAGTTTCACCTAGGACCGCTTCTCCGCATAGGCCAGAACCTCTGACCAATCATAATACTTTCTAGTAGATATTTAATACTTGATTGTGATAATTTTACGAAGGGTCGTGAAAATATCATCAAGATTGAAGAAAATTCAAAGAAATAATAACAATTCCTGGTTAGATACTAAGGAGAAGCTTGGTACATTGCTAACACGCTATTCGACGTTGGAACAAAAAGCATCCGCGCAAAATACTTGAACAGATATTTTCGAATAGATGAATCGTCCCCCTACCCCCGACCCCCCGCCCACCCTCCACACTAAAACACAACTATATTTTCTTACTCCAACACTAACCCCCTCAAGTGTTATCTTCGAAAACTCGTTCTTAATATACACCTACCCCTTTTCCACTTCCCGTTTTTCTGGAGTAGTCTACTCCCTCGCCCCTTCTCCTTTTTTCCTTGGCGCTTTTATCAAATTGATGAAGGGGGACAATTATTTCGTAAACCTACGTAATTCAAAACATATATCGAATATATCTTTTTATATATAACCTGGGCAGGGGTAAAGTCACTTTCCTTTTTTTAGACGATGTGGAGAATACCCATCCTCGATTAAGCCAACGATAATATTCGACCAGTACCATCCTATCATACTACCAGGGGAAGAAACAAAATAGTGACAATCCGACTTAGAATAAGAAAGGGGGCCATGTGCGAGTGGGGGGAGGAGGGGGAGGGGGGTAGGGGTAGTAGGGGTGGGTTTTGTTCTCAATTCACGAGATGTGCCTCTCTCCTGCCGCAAGTAGTTTTGATAGTACTCATTTGCACTCTAAGAAAAACTAAAACAAACGAGTAAGAGGAACAATACATTCGACGCCTAGGAAAAAGCTCAATGCCAAATGTTAATTGATTTTTAGCATGGGGTTATTTATTCCTTATATTGTTAAATTATATAATAAAAATAGAGGATTATGTATGAAAAATAGAATGATCTAAGGGGTATGATATTGGTTAATGGAGAAGAGAATGTGGGAAAGAAGCAGGGGTAGGTTGAGGGTGGATGAGAAGTTGGGGGGTCAAAAGGTGGTCAGGTCGTGATTTTGGTGACGATTTTTCGAGGTGAAGTAGGAAGTTACGAAAGTTGCTTTGATTGTTGGATTTTTTTTCAAAGGGTATATGGGTTATTGTGATGAATAGTAAAAGGAGTTTGGGGGAGGAGGAGGTTAGAGAGGAGGAGGGTTTGGGAGTTTGGGAGGCATTGCAGTAGAAGAGAGAGATAGGTTTGGGAGAGCGGGCGTCTGTGGGAAGGAGTTGTGAAGCGAAGGGAGGTTTTTTTTTGTTGGGGGGCGGCGGGGTGGATGAGCGTTTGAGGGATGGGGAGAGGAGATTTTTTTGTTAGAGGTCGTAAAGGGTGAAAGCTCTTGAGAGGATTGTCGGGTTTTTGTTCGGAGGGTTTGTTGGATGGGGAAGGAGGAATACGTTGGTGGAGTTGTGTAACACGTTGAGCCGGGCAGAATGAGCGAGAGTTACGTAACCAAGGGTTCGAATACGAGGGTGACTGACAAGGTCCACAAGAAGGAAAGTGTCAAAGGGAAGGAGAGTACCGGCTCGTTGGCTTGGGGAAACAGCAAGCCGAGCCATTCGCATGGAGTCAAGACAAAGTCGATTTCTTTCGATGACCTGGTAAGTTTTCTATTTCTGATCCTAACTCAAAGACTTGGAGAGTGAGACGAAGCGTTGGGGAGGGGGTTTACTGAGACTAGTGATGGGATGGTTGGGGGGGAGAGAGGGATTTGACGTTGGCTTTTTTGTTGGGCA
The DNA here is from genome assembly GCA_029953675.1 of Rhodosorus marinus. Classification (NCBI taxonomy): domain Eukaryota; phylum Rhodophyta; class Stylonematophyceae; order Stylonematales; family Stylonemataceae; genus Rhodosorus; species Rhodosorus marinus. The sequence continues at coordinate 134,201 of JAMWBK010000013.1, forward strand.
AGGAGAGATAATATGGGTCGAAGTGTGCAGAGGGTGTTCTCAGCGGGGGATTTTAGGGGGGGGCGGAGAGGGGGTTGCCTGCTCTTTCGCTGTAGTTACAGACTTCTAACTGCTTGCTGTGCTCTCATGGTTAGGCGAAGCACTTTCACATGCCGATAAATGACGCGGCGAAGGAGCTTGGAATCTGTGCGACTGTTCTGAAGGAGCTGTGCAGGCGTAGGGGTATCCAGAGGTGGCCCCATAGAAAATTGAAGGCGCTGGACAGACTGATTGAGAAATATGAAAGGGAGCAAAGCAGCGCCCTTGACCAGAGCTTCTACCAGAACGAAATTGAGTCGCTTCGTCAGAAGAAGGAGTCGATTCTTCGCCACTACAAGCGGAGGTCACCTTCCGAAATGGGCGGGCACAACCCGGAGCAGCGGTACTCTTCACCAATGATGGTGCAGAAGAGCGGACCGCCTTACGGGATTGAGGCAGTACCCACTGGCACCGGAATGCCACACCACCAGCCGTGTATGGGTGGTGCACATCCAGAGCACGGCATCTACGAGTACAACATGTACGAGCGCGGTGATCAGAAGTATCCCAGTGGTGGCTGGCACTATGGACAGCCCCCAGGTCCGATGCAAGTGCGCCAGATGGACTACTACGCTACGACGTCAAACCAGACGCCTCATCACCCGCAGGTGATATCGGTTCCAGGGAACATGGGAGCTCAGCCGGCGAGGCCCAGGCACCCAAGCGGTCCGGCGTCAATGGAACACCACCACAGCAACAACCATTCCAGCTCTGTCTACGGCCCGCAGGGTCGCGAGGTGTATCAAGGAGCTGCTGGCGGCGGAAGTGGTCAGTACCTTCCGTACGGAGGACATTCCCACCCACCGCACGTGTACATGTACGGAGGCTCGGGACAGGCAGCTCCTGGTGCCGGATCTTATCAGTATCCATCTGGCCCGTACAACAGCTACGTTTATGAGGGAGAGCAAAATCCCTACTCCGGATACAGTTATGCAAGGGCCGAACCAGCCTCTGGAGGGAAGGCAGTCGTTGGATCCGCGCACGAGCGGTCGCTGTCCTGGAAGGATCACCAGGAGGAAGCCGCTGCCGAAGTCGGAGATAACGGAGCCCGTCGGATTCATAAGCGAAGGGATAGCAAGAAGGGAGCTGCAGACAACCGACTTGCGCGCAAGAAGGCCGTGCCCGCGAGAACCACCACGATCGACAGCCGTAAGGCGATGACGATCGCTGCCGAGAAATCTGGTGCAGATGCGGTAGCCATTGTACCATCAGCTCCGACAGCTGCTCCGACAGTGGCAGCTGGCCACGGCCTGAACGAGGGAAACGATAGCAAGGCAAAGGTGGGTTCAAGGTTCGGGACGGATCCTGCGACTGAGAGGCAACTTGCACCGATCAAAGCGGAGATTATGGATCTCAAAAACGCTAGCAAGGAGTCAAATCGAACGACGAGCAACGAATCCAATGCAACATCGGATGGCGGAGTTCCAACCCATGTTGAGGATCTGAAGCGCAAGGTCCAGGAGGAGGACGTCGATGAGTCCTCCATGGGAATGAAGGACGCGCCGACGATGAAGAAGGGCAAGTCAGTTGGCTCGGATCCCGCGTCACCCAGTCAGGCAGGCGAGGAATCCCGGGCTCTCGATGGGGCCGATGATGACAAGGCCGAAACTAGCGCGTTGTCTGGTCAAGCAGACTTTCATAAGCTTTTGGCATCGCTGCAAGTCACTATATGGACTCTCGACAAGAATATCAAGTGTACATCTCGGGACGGGCCGGAGGTGGTGGCGTTCCACGGTCACATCCCGAAGGTCGGCGACAACATCATCGAGCAGGTGGAGCGAAATTCCACGGAAGGTACTCAATGGAAGATGCTGGAGCCATATATGCAAGCGCGATCGGGCAAGCGCGTAGAAAGAACGTTTTTGCACGACGGAAAGAAGTTTCTGCAAATCTTTAGCCCTGTAGGATCCGAGAGGTAAGCGTTGAGATGGCAACCGCTGTTCTCAGTTCCTAGTTTTTTTCTAACTCCCTTACTTTTTATCATCCTCAGGTCGATGCCAATGTTTACTACGAGTATCATGTGTGTGGAGATAGCTGGCTAGTGGGACGGGTACCCAACGGGTTGATTGACTGGGCTGGTAGTATTCGCGTAGGAGGCTTGGCGGGAAGAGGGGTTGGGGGAGGGGGAAGGGACCAAGACTTGCCATCACGATATGTGGAATGTTATGTGTATTTAGGTTTTATAGTGATGGCTTTGGGTCGCAACCCCCACCCCCCTTGGAAGAAGGCACTAAGAAGTTTATGTTTATATTGTATGTGGTGGGGGAGTGTTTGTCTGCTGCAGGAGAATCCGTCTGAATATTGAGAGCATGGTCGTTACTTCCGGGTATATTTTGCCGCATTCGAGCGCGGTCTGGACATACACCTGGAGAAGGAGTCTCCGACGGAAAGCTGGCCAACCCCCCCCCCTTGTGCCGTCCGAACTATGCATCTTCCCCGCGGATGTTACCAGCTTAGAAAGGATCCCGGCCTCTGTGTCCGTAGGTTTTTGTTGCTGAATGAGGTTTGCTGGTGCTGTCTGTATCTAGTCGAGGAATATGGTGGTGTTTGTTCCTGTAGGTGGGGCTCCGTACTCTGCAACGGAGGGTACGACGATGTACCAATCGAGCTGCTGAGGGTGTTGCTTCTACCCCTGTCCCCACTCAGGCCGTAGAATGCGGAGCTTGTGTTCATAGCTCACTTTTGTCCATATACACAACTATCCGCGTGATCAACAGCGGAGGTTTTTCTGTTTTGTTTTGTTTTGTTTTGTAAGTAACTGGGATGTTTGATTGTTATTAAGGGCATCTCCCGACAGGGATACTTACAAAACTTTTGTTTTGTTTATTAAGTGACTGGGATGTTTGATTGTTATTAAGGGCATCTCCCGACAGGGTTTGACCTGGCAACTGGATCTTGTGTTTGCGTGTTTCCACTAGAGCTCTTTCGATTGTCTTCCCCACTGTTTGCGGATTTGAAATTTTTCGGTGCTGTGGAGACAGACGCTTGTGATGGAGGAACATGCGAAAAAGATCTGGAATTGTCGGAGACTATAATTAAAATGCAAGGATATGGGATTTTTGAACGATGACAGTTGGAAATAAGAGAAGACGAAAGTCAAAGCCAAGCAGCACTCGAAACGCGTCCACAAGCTCTCGCCTTCAGCGGCTGAAGCTGTGGTAAATGGACAAGACCATCACGCAAGTTTACAAGACCATCACTCAAGTTTCTGCCAGTTTGTGATCGAAGGCCCTTTCTAGTTCTTCCCGCAAGGCCTCCTTGCATCTGGTCCTGCACAATCTGGATGCAGGCCGATGTCGTCACCATCTTGCACCCTATCTCCGGTCTTCGGAAACACAGCACGCGAAAGACTGGTCGCAATCAGTCACCACGACAAGTAGTCCTCTGGCGGCTTCAGCTTCGACCTCGCAAGAAGATCTGTCCAGCCCGCTGACGCTATGACAAAACCAAATTCCTTCTGCTAGCACGATCGAAGTCAGCCCGTAGCTTCTACATGACGCCGCAGCGGACAACTAGCACTCTTCAGTGCCCTCTACACAAACTCCCTCTCCAGGGTTTCTCATTCTACCTCAGAAAGCTAGCCAACTGCATATCGAGAGATCGCTAAAAGGCACCTGCTGAGGCATACAAGTTGCATAAACGGATATGCAGCAGAGAAAGCTGGACAGCGGAAAGTTCAGCACGATGGGGAAGGTGATTGCTGCCGAACGACATGCTTGATTTTTGTCTCGTTTATGCGTCAGACATATCGTCGATAAAAGCAGACAGGCTTGGGAGTTTCTCCGAGCGCCCACTGCACACTTGCATGATCGCGATACACATCTGTCCTCTGCGCGAGGCCGGTTCTATGGCAAACGCAACGGGTCAGTTGGTTCAACACGCGCCAATCACCTCCACATTGTGCTGAACTTCCCCCCCTCCCCCTCTACAGGGTTTCTTCACTGAGGGAAGAAGCATCAGCGCTGAGGCTCTAAAGCTATCCCCTTGAAACTCCACAAATGCAGGCACAGACTTTGCGCAGAACTTCAAACAAGTCACTGGCGTATTTGTCCACCCGGGGACAGGGTGATGGCCCAGAAAGGCCTCAGCAACACTATCAAACGAAACCACTCGAGAAAAAGGCAAAAGGACTTGCTCTTCACAGCCTTGGAAAACAGAGAGTACCCGCGATCAGCAACGACACATCGCTCAGGTCCGCGGTAGAGGTGCTCTTGGGTTCTTGTAGAACAGTCAACCGGGAAGCTCGCAAAGGCTGAAAGGTTGAAATCCAAGTTAAGACTTGTTCAGCTTCAGCGGTAACCGTGTTTCATCTCAAAGCATTGACGGAGCTTTTTTTCGGAGGGGTTTTCCGTCTCTTCCGTTTCAAACTTTTCTCTCACCGCTTAGCAACGCGCCTGCTGTGCATTGGGATGGATTCAGGACAGCTCGAGCTAAAAGGTCTTCTCTGCCTGCTTTTCTTAGCGGTGGGGACACGATGAGGTCGTGGTGTTCTGACGCCCAGAGAGGAAACTCTTCGTATCTGAACAAGGCGGAGGTGGTTCTTTCGCCTTCTGGTGGTGCTCTTAGGAGCAGCTCCAGTCTGTGAAATACTTTCCTTACTGCTACTTCCCCGTGCTTGTCGATGGGTCCTTAGTCTTTGACCGACGAAATTTTGGCATTTGAAGCCTTGAAACGAGTTGGTTACTTTCCTGTGGGGAGTCGTATTTTATTTTGATAGGGAGTTAGTTATCTGATGTTAAGAGGCAAAATTTCACAATCCGGGGAGCTTCTGTTGAACTCTTCTCCACCGTCCGCTTCCGGGACGACAAACCGTCTCCCATCGGCCGAGTCGGGTGACCGACTTCGTAGATCATCCATCTCCTCGGAGATGTCGCAATTGGGAGGATTTTCCAGGTCCGATGGCGCTGGCTGATCCGGCTTTGCCGAGGTCTCCGGATCTGTAGATGAAGCCCCAGGCGGCAGACCAAACGCAAAGTTTTCCACTGCTTCCTTCCAAAACCGATCCCTCTGTTCGGCGAGGACGTACTCTACCGCACTCATTCGCATCAGATAGTCGTGATCGACGTCCGGGACTTCGGTGTAGTCACACTCAGGAATCTTGAACGCTAGCAGCCTCGACGCAAGGATGTTCACTAGAGTATCGCCTACACCGGCGTACATTCTAACTGGTTTTAGGACACCTGCCAAGTCGAAATCCAGTTCTTCATGGGACCTGCAGCACATCAAGAATTCCTCAGTAAACCCTTTCGTTCCCTGTCGTCGGGCTTCGTTGTCAATATTGAAGTAGAGCTCATCCTCCGGAAGAAGCTCGCCGTTGAAATCCTTCTCAAGGAACTTTTTCTGTCTTTCGGTGAGCCTCTCGAGTGCTTTGTTCCAGACCAGCGGGATAGACCTCTGGATTCCTGTGGGGAGATATTTGAGCATTTTAATGCGCTTTTTTGAGCCGGCGGTGTCCGGCGGAGCCCACGTTGAGACCGCAATGACTTTTCCGAGAATTTTTTCAGCCAACGGAGGATGACATGCGCAAGCGAGGGCATGAAGGGCGCCCACGGAGAAGCCCCAGAGGCCAAAGCAGGGCAGTTTCATTTGATTTGCGATTTCCTCAACATCCAACGCCCAGTCCATAAACGTCCGGTTCTCCTGGTTTGTCGACAGCCCACGACCTGGTCTATCGGCTGAGATTAACCTCAACCCAAGCTTGATTCCAATATCATTGTAGTAGTAAACAAACAGCCTCGAGCCACCCAGGCCGTACATCATAAACACTGGAACCCCGTCAGGATTACCGGCCTCTGCAACAGAAACCGTCCTCCCATCCCTCATCCAAAACGTCAAATTCGCGCTCTTCAGAGACGTTGGATTCCCAATTCTCACCCGAGAAATCGAATGAAACGATTCGATTCGGTCCATCCTCAAGGCGCTCGTCCTCGCCAAAATTGCATTCACCCATTTACCTAAAAGCGAAAAAAGACCAGGCCTTTCTCTTTGATGGCTGGACTTGTCTCGGTGAAAACTGCCCACCCACCTCCGCCCCGTCCCCCCAGCATCTCCCAGAACAGTTTGCCTCGAGACCTATTTACACCCTGCTTCCCCTAAAGCCATTTCTTCTTCTCTACCACATTCTTTTTTGGGGCCAAGTTTTGGTTGGCCACTGTTACGGCCAACGTTATGGCCAATGTTGCAAGCCAATGTTACGTCTTACGAAGAGTGTTACAGCCAATGTTATGGCCAATGTTATGGCCAATCTTAAACGTATTAATGACCAATGTTGCAGCCAATGTTACGGACAATATTGCGGCCCATGATGCGGCCACTGATATGACCAATGTTATGGCCAATCCAAAAACTTTTTAATGACCAATGTTGCAGTCAATGTTACGTCTTACGACCATTGTTACGGCCGCTGTTAAACAGGGAGAGCTACAACAAGCAACGTTACGCCAATGACGCTGCAGAGTACGAGCAGCGCTGCCCACAACATTGCAGCCTTCAGAACGAAAAAACCATGGGAAGAGATCTACGATGCTAATGGACAAGCGTCGTGCATGCAAGCAGCACTGACTACCATACCGTTCCAAGGAATATTGGATCCAGCAGGGTTATGCTGGCACCTCTTCAGGACCCTACTCAACACCGAGACACTTGAAACAAACCTCTACAGTCGCTATTACTCAAAACAGCCGACGCGGTATACGAGGACTCTTCATTGAAGCAAAAAGGCAGCACCTCGTTCACTACGAATTCCATGTCATATGAACGAGCCCCACCATGGATAGCACCCAAGTCGTCCTCACGATCAACATCAACTGAATGAGGACGACTTGGGTCGTTGGACTTAACGAAGAACTGCAAAGGGCCGTTTCTGTTTTAAAAAACTTTCTTAGAGGGTAAGCAGGGAAACCCTAACAATGGCGGTAACGATGGGTTGGTAATAGTGGTCATAGGATGTGGCCAGAGTAAATCTTGTAACATTGTTTCTCGCAGTCGTCGGTATTGCTGGTTGGTAACATTGGATTTTTGGCCGCTGGTTATTGGCAACATTGGGAGGTAACATCGGGTTTTGCAGAATTTGGCCCGAAGATTTTTATTGTACAAATTAGGTTAACGAAATATTGTTTGGTAATAGTGCGGGGGTAGCATTTGTGACGAGCTTGTCCCGGAAGATTTGTGGCAAAATTCGTTGTCACAGTGGTTGTAACATTGGTGGCAAGCTCTGGGCCAGGAAAAAGTTAACAACAAATGTAGCTGGATCACTCCGGCGGGAATCGATAGCGGAATATCTGAATAGGCTTCGCTGGGAGCGTAGTTGGAGCTTCCCAGGAGGGCGGGAGGTGGAGATCGTTGGGGGACAATGCAGCAGGAGGCTGGTGAAGAGACCCATCTGCTGAAGGAGAAAGATGGAGTATCTCGAGCTGGGTCTTCGAAGACCCTGCGGAACGTGGCCGCGAGATCGGCGCCTCCGCCTGCGGCTCGACTGCCTGCGAAGACTGCGGTAATATGGATCAAGCAGCCACCTGGTAGAGCGTTTTGGAGGCTTTCAATCAGCCAGAACTGAACGACAAATCTGGTGATGTTGTTCCCCCAATTTTTTTGCTTTCGACTTTTGCCCAGGGTTCGAAGAGAATAGCTAGAGCGCACAGGAGGGACGTTGAGAAGGCCGAGCTCCCCGAACAGTGGACAGGACGGTTGAGCATGTACTGTGTATGCACATCCTTTAACATCCCAATCGTATTTCGGTTCTTTCGTGGGCATCCGTCCTACTACTCCAGACGGCTTGGACAGGATGTGGTTCACGTATGGAAGATCCTTGGAGACGATGTCCCTGCTGAGGAAGTCTACACAGACACAAATCAAGATGCCGTCTGGTGGTCTGGCGTTGAAGACCACTACAGCCGATCTGCGGAGATCTTCATCTTCTCCTACGGAGTCATATCCACATGGGGCCTTTCGGAGGGAGGAGAATGGGATATCCTTGAGGCGCTCAAGCCGTTTGAGGAGAGAACTTTTGGTGAGCTCGGAAATTTGTGGAGAAAATGTTAGCTGGCTTTTCCTCGCACTCGTTGTTCACACCCCAGCTGGCCCGCTTTTCTCCCCCGAAAAAGACACACCGGAGGAGTCAGAGTACTTCGACTACGCCTACTCAAAGCCAGGTTCAGAAGGAGTGGGCCAGCTCCTAAAAATTACCGAGAACGTGCTCTACCTTGCCGAATCTGTGGGGACAAACACTGAGGAAAGCGTGCCAGCGAAACTTGCCGTTTCCTACGGTCTCGCTCAATCCGCAAAGCTCGCGACGTTTGAAACCTCGGTGGACTCCATTTTCGATCGAGTGGGACACCTCCCGGTCGTCATGGCACAGACGGGTCACCTCAACCTTACAGACCGAGCGATCCTCGAGCTCAGTGGGGAGTTGCTGGCCTATTCTGCGTACATAAATCTCCAGACCGATGTTCTCGATACTCCAGGTAGGCTAGAAATCCTCCGCGAGTACTCGAAAGCTTTCCTCAGACCTAGACCTAATGAGCAGAAGCTTGATGGCCTTGCTTGCCGCGAAAACAGACTGGTTTTGGGACAACGAAACCTACGAACCATTGTACGAAAAAGTAGCGCGATATCTGGACGTCCGCCATCGTGCTGAGATAGTTAACCAAAGACTAGGCGTTCTCAGTGATATGTAAGTTGATCCTGTCATACACGCTTGTTTTGACAAAGTTCATTCGCGAGCTGGAAACGGTTCCGTCTCTCGCTTGAAGCTAAGCCGTGGATCATTTCGCTCGCAACGAGCGCTTCATTTACGTTCCATAGCTGGTTGCTATGTCATGTATGGCCTGGCGCTCGACAGAAGTTAACTGATCTCGCGTCCACATCCCACATCAACAAACACTAGGTATGCGCTGTTCAGAGATGAGAGGCACATCCTCTACGGGCATCGTCTAGAGTGGATTGTAATATGGTTGATCGTCGTTGAAATCGTGTTGGATCTTTTGGAGCTTGCTGTGCTCTACGTGACTGGAAAATAATTATAAAGAAGAAACTGAATATCAAACAGACACAGCCGTTTCCAGTTCCCCTCCATCTCCACAAGCTCTGCACAAAGTCGCAACCCCAGATCTACTAGCCTCGCAAAGAGAAACCCCTCCCAAAAGCCTTTAACCAAATATAAAAAAAAAAAAGATAGAAAAAATCAAGGAGCTCAATCAAAACAGAGATAATCAATCAAAAACAACCTTGATTCAATCAAATAATAAGTAACCAATCAAAACAAGAAGTAAATCAATCTTTCTAGTCGAAAGAATCTAACATTGATAGAAACTGTCAAGAAATATCTAAAACGTAGGGTTTTCACTATCAACGTAAGAAACCGACAGATATTTAGCGCGCGCAAACGTACCAGATCTCTACCTGCGCTTAACTTAAAAAAAAGGAAAAACTTTAAATATTCTCCGCCGTTGTATTGATATCTTCATCCTCCCCCCCTCCCTCTCCACCTCCCCTTTTCCCCGTTCATCTCTTTGCTGCTCCTGAGAAGTTATGCGTACTTGATCCATAATCCCTTTTTGTTCTTTTAATATTCGCTAATTTGGAATATTGTGGAGACGGAGAAGAGGGGGTATTTGAAGATGATTAGGAGGGAGCTCAGCGAATTAATGGAAGGAGGGGTAGTTCGTTTGGAAATAAGCATCATCTCATACGGACAGGCTGTCGCTGAAGTGATCTCATAGAATGATCTCGGAAAAGCGTTTCTTTCGTCGGATCGGAAAAAGAAGCGATTTTTTGTATTGAAAATTGATAATATGGGTTGCGGAGAGGAAAATGGGTATAAGAACGCGTTGGAGGGTATTGGACTGATAGGGAGGGAGTGAGGGGGGGAGGAGTTTGCGGGTAGGAAAGGGAGTTGATGCTTGAGAAGAATTGGCGGAGGAAGTGAAAATCAGACGAAAACTATTTCTCAAGATGAATACTGCTTTTGTGAATGGAGTGACGCCGTTGACGACCCGCGCGGTTGGGCGATCTGTGTCGGTGAAGAAGACGACAGTGATGAAGATGGACGTCAAGAAGCTTGCTGTGATGATCCCAGCTATTGTGCCATCGGTTGCACATGCGGCCGAGGGAACTGGAGCTGGTCTTGGAATTGACAATGTCCTGCTTTACCTGCCGCTCGTCCTCATCCCAACCACTTTCTTCTTCCTGTTCATTGGGTTTGGACGCAGCCAGGACAACACCGACTTCTTCGGAGATTTTGACGGCCGCAGAAATTAGGCTGTGCTTCAATAAGAACAAACCTTCTGTGTCGTCGGAGTTTGCTGACTTTTGTAGTGAAAAATAGACCCCCGTCGTTTTGTCTTCTGTTTGGTTTGGCACCGGGTGTAAAGTAGAGCCTAGACAAAAAGGCGTTGAGTTTTCGTGGCCAGCGACACACTCATTAAAAGTTTCTTTTCTCCAACTTCTTTTGCCTCCACACACGCCCAACGGTCCGTGCATGGCGACAAGCTCTCAGGAAGAGCATTGTCACGACGTCGGAGCGAACCAACTGAAAAAATCCTCCTGTGAGCCTTGTCGGTTAGCGGCCGAACCATCCATCAGCTCATAGTATCATCAGCTCATAGTATCTCGTTTCTTGTCGCTCCCATTTTCGATTTCGATGCCGCTGGGCTCATCGATCTTAAGCGCGCTGCGTAAGTGGAGGGGAGGCAAGGACTATCAAGGGCTACCGCACGCCTCCGGAGCCCCCTTGAGCAATGACTGACCCGAGTCTCGCCCCGAGACTTGCTCCGAGAATGAGTGCGTCCGAAAGGATTTGTGCGTCCCCGCCCACCTGTCTGAATGAGGGGCCATGGGGACAGGAACCTTGTGAAAAATTTCAAACTACAACTCCGTTCAAGAAGGATTTATTAAATTTATGCCGCGAGTCTTGCAAGCGAGAATGAGCGCGTCCGAAATGGCTTGTGAGTCCCCGTCCACGTGTCCGAATGCTGGGCGCATGGGGACAGCAACTTTGTGAAACGTTTTAGAACTACAACTCCGTTCAAGACGGATTTATTAAATTATTATGCCCTAGACATGGGCAATATTTGTTAAAGAAGGACTCGACCGACGGGGACTCAACCCTAGAGAAGAAAAAAACAGCAATCTAGATCCTATCCACACATCTGTGCGGTATTCCATCCACCTCTCACGTGTGAGATTGCATAATACACACAACCGGCCTCGCTGCCCAACTCGAATAAATACAGACGAACAAAGCTACATAACAAGCCTTTGGCTCTTGTTAGGGTTGGACTTCCTCCCGAAGAAGCCCCTTGGCGAGTTCACCCCTGGTGAGGAACTGCTTGATTCCGATTCAGACCGGGGCGAGCTGCTGCCAGACGCTTCTCCTAGACGTCGAGGAGAAAACATTCGTACGCGGTGCAGGAAACCTCCACTGTTGCTGTGCTCCGACCGGGTCGAGGCCTTGAGCTTGGACCTGGTGCCCTCGGACATTATGTGGCGACGAACGGGGTTTGGATCCTCCGAACCGTCATTCGACCCATGCCATGATTCATCAGAGCCATTGTTGGTCAGGGGGGCGGCGCTCGCAGGCTTCTCCATTTCGGTCAGACTTGCACTCGTCGTTGTTATTGGGCTCCCGAACAACACCTCCCTTTCCGCAACTCCCGCAGATTCCGTGCGCAAACCTTCCAGCAGGTCCGGAGAACCCGCTACGGGCGAATGGGTCCGTGTCAAGTCAAGCTTCCCTCCGTGTGAAGAGATATTCGCGGTCCTCAGGTTGCTGAAGAAGTGGGTAGAATACATCCCCTTCGCGGTTCTGGTCCCTTCCATTTCCTGCAGGAGGACAACTGCGGCAGAAATGTTGTCCGTTGAACCCGCGTCGTAGGCTGATTTCACGAGAATTTTCGCTGCTCTTTCGCTGTCGGCGTACATGGACAACGACTTTTTCGTAATCTACGTGGCAAAACGAGCAATTCACGGGTCAGCACCGGAATACAGAGCCTCTTTGCAAGCAAGTGGATCCTACCTTTACAGCAGTTTCATTTGACATCTTGGCCCATAACCCATCGGTGGCGATAATCACAAACTCATCTCGCTCCTCAACATCAAATTCCACAATGTCCGGTTCCGATATGATTAAGTCCGCCGAGAATTTTTTCCCAGGGAACGTCCTCTCCTTGTGGCCCTTCAAGTCCAAGTCTCCGAGCGCTCGAGACAGAGTGATTACCCCGTTCACTCCACGGGATGTTACGAAACCTCCGGCGTCCCTAACTCTTCGTACCTCAGCTGGAGAAAGGGCGGAATGGTCCTGTGACAAACCCAACGCCATACCATCTCTGGACATCACCGCGCGCGAGTCACCAACATTACAGCAGTACAGCTTGTTTCCGACAACAACAACCGAATTCAGCGTCGTCCCGGCATAGTTCTTTTCGGTTTCCGAAAGGCCTAGAATCTTGTCATCTGTGGTCTTCACAATCTCCCTTAGGGCTGCAGGTACATCGGTATGCAGCTTGGGGTGATCCATCAAACTATTCACAAAGTTCTTCTTGCAATACTCCGCGGCCATCTCCCCACCATGTCCATCGAAAACGCAGAAAATCCCCAGTTGAGGCCCACCAAAGCCGAGTCTGGAGATCATCCACGCCGTCCTGTCCTCCATATAATTCCTCCTCCCCTCATACTCCGCAATCCCGCACTCCAGGCAGAACTCCTCGGCCTCCTCCCGGTCCTCAAAATGCAGCTCACCGATGTTCGGCTCAATCACGCGTGGATCCGATTCCTGATAATAAAACTCTTTCCCGAACGCGACAGACGCAGCCATCTTCCCTTCTCCACCAAACAAACCTTTCCTCCTTTCCCACTGAACCCCTACCCCCACACGCCACTTTTCATCAACCCTTCACAACCTCCGTACCAACACCCATCCTCCCGTTTCCCCCTTCCTCCCTCCTCCTCTTCCTCCCTACCTCGCTCCCTTCCCTCCCCTCCCTACCCTCCCTCCTCCCTCTAATCCCCCCCCACGCCCATCCCAACTTCTCAACTGCAAACCTCTTCCCCTTCAGAAATCCTGGAGAAAAAAATTTGAAAACAAACAACTCCCGCGACGCCAATCACAACAGCCCAACATAACCGGCGCCCAGACAAATCTGTCTGCGTTTGATCCAATGTTACCCAAATCTCGCAGAGGTTTTTTGGCCCACCAAAATGAAACAAAAAAAATTTCTAGTTTCACAGTTTCTATGCAAGTAGTCAACGGACAGAAAAGAAAACAAGACTGCTTTTTGCGAAAAATATATAAATATCAGGGTACTTAAAAATGGTAAGGGGGGGGAAGGCGAACTGAAAATGGTTCTTGTGAATCTTTCGTATTCTTAAAGGGGGGTATTGAATTCGGATGAATTCTTATTTGTGAATAACTTGAAGCTTTTTGGTCTATTTTTGTTTCGGATTAGGGATGGGTTAATTTCTTCACAGAATGCTTTGAGTGAAAGGTTGAACCCCTCTTTTCCCCTTCCAGCAAATCCTTTAATGAAAATAATTTATACCTTTTTTAATTATTTATAGGGGAGAGGAAATAATGATACATGCCTTTTAAACTATTTTCTAGTAGCGAACTGGGCTGATCGTAGCGGAAAAGGCAGGAAATAAAGCGTTCCTCAATGGCGAAATTGGTTCTGCTATTCAGGAAATTGCCTGCCCCATTTTTTTCGACCAGTAAAAACAAGGAAAATCAAAGTTTGGCCGGGCGTCCGAAATAAGACACTACCCAACTCCCCCCTCGGAGGGTGTTGGGTAATATCGTAAATATGGATATACTGAATTATTGAAGATATTTCGAATCTTCAGGACTAGTTCGACAAGACGGCTTGGAGGGGATAGAGAATTTTTAGGCCAGTTTCGATTGGCCAATAGAAAGCGTTGAAGTCATTTAGACGATGAAAATAAACCGTTTATTATATTCTTCGAATGCTGGCGGCGTACGATTGGACACGCGAAGGATAGGGTTACTGAAGGCGATTGCATATCACGTTTTTCCAGGAATATTGAAAACTTTGGGAGAGGTTAAGATCAGAACCCCTCTTAAATGTGGAACGAACCCTGCTGGCGACCCATCCACCCACCCTCAACACGCCCTCCCTCCCTCCCTCCCTCCCTCCCTCTACCCCAGTTCCTCTTTTTTCTGTTCACGCTTGGCCAGAAGGCTGAGCAGCTTCTCTGGTTTCAAGGGAAAAAGAAAGAAGGGTGGATGAAGGAGGAACAACAAGCTGCAAAAGATGATGTTGCAACGTTGTAGTGGGCCATCCCTAAAATCAAAGGATATTTACCACTTATTCATTTTGGGCTCGCTTGATTCGTCAACGTGTGGGCGTAAAAAAGTTTCCTGCTTTTTAACTTCTGTTTGTGGCTCCAAAAAAAATTGTGAATGAGAGAAAGAGCTTGACGTCGACCTCGGTCTGGCGGGGGGTTGACGTACCTGACAGAAGTTTCCGAGCACCAAGAGTTTTTATCTTTTTTTAAGAAGTATATTGAAAACGCTCATGGGCGAGCTGACCCCTTCTCGTTCCTTAATGTATGAGGCAAGCCAACATAGGACTTGCTTCGTGTCCTGAGAATCACATAGCACATCGCGTAATACGTAGAAAGTTTTTTTCTAAAAAGGCATTGTCTTGATTTGACTGGCCCACCCCTGAGTTCACTTCCACGCCCGCCCCCCCCCGCCCCTCTTGTTTCTGGGTCTTCGTTGGTAAGGGGTACAACGGAAGTATAGTTAATTATTTTAATAAAATTGTATTTTGAGCTTTTCTCGTTGCAGAAATGTCCTCACTCGATTCGCTGTTAAAAGTCACCACCACGAAGATGCCGGAGGCCCCAGGGGCTTTTTGGTCGTTTCGTGCGGGACGACACGGCCGATTGAGCATATCCAAAGCTTACTGTAGAGGGTGATTGGACGTCTTCTGTGTTTTCCAGATTTAGATAATAATACGTGTAGAACGCGTTAAATAGAATATCACTTCCATGCCACCCCTTGCCATTTGTCCTAGCGCGCACGAAATGGGGAATAAATATATTATGAAAAGGACATCCAACGTTAGAAGGGTGTTAGAAGAAGACGTTGACTGCTCAACGACAAAAAAGTAATTAATCTAGACCAATAACGTTGCAAGCTGTTCTTTTAGGGGGTAGATTCATTTCTCATCGCTGACAGTGGGACATATGCAAAATTTAGGGGGTAGGATTTCAATTCCAACAATCCAAAATAGTTCGATTTTGGTTCAATTAATTGGGATTTGGTAGAAGTACCCGCACGACTGGAAAGGGGGGTATGGTCTAGCCAAACCAACACGGGAAATTCGTTGACGGGAAGCTGTTGAGAGATTCTCCCCCAGAGTTGATTAAAAATCGCGTAAGGGTAGGTCTCAGCGCCAGAGCATCATCTGCTTGACGAGATCGAACAGGTTTTGGAAGGACTATCGCAATGTCATGCCCTGTTCCACGTTATGGAAGGGCAATTCTCTCTTCACTGGGTACAGTGGAGACATGTGGAAGAAGAAGAATATTGTGGGAACTTGGGCACCCTCGCTGGAAGGGGTGCGCTAGCTTGCTTGTTCGAGCCATCTCCTGGTTTTGTTTTGGTGTAAACAGCCGCTTTGGGTTGTCCAACAACATGGAAAGAGGTAGCAGTTTTTGTGAGCGCAGATAACTTTTCTCAAATACTCGCGTTGTCCAGGTTGGGTAGTGCGTTCTAGGGGACCACTCAGATCGGGCTCTCGCCCTGTCAGGCCTCTGCCCGACATAGGCCGGGCTGCCAGTGTCCATGGTCAGTTCGCTGCGCTTGGGCGCTACGGGGATGGCGGGGGCTGGAACAAGCGTTTGTGACCAACACTTCCACGGCCCGGGTATTTACGGGACGCTTCTAAAATCGCTCCCTACGTCCTTCCGAGAGTAGCACCCCACTAGAGGACCTTAAAAAAAACCTCCGATTAAACCGATTTAAAATCTCCCCTGCACGACGATGAACGCATTCTTTCAGACCAAGTGCTCGAAATACTTTGACTTTGTTGAGTATGGACACACCAGTCGCGCATCCCTGACAAGTACGGAACAGTCGGTCTCCGAAAGCTGCTGTTGGTAGAGCTACGTATTTTTGGCCTCCACCGGAGGTCCTCGGGTGCGGGCTTTTTAAATTCGGGACCTCGTCGTCCGCACTTCTCTGAAGCATTATAAATAGGTCAAGTTGGGTTTTTCGATACTCCGCCCCTCCATGTTGGAAACTGGTGGGAACAGAGCGTTTTTCGTGGTTGATATCAATAAAATATAGTCGGGAAAATTGGGGGGAATCTTCTGGGGAATAGGCGATTCCAGCGCGTCTGGTAAACATCCGGCGGTCGGTGGGAAGTAAATTTTAATAGCTATCCAGGGTTTTTTTGTTGCGAACGGGAAAATAACGCCTGTTTTCGAGGTTTTTGGTTTTCAGAATCGCACTCCGGTTCTGGTTGGAGGTTGAGGAGAGCAAGAACGATAGTGGGGAAGCTTGGGCTACTGGAAAGCGGTCGGTTCACGGAGGGGGAAGCGATTCTTTGGAGGGATTGAAGCCGTGGGCAGGGTATCTGCAGAGTGTGGGTAGAAAAGTGAGATCGACTCGGGCTGGGTTGCATTCGCCAGTTGTAGGAAGTGGACTGATCGTTCTTCTTGCAAGACCATTGGAAGATCGAAGGAGAGCGCAAAAATAGAAGCGTATGCTTGCGCAATCAGGCCTAACAATTTCTGCCCTGAACTGCGAATCTGAAGACGAAAAGAAACACCCTCCGTCCTCTTCCAAGACTTCAACCATCTCTTCATCCCCTTCTGAGCTGCTGTCTCCCATTAAGGACACACGTTCTTGGAGCTCTCGTTCCAGCTCATCAAAATCGCTGCCATGAACGCTCCGCTCCTTCACTTGCAAACTACCTTTCCCAGTCGATCAGCTAGGAAAAGTTCTCCCTCTCCACTTACAGAATATGCTAGCTTTGTGGCCAATAGAAGAGACTTAGTTCATCAAACTACCATTCATTACCCCCCAAGAATACACAATCCTTTATTATTGGTGGTTATATATTGAATATAAGTATAAAATATGCTAATTCTTAAAATACTACTTTATACAATTTAGTCTTTGTTGATTTATCCAATGAATGATCGTATATTAGCCAATCATTCATTTCCTAGCGAAGGTGGGTCTACTTTTTCCAGCATAGTCGATTCCGCCAATAGAAAAGGATGGGGGAAAACGGCGAATTCCGCCTCCTGGAACTGCACCAGAATACACAGCATCCCAGGCGATCCGATGGAGGTAGGACAGGAACGTTGGCTGTAATCTTGAGCTCTTCAGGTACTGAGCTAGTGGATTTTTCTCACAGTGAGCAGGTTGTTGCTAAACCGATCCCACGACACGTCTGGGAAGGGGACGATTAGTAGTCGTCCCTACGGAACTTGCATGGTGTAGGTTGGGAGGTGATTCGCATTTCCGACGAGGATAAGTTGTGCCTGTGCGAGTGCGAAGATGTCGTCGGAGACAAAGAGGAAGAGCACTTCCCTTCCAATGAGCTTGGTTGAGCAACAACCGGGGAGTGAGCGCAGGTCTGTTGATGGTTGTGTTTGGCTATCGGGCTCCTCGCACGGCTATCGTGTGGGGTATCTTTGACCGTGAATCACGATGTCTTCGGTCTTGAAGTTGGGTCGCCAATATCCAGAGCTGCTCGTCCGAATTAAGAACGCAACGAGCTCAGGTTTCTGCTGTCTCCAAACGATCAGCGATAGCTGGTAGGAATACCCAGGTTTGACATGCAAGGCTCATCGGACAACGATCCTGACGCACCCACTCCAGCGCGATGAGAACAATAAGAAATTTTTATTTTTTCGCCACTGGGCTGGGGGGGAGCGGTAGTGTCTTCCTCGTCGACGCTTGCTCGATCACATCAAGCCACAGAGCACCCGATTCCTGCTCAATCCCAATCCATTTCTCCTGGATGCGCCCGCAATCAACCCCACAATCTTTGGATCTGGCGACTGACCCTGTAAAAGTCCAAAGCTTATCACACTCCTCCCCAAAACGGCCTTATCAAGCAGGTCAATACAGGACACCGTCGGGAGCAGTTCTTCAGCCCCATGTCCCTCCTTCTCCATTAGGACCACACTCATACCCACCCAAACACACTCTCAAAACCAGAGCGTGCTCCAGGCCAACTCCGAGGAACAAGCCGAGCCCTCTCCACACTCACCAATAACATTTAAATACTTTTTTAAAGGTAACGCCAAAGTAGGCCATGGGGCCCCGAGGCGAGGGGAGAGAGTGCTGGAGGTGAACAAGGACGACTAGACAATCCAAGAAAAAAAATTCTTTGCGGAATTGATGAAGTTCAAGGACTGGATAGTTCTTGCCAAACGCTAAGCTAAGGAGGCTGATGGAACATCCCCGCAGCCCAGACAGCAAACCGTGGTTGGTCGTCTTGGAGAAGAGTAGGGCTCAAACAATTTTCTTCACGACATGAACCGAGAGTAGTCCCGCGCAAACCCGATCATGTCCGAGCAAGCATATAGGTCGGGTGTCGGGTTTTGTGTTTCTTCCCAAGGCGTCAGCGACTAGTAGGTCCTCTTACATCGGAGCGAGAATCCCCCATCCAGGGCTCACCATGCTTTGCTAAGAGCCGGAAGCAGAGTCTGGTCCGCAAGGTCACGAGGTGCCCCATTTTCGCCTCCCGGAAAGAGCACTGCGCTAGGACGTGTTGATGCCAAGCACCGAAGCTCTCCATCTGGAATTTGTGGACAAGGCTGCCTAGACTTCATATCCAAAAGCTCCGCACTCTGGAGACGAGACATCAACGCACGACTTAGCTCATCACTGTGCTGAGCAACCAGATGACCGCCTCGATCCTGAAAGTTCACTCGGTTCTGGATTGGGACCTGAGGTAAGGACGAGGAAGTGACGTCAGGAGGGTTCAACAAGCGTAAAGAGCCAAACAGACACAGAAAAAAACAATTATTCCTTTTCGGAGGTGACGGTTGAAAAGCCGCTGCTGAGACTCCAGAGGAGAGGGCGAGAAGAAGGAGAAGAAGAACAAGCGGAAGAAAAAGCAGCTCGTGTGGTTGGAGAAGATACAATGGAAGTATGCAAGTCACTCTGAAGTCAGAGCACGGACGTTCGGGTGCCTTAGGGCTTGTAGAAGTTCGTAATCGATGCCTTTGGATTTTAAGAGAGGCTGGAGTGGTTTCCGTAACGAACGTCTGTGAGGGTGATGGGGACGAAGAGCTGATCGTTGAGGAAGGTAAGGGCGCTGTACTGATCGGAGGGGTCGAAGATGGGGGGAGCGTGTTCCTGGTGGATGAGGAGGGGTACTTGAGGTGTTATAATGGAGTGAACAGGGAGCTTTTGAGGAGCTTGAAGGCTCACGACGGGGGCGTATCGTGCCTGGAAGTGACGAGCAGCATTGTCGTGACTTGCGGATGTGTGGATGGTCAGGTCAAGGTCTTCGATGCGAGGGATGGGTCAAGGCTGAGTTCGTTCTCGGTGGACTTTGAGGTGACGGCAGTGTCCACGAGGAGCGGGAGTATTCTGTTGGGGACTGCAGAAGGCACAGTGTTCCGTAGAAGCGGCGCGGAGTGCAAGGAGATCTTCGCGGGAAGGGAAGGACAGCCAACGACGGGTTCAGTCACAGCAATCTGCTCGAATCCGTACTCGAATCGCGTCTGGATTGGGCTTTCCTCGGGCCATATCGTTGTCTTCAGAAAGTCAAAGACGATCTTCAGCTCTCGCGCTCACGATGGACGTATCACTTCGATCCAGTCGGCGTCAAGCTCATTAATCGTCACCGCGGGTAGCGACGGGCTGGTCGGCGTATGGAAAGCATCGAGATCATCACCACGCCTGCTATACAACTCCGCCGCAGGCGGCAAGAACATCACACTGACCACAGGCGAGCAGGCCACCCTCCACTCCAGAAGAGTATGGATCGTTTCAGAAAACGCCACCCGCGCATGGAACCTCACCGTAAAGCTCCCGAAACAGAAACCAAACATCGATACCGCAGATCAAACAAACAGAATCGTCAAGCAGCTTAAGGACAAGGTCATCAGCAAAGGTAAGTCAGCAGGCTTTAGGCTGCTTTCAAGCCCCGACCGAGATGCCAAGGAGGCGGCGAGGTGGACCAAGCCAAGCCGTTGACTCGTGCAGTCGGTCTCTTCCGTATGTAGAGGTGAGAGACTGGGGCTGCGCAGGCTGCGTCCCCGCCTTCCAGCCTCTCACCCCCTGCAATACCAGAGAAGACCGTGTTGGCCTGGAAGACATGTCTTCTGACGATCAGTTGTGGACGTTTGGTTGTTAGATTCTGAGATTTTGGAGCTGAAGAGGATAGCGGCTGGTCTTCAAGATGAGCTCGATGAGCTTAGGAGTATCGCGAGGAGGCGTGAGGCTGAGGTGTGGAGTGCTAGGAAGATATCTCGTCGTCGTTTTGATCGGTCTATGGTGTCTGGTGGATTGGGTTCGAGCCTTGTCAAGGAGCAGGGCGGCGAGGGTGGGCAGCAGCGAGAGCTTGACCTTGCGATCCGTATGCTGCACGAGATGGATATTAACATGAGGGAGTCGGAGGAGAGGTTTGAGCAGCTGTACAGGCAGCAGGCGGAGCAGGCGCGGGAATTTGTGGAGAGGAACAGGGCGGTGGAGGAGTCAAAGAGAGCTTTTACGGAAGAGGACCGTCGGGATCGGGTCAAGGAGGCGGAAGAGCTACTGAGAACCTGGGAGAAAGGCGCCCGGGAGATCTTCGACGACCGCAAGAGAGAAACCAACTCGGTTCGACAGCGGCTGACCGCCATTGAAAAGGCCCGAGAACCGGAACCGGAGCCGTCAGAAAAGCCCGCCGAGAGGAACTTGCCAAGCTCAGCGGAAGCGATCCGAGCAGGTCTCGATGTTCCGGTGCGGAGATCGCCAGAGGAGGTATCGATGAGCTCCGAGAACACACGCTGCTAGGCTTGATCGCTAAGAGTCACTTCGTCCAACCGTCTTATCAGATACTTGACAGGGATAAGTTTTGAAGTCAGCGCAGCCATTAAGTTGCATCAAAATCCGAAGACGGAGAGCGTAGGTTCCTCGTTAAAGTCTTCTCCGCAGTACGCCAGGAGCATCTTTGAAGGATGCCAGGCGAGGGAATTGAAGGCCAAGCCGACCTGGAGCTTGTGGACGAGCTTTCCGGTATCAGTCCCTGCGATATCGATGAAGCTCTCATCGACGCCATCGTAGCCCGAGGCGAGCAGGAGTCCGTCGTGGGAGAACACAGTGCACCTCACCGGAAACTCACAGCTTTCCAGGCTACGAATGCAGTAGTACTCGTCGACGTCCCACAGCGTCACAATCGCGTCTCCACCACCGATCGCAAACCGAGACGACCGCTTGTCAAAGTCAATGCACGTGCATCCAGATTGATGGGCTTGGATCTTCCTCTGCAGCTTTAAACTCGGCCAGCTGTTCACCGAAACCTAACAACAGGGATACAAAGATATCTCTTGAGTAAGCCGGTCGAAGCGTCCTAACAGCTGGGACCATTGCAGGCTTGTCGACCGCGAAGGCTGCAGGGGCCTTTAGGTCCCGCCTGCAATCTTCGCCATCGTTTTCCCTGCTTCACTCCCAGGCCTCGACGCTCTCCTTTGGGGAGAATGTTGAACGCGTCTGCATTCTCAGACCAGGTTTCGTTTGGAGAGAAGTCGGAATGGGGAGTAACTCACGCTTCCATCGCTGGTTGCAATTAGAAAGGAGTCTCCCGATGGACTCCACTTCATATCTTTAACATTCTCAACGACCTTGATCTGTCCCTGGTTGTCGCCGCTCCTGGGGTCAATAAAGTGAAGCGTATCGCTCTTATCTCTCACGCAGATGTGCTTTCCATCGGGACTGAACGCAATGATGTAGTTCTCCGCTCTCGTCTTGATCTCAAGGACGTCCGTCTTCTTCGATCTTAGATCCCAGATTCTCGCCTAGAGAGGTAGAAGCGCGGTCGTTTAGGGATGCAGGGCTGAGGGGGATCTTGGCGGGGCCCTCGCGGGACCCGGCTTCGAGGACGGCGGACAGGGCTTACTGTTTTGTCGGCGGAAGCGCTAGCAAGAATCTTTGGGTTGACTGGATCCCAAGCGATTTTGTTGACTGCTCCTGTGTGTTTTGAGAGTTCCTTTGACGAGGAGAAGGCGCGTGTAGTAGAGTTCGAGATCTGGTAGACGTCCCAGATTCTCAGCGTCTGATCAGAAGCGGCGCTCCCGATGTAGTACCCGTCGCAGGAGAAGGCGACATCGTTTATGCTCGTACGCCGATGTCCGTCCGACCGGTGGTGTCCGTCCAGCCGCACCGTCGACCTAGACTCCAGCCCGCCGTGCTTGATGTGCGATGTCATACCTCCCGCTTCAAAACCATTTCCTCAGGTGCGGGGGAAAACCAAAAACAAAAGATGCAACCACAGCTTCGATCCAAAAACAAAAGAAAAGAAACGGGCGAAGAAGTTTCTTCTTTCACAGATCTAGAGCACCGGTCCACTACTCCAACCCCTTCGCTCCTCACCGTTCCGATCCCCGATCCCCTCCAAACCTTCTCAATGCCTTTCGGAGCTTTTCTAGTACATCCATTCGACATGTACTAAGATCTTCACTACGTGTACTATAACGTGTAGTTCCATTCGATGTGTACTAATATTTAGTACGTGTACTATAGTACGTGATTTGTACAAACTGAATGAATGTGTTTATTAGGAGACTAAAAGAGACCGCGATGGAAGAGAGAGAGAGAGAGAGAGAGAGAGAGAGAGAGAGAGAGAGAGAGAGAGAGAGTACAGAAGGTGTACATCGCGAGACCTCCAACAACAAAGCAGCATTCATCAGCTACAACAAAACAATTCAAAACGTGTAAAGAGGGAGAGTTGGTCTGAGCGCTCACGGAGTTGTTCGACGCTCGTGTCCCCGCGGCTTGATGTGCTTCTACATCTTTTTCTGTTTCTTTTAGTGTAGCCCTCAGCAAATATGCTGGGAAATGGGCACGATGATCTAGTCCACTTTGACCATTCGGAACAAGCTTTTCTGTCCAAAGCAACTGAGGCTTTGTTTGTTTACTCAAAAAAAAGTCAACCCTCCCCACCCTCCCCCAGTTTCTTCCTTTTGATGGGGTCTGCGATCTGTCATCTGCACCACCGGGGCTAAGTCTTGTTGTATTTTAGAGCAGAAGTATAACGCGATTGTCCTCTACTGTTGCCAACCTCTTGAGCACCTCCTCCTGGCATAAATGCTTTCCTTTTACGCCATCAACTGTATTAACGTCACCCCTTTCATTCCGGAATTTTCGCTCGCAAATGGGGAACGCTCCCACCGCATTTCTCTACCAGTGACAACCACTCGGCCAACTATTCTTCGGTTAAATACTCCAAATTTATCCACGTCTCTCCCACACTCTGGTCTGCAGGCACAGAGAGGAAGGACGCTGTTACCGTGTCTGTCTACCTGCACAACCACTCGGCCATCTCCTCGCTGGATAAATGCTCTTTGAAGGAAGCAAAGGCGCGCGGAGCTGTGTTCATGCTTCACCAGCTCTCTGGCTCGTCGCGTGCAGCCGAACTCTCCTGGGTCGCGGTCGCTTGGGTTGTGCTACTTAGTTTCATTTCTGAAGTTGTACAAGAACACCATCGTCTGAGTGTAAGCCGCAGGGTTTTCTTCGCGCTGTTTACGAGCTGGTCATCTCCATCGCGACGGCGTTAGCGTCGGGATCCTGAGCTTCTCCACGGGAGCGCGTGCTGAAGAGCTCTCTACGAATCTCTGGTGTAATGCCGGAATGGAACTGCTTCCTCATCAGCAGCTTCAGCCTGTTCTTCTGCTCCCTGGTGATCACGGATTTGTACCTCTGAGCAAACGTCAGCAACGATCGATGCCAGAGCACAGGAAGCTGTCTTTCCTCCGACTCCATCTTCACAAAGTGATCAACGAGCCCGTCCACCACCTTATACGGCAGCGCATATTTCTTATCCAGCAGAACCCTAATAAATATTGACGTCGCACCCGAGTACCACATCGTCGACAGCCGCATCAACGCCGCCGCAGAGTGCAGCAGCGGAACAGACACCTTCGCCACCACCGATCCAAATATCGTCGCCTCGTGAAGCGTGCAACTCCCGTCCTCACACAACGGAAATATCACCCCCTTGAAAAACGCCTTCGGCTTGTACAGCGCCTTCTTCATCGCCTATTCCACCCCAAAAGACCACAACCAAAACGCTAAGCAAACAATACATAGAATACGCCCCGGGCCTCTTGGCCCGGCCTCTCTTGGCCCGGCCTAGCTTGGCCCGGGCAAGCTGTCCTCGGGCCATAGAGAGGGCCTGAGGCCAGAGAGGGGGTCCGAGGTAAAGAGGGGAGGAGTAGGGCTATTTCGCTTCTCTAAGTTGGTAAATGGGATCTGGAAGGGATTACCTGGTAGATGCTAAAGTGCAGTTTCTTATTTCGTTCGATGTCATCTCTTGCGCGTGGGAGGAGGACTTCATTGTAGAACTTCTGAGCCTGTTTTTCGTCTAGATTTGAGGCGAAGAGTCTTGTGGCGACGAAGACGGAGGCGGGGGACCACTCCATGGGGTTGGTGAGCCAGACGAGCCGCTCCCAGTTGGAGCAGTTTGGAATGACTTTGAACGCTTTGGGAACTTTTCCGGTAGTGTACTTCTTCATCACTTCGCCGACTCTGTTTTTTTTTTTTTTAACGGTTGGAGGGGGGAGAGCAGGAGAAGTAGCGCGTTCGGTTAGAGTGGATTTTTGGGTACTTTGGAGGCGGGTAGCATTGACCGGCTCACCCTCTATAAACTTCGACAACTTTGGCATGAGTAGGATCTTCCGGAGCAGGATTTTCCGCGTCGAGCCTTTTCCTTTCAGCCTCCTCGAACTTTTCCTGGATAATATCCGCGATGGTTCGGCCTTGGCCGGTCCTCATCCCAAACATTGCCAGGGCCCGCTCATCTTCTTCGGTAATCTGAGTCTCATCCAGGTAGTCAAATTCTTCCTCCTCAAACTCCTCCTCCTCAACCTCTTCCTCATCCTCCTCCTCATCAGACGAAAGGTCAAAAACAACCTTCTTCCCTCCACCCACCTCAGCGCCCTCCTCCTCCCCACTCCCCTCACTAACAAGCTGCGCCTTCGCCTGCTTCAGAACTTTCATAGTCATTGCAGCATCCAGTACCTCCTCCCTCCCATCCTCCTCATCAGAACCCTCCATACTTCTCTTCCTTCTCTTCTTATCCACTACCTCAACACCCTCATCCCCAAGTCCAGCACCGTGACCCTCACCCCTACCCCCAATCCTCCTCACCCTCTTCTTCAACTTCATCCTCAAACAAGTCAATCAAATCAACTCCTTCCAGTTCTCCCTCAAAAATATTCAACACTGTCCTTCCAACGGAGAAACCCAAAAGTTCGCATTCATTCACACCGTCTCTCCACCTCTCCCACCCCCAACCATCGCCAGCGCACCGGCCGTCGTCAAGGCTCTAATGCCGAAGCAAAGCGAAGGGAAGCAATAAGCAGCGGTTTCGCCGCTGCAAGGTCGGGCCAAGTGGCTGTTTTGATCAGCATTGGGAATGCTATGTAGGTGGGATGGTAGGTATAGGCAGCGGTAGCCGCCTAAGCGGCTGCCCTACATATACTCTCCTCCTCCCACAACCCAAACATGACCGTCGTCACTGGCTTCGTCAAGCTACCACTGCTGAGCCACCGCTGAGGGACGGCGTAAGCAGGTGGTAAGGGATGAATCCTGTTCGTGGAAGCCGACGGTTCACTGGCGGTTTTGATCAGTATTGGGAATGTGCCTGTAGGTGGGATGGTAGCTATATGCGGTGTTCGATGGCTAAGCAGCTGTCCTACACAGTCTCTCCTCCGGCCCCAACCCAAACATTGTCCCATCCACCTGGCGTCGTCAAGCTATCAATGCTGACGCAATGACAGGAAACAATTGGCTGAGGCTTCGCCGCTGCTGCAGTGATGAAGTGGGTTGGTGAAAGGCTACGGGTCACGGGCTGTTTTGATCAGTAGTGGGAAGGTGGTGTGGCTAGGATGGTAGGTTGAGGCAGCGGCGTCCGCTTAAGCCACTGCCTGCACACACGCTCTCCTCCTCTCCAAACCAAACATGACCATCGTCACGGGCTCTGGGCCGACTTTTAGCCGGAATAGAAGCAGTTGGGGGACGTACTGGAGCTTTCCTTGCCTGCCCGTTGGAATTGGTATTTAAGATCCCGAGTACGGATTTGATGATCTCAATACACCTCGGCAATCGAAACTAAACCGTTGGGCTTGGTTTTGCCGAGGGGAGAGGATATGTAGTCAGAGAACAGGTAGGAAACGGTTTTGTTCGTTGAAGTTCGTCAACAGGCCCGTATTTGGATGGCAACCATCCCATTCCCTACCTGTCCAGGGTTTGTTAGTCCCGTTAGCACAGTGGCTTCGCTAGAGTAGTACGTATTTTCCCCCGAAATCATCGCGAAAAAGGGAATATGCGGAACCGCTTCGAGGGAAGGGGTGTTGGCTTCGTGCTTGCGCGAAGGAAAGAGAAGAGCTGCTCTATTGCGTTGAAAGTGTCTTGGAGAGACAAATGGCTCGACTCCAACGGCTTCGAAGGAGCGTCGTGGCGATGAGAGATGATGCCTGGGCGACTTTTGAGGAGCACCGGCTATTTCTATCTGTTGCCGGATCCGTCCTGACTGCTTTGGGCGCACTGTATACGTACGAGCATAGGAGGTTCCAGCAGCATGAGCTTGAGAAGAAGATTGCTTCGTTGGAGGTTCGAAAGCCGTCATATTCTTTCCTCTTCTTTCAATCACGCCGGGCCACTCTCGTTGAAAAACTGTCCTTGTCTTGATTTCTAGGAAGAGCATCAGCACCACCATGCGAGCGGAAGGTTTCACAGGGTGAAGTTGATAACAAAGTTTGCCTTCCCGATGATAACGGTGGCAGGAATTGTCGGGTACGTTATTGGATTTAGAACAGGACACGCTGCCGGAGCAAGAAGGCAGGCGAGTGATGTCGTAGCCGGGAAGAAGGCACTTCAAAAGCTTGAAGGGGAGCAGTTACAGAGGTTAGTACGAAATACTCGGTTTGTCCTTCTCCAGTGTGTGTGTTTGATAACAAACCGCGAGCAACCCCCTATCCCCCGCAAAACAGGATACTTGTTGCAAAAGCTCGACTCCAACCTAATCAGATCCGAAAACGAGTACTCGAGAGACTCAGAAGTCGACGGAAGAAAGAGCCCGCTGGGAGCTCTCCAACCCTTCCAATGATTCCTGCGACATCTGCAAAGAAAGCCGCCCCATGAACTCCGAAGGATTTCCGGGCTTATCTCCGCTCCTCCACCTCTCTTCGCTTTCTTTGATGAGATCCTCAAGCTCCTGAGGATGGCGGCAGTCAGGAGATCTGAGGAAATCGTACAGCGAAGCGGTGGCTTTACGCCTTTCCTCCTCTCGCATCCCGGAAACGAGCAACTCGTAGCCCTGCCAGTCCGGGACGTATCCCCGCCTTACCATCTCGCAAAAGCTCGAGATGGCCTGGCTTGAGTTTCGCTGTAGTCGATGGATGCCAATGTCGACCTTGATAGAAGCGGTATGTGGAGTAAGATCGTCAGGGTTGGCGTCCACGCCTCGGAGGACGGGCATCGTACGTGTCCCCGCGCTACATACCCAGTAGGAACTCCTGTTGGGGGGGACTCCGTAGCGTTTCATTTCGGATAGAGTTGACCGGGCTTCCGCAAGTCTACGAAGCCTTGCATACACTGCAGCGAGCGAGCTGAAAAGGTCCGGCGTTGGATGCATTTGTCGACTCCTGAGGAACTCTTGAACGGCAAGAATCTCTCCTACCATGTTGTGTCTAGCATAGCCGTCTATCATGATACTTGCTGTCACCGCATCTGGCCTCTTAAAGGGACGAGACCTGGTCCACCTGCCAATTCGCGGTTGGGGAGCTCAGCCGTCGGTATTCCATTGAACAACCGTCTGCGCTGTTGATCAGTCGGTCCAAGCGCACCGGTCGAAGATTCTTGAGGCCGCGTCGAGTCCTTCCTGGCCGTTGTCCTTTGTGAGTCCGGATATCAGCGCATCCTGCGAGCTCCGTTCCGTTTCCACGCCAAATGTTTTGAGACTTCCCTCGTAGGTTCGAATAGCCGCTTTTAAATTGCCGCTTGCACAGTACGCGGTGATCAGTGCGTCCAGGTACGCTGGTGTCAATGTTTCGGTAAGCGTCTTGAGCACATTCCTCACGTGATGTACGTCTCCAAGACGGGCGTAAACGTTCAGAATTGCCTCGTTTACTCCATGAGTTAAATCGATCTTCTCGTCCCTTGCACGCAGGTATACGTCGCGAGCTTGCTCGAAGCAACCTACAGCGAGCAATCCGATCCTTAGACACCACGGACTGCCGCAGTGGCTTTTCGCACGCGAGTCCCTCGAATGGAGTTGGGAGGCATTTACCAAACGACGCCAGGGAACGAATACCTGCTTCGTACAGTTCCGACTTTTGCAAAGACCACGTCTTCTCGCCGACGTCGCTGACAAGCTCCTTGAACGCTCCAAAATGCTTCCTCCGCAAGTACATTTTCATGAGGCTTTGCAACCCAGCGGATTTCGTCGGGACTCCGCGCTTCCGTGCTAGCTCAAGGACACTCTCGGCCTGATTGAGGTCGTTCATTTCTTCGAAAGCCTCGAGGAGCACGCGGTACACATGACTCGGCGTTTTCGTTCCTATCAACGGAACGACCATTCAGAAAACGCAACCAGGTTCGGACAGCTTTTTTGACCAGGTCTTGACGACAGGTTGGTCTACTTTTCGGGCACCTCGAGAGCTCATAAAGTCGAGAACCTTGAGACACGCGTCAACGTTCCTCGCTTCCGCGTACGCGCAGGCGACCTCCTCGAAAAAGATCGTATTGGTCGGAATCTTGCCATCGATCCCATCATGGCATAGCCTGTCCAACTCTTGGAGCTGTCCATACCTACTGAGCACCGATACCACGAGAGCCATGGTCTGTCCACACGGTGGGGAAAGGGTGGAGTGGATTCTGAACGCCTCGATAAACCCATAGATCTGTTAAGTTCCAGTATTCGTTAAGATACTTGCTCTAAGCTGCAGTTGCTTGGCTTGCGTAGTTGTTCCTACATCACCGTCCCGTACGAACGCAACATACACTGTTTGCCACATCTTCAGAGTTGGAGGGACTCCATAATGGTCCTTGTAGGTTCTAACATGCGTCAGAAGCCTGCGCGGCTTCTCTAAGCCGGAGTGGGCCTCGACGATGTCCTCCATCTCGTTTGTCGACAGCGTTCTTCCTCGACGTTCAGATTCTTCAACGCTCTTTCGCAACCTCCGCACTGCCACCAACTTGTCATGGCGCATCGAATCACTGAGGAAGCTTCTCGTTCCAGTCCTCTCCGGAGATCTCAGTGCGTGCTTCATCCAGAGTGACATACGATGGCTCATCTTGAAAAGGTCGGATTCTCGCTCAAAAACTACAAAGGCGGGGAAAGATAGATGCTACTAGGTCCTGTGCAGCTAAAAGCCTGGAGATCTCTCAGCCGCTCCCAAACGCTCTATGTATCACTAGCCAAGATTTCTCCCTTCTTCAACACTCCCCACGAACGAAGACCCCGTTTTCCTCACGTTTTGGCCGGATCGATCAGCAAGGCGTCTCTCGTCATTCCTATTGACATAAAACGTTTCGCAATCATTCGTCAGGTATCTAGACCCTGCAAAATCATTCACCATTCAATAAACAGGGGAGGATGCGACTTGTTAGTCGCGAGTTGTGATTGGCTGATCAACACGAACGTTCAGGGGTCATCTTGGCCCTGGTAAAAGTTTTCGTAATTTAGCTGTGCTTCGGTACCATAGGCCACCCGGATTTCGAAACGATGATTGGCCAAATTGTCGATGACGGGTAACGCTTTAACTGGAGAGCTCCCTAGTGGAGCGCCTAGAGAGAGGTTAAGGTGTCGATCAACGGGTTACGAAAACCCTAGTAGGTTGGACACATACGGTTTTTTTTGATACATTCCACGCGCCTGCCTGATCAAGTCGAACGAGAACCTGTGGCACGATCCGGCACCGCACCGGGCGTGACCTACTTGAGTGGAATTGGCCTGCAAGTCCAGAGCGGCCCTCCCCGGCAACTGATCGGTCTGCTTCCGCAGTCGACTTAAACCGTCTCGACGCATAAATGACACAAACGTGTCGTCGTGGTGGTCTCATACTTGGACTCCCTGCATACTTCCGGCCGTTTGGGCCGTATAGGTGGCCTCGCAAGACATGGCTGGCCTTTTCAAAAAGGACGGGAGAGTTTCCCAAGGATCAGGCCAGTTTTTTCAGAGTGAAAACTACCCTAGTGCGACGCCATCGTCCATGGTGGAGGTGCCGCCCACCACGTAGGTCGAGCAAAATGTCAACGAGTACCACGACGCCTTGTCCGACCCGGAAGATTTCATCCCTGGCGCCTTGAGGCGTATGGAAGCCTAACTGGGTCACAAACCTTGCGGAATCTGTGCAGCCACTTGGTAATAGGCCCAAAGCGACTGCATGGATCGACGGCTTCCTTGAATTGAACCACCGCGTGGTGCTTTGGTGGCCGGATCGCTCTCAGAACCAGTGCCCTAGATTCAAACCTTGCACAAAAGATGGGGTCGTTCACCCTCTAGTGATTCTCCATATGAGAGGTGAAATAAAGGCATCGGATCCAGAACGAAAGTCTCAGCAACCCGATCAGAGACTCTGAGTTGAATAGATCCAATTCTCGAGCCATCAAACGTTTGGGTGTTACACTATGATAAGCAGCTGCGGAATAATGGCTGCGGGCTCGTCCCTGCTTATTAACTCCTGAACTAGAGCTTTCTTTTTGTAGTTTCATGAAAGATACGATCTGTTCTCGTCTCATATGTAGCCTTCCAGCTGCATCGAGAACGAAGTGATCAGGAGATCTATCTCGGCTGGGAAACACGATTTGACTCAGGATTGCCCCGGTCAGACGTGACTCGCTCGTCTGTCACGCAAGAAGTTGATCTTCTTTTGTTGCAATGGACGAACAACGTACGATATTGTATGGAACTAGCAATTTCCCTCTCCAAGAGATCCGCGTACGACCTGCAGCGCAACAAGGAGATGTGGCTGCCGATGTCAACTAAAGCAATTCTACGGAAAAAGCCCACCCAAGGCCAGTTCTCTGTTGGAAACCGGAGATGTCATTCACAATGATCTTATCGGAATTGAAAATCGCCCATACCCCACAAGCTCAGGTTCTTGCAGAAAGCGGCTGAAAAAAAATAGCAGACAATAAATAGCTCCTTATTACATGTGGAGGGATCCAAAAAATCTCAGTCGCTTGCTAGAAAAATCCAAGCTCACTTAACCGGTGAACAGATTTTATCGTTCTCCACCACCCCCACCTCCACTAGAGGGTAGACAAAACATAACAACTCAATTTACGCGCGCTATCCCTGCGATAATTTATCGGAGTTATGGCCGGCATATCTTTCAAAAAAAACTAATCATAGGGGGAGGGAGGGGGAATGCCGCTCGCACAAGTGTGCCCATAACGAACAACATGAAACCAAAATCGAATCGGAGCTGCCTCGATCAACTTCGGCTACTGAGTCCCCCAGGATGGATTACAGACCTCCTGGTCTCGGACGCAGCCACCTAGTTCTCAGAATATGTGGATCTCGCTATCACTTGCCCAGTGCCAACTACCTATCTTCCATCCGCCGCCCGTCAGCGACAGAAGGGACGACGGTACGTCGAGAGCATGCCCAGCCTCGCCCTGCGCCGAGGAAAGGATGCAAAGGTTTCAGCCTTTCATCGTGGAGCTTGGAGTGGGTTGAAATATGTCTACTGACCATCCCGGTTCAGGCTCGCTTTTTGCCGATATTTCTAAGCTAGCCGAGGCTCAATACCACCGCCTTGGCTTGCAAGCTTTTGTTCTACCGTACTGACTCAAATGACCCCCAAATCTCCCCCACCCCACCCCGGAACCCTGCGTAACGCTTGAGGCTATGCTTTCTTCTACGCTCACACAGTCATGCTCAATTCTCCTCTCACGCCGCCTACCACTGCCGCTCGTCTCCGCGGCATGGGAGGCCACCTCTCGCACTTGTGGTTAACCACTCTACCGTCGTCATTGAGTCATCGTCTCGATGCTTTCCAGTTCCGTTCTGCCGCACGGATCTATCTCGGTTTGCCACAGGCTCCGTGGCACTCTAATCGGCCGTCTTTCTGTCAGGGATGTGAGAGCCGGATTGACGCTTGTGGCTACCACTTCCTGGGTTCCTGCGGACTGTTGCGAGGTCTCCGTACGAGGCGTCACACTCGCCTCAAGTACATCCTCAGCGAATTTTTGACTCGGATAGGGCATACGGTTGAGGTTGAGTCGGAACTGCCCAGATCAATCTCGGACTCTGCACCGCCCCGTTGTATAGCCGATCTCCTCGTCTCTGACGCTGCTGCCAGACGCTCAACATATGTGGACCTTGCGATTACCTGCCCCGTGGCCAGCGCCCACCTCACCGCAGCCGCCCGCCGCCGGGGGGCCGCGGCTTCAGCCCTTCGAAGAGTTAAGGAACGACGGTATGCTGAGAGCATGGCCAGTCTGCCTTGCGCTGAGGGTCGCTCTCACCGGTTCCAGCCATTCATTGTGGAAAGCTTTGGTCACGTCGATAAGTCGGGTTTAGAGTGGTTGCGGAAATGTTTTGCTGAGCATCCTACTGAATATTTGGCGCTCTTGAGGCGTTTAAGTGTCTCCCTTTGGCGATATTCCAGCGACATGCTTTCCGAGGCGCGCCATCGGCGCCTGGGGTTGCATACTTCCCTCCCTAGTTATTAGTTCATCTTCACGCCTTGCGTAGCGCTTCAGGCTATGCTAGTAAAGTCCAGTAAAGTCCAGTAAAGTCAAGTAAACGGCATCAAAACCACCTCATCCCGCCCCGTCACCCTGAACTACTTTTGGTCGGTAAGGCTAACCACCAAAAACAATCCAGCCATAAACAATAGAAAAACAATTTGCACTCAAAAATATGTTTGCATTTTATTATACATTTTTATTATACCAAATCAAAAGGTCCAAAATTAGCAATCCAAACCTCCACGCCAAAACACATTCTTGCAAATGTGGACGTTATTACACATAAATTGATCCTCAGATAGTATGCTAGTACGAGATAATTCTAATAAAAACAATATTTCATTTTTGTACTATGTACAAACGATAGTATTGTCTTCCAATAATAGCAATTGTCAAGAAAAAAATTCATTAAAAAAACTTACAGTATAGCGTTTATTTATTGTTCTATTCTTGTTCCTCTTTTTGACAAAATTTGGTCGCCTGGGTGTGCGTCCAGCGTTCCTGAATTCAGTGGGCGATTTGAGTGCGTAGTTGTGTTTGGCCTCTTGTGGGAAGGTTCAGGGGGCGCAGATTTGTCGGCATACGCGGCTTAACCGTTTACTGGTCCGCTGCCTTTGTTCTTGGGAGCTCGGCACGGACGGGGAAGTGGAGTGTGGGAGTCCCTCTGACAGTCGGCAGTGGCTGATGAGGGTGGCCCGGTTGTGCGTGGGGGTGGCGGACCTGATGGTGACAGATCTGAGTGCCTGTCGAAGTGAGTATATCTAAATTTCTCTTCATTTTCCCTAGACGATCAGGGTACACCTTCCTAACTCCGCTCGGCGCCGTGGAGCTGCAGCTCGGGTCAATGCGGCAAAATTGAAAGAACCTCAGTACGCTGCGGCGATGTTACACACCACGCGACTCGGCATTGTCAGATCGGCTTGTTCCACTTCATCATCGAGTGCTTTGGCTTGGTTGATAGTGTAGGTTCTACACTTCGCTTCGTGCTCCCCATTCGGTAGCGGGCAAGGTCGTTCGCATAGCCTCCTCACGCAGCTGTTTTCGGTCCTTGCTCTGGTTAACCGGAAAACCAACAACCCCGGGTGGATGTCCTACGAGTGGAACAGGGGAATCGCAACTGTGTGACTACTAAATATATCTTACCGTGCCAAACGCTTCCTTTATAGTTTGGAAAGCACGTCACCATCAGCGTCTTCCTCACCACCAGCTCGCGAGCGCAGAACGTTAAACAAATGGCTGTAACAAAACGGTCGCCAAAAATAGAAGTAGAAATTCCGATCAAAATTCTAACTAGGGTATTTTATACCAAAAAATCCAAAAATTGGCCCCAGAAAATAGCACTGATTGATTATAAAAATTTCCAATTTTGACAGCCTGTCAAATTCCATCGCGGTTTACATTTGAAATGCAACGAGATCCCCATATGCTTCCAATCCAGTTTGGGCATGTGAAGTACAAAAATAAACATTATATGATAAAATCAATTCCAAATCGATGGTAAGTTGCTCAAGGAGATATAGTTTATCTACCCTAAGGGTAACCAACAAGAACCGTCGGATAATATCTAATTATGAATATATTAGTAACGATTACTTTAGATATTATGCATTCTTTTCTTAGGGGGTACGGGAGAATGTTATGGTATAGGGGGGGAATTACTGATATTTGACGAGGAGAGTGGAGGGGGGTGAAGATATGATTAAGTGGGAGGCGATTATGTATTTTTTATTACATATTAAATCGGAGTATTGAGAATTGCTGTGTAAGTTTTTTTTACCCCTTAGTGTGTTGTACAGTGACGAACAGTCCGCCCCGACTGGAAAAAAAAAAAAAGTTAGAAAATTTGTTTGGCCAGAGTTTTTTGATCTTTTTTTTTTTTGGTGCAATTGGTGTCCTGATGTACAGCCCACGTGAAAGCGGGGAAAAAATGATCTCGTTTTGAGGTCTACATAAGGAGTTGGTTTGGAGGTTTGGGAGGTGGTAGTAGTTCTTGGGGGGGAGGGAAGGTGGTGGTAGTGGTAGGGGTAACGTGTAGGGTGTTTTTTTTTCTGGTTGGTAGGGAGATAATCAGGTATTTGTTGCTTTTGTTTAGATTGATTGGGGAGGTTAAGTGGAAGTAGAAGGAGTACATGTATATATAAACTGTGTGTAGGTGTTAGGTGAGGTTTTCGTAGGTGGGGGAGAGTTGGCCGAGGATGATTGTGACAAGCAACGAATCGATTATGATGATGCAGGAGCGTGAATGGGATTTTGAGTTGATCATGGTTGGAGAAGATTCTGATAGGGAAGAAAGGGATGATTTTGAGGACGAGGAGGAGGTGCGGTTGAGGAGGATGCGGGCGCAGATGAGAATGGCGAAGGAGAGGGCCTACGCGCAGAAAAAGAGGATGAGGCTTAAGCGACAGATTCAGAGGCGTGTGAGGATGGCTAATGCGGAATTGGAGGAGGCGAGAACGAGCATGGAAGAAAGGCATGAACACTTTGTTAGCCTGACTGAGGCCTTGTCTTTGGAGAGCTCGTTGTATGATGCGTCAAGCTTCAATTCCGAACTGTTGCTGCCAAAGTTTGCATTGCTTAGTGGTGAGAGCTTAGTGGACTCTCCCACAAGCTCAATTGACTGTCCGACAACCAAGCGTGTAACTTTTAGCACCGAGCTGGAGGTATTTACGGACTAGTCTTCACGACTGGATATGCCCCTAACAGACAGACTTAGGAAAAGGAAAACCTACCCAATTTGCACAGGAAATAAATTAATCAATATAAGTAACAAGCATAACAGTCTCTATAGAAGTGCCAGCAGAGCTGGAATTCCAGATTATTCCAGAGGCGCTGGTTGAAAGACGTTGCAGACATCTCACAAGGC
The DNA here is from genome assembly GCA_029953675.1 of Rhodosorus marinus. NCBI lineage: Eukaryota > Rhodophyta > Stylonematophyceae > Stylonematales > Stylonemataceae > Rhodosorus > Rhodosorus marinus. Next base: position 170,035 of record JAMWBK010000013.1, read on the forward strand.
CCCTTGGGGGCAAGCGCAGGAACCCATCACACCAACCCAGACTATTTCTTAGAAATGCATTGATGTAGTTTTGCTTTTACTTCTTGCGTTACAGGCCTCCAATCCGGAAGGCTGACGGCGTGAAGCCAGACTGCGTTAATTCCATAGACACTCTTGTCAAGCGAGTGAGAGGGCCACCTCCACCGGCCAAGCTTTTTTTTTTATTACATCCTCCCTGTGGGCTTCCCCCTTCTATAGTCGTGTCGTAAAATAGACTTGGGATGTTCGATTGCCGGATATAGCTGCCCACGAAGCCTTAGCTCCTTTTATACGATCACGGCAGCGGGAAGTTCCTGAAATAGTACTCTGAATTCGATGGAGCCCAACTTAATCGAGATTCTCCAATACGCGACAGGTAAAGAGCTTAGATCTGGGTCATGTCACAGCTGAAAGCAGACAACATATGCGTCGTTTGATTTGATATGCCGTGTCGCCCACCCATGGCTTAGCACGGAAGCGAAACGAATCCGCTAACCTAAAGCATTAAATATCCTGAGGGTCGTCCTATCAAGTAATGCGAATAAAATTAAATAGAAACGATGCAGCTTCGAAAATACTTTTTTTACTCAGCACAATTTTCAGCTTTTATATGAAAAATAATGGAGGTAGTCTACGTTAAACCAATCGTAGTCTATTTAAAACGTGTATGTTACAAAATATATTTTAAACAATCTATGTTACCCAATTAAATGTGCTTAGGTGTTTTGGCGGTGTAGAAAAAAGTAAATTTCAAGTTCATCTTCAGAGCCTTGGGCCTTTCGCGGGTCGTTGCTTGGCTGCTCTGGACGTAGGGATGCTGTGATTGATTCAGGTGATTTTCTCTGGTAAGCTTTTCCAAGCGGACGTGTCAGTCAGATTTCATTGTACATCGATTCATGCAATCTACAGTACACAGGGATCGGGCCGTGTCACATGCTCCCGGTCCCCTAGGAGAAAATAAATACGACGAGCATCCTGATTAGGAGGCGTTCTCTTGCACAATGTTGCTCAGCGTCCGATTCTTGCCTCCGACCAGAAGCTCGCATGATCCGACCGCAGCATCGGTCGACGGGGATGGTACCGAAAACTCTGGAACCGTTGTTGCGGATGTCATCAAAGACTTCTCTTCGAGCACGCTTATCAGGCGCGAGAGGAACGAACAGCCTCCCTTCAAGGTCGACGATGAACCCACAATGATCAATTTCGCGCGAGCCCGGGTTAGTGCGACGTTTATCCTTCTCCAGTCGCGAAGAAGGTCTCCCACCCTGAAACAAGTAAAGGGCCAGCGCCAGATCCCGTCACAGTTAGCAGATGTGAAAGCAGTACTAAGATATCAAGGCTACAAGTAGATGCCTCGCAGCGTACGTACTTCATTTGCGGATTGCTCCGGACAAAGCTTATAATAATACATTTCCGATCGCAGCCTTGAAACTGGTCAATCGTCCGGACGTCAACACCCGACGCGAGGCCGCCCAAAACTGAGTTCGCGGCCTTCTTCAGCTTGGATATCTGTGCCCGATAGGGAGAAACTACGCCAACATCCTTTAGCTCAACCCCTCGCATCTTCAGTGAGGCACAGACTCCCATGACAAGTCCAACCTCGACCGAGTTGGACCTGGATGCTATGACAGTGGAGGCTGGAAGGAATAAAGGAGCGCGAGCGTTCTGTCAGTCGAAGATCATTATCCACGTTGCCGAAGCGGATAGAGCAAACTTACCACCCGCACTGGGCATTCGGTCCTCCAGCCCGTTCACAGTATCAGTGTCGATGAACACAACTCGATTTTCAGGGAGTAAAACCCTCCGTAGCCAGGGAACACTCTCCCCAGCACCAAATATAACCTTATTAAACTCCGACTGCGCGAGAAGCTCTTTGTCAACCTTGGACACGTCGAGGGTCTGATTCGCAACGGATGAGTTCCCACAGAGCATTGCTCCGTCGTAGACTAGTCTGTTGCTCAGCTGCATGATGTCCTCGGCCATTCGATACTGATAGTTGAGCGTGGACACGGCGCTAGGATGAGCGTCACAGAGGCGCTTAAAGAGACTATCGTTGGCGGTATCCGAGTTCCCAGGGCACTTCGTCAGGGGCGGTAACTGGAAATGGTCGCCAACAAGCACGAACTTGGACTTGCAAAACCTGCATTCCGCGAGCCGGAACAAGCAACCACAACGGATGAGCAATCAGGAAAGTGGTCAGGGAGGTATTCCCAAGCCAAGCATGAAGTTCCCTTCGGGAGCTGTCTACATGGAGCTCCACATGGCCAGGCATTGAATGTGACTACTCACAAAAGCGGTCCAAGAGAGAACGGGAGAGATACTTGTCCCGCTTCGTCAACGACGACGGTATCAAACCGCCTACGACGAAATACCGGGTGCCTAATACCCATGCACGAGCACGCGATGATCTTTGGCGTCTCAACTTGCGCAGCGTACTCCTCTAGAGTCTCCACGGGCTCTTCTATATTCCTGTGCAATCGTGGGTCAATCTTCGGAAAAGGGAAAAATTGGGATACCGAAAAAAAGAGTCAACTTCTGCAGAATACCTTGGACCCGTTCGACCATGCAAGAGCTCCGTTGGGGATTGACTACCTGACTCTGACGCCCAAGTCGCAAGAAGCGCTTCTCGCCGCTCTGCAAGAGACGAACCAGGACGTTATCCACTGAAGCGTGGGTGAAGCCCACCAGGAGAACACTCTCCCCAGCAGCCACGCATCTCTTGATCAGCGCAACAATCGCATCGGTCTTCCCTGTTCCAGGCATTCCAAGGAGGAGGCTGTAGTCCTTCGCGGCCTCGGTTCTATGTATCGCGGCCTGTTGGGCGGGGTTCAATGCCTGGAGTTGTGATGAGTCAAGGCTTTTCGTAGTCTCTGACGGGGTCAAAGCGAATACTGGCGCTCTTAGATCCACGATGAGGCTACGCAGTTTGCTGCAAAATTCAAATCTATGAGGGAGAAATAGGTTCTCCAGGTTGTCCTTTGCGAGGTAAAACCCGCTAGATAACTCGTCCTTGTCAATTCTCCAAGCCATTCTAGCAGCAGAGTTGCCCTGTCCAAGCCATTGCCTCCTCCGCGCAATATCCCATACTTCATCGTGGCTTTCGACAGAGACAAACTCCTTCCACAGCTGACGCACAAAGCCCGACCCGAGCGCGGTGTGCAAATGGCCACCTGCCAGAGTAATCGGAAATTACGGTCAGCGAAAACACGGATGAATAACTAAAAGAGTTCGCCCATAAATCGCGGGAAAGCCGGACTCGTACAAGATCACACGCATAAGCTTCAAGATGGTGTGGTTTACGCGCTTTGCTATGCCGTAGGTCAAACTGGGATTCTAAGAACAATCGTGACTTACTTGATTGGCCATGCTCCTGGGTAAGGAGAGAAACCACCACATGGTCCCCAACCTCAATGCCTCTATTCGTGAGAGGAATGCTTGAGTCCTGATCGCGCCTCTGGAACGTTAGTGGTTGCCCTGAACCTCCTTGCCCGTTTTCACCTGCCGCCTGGGATCCGAAAGAACCGAGCTACTCCTTCAATCCCACTGATTTTCAACAGTCTGCGTAAAGCGCCACCACCTATTCAACAGGTTTTTGCTTTCGCAGCGACCAGCCATGGATTGATATGCCGTACCTTCTCGCAAAGCATCAAGTTTCCCAGGCAGTTGCCATCACGTTCTCTGTCCTCGGCCATCATCGTCCAAATTTCCTTTCGAGACCTCTCGGCATGCCGTTCTTCGCCCGCGATCTTTGTCCTCCACAGCTTGTAGAACTCCGCGTGCTCCCGCAAGATATGAGCAGTCTTCTCATTGTAGATAGCAGCTCCGGGTCCTACGCTTCCATTTGTAGATGGTGGTGCTCGGCCCTCGAGGAGTCTATTCTGGATGACGCAGTTATCTACGGCGAAGCAAGACTTGCAGAGGTTCTCGTATCCTCGCAGGATGGGTGGGAGATCTATTTCACCCTCGGCGATCGCCTCCTGCGTCGTATACTTGGCGAGTTGATTCCTTTGAGTGACTAGCCCCACTAGCTCTGGTCGCTTCGACGCCACCAGTATAGAGTGTTCACCATCCTGACTCTCATTTTCCTTTCCAGCAGTCTTGTTGTTACCACTTATGTACGTAAGTATGCCCTGGTTGACGGAGGAATCGTAGCGCTCTGAGAGCAAAAGCGAATAAATCAACAGCTGTGCTGTGTGGTAGACTTTTCTCCCGCTGCCAACCCGCCCCGTTTTAAACTCCAAAGCCGCAAAGGATTCCGCTTCATCATCGACCCGGATCTGAGGCGGGTAGAATGGATCCAGTGGAGAGAGTTTTTAGGTCAGCGCTTATGCGCACAAAGCGACAAGTTGAAGGTTCCCTCGCTGGGACCGATTCCATAGCGCACTAAGGCGGTGCGGGGTAGGACTCACCTTTAACGTAGCATCAATTTTGCCTTTCAAGCCAAAGACGGGACTCCATATGCTTTCTTCAATCGCCAGGACTGAATTGACTCCCAGTCTACGGTTCGACTTACCAGAACTGATGGCCTTGGAACCGTACAGATAAGAGTCCACAAATTGCAGAATGCCCTTGATAGTACTTTGCAGGAACTCTGAAGCCTCAGCTTTCCTCATGTCAGCTCCATACAAGCCCGAGATGTTTTCGTGTAGAATCAAGCCCACTGCATCTTCTCGTTTCAATGATACACAGAAATTGACGACCATTTGGGATACTGTTAGCACAGGAACCTGAAGGTGGGATATGTGCAATTTGGGCGACTTCGCTCTCACCATACAAGCATCGCTTCATGTCCTCTCTGCGATCGACATACGATGGTGCAATCGTGAGTGCCTTCTGGAACAGACAATGCGCTAAAGAACCTCTCAACGCTGCTTTCGATTCGTAGCCATGAACAGCCTTGTTCCGATCCATAAGCACAGACTTGCGGACACACGGAAACGATGAAGCTATTGTTGTGCCATTCAGAAGAACATCCGGATGCACAATGAGTAGATTTTGATCCTTATCGACTACAATATCCGCCGGGGGTGTCGGTCCACTAGCCAGTTTGCCATTCTGCACAAATACAATACGCAAGATTGTGCCAACGTCCACTTCCGTCTCGCACCACTGATCACATAAAACAACTCGGACTACCTCCTGCTGACCGTTTTCAGTCGCTCCGGAGACCCACAGCGAAGTGTTCGATGCACTTCGCTCCAGGTCCCGAACCACAAGCCTTTCTGTGCAAAACGATGACGATCTCTTTTCTGCTGGAGCTCTGTTCACTTCAAAGTCCTGGACCAGCTCCAGAAGCGCCTCATCAAACAAATCCTCACCAGGCTCTTCTTTCTGCGTGGATACCAGTTGCAGATCAGGAAGATTTTCCTTTCCATGAGAACTGAACTGACGATCATCAGCTTGGCTCGAAGTTCTTGCCGAGTCTTCTGGCAAGACTTTCAGGTCCTCGGTCTTCGCATTCAATTGGAACGTCTTCTTGTGCAGTTGGTTAATTTGAGAAATGGTGTCCTGAATTGGAGTACAGTCCCTGAACGAAGCAGCCGCCCTGACTGGCCTGTCCTCTTCCGACCTAAACGCGGTCAACAACGGGAAGCATTTAGGACAAAGGAGTGTGGCTTCAAAGAGTTCCAGGAGCTTATCTATTGCCCGACTGCTCGATGCCCTCTGTATTCCTCGACTACCCGAAACAGTCCTGAATCTCGTAGACCTGATCTGAGCGCTAGGAAGGCACGTTACGCTTGACTTGCCAGTGCCACAACGTACCTAGAAGTGGAAAGACTGTCCCCATTATCGTCGCTCCTCTTCGTCTTCTTGGAAAGCATCCATGCGTCCAACAGGTTTTCCGGAGACGCTCCGCTTCTCTCGAGATCCTCAGTAGGACCGATCTTTCTCTTCTGCTTTGCTGGAGTTATTCCAGCTCCACGTCTACCAGGTCCATGCTGCCCAGCTGAACGCGAATTTCTTTTTTCTCGCTTGTAGACTATTCTTTGGCTAGGCAGGACCCCATTCTGATGATCTAAATCGTCCTCTTCAAACTCGATATCCGACCTTCTCTCAGTCGCCGCTGGTTCCGGGACTGAGTTCGTCGCCTCAGCTGGACGTTTCGACCCTCGAATTGTTAGAAAGCGTTTCATAACTTAACGGTTTTTCAGAAACGACCTTTGAACGCTCATGGCATCCTGGATCCCCGAGGAGCACTCTAAACTCCTCATCACCCTACTAAGGAAAAAAAAACACACACAGCCCCGAAAAAGCAGGGGGGTATCGGGACAAAACCTATACGCAAACCAAACCAAAAAGAAGTTCAACCTAACCAACAAGTCCTGAAATACTTGTTCCGAAGAGCGTTCAAGAACATCCTCTCCGAGTCTTTCCAACAGTAGCACCCGAACCCCCGAACCTCCTCCCACCCCCCCATTCCTTGCGCCTGTTTTTTATACCCCTCTCCAAACCCCCCAGAGTCTCACATCCATCCCAGATTTGAAACTCCTCTATAATGAAAACTAACTTTACCCCCTCCTTTTTGTCAATACATGAAATTCATTGTAGACTAATTTATTTCATTTATTCCTTATATTGAAATTTATACGATTGCCGCTACCCCTGCAAAACGTTTGTTCGTAATCGAACTCTTGTAATTTACTTTATTTTACAACGTGACGTTGGACGAAGATCAACGGAAAAAATTGTCGGGCCGAAGAGTTTCGATGCATACCAATTTGCTTTGGCCCAAATGGATTGAAATTAGTCAAAATAGGTATAAATGATTGAACTTGATGAGTAAATTTTGATCAGAGGGAGCAGCAGCGAGTCCTGTTGGAGCTGGACATGTTCGACCAGTTTGCAGGGTAACAACGAGGGGAAAACTCGGAGATACTGGATGGATACCGTGAAAAAGTATACTGTGAACGTTTGACGAGCACGGATCGAAGGCTGTGGACTTTTTTTAGGATGTTGTCATCGGATTGGACGGGCAAGATCGCTGAGATTTCGCGCTGTGGGCTTGAGAGCTTCGCGAGCTGCGATGCGAGCACTTTTTGACTGTGAGTCAGGAAAACAGAGAAAATTCTTTTGCGTTGCGTGTAGCAGAGAAAGAGAGCTACAAGGTATAGTCCGGGCTCTGTATGGTTCTGTCAAGGTTCTAACGAGGAATCGAGCAGTACACTCGAGTTGTCTACTTTTGAGAAAGTTGTCGACAATTTTGCATATCTATGGTATCGTTGCATCCAACGCTGCATACTCAGTGTTTCGTTAACTGAATTATCAAGAATTCGCGAAAATGAACCCCGGGGAGCCCAGGAAGTGTTCGTTGAAGCTATAGAAGGGAACAAGTAGGCTAAAACGAATCATCGGACCACATGACTCTGACGAGGTCCTAAAAAAAGGGAAATGATCGAGAGCTTTGTATCTGGGTCAGCCCCGTTTGATGAACGCTGTCTCTTGACATTTTATTCGGTATCCATGTCCTTGTTAGAACTTTGTTTGAATCATTTGGTCCCCCGACTGCGTTGCAGCTTCATATCTCTGTTGCTAGCCCGAATACAGCACTCATTGACTGTCGCAAAGTCCACATATCTCAGGTTATGAAACTAGCTGCTTGATGAATCTCTGAGAATGCGTCGTTGGGTGCAACCCTGAACGCTTTACTAAATCGTTAACGCGCTCCCCATGAAGTATCCGTAAACATCTTAACACCTCCCGCCAGATTTTTATTGTTTTTTCCGTGCGGTGGTAAGCTGGAGGCTCGGTGAATCCCAAGCAAGTTCTCAAAGCTGTACTTGCTCCAGGTCGGGAGATATCCGACGTGCTATATCACGGCACGCCGCTTCTTCGCGTCCTCAGCGTTTGTCTTGCCTGCTGCTCAGATTAGACTGAGCTACCCATGCAGCATTTTTTGTCTTGACTACAATGATGATGTCCTACTGGTCAAGCTGTCCTGAAAGGCACTGGTCTTGACTTTTGCATTTTAGTCATGCCCTGGACATACTGTGGTCTACCACGTCCGCCGCGAAGCTGCGCGTCACGAGAGCGTAATTGTCGATGACACAATATTGGAAAGGACTTCAAGAGTGCTGCTTGAGAGAATGCGTGGACTTGCTGCGAAGCTCTGGGCGGAATTTTGCAAAGTCCCTTCTCCCAATGCTCGCGTAGAAGCGCGAAGAGTTACTGAAACCAGCACTTGCCAGATCCTTGGCGCGTCAGTCCTGAAGGTACAGAACAACCGCATCCCGACGCCTCAGAGCTCCATGCTTTGGTGGTCTGAAAGACCATGCTGCGCGTAGATGTTTCATCCATCTTCATTGACTTAGTTATAGCTAGCACATTGGTAAGATAAAGGCCCGTTTCGTAATCATAGATCTAAAATAATCGCCGCTTAGACGATTGTCCCAGATGCACTTGCAACACGAGGCCACAAGTCGGCGCACTCCTTCGCAACCGGACCAGTGATGGCAGATCCTTTCATTTCTCCTTTTGGATTCACGATGACCCCCGCATTATCTAATTTGAACGTGAAGTGGCAAGAACAACAAACGGAGAAACTTAAGTTGACAACTCTCATACACGCGCTTCCAACTCCGAAAAGCTATATAAGCCAAACTCAGTCCCGAAAGATGGAAAGATCACAGAATGGAATGTATGTGTTACATTCCTCAACGTTGGATTGAAAGAGATCATCCTCGTTCACCAAAATACCCCAAAAAGCAGCCGCAGCAATGAAAGACATTTTCTTACCTTCAAAACCTATGAAAATACCGTCCTTTCTCCTCCACTTCTTCTTCTGTCTTATGATAACAGCTTGTAACACCTTCTTCCTGAGCTCTGGCTTTCCCTTCTTCACGGTGGCCAAAACCATATCACCAGGTCCTCCAGACGGAAGCCGGTTCAACCGACCCTTAATACCCTTCACGGAAATGATGTAAAGGTTCTTCGCACCAGTGTTGTCCGCACAGTTCATCACCGCACCAACAGGAAGACCAAGAGTCATACGAAACTTGGATCCAGACGATCCTCCCCTTCCTAAAAAAAACAAACAGAAAAAAACACAAAACTCAGAACAAAACCCCTCCAGATCCAGCCGATAAAAAAAGGGAAAAAAACAATTTCTCCCACTACCCACCTCGCTTCGACATTATGACAAAGAAAAGAACAAAACCTCTCTCGCTCTCTCCTACTCCACCAAACCAAAAAGAAACAAAGTAAACCTCTTATCTTCCCTCTCCCCCCCTCTCCTCCCTCTCCTCCCTCTCCTTCACCCGCCCCGAACCGTCTCAAAGCCAAAAGAAAATCCCCTCCGCCGAAAAATCCTCCAATTGTCCCCCATCAACTTCGGACAGCTTGACTCTCGTCGTCGGCGTCGGGAAAACAGCAAAAACAAAATCCAGATCAATCATTATAACACCCAACAAATTTACATCATTCGATACTATAATGATTGATATCAAAATACACCAACTGTGATAATAAAAACCGCTATCTGCCCATAATATTTCAAAAAAACTTATCTGCTATTACTTATTTAACATATTTGTACGCCTCGAGCAAAACATATATTTTATAGCTTACATAAATTCATGTATTATAGAAATATAATTGTAGTCAGTCATTATTATGTGAAATATTTTCGTTGTTTGGGATGTGCTATTCGTGAATGGTAGGAATAATAGGGCGACTGGTGGCAATATATTTTAAAATTCGTTGTGATGTAGTTTGATTGAATATTAGTCTTTATTTGTATATTGATTGAGGTCTTGGGGTGGGTGCGTTTGGTTTCGGCTTGGTCGACAACAAGGTTGAGAGGTAGTTCGTGAGAGCTTTAGGGTTAAAGAAGAGGGTCAATGCATTTGAGAGTGGTTTTGGAAGGTAATTTAGGGATGTACTGAGTTTGAGCAAGGTTTTCCTCAGTTTTGGGTAGTTTGTGAGGGTTGATCCGAAGGTTTTGTAGGCCTGGATCGTGCTATCCATTGCTGCCCACCACGCCTCCTCAACGTCTGTTGATGTTTTTTCTGCCTCTCCTTGCGAGTTCTTCGAGCGATAGGATCTCCTCCGAGCGACGGTGTCCGAGTCCCAGTTCCGGGCCTCGACGGCCATTCCCATACCAACTGCCGCCAGTACCATGCACCAGGTCACCAACACGCGCCTCATTGCTTCACCTTCTCCGCTCAGAGACAACTCATTGCCTTCTAAAATAGGCGATCTCTTTTGTTTGACCCGAAGCGCATCTCCTTCATTACCAAAGTCTGCGGGTTTCCAAGGACGACAAGCCCTGTCAATAGCTACCTGTTCTCTCTGGTCCATCCACCATGAGCTTTGAAACGGGCAGCTGGAAGGAGCGGCTATTGTTTCACAGTGAAGTGAGCACGTAGATCTGAAGAAGACGCCTGCCGCTTCCGTGCAGCTGAGAGAATGGACGTTCGTGCATGTGGTTGATGAAGTGATGAAGGCATTCAAAACCAAAAAAAAAAGAAGAAGTGGTAAGGAACCAGCGGGATAAAGCATTCCTCAGAGTTCGTACCCTACTACGATGCGTGAGCCTTCGGAGCAGGCCAAACGGCAAAGTTTTCCAAGCTGCGTTTCCCCCGTGCAGTCGCGGTGCCTCAGGGTTGGTAGCATCCCATTCGCTAATTAAGAACGTATTAACCAATTATTTAGCATAACATCCATCTAATTCCGTTATAAGAAAATTACTGGTCAATATGGTTCTGTAGACACCAATCCGTATGCTTTTTAAAACATGCTACATCATTATTGGTTTATTAATGGTTTATTGTCAGTATAAGTATATTTATTGGTTATTAAGTGCGCTATTATCCAACTAATACGCTGGGTATTCTTGTATGGGATGCGATTGTGTAAGTTGTGTGATGGTCTGACGGGAGCTGAAGATGGAATGGGTCTTTGGAAACCGTAGCGATCATTGGTTTCAAACCGTTTGTTTTCGCTGGTTTTTTCTCAAGGTTTTCTGTTAGCCAGAGGATCTAAAGTCGTGTTAATTTTCTCCATTCCAATGAGCGGTTCCTGTGGGAGGCTGTGCTTGCATGATCTGAGACGGATTTGGACGGTGCTTCGATCGAGATCTGTGGTTCGAGTAAAAGGGCCGGACGTCGAGAAGTTCTTTCAGAACTTGGTCACTCAGGATGTGAGAGATATTGGAATTTTAACTGAAGGACGACACGCTGGGTTTCTCAGTAGCCGTGGCCGCTTGCTGCATGACACAATCTTGTCCAGACCGTCCGAGGAAGAATTCCTCGTTGACGTGGACCGCGCGAACGCTGCCCGTACGAGAGCTGTGAAAATCTCCAACCTCAGCAGCTCAACAGACTTTCTCTAAGTCTCGATCGATTGGTACATTGCGCTTCATGTTTTCCTAGGATTAACAAGACAGTTGAATATTTACAAGCTGAGAGCGAATGTGAAGATATCAGACGCTTCTGACGAGCTTTCAGTCTGGTAACATATTCTCACAACCTCTAAGCCACCACTGTCTTAGCTAATCTACCAAATCCGCATCCACTCCTCGCAGGTCTTTCGCGGGGGTCCCGAGCGCGGAAGCTTTGAACGTGAACCCCGTAACCGCGTTCTCAGACCCAAGGAGCAAGGCGCTAGGGTTGCGGATGATCTTAGAGAAAACTTCCAGACCATTACTTCCAGAAGTACGTCCCACGCATACAGATTTACTCTGTTTATGTTGATCTCGATCTCAAAACATGCCCCGCAACTCGTCCTCGTTGGCAGAACGTGACAGGAGTAACAGAGAAGGTGTACCAGGTCATCCGAACACTGAACGGAATTTGCGAAGGCAGTGTCGAGTCTCAGGGCGACTTCACCGAAGAGGAGTTGCCTCTCGAGTGCAACCTGGATGTTACCGGTGGTGTGAGCTTCGAAAAAGGATGCTACATTGGTCAGGAGCTGACGGCCAGGACCCACCATACCGGTGTGGTTCGTAAGCGCTTCTTCCCCATGGCAATAGATAAATCACCCGATAGAGCACTCAGAGCAGCACAAGTTGCGCAGGAGTACATCCACAGCGATCAGAGTACGTCAAAAGCCAGGCGAGAACACCTGCCATGCGCACTAGAAACCAGCTGAAATCGCCTGCCTATCGACAGCAACCTTGATTCCACAGAACCTCGTCGACTATGACGCTAACTACAAGCTCAGCGGATCGTCGATAGAACGGGAGGGAGCCAATAGACCCACTGGAGAGCTAAGATCATCAGTTTACAACTTGTCGATGTCACATATCCGTTTTGAACAGGCCTTTGATGATGACGGAAAGAGCACAGTGTTTAACGTTGGTGAACAGTTCGCGGTGGCGTGGAAGCCCGACTGGTTCCAGCAGCTCAAGCGGATGCGATGAGGGGTTCAATGAGATCTGAGAATGGAACTGACTCGTTCACGAGCCGCGCCATTGTTAAATAGGAGAGAGAGAACTGTGTGATTGAACAGTGGATAAGACAGATGTAAATAAAACGCCCAAGTTTCCAGGGAGTAGATCGCTGAAAAGCGCCCTGAGCGAGGCGTTGGAAGCCTCCCGGAGAGATTGTAGAAGCTTTTCTGCTGATAGAAGGTCTGCTTCCAGACCAGAGAGATCGCTCTGAGGGACTACTTCTGAAGAGCGGATTCAACTTTCCATGAGTCTGGGGCATCCACGATTGAAGACCGTCCTGAGCAAGCCATCAGGACACTCCTGGAGCGCTTGCAGGGGTTTGGTGCTGACAGAAAAGTCTCGTCCGATTTAAAGCTGTTCCAGGGCAGACAGATCTTTCTGAAGAACTACTTTAAAGGACAGAATCGGGTCTTGTTCCCATCCCTCCCATGGAGAGTTTCTTCAACAGTCAAGCTCTGGTTCCATGCGGCGATCACCACGGTGCCTGTGAGTACCTGCTGTTCAGAGCGCTTTGATGCAAGGCCGCTTTTCTTGTGCAAATATCTACTGGGCTTTGTTTATTCGACGATTTAGGAGGTCACCATGGGGGCACTGGCTTGTTCGGTGGATTCAGCTTTGTACTGGTAGTGCTTCTGAGCGGAGTCCTCGGAGCTAATCTTCGTCCATCCATCTTCTCCAACGTGGTAGACTATCAGAAGAACGGGCGCGGAGAGGGGAGAGCCAGAGCGTAAGAAACTGAGGAAGGAACTAGCGCGAGCCGAAAAGTTTTCTTGTGAAATCGTACTGTTGATGATTCCACCAGAAGCACCATCTCGATGAGTGGCGTGGTAGATGCTTCGTCTGCCCAGTTCGCATGCCTCTTCAACCGATAGGTCGTATTTGTAGCCAATATCTAGAACACCCATTGCAAACGTTGAGCCAGATCCAACTGAGAACAGGTTTCCCTTCAATCTTGTCCCGTCATTGTCAACGTAGAAGAGAGCAGGGCCGGTCTTGTCCCATCCCATGATCATGGTTCCCTTCGGGGATGAAGAAGAGAACGGGCTTAGAAGGATTTTTCTTGCATGGTTTTTAAAGGAATTCGGAGGGGATTTCCTAGTACCATTGACAGACCCATTCCACGAAAGCGGGATACGGAATTGACAAGCAGCTTGGAAGCTGCAGCGACGGATATTCTTTCCTTGTTCCTCAGCTCGAACAGTCGGCATTGCCTTTCCAAGTATTCAATGTAGGAAAACACGCCTTTCGATGAGGAAAAGTAGGCCTTCTGGCGTGATGCGGCCTGACGTTCTTACCTCCCAAGATCCCTCTCCCAGAAAGAGCAATCCGCCGCTCCTCCAGCCATCGTTCCAAGCAAGAATGGGTTGATTTCAATGATTTTCTTCACCGTACCTGACCCAATGTACACGCCCATTGACGCCCGGGAGTCGACCGCCGCGATAATGCCATGCTTGAACACAAACGCCAACGTCGTCGTTCCGTGAGCAAACTTCAAGACCTCAGCCTCCTGACCCTTGAACGAGTCCGATAAAAACTTATCCGGCTGATCATCAAATGAGAGGATCAAAAACAAAAATGAGTCAAAACACCCAAAAACCTTGAGGAATCTACCATCGCAGCCCCTCAGCAGACAAAAAAATCAAGATCGCTCACCCTAGGCACGTTCGGAATAGTCAAAACATGCTCCTCACCAAGCTCAACCGCATCAGGACCAACCTCACAGCTCAACCCCGACCTCCCATACTTCGTATCCAGCGCCTCAGATAGATCGATATTCATCCTTCCTCTCCTCCCTCCCCCTCTCCCTCCTCCTCTCCCTCCTCCCTCCTCCTCCTCCTCCTCCTCCTCCTCCTCCTCAACAACAACAACAAATCCAAACCAAAGCAAAAAGAAACCTTTCTTCTATATATATATATATATATATATATATATATATATATAACAAACCAAACTACTATCCAAACATCGACAAATAAGTCTACCCTTCCCAACTCGATCTTGGTCCCCCCAACTCCCCCCCCCCCTCTCTTTGTACTCCAAAACCAATTTCCTCCTCCATCATCAAACACATGACACTTAAACAAAATCTAACCTCATCCGTTTCCAATTAAAACAAACCCATTTGCTGATCTCTTAGTTCTTAATAGTCACCCCTATAAACTTATTTAATCGTCACCATTAGAAATCTGACAGATTTCAACAGCGCTGTCCTTCAGACAGCTGTCCCTCAACTTCTCCTATTGGATAATAAAGACAGACTGTTTTTAGGACAGGCTGTTAAATCTGGTTGAGTGACAGGCTGTCCCATCTCGCGGTCGTGATCCTCAGACTGAGAAGTTTGATGAGGTATATACTACGGGTTGAGAGTTGATGCTTAATACTCGTTTAATTGTATAAAGGATGAATATTACTCTTTATTTAGTGTTTAGTGTGAAGCAGGGAAGGGGTAGATACTTGGCGTATTTTTTCTTTTGGTTTATGATGTCGAGCTGGAGATGAGATAAAGGACTGGGGGTTGGAATCGGAGTGGACTGGCTTGGGAGGGAGGGGGGGGAAGGAAGGGAGGGAGGAAAGGGAGATTTGAGGTCGTGAAGGAGATGAGTTTGTTGTAATTCTGTGAGGGACAGAATTTGGAATCTGTGGTGTGAGGGGTTCAGGAAAGATGGATGCGTTGTTTGTATCGAGTTGGACTGGGCATCGGGTTGGTGCCCGGAGGGGAAGGACGTGTGCGCGGGTTCGGATGAGCATCGATTTTCGTCGGGTGGCTGAGCGCGTGGATGAGTATCGGGTGAACATTGAGAACCGGAAGGTTGGTGCTGATGTTGAGCGAGTTTTGGAGCTGTACGAAGGGTACAGGGCCTCGGTGACGGAGTTGACGGCGATCCGGACGAAAAAGAACGAGAATTCTGCGCAGATGAAGAAGATTAAGACCATGACGCAGGAAGACAAGGACGCGTGTATCAAGGAAGGAAAGGCCTTGAAGGAGCAATCGCAGGTTCTGGAGGACAAGACGAGGGAGCTTGAAGCTGAGCTCAATGCGGAAGGATCTAAGCTGCCGAACCTGACGCATCCAGATGTTCCTGTAGGGGAAGAAGCAAACGCCACTGTCCTCCGCGTTGTCGGGGAGCAGCGGGATTTTGACTTCCCGATCCGATCGCACCTGGACCTCGGCCTGGATCTCGACATGTTCGATTTTGAAAACGCTGCAATCGTAACCGGGCAAAAATTCTACTACCTCAGAAACGCCGGAGCGCTGCTGGAACTTGCCTTGATCAACTGGGCCATGAGCATTGCCGCATCGAGAGGATTCACACCCATGACTACGCCAGATCTTGCCCGAGAAGGGATGGTCCAGGGCTGTGGATTCCAACCAAGGGGTCCAGAGTCGCAGGTCTATCGCGTTGACGAAACTGACCTGTGCTTGGTCGGAACGGCGGAGATTCCGCTTGCTGGATACTACGCCGGAAAGATCCTGGACAAAGAGGCGCTTCCGATCAAGATGGCTGCCTTCAGTCACTGCTTTAGGCAGGAGGTCGGAGGCGCTGGAAGCGCTGTGCGCGGTTTGTACAGAGTGCATCAGTTCTCGAAAGTGGAGCTCTTCGTTATCGCAACTGAGGATCAGAGCGATGAGATACATCAGGAGCTGCGTGCTATGGAGGAAGAGATGTTCGAGAGCCTTGGGCTGCACTTCAAGACGCTGGATATGCCCACTGAGGACCTCGGGAACCCAGCGTACCGCAAGTTCGACATCGAAGCGTGGATGCCAGCCCGCGGCGAGTCCGGCTCCTACGGAGAGATAAGCTCCGCTTCAAACTGCACAGACTACCAGGCCCGGAGACTGAACATCCGCTACAGGGAAGGGAAGGGGGACAACAAGTTCGCCCATACGCTCAACGGCACTGCCTGCGCAGTGCCGAGAATGATCGTCGCCATCCTGGAGAACAATCAGCAGGAAGACGGCTCCGTTGTTGTCCCAGAAGTCCTTCGGCCTTACCTCGGCGGCATGGATGTCATCCGACCCAGCCCGAAGAAGAAGGAAGTGCTCAAGTCGTAGTGTGCACCGTGTCCTCTTTACAGATATCTGCGACCTAACTTAACTAAAACAAATATGTTTGCGTCTGATTGTGACGCGGGATCGAGGCATCGACGAAATGCTTCCGGCAAACAACGTTTGTAATGTGAGCAACGGGGAGCCTGATCTATGATCCGACCACCCGCTGCCTTGTTTCTATTAAGGGTAATACCAATCGGTCCATGCTTTTGTACACTTTCTGCCCGGATAAAAGACTGAGTTTTACGTGTCTAGTTCTCGGCTATGATCCATTTGATCTCGGGAAGATCGAGATGCGGCGCCCCAACCTTTTTAACAGCAAATATAGAGCCGCTTTTGGGTCCCCTCGGTACCGGGGAGCGGTCTTGAACACGATGATTCCCCATGTCCTGATTGAACAAGAATCTTCTCCTTCCTTGAGCTGCACCGCTTCAAGCGCTGACCGAAACCGCAGAAACGGCATCCCTAATCATCGGGGAGAGCTTCTTCGTTCGCGACAGGCGAACTACATCGTCGCCCCCACCCACGCTCTTACCATTCACAAACACGTTCGGTACTGTCCTACGACCAGTCTTCCTCGCCAGCGCTTGCTGGATGCGGTTGCCATCCCTCATCCGATCGATCTCAAACACCACCGCGCCGTCAAACCCAGCCACGTCCCTCACCGCAGAAATCTCCTTCTTCGCCATTGTACAATACGGACAGTACGACTTGCTGAACACAACAACAGCATTCTCCTTCACAAGCCGCTCAATCCATTCCTCAATGCTCTCCTCAGCCTTTCTCTCAACTTGCTTCGCCATCGCCACCACAACCCCTCTCTTAACAAATACTAAAAAAAACCACCACCGTTTTTTCACAGAATACAATCTCCTCTCTACTCTACTCTCTCCCTCTCTGTCTCTCTCTCCAAACAACTTCACCTAACCCACCTTCAGAACTCCAGTCCGAACCCTTTAAGTACTCATAGTCCTCGCCTGCATCTACCCAACCAACTAGGCCCCTTCCCTACCCTCCTAATACCAGTCTTCTCAACTAGTACAACTGTCATCCATCAGCTCCAAACCAACATCCCCCCCAGAAACGAAAATCAATCAATAAAAAGATGTATCAATCAAAACATTTTCTCCGCAAGTCCTCCCGGCAGCATTTAAACCAAACTCCTACCCCTCTTTCCCAAACCGTTCCTTTTTGGTTCTTTTCCTTCTTATTTTCATTATAATTGATATTATTATTTATCCGAGTTTGCAGATACCCCCTTCTCAGATGGTGTTTTTTTGCTGGCTGTGGAATGAAATTTTATTCAATTTCTGGAAACGAAGAAATAGGTATTTTTAACCCCCCCTCCCTCTTATCAATAAATCCTGAGATTTATAACCTAAATATGTTTTATTTATGATTTTAGAGTATTTGGGTGTACTTTCAAACCCCCTCCTGTTGCTATCGGCAGAAATATTTGTTTTTAATAATTTCTGGAATCGTCTGGTACGTTCAAGAGAAATAGGTTGTCGAAATTGGATTTGTAGAAGGATGATTGGATAAAAGAAGCAATAGGACAGATGTTTATTGGGTAATGAGATACATTAGTTGTTTTCGTTGGTTATAATTCCACGTGGGGAATTTTAGTTGGTTACAAATTTGTTTTTTAAATATTCTTGTAAGTGTAAGTTGGAATTGATGGGGATGCACTTTGGATACTTACAAATTGCATCGGATGTGGGAGAGTTTGCATTCGGAGTTGCGAAGGATGGATCCATGGATCGAGTAGAACTCTGCCTGCACGTGTTGGATCTGTTTAATCGGACAGAGCCGTTTCTTTCTCCGCGTTGTTAGAATCTTGCTGAAGTTCTCGCCAAGCCCAATTGGCACTTCATATTCTTGAGATTGCTGTTTTCGCTTTACTTGAACGATTGGGGGTTTTTTAACGCGTCGATAGACTCTTCAGTCCCTCTTGCCGGGCCCCACTAGATAGCTCTTTAGTGAAGCGTTCACGGGTTTTAGCCGGGCCGCGAACGTCTACACTGCCAAGCTAGCATAATATTCCAAGCAGTCACACTACAAAGAAGCCATTTCGATTGAGAAGCCCGATGAGAAGTTCATCCCCATCGCGATCGAGACTTTTGGGCTCAACGACCAAGAATTCTTGCGGAAAAGATTCGAGCATCTACTTGCATCGAACGACTGAGCTGGGCGACGTGCGAGCTTATTTTTTGAACACGGCTTTTTTTGGCATGGGAAGCCGGAGCTTGGGATGCGAGCTCTGCGTGTGGACCAGTTGAAGAATCCTCTGATTCCCCTTTTCACTTGAACGGAGCACGGGACCCCAGTAGCGGCAGAACCCTTTTACCTAGAGAAAAAAACAGTGTTGTGGCGTATTCAACCGTTCTACCCAGTAGACGTTAGGCTACTAAATATTCCATTATATCCACAGTCTTGTTGGTTTTGTTGTTGTTGTCTAAATTCATACCGAAGGAATCCAAGGTACAATATCCTACTTCTTTACTGTCAGGTCGGCTTCCAGAACTACAAGTTTAGCGGAAGGTAAAAGGCACGAATCATGGCCCCACGTTGGGCTCAACCCACAACCTGCTCATTCCATCAGCTTGTTTTTAAGGTTTATTGTTGGTCACGATATGGGCAGCTGGACAATAATAGTCCATCCACCGCTTGATGAGCTCTGGCTCCTTCCTTGATTAACTTACCAGATCTTTCATTCCACATGCCGAGTGTGGTGAAGCCGTCGGTGCGAGCGTAATCTTGAGGCTGACATCATTGCCGAAGCCTCAGCCATGGAAGCACCAAAGGTAGATTCCACAAAGCACTCTTTCTCATCCGTGCTCTCGATGGCAGGCCCCATAGATGTGGTGGGCAACCATCACGTTAGGGCAGAGATTCCGCCCAAGAAAATAGTGAATGGTAAATGTTCTAAATTCCGTCTTCCCCCTGATGGCATGCACTGAGTCAAATCGTTCTTGCCGAAGGTTTCCAGGGATAAACAAAACCCGGAAAAGGTCCCAGACTGGATGCTACAGATTTCCAAATAAATTAATTCCAACAGAATTGTTCAGTCTATCTATTTTCATCCACTTTTAAAGAAATTATACATCATCTTATATTCCACTAAATTCATCACAGGTACAACATTTTCTTTTTAAAAACGTTCTCTTCGATTTAGAGGGAACTACCTGACCGTCAGCCGAAAGCTTGAGAGAGAGAGAGGGAGAGAAGGTAGGGGGAGGGGGTTTGGGGGAGAATTGAGTTTGTATTGTGTTAGATGAACTAAATAACTAATATTTCATAGAAAATGGACCTAAAAAAGGAAAACTAGTAAAGCACGGATCTTTGCACGGCTCTTGAGGTTTGTAAGATTCCTATCGTTAGGAGCGGCTCCCAACTCCCATGATTGGAAATTACTTTGGGTTGGTTTGACAGTTTACATAGATGTCTCTGACTCTCTGGCGTTGACTGTTGTTTTGCTCTTGGACTCGCGTCATCAGCGTCTCCCTTCGATAGGCTCTGAATAAATTGTTGTTGTTTTTCCTCTTGGAAACCCATCGGGCTGCGCACCAGCTATTTTCTGGCAGGGGGTAGGCAGGGGGTTGCGGCCCTCTTTTTCCAGAAGTGGGCGCCCAACAAGGCCCTTCCATCACCGCCTCTACGCATGTTCCAATTATGGAGGTTCGAAGCCGCTCCACACAATGGAAATCTTACAAACTGAAGGAACAGTTTCAAATTTTCCCTCTTAGTACTGATCCAGCCGCACTGGGGCACTGTACAGTTGGTGTGCTTTTTTCAAAGTATTTCCTGGGGCCTCTCATTCATTGCAAGTTTATTGGCTTATTCAAGAAACATAATTATAAATAATTTGTTTACAAAACCATCATAACCGTTCTCCATTGGCTGCGGGCTGTTTTTGCTCTGTGATCTATTGGACTGACCCCCACAAACCGTTTCCAATGAGCGACCTTCAAAAAATGAAAACAACTATATTTTTAGAAGTCCATCCAGGATATTTATTTATCGATAAAAATAGAAGGACAAACTTAGGTCGACCGCAAAAGGATAAACACAGAAAAACGGAATAATTCGGAGCTTTTCCCATGTTGCTGGTCTATAAATAAACAAAAAACGTAATCCGCCCATTCACGTTGGTCGGTAAAAAAGAACCAACTAAAAATACACCAAATGAAAAAAAAAACTTTCCAAAAAAAAAAAGGTCTACAATTGTACGTGATCCTTTTTGGAATCACGTACAATTGTAGAAATATTGATAATTATTATTCGAAAACAAAAAAAGTGCCCTGACGGTTTGTGTTAGGCCAATTTGTCAAGACAAGGGGATCTAACGAGAGAGAGAGAGAGAGAGAGAGAGAAGGTCGGGGGGAGGGGGTTTGGGGGGAGAATTGAGTTTGTATTGTGTTAGATGAACTAAATAACTAATATTTCATAGAAATATGGAGACGTCCTAAGGGGTAAAAATTTAATCAGAAGATAGACCGCCGGCGAGGGCAAAGACGTGCGTGCCGAAGCTAGTCAGTCCCTATGGTTAAGAGATACGAAGTGCTGATGACGAGTGTGTCTAAGGGTACATGGCATGGCAGTGACTATCCAAGATCTCCAACATCTCTGAAGTCTGAACTGAGCTGTGGACACAACTACAGCCCTGTCCTTACTTTCCTGACGGTTTTTTTTGGTGAGGCCTATAAACGTACAGCAGGTTGGCTACACGACTAACAACTTATTACCTCCAATTTCCACCTCTACGAGCGCGCTCCCCTTCCTTCTAGTTTTCCCACTTCCAACCTCCAGCTCTCTCTCTCTCTCTCCCACCCAACTCTCTCTCTCTCTCTCCCACCCAACTCTCTCTCTCTCTCTCTCTCTCTCTCCCCCTCAGTCGTGCTACCATCAACACTTTCCAAAAAAGCTCCAAAAAAGAGTCCAAAAATACTCCCCACCCCCCCCTAGAAAAAAAAATTTCTTCTTACTTTTTTCAAATAAATTAATTCCCGCAGAACTGTTCATTCTATCTATTTTCATCCACTTTTAAAGAAATTATGGATCATCTCATATTCCACTAAATTCATCACAGGTACAACATTTTCTTTTTAAAAACGTTCTCTTCGATTTAGAGGGAACTACCTGACCGTCAGCCGAAATAGATGTTCTGCTCAGCTACTTATTTTAATACGTTTTATCTACCCCTTTATTAGGGGTTCGTCAACAACTCAAAATCGTGAAATTTAGTGCGGTTAAAAGTGGTGAGCTGGATTTTACGATTTTGAGTAAGGGGGGGATATTTCGATGCGAGGAGGAATGGAAATGGATATCCTCGGGGATGGATAGGGTTGTGGGGTTGAGGCCTGAGTGAGAGGTGGTTGGTGATATATTTGAGAGTGGCTTGGCAAATTTCTTTGTTTTGTGCGAGTATATATAAGAGTGAGCAGGGTGGTGGAGGGATTGCAAGTGGTGAAGGGGGAGGGGATGGGAGACTGTGGAGGGGATTTGAAGAAGTAGTTGGTTTTTTGGTTTGGATGTATTGTGAGAACTAATTGATGGCTGCGAGGAATACGGAGATGATTGTGAAGGACTGCTTGCGGGAGCCGGTGGTGATCTTCTGTACGAGCTCGTGCAATAGCACTCGTGAGGTTAGGTACGACCTTGCTGTTGCTCGGGAGGGTATTCCCGGGGTGAGGAAGTCGACCGTTGTTCACCTCGATAGGATTCGAGGAGGACGGGCGTTGAGGAGGCATTTGGTTGAGACGACGAACGTCAAGTCTGGACCGATTGTCTTCATTGATGGCAAACTGGTGGGCAGCACGGACGAGGTCAAGCGGCTGCACCGCGCCGGAGAGTTGAGAGGAATGATCGAGGAGGCGGTCAGAAAGTCCCGCTTGAGACGCGGACACAGCTCTTCAGTACGCTACGACAGCCACTTGCCTATCGTATCACAGGACGCCTAAAACACGCCCGTACATAGTGTATAGAATTCTAGAAAAACATTAGAAAATGGCCCGTATTTACAGCCTCGGCTGCCGGCTCCCACACGGAGCCGTGAAGACGAGAAACATAACTACTAACAAAGGGCTCACAAACTTGCAGGAAAGCAAACAAATTTAATAAAGCGAGAAGATTTGAATCATGCGTTGGAGCCAAGAATACAAAGCGCTAGTTTACAGAATGACTTTGAGGCCCTTTCATCGATCACTTTCCAAAAGGACTCGGTGCAGACTGCAGTAGGATCTCTGTTCTGTAAAAAGAGCTCATTGTTTGGAATGAGCTACATTTTCTAGAGATCTACAGGGACCCGCTTGTGACTCTTTACCTGGTCCGGAATCTGTCCGAACCGAAATCTGAAGTCTTGAACCAGAGAAACTTTTGCTTTTTGACTGACTTTCGTCGATTTCTGTCGGAAGCCATGCAGACCAGATCGAGTTTCCCTATCGCTGCCCTGGAGGCTGCTCCCGAGTGTAATAGAAAGGCTGCGTTTTCTTCGTTTGCTTCCGAGCCACTTCATGGATTACCGTCTACGCGCTGTCATACATGGAAAAGCATGCCTGCTACAGCTAGTACTGGAGGTTCCTGACCTTCTCTGAAGGTGCTTCGCTCTGAGCACATTCTTGGCGTGAGAGAGAGAGATAGAGAGAGAATTCAACGCTGGCTCAGCCGACGTAGCGGACTAGCAACACGCACCAGCTCACTTTGCGCCATTGAGTACTTTTCGGACGGTCTCTAGAATAAGCCAAAGCAAACTTTCCAAGCTTCTAGGCGTCAATCTGAACGCCGTGAAGGGAAGCCTACTTTATTCAAGATGCAATGCGTTCTCAAGTCCACAAAGGGCAGATAGAGAAAACACAAGACCCCTCGAGCTCTCCGTTACGTCAACAGACAGTTCGTAAGCTTCTGTTCACGTTTGGTTTGAAGTCGACGAAGGTATTTGATAGGACCCGAAGCGGAACGTGCGATCAGAACGGCGCGAGTGTTATCTTCTTCTTCTTCCCGACACGGAAGAAGAAGAAGGCAACGCTGCTGCTTCTTCGACATGTTGGAACTTTTCTTACAAGCGCAAGTCAATGAGCCTTATCCTTCAGACCACGTTCATCCGACGCCTATCGGAGAAGGGCTCAGTCGCTTGGCTTTTTCTTCACAGAAAAGTTTGACATGGGTGACGATACTGCCAACCACGTGTCGTACTCTGGATGAACCTCAAGCATCCGATGATGTCCCTGACCGTATCTCCAGAACTGTTCGATAAGGCCTAGGACATCTGTCGAGTAGTCGTGCTTGACTACGGCTTCAGATACGAACGTGATGCTATTGGTGGGGCCAGCCTTTCTCGCGCGGACGCAGAACTCGACGTCTTCGAATGCCGGCGTCGCGAACAGCTGATCGAATCGGAACCCATCCGGAAGCGCGTCAAAGTGAATCGACATGTTGCAAGTCGTTCCGTACAGCAGGTTGTTTTCGTCCTCGAGCATTCTTCCGTTCAGCGTACCGAACACATCGTGGTAGATGGACACCCACCTCTCTGGGTTGAGCGATATGGTTCGACCACAGGCGATGCCCGGGAGTTTCTTCTGCTGGGCACGGTGTGCAGCGCACCAGTTGGCGTCAGGCACGACGCAGTCCGCGTCAAGAAAGCACACGGTTTTGATCTCTGAACGGTTGGCCCGACACCAGTCCATCGCCGTGTTCCTCGCCGATGCCGGGCCAACATTTGGGCAGTGTCGAAGCAGGATAATCTTCGGCCACGAACAGGATGCCTGGATAGGTTTCTGAAACTGTGTCGGAGATCCGTCATCGACAACAATCAAGACTTCGTCATCCTTCAGAATCCGACGAACACTCTGTACAGCCCGCTCAAACTGTGTCAGCGAACGATTCGTCCTGACCAAGACGGGTATAACCACCGCGTGCTCTACTCCAGACTGACTCTCGGGCCTCTCGACCTCCTCGACGTGCTTGGAGACGTGGCGATCGGATCCGATATGCCTGCTCTTCGAACATTCGCGGGCCCAAATCTTTCCAAACGAATAGATGATCGTTAACAAGAACTGACTAGGTCTAGTCTACCTACGACATCGCGATACTTCCCACAGGCTCTCACGTTCCACCAGATGTTGCACAGGAGTCCAATCCACGCACCTCCGGAGCTCTTCACAGCAGTCATATTTGGAGAGGAATCGACCCGAAGTGCGGCCGGGGGGCGAGTGGGGGAGTAATGGGGTAAAGAGGCTCTCAAGAACAGCTTTATTTTGCTCGTGACTGACCGACGAAACCCAAACGACCTCCCTTATCGAGCAACACATTAAGCAACGGCAACGGCGACTAGTCAAGAAGAAGGGAACTCGGGTGCGCTTCCTCTCAGTGTAGAACTGGTCGTTCGTATATAAACCCGTCCTCCCCACAAATAATCTGAGTACGTTGCCTTTGGCGACCTGCATTCTTCAATGGATTTCACAAGATCCAAAGAGGGTGCACCGCGAGATACGCCCAGAACAAGGCTCTTTTATCCTACTCTGGAATTTCAAGTCTGTTATATTCCTATATTCTATGTATATTTATATTTAAAAATATGATTTACCCTTATTTGGTTTTTTTGTTAAACATGTTGAGGACTCGTCCTAAATTCCGGAAGCAAACGCCCTCGTGCGTTTGCTTCTGGGACAACCCCTGGGGGTCAAGCGAGCCCAACTGGGAATGGAAAAAGCGTTCGGAATTGAGCCAAAAAGGCTCATTTTAGTCAAGAACCTGTCTCTGCTATCCTCTTTGTGGGGGTTGCAGTCTTAAACCAGCGGATGTTACGCAGGATCACCGGTTCTCCACATCCATGATCCTCCCGTCGAGTTGATACCGTATTTGATAGACAAACCCTATCTCTTTCAGCGACAATACCCTCCGAGGAGAACGTCCTGACCTATCCTCGATTCTTGACAAGATCGAAACGCCTGGTGAATGAAGTTGTGTCCTTTCACACCACACCCGGAACCTGGCTGAGGGGGTTTGGATGGTTATCGATCCCATCTCTCCACGTGGGTGACCGCTTTGTTTGTTATCGATATCACTGATTGTCCTGCTTTGAGATTGATTTCATCTAGTAGAACAGTATCTGATTGGAAAAACTTGAAGCCCGAGTTCCTCGTAGAGAGACGCGGCAACTTCCTAACGGCGCTCTCCTTGCCGTTGACCCGTTTGGAGTCGTATCTGGTTGCGCTTCCGCTTATGAAATAAATTCATTCATATGAACGCTGCTTTCAAGTTTGGGGCACATTGTTGCAGTAGTCTACTCGGGGAGGGTCCGGCTTAAACGTCTTCCGAAAAGAGGCTAATGAAAAACCAGAACGTGTGATCCTCTCTTTCTTGGTTACCAGCCTCTTCTGGATAGTAAACCCAGGACAGCTGGGTAACCCCGCATGCGCCGGGGCTTCAAGAAAACAATGGAGCATTGCTTTGTGAGACCAAACTGAGGAGACCAGCAGTCTCCGGTGGGAGGCAGCGAGCCAGCCAACAATAGTTTTTGGCACCCTCTTGATCCATGAAAGGCCCAGAGATTCAAACGGGACCAACGCCAGAAAAGCACTGACAAGTAATCCGGCCTTTGACAGAGGGGCTTCACAAGGAAACAATGGAACATTTGCTGAAGTCAGGAGGCCAGCAGTCTCCGGAGGGAGGCAGCCAGCCGGTCAACGATAGTCTTTCGCACCCTCCTGATCGATGAAAGGCCCAGAGAATCAAATCACAAAGCAGACCAACGGCAGAAAAGCAGCACCGAAACCGGCCAGCCCTATATACTCAACCGGGAGTGGCGTCGCACAAGCAGCACAGCTGACTCAGTGTCGTCATCTCTTTGAGCCGAGCAAGATACCCTCCTAGTCCATGAAAGGTCCAGAGATTCAAATTGGACCAACTGCAGAAAAAGCACTGAAGACGGCCAGCTCGAGGTATCAACGGGAGTATCGTCGACAAAGACCGCAGCCACCTTGTGTGGTCATCGTCATACTGAGCAAGAACACGTTAACCTACCCGGTCAGTACAACGGCACAGGTCATTGACAGAGTTGGGAGTGCTGCGGTTGGCAACACTTGACAAGGACAGCTGCTCTGTTCGTCATCTTTCAAACACAACGGAACCCAGCGGCATTGAAGGGCATCAACGAACTAAGCAACGCTACCTTGTGTCTTCATCTTTATAGTAGAGCAAAGATGTGTGGATCTGCCCGGCAACTGGTCTTTTGCAGTAGCAACGCGCACCAGGCCATTGACGGTGCTGCTGGCCAACATTTGACAAGGACAGCGGCTGTGCTTTTTCTTTCCCATCTTTTTGGAGGAGGAGACGCTGTTTGGCTGTCATCGCGTCTTCTTGGGGCGGGTGTAGTCACTAGAGTTACAAGTAGCTTGTCTAGTTGACGTGGAGAAGAGAGAACTTTGTTTTTTGTTTGCTTTTGAGAACCGAGGGAACCAACGTTCCGGGAAGGAGGGGAATCGACAATGGGGGGACTTTGGAGCAGAGACTTGGAGGAGGAGAAACTGTTTGAGGATCATGTTCAGGATCTGGTAAAGGAGTCACCCGTTGTAATCTTCTCCAAGACGTACTGTGGATACTGCGCGTCAGCGAAATCAGATATCAAGGCCGTTGGGAAGCAGGTGGAGAACTTTCCAGGTGTGAATACGTTTGAGTTGGATCAGATTTCGGGTGGATCAAAGCTCCAAGCGGCTTTGTCAAGGATGACGGGAAGGTATGAATCGCTAAATGCGTCAAAAAAATGTTGTTTTACGTGTGGTGGATTTTTTTGAGCTGATCTGAGCGCACCAACAAAACAAACACAGGTATACAGTTCCCAACGTCTTCGTTCTCGGGGAATCGATCGGCGGCGGAGACGAAGTCAGCATGTTAAGACATTCCGGCGGGCTTAAGAAGCTTCTCGAAGCCGCTTCCAAAGCCTGACCCGTTTCATCAAAGCTATTTTGAATGCGTTTTAGTACCTTTCGGAACCTAAAACAATGAACAGGCTTGTCCTCTTACTATGTAAGCAAGGCCACGAACAGGCTGTTTATTCCTCCAAATCGCGACCACGACGAAGCTCTCCTTTGCCTCACGTTGTCTCAGTCCGACCAGAACCACCGTCGGAAGCGCCCTTGAAAGGTTTGCAATGTTCCAAGTGATCTTCATCTGGTCGTCAAAGTTTGGATATCCCTCGCACATCAGAGGATGTCCCTGGCCGTTTCTCCAGAACTGTTTGAGAAGGCCTAGGACATCTGTCGCGTGGTCGTACTTGACAATGGCTTCAGGTGCGAAGGTATTGTTCTTGGTAGGGCCGGTCTTTCGCCTATTGGAGAAGGGCTCAGTCGCTTGGCTTTTTCTTCACAGAAAAGTTGGACATGTGTGACGACACTGCCAACCACGTGTCGTACTCTGGATGGACCTCAAGCATCCGCGGAAGTCCCTGACCGTATCTCTAGAACTGTACGATAAGACCTAGGACATCTGTCGAGTAGTCGTGCTTGACTGCGGCTTCAAAGTCGAAGCAGGACAATCTTCGGCCACGAACAGGATGCCAGGCTAGGTTTCTGAAACTGTGTCGGATATCCGTCATCGACACAATCAAAATTTCGTCATGCTTCAGAATCCGATGAACAAATCTCTACAACCCCGCTCAAACTGTGTCATCGAACCATTCTTCCTGACCAAGACGGGTATACCCACCGCATGCTGCACTCCAGACAGGCTCTCGGGCTTCTCGACCTCCTCGATGCTTTGCTCACGGCCTTGCTAGCGCCGGGAGGCCTGGTTGCGAGGCCTTTTGGGGCCCAAATATTTCCAAACCAGCGGCTTATCGTCAGCAGGAACTGAAAGTATACGAGGAGCACAATCCAGGATGCCGATCATGTCCCGATACTGCAACAACACCTTCAGGTGCCACCGGAGGTTGGCAAACAGTCCAATAAAAAACCCTCCGAAAGCCTCCACAGAAGTCATCTTGGAATTGCCTCACGAAAACGGTCTCCACCCCTTGTCTAGTACCAAACAAAAGAGGGAGACACACTCAAGCTAGTCCACACGTTGATTTCGTATAACTCCAAGCCCCCGCTGATCTGTGTCCCTCCGATTCTTTTTCTGGTTACTGACGGTGGAGCAAACGCAGATCGTACGAGGCGAAAAACTAGTTAGCAACTGAATCAAAAAATTTCTTCTGAACATCGCGGCCATCGTCATAGATTTTAGTTGGGACACGGAACGGAATGGGACGGGTTATCTAAAATTTGGAGTTAGCATCAGTGCTCAAGAGTTGTTTGCATTGGTAGATCAAGCAGGGTTTTGCAATGTTTCTTTGAAGCCCGTGCTTCCTTGTTTAGCATCGTACTCTCCTCATGGGGGTTGATCGTAGGCTTTTGGGCTCGGGTTACTTGGTCTGATCTGATCAGAAACCGGGAGTTGTTTCTTTGGCCTTTTCTACAGTTTGCATTTCACTCCACTAGTGCCTTCCATGTCACCATGATCGTGTTTATGGGCTCACCTAGTCTCAAAACAATGCATCAAGCAAGGAGCGAAAGCTTAGTTGGGATACCGAATTGGAATTTAGCAACTTGGCGGCAGCGTCAATACGAATACGTTCGCATCGGTCGAGCAAAGGCTGCAAAGTTTCGTTCAATTCCGTGCTTCCTTGTTTAGTTTCGCAGTCTCCCAGGCGGTTGGAGGTTGAATGTAAGTTACGCGGCACCTCGTGACTCTTGATTCAGCTTGATCTCATCTGATTCTACGACGGCACGTTGCTTCTTTTGTTTTACCTTTCTTGCTGAAGTGCCATACAATCGTGCTGTTTTATACATCAGGCCTCAAAAGTAAAACGAAATTTTCACTGGACCAAAAAAGGAACGTAGCATCCGTAGCCAACGGGGGCCGCGTTAACCGCGAAAAACGAAGGTGCACCGACCGAGTTGTATAAAGTAACAGTGCCAGAAGGTATGTCTCTTGCCTCCGTAAGCTTGAAGGCTGCCATTTCTATCAGTTCATTTAACTCAGACCTCTTCGCTTCTGCAAATTTATCGTCAACATGAATGCTGCCAAGAACTTCGGGTGTTGGACTAGCGGGGTAGTGGGTAGCGTTTTATATCCGCATCTGACAGTTCTTCCGTTGATGAAAACATCTGCGTTGGATCAAATCACAACAACAAAGCACCATTCGAACGCTGGAGAGTCAGGGACAACTCCGTGAGGAGGCTGTCAGGACGGCCGGGGCATGGCGAAAAACGCGACGAAGCCAGCGAGAAGCAACACTGTCTAAAAACCCAAAGCACTCGACGACAAGCAGTACAAACCGATGAGACAGCGCCGAGTCGCGGAAAGGTTGGATGAGTCACCGCTTTCTACAGAGACTCCTCCTGTCGCCCCACCCGTTTGGACGCACAGTCAATTTCCACAAGAGGAAGATTGAGTTTCAATCATTATTTTTCTTTGATTGGAAAAATCGGATACGAATCGTAAATTATTGGACGGATATCGGACAAATTACGTGTTTTTGCTTCTACATTCCCGTCCGATAAACATGTATTGGACGCGAGATAGAGGGTGATTTATCTAATTATTACGTAATTGCATGTCCGATAAACTTTTATCCGACGGATAGTGACAACCCCGGTTTTAGACTCCAACGATAAGACGGGTCCGCGGGGTGAATGGGGCATCGATGAAGATAAAAATTGAAGAATTTACTTTGATTTCGTTGCACAGCTTAAACGTGGAATGCCCCCCAAAATTTATTATATATATTCATGAAAAAATGTCGCCTGTGAGATCCTGCTTTGAAAAACCAAAATATATTGAAGCGCGCTCGTATAATAAGAATACATTAAATAGCTAATTTATATATGAATTATTGAACTGAAATTCATCATAGAGACGTTGAGTGCTTTCTTGAGAAGTGGCAGCTTATGGAGGCAAGAATTGGGGCATCAAAATCTTTCACCGGACCGTTGAAAATGGGCGATAAGGCTTTGCCCAATGAAGGTCATGCCTCATGGACCAATATGGAACGCCATCACCATCTTTTCAAACCACGAAAAAGAAACACCGAGGAAGAGGCGGTACTAATTCGTACTATAATACTAACACGTAGCTGATAGGTTGAGATTTTGTAACTGATAGTTTTGGAGGGGCGGGGGAGGGGGGGGGTTACGTTAGGGGGGAGGGGAGAGAAAAATTGAAAATGAATTGGTTCTAATCGGAGGCTGAAAGAAAAAAAACCCCGAGAAGAAAAAACCAAACTAAGCGTGGCGAAGATCGCGCGCCTCCAACATCAAAGCAGAGTTCATACGCCCCACAGCAAGAAACTTAAACGGATAAACGACGAGGGGACAGACGGTTAATAGGGCGTTCGCGGAACAACTCCCCGGAGCCAACGAGAACTGCAAAGCGGAATCCATAAACTCAAAAGCACTCAATTAGGGTTTTTCGTTTCCGGATGAATAAAATTTTTCTTTGGATTTGTGCTGGTTTGTGATGGTGATGGTGATGGTGATGGTGATGGTCCCGGAGATGGAGAGATGGAGTGGAAGTTCAAACACTGGTTAAAGAGGGGGAACGAGGGTGGGTTGGGTTGTTGGTGCTTGTTGATGTCAGGTTAAAAAGTGGAATTTTACTGTGTGTTTGGTTTTTCTTTTTGGTGTTTTTTTGGGGGAGGGTAAGGAGGGGTGCGGGTGTGGGGAGGAAAGGGTGTAGAGTTTGTGATGTGAGAATGGAGAGGCTGATATAAGAAGGGGTTTGGGTGCAGTTTTTTAATAGTTGTTTGTTTGTGGAGGTGCTGTGTGTGTGTGTGTGTGCGTGTGTGTATGTGTGTTGGGAATGGGAGAGTTGAATTGAGGGAAGGGGGGAGGGGAGAGAGGCTTGAGTGGCTTTTTTTTTGGGGGGGGGGTTGTTCGATGAATGGGTTTATAGACGGTTTGGGAGGTGGTTTTGGAGGAAGGAAACGTGATCGGTTGGTTGAAGATCGTCTGCCACGGCGCTTGATTGTAGTTTCAGAGACTGGTTCTCCCCCTGAGGGGTAGGTTGGGTGCTTGTGTTTGTTTGGTGGTGTTGGGGTTTGGAGTGATCTGAAGGTCTCGATTCGTTTCTTGATAGGGGTCGCGGCAATCCTTTGTCGTCTCTGCTGAGGACCGCCGGGGATGTTTTCAAGAAGCTTGGAGCGCAGGATGATGATTCCAAGAGCAGCGTTGTCCGAATGGCCGCGGCGATATCAACCGATACAGTCTCCGCTGCGTCAGCATTCGCGGCAGCGTCTACCATAGCCTCACACACGCGCTCATTTACAAAATCAGCGTCTCTCACCGACGAGGAAGAAGCACAACTGCTCGAAGAGCTCCTGCTAGCCAAGGAGGTTCGAACTCCAGAGGCTCTGGAGAGCTTTTTCCCCAAGTACGACCTCGCGAGGATCGTCAAAGCAGCTCGAGTATTGGATGGAAGAGGCCGCGCGTCTGCCCTTACCACCCTCGCCAACTTCGCAGTTTTGAAGCCAGATTATCGAAGGAATATTCTACTAGCTGATCACGGTTCAATCACCGAATCGATCTCGAGAATCCTTGTTGGTATAGAAGCAGCTTGGTAAGCCCCCCAAAGCCTCATTAGCTGCTGAGCCAAGCTAGGTGAACACAACTAAGACGAGATGAGTCCTTTGGTGTTCAGGAGCGGAGGGGCTTACCTCCCGGCTTGCGAGATCGAAGGCATAGTTTCAGGTACTCACCTTCTTGGAAGCTTGGCCATCACCCGAGGCGAAGTTGGTACAGAATGGCGGAGAAGACTAGCACAGAACAAGGAGGTGAGGAGGGTGATTAGAAAGTTCGCGAATGGTCAGAACGAGAGCGCAGCGAGGGCGGCTCGGAGAGCTCTGGCAACGCTCGGTAAGGAAGATACCCGAACAAAGCAGCCCCTCCACTATTGTCTTTAGGAAGCCAACATGGTGGTTTACGCCCGTTTTGCTCAGGAGTCAACGAATGGAAACCAAAAGTTGCTGGACAGACTGGCCTGCGAATCCTGTCAATTGACGGAGGTGGAACACGAGCTTTGCTAACGTTTGAGATGCTGAAGCACATCAAGAAGCTGATGGGAAAGGACATTCATGAGATGTAAGAGCTCCTCAAATCCTCCCTCAAAAACGTGAGACAACGGACCTCGATGTGAGCAAGATTTTGCTCATCGTTTTTGCAACGTTGGGCTGGTTAGGTTTGATGTTATATGTGGAACTAGCACTGGAGCCATCATAGCAGCGTCGATTGGGATTCGACGCAAGTCCGTGAGTTTGGATCGTTCTATTCGGAACACGAAGTTTTCCACGTTGCTGAACCCCTTAGCCTTGGATTTGTCTTCACCGGTGATTAGGTTGAAGAGTGCGAAAAGCTGTACCGTGAGCTGATAGGCAAAGTGTTCTGCAAAGGACCGGTAAGTTCTAGCACTTGGTTTGTCGGTATAGAGAAAAATTGTGGTGGGGCTTAACGATTGTCGTGGTTGTGCGTTGGGTACAGATGGCTACGCCGAAGATGGTTTTGACCAGGGCGTACTATGACTCTAAGATCCTTGAATCTGTGCTGCAGCGTGAGTGCGGGAAAGGGGTATTCATTGACTCTACCGCTGAGGAGGGTATGCCGAAAGTTTGCGTTGTGAGCTCCAAACTGGGAACATCGGATGTGACCTGCCACACTTTCAGAAACTACACGTACCCTGTGGGCAGCGAGAGCAGGTTCGCGGGAACGCCCGACGCTCAGTTGTGGGAGGCGCTTCGAGCGTCAAGTGCTGCCCCTACCTTCTTCACCGAAAAGCTTTTGAACGGGACGCTGCACGCTGACGGAGCCATCGTCGCGAACAATCCAACGGCCGTTGCCATTCACGAGGCGCAGAGCATCTTCCCTGGGATACCCATCGAGCTTGTGGTAGGTTGTATCCCCACCGCCCGTGTCCATAGTCAATCCAACTGAACCCCCACACTGTGTCTCGTCGTCAAGGTGTCAATGGGTAACGGTCTTGCCGAGCCCAAGTTTGTTGACCTGTGGAAAGAAGGAAGTAAGGATAAACAGCTGGGCTGGTATGACATCCTTGATTCGTACATCTATGCCGCAGTACAAACCGAGGACGTAAGCATTTTCAAGACCACCAAAACACGCGGCTCTTACTCGTTTGCAGCAGAGGACTCAAATCGCATGTTGCAGGTTCACCACATGCTTGTTGAGCTGTTACCGCCGGAGAAGTACTTTCGCTTCAACCCGAAGACGAGGTGCGCGGGTATCGACGAGGTACGGCCGGAGAAGCTCGTGGAAATGGTCGACGACGCGAATCGTTACATCGAAGCCTCAGGCGAGCGGTTCCGCAGACTCTCGGAGATTCTGAAACCTCGCGGGACGCGGCATTTCTGGAACCAAATCTCCTACTCGATCGGGATGGAAGTTCGCTACGTCCAAAATTTGTTTGATCCGGTGTTCCGTGAAGAGGAGGTGGCCACCGAGTCTTGATGCCCAACCCCCGCGTGGGTTTGACGAGGATCTCAACCTACGCTGTTGATGATAGCTCATTAGTGTATATGTACTTATCAAAACCAAAAGAACTAACAAAACGTCGTTTAAAAGGAGCGCGATTGAACTGGCCGTCTACTTCTGTCTAAAGCTTTTTGCGTCCAAAAGTCCACAATTACCGAGTACTTGCTCTGCAGGACATGAACGCATACAAGCTGTAACGAAAAACCCAGCGAGAGATCCCAAATAATTGTTATTTAATTTTTAGTTCCCAATTCTTGTAATTCCTATACCCGTTAAGGAAAGCTATAAACAGAACGTCATCTTAGATAGCTTGCTAGTCAAAATCCCCAAACAACCTCGACGCGAAAGGCGTCCTCTCGGCATTTATGCTGAGAGGCTGCTACTCTCTCGACGGGATTCAAGCAATGCAAAAACAACTGCCTCCAAAAGTAAGAGAGCACGCGGACCACCCTATATATTGACAGGGAGTCACTGACTACAGACGGAGTACAACCAACCTACAGCTTGACTATTTATTCGCTGCGGGATCAGTCCCACCCCATGAGTCCGCTCCAGTGACTCCTTATAAAAACCACTATGGACGTGTCTGTATTTTCCCCTTTACGTCCTTCTTCAGTTTCCCCCTCCCTAGAGAACGTGCTCGGTCCCTCCCCTTCCCCCGGGGTATTCTACAATGTACAAAACTCGAGCTGGATGTTCTTGCAACCGCCTTGAATAAACAAAGGTGGTCACACTATGTACAAATCCCCCCTCCCCTTCTCACATTTGATCATAATCCTTCGTTGCCAATAGTGTGTTGACTCCGAATCAAGTTGCGCCTGTTCACGATCGCTTCCTCTCTAGCCAAGCGCCGCTTCAAAATCCACATCTGCTCCAAGCACAACTTGGCCTCCTCGAGCTTGGCCTCAAGTTCAATCACTCTCCGCATCTCGATCGCCAGCCTCTCATTCTTCACCGACTTGGAAATCTTCCTCTTCCTCTTCACAATCCACTTCTCCCTAACCGGCAACGACACCATCTTCCCACAAGAAACAGAAAACGCGCGGTCCCCTCCCTCCCTCCCCCTCCAAAACAAAAATCCACACACAAACCACCAAAAAAAAAGACAAACCCCTCTCAACTACCAACACCTCAACACCATCACAAACAAACACACATCCAAAATCTAGCCAACCGCAAACAAACTAACAACTTCAATTCACATCTACCTTACATACACATCTCCATCCCCACCCTAATCTCCCCTCCCGACCTTCCCCATCCCCCTCCCCCCAACCATCCCGGATTGTTAAATGACCATCTCCACCATCATCTTAAATACTCTCTTTCCCCCAAAAATTTCGCTGACAAACTGAAAACGATTTTTCCACCCCCTGTACCAAAAGTCCACAACCCATTTAAAAGAGATTCTTCCCACCCCTTTAAAGCGAACCCACCAGTCCAATATTCACAATTAATATTACTAAAAAACCATATCTATGAATCAATACGTTGATTTTCAAGCTGTGGCCTTGCAGGGGGTGATGAAATAGCTGAGCTTTCCATTCGTGGTATTTTAGTTTTGTCTATACGGTATTTTCAATCTAGTCATATATTTGATATAAAAGTTTGAAATAAAAGGTTTTTAGGTAACGATTTTATCGTATATACTATTCAACTGATAGCAACGATTGAGTTTTTTTGTTTTTTTTGCGAGGTGTTTTGTGGTTTAAGACTATCCCCCCCTCTTATTCTTTTGTTTTGGAATGGGTTTTCAGACGTTAAAAATCGCTGCCGACATTTGGATAATATAAAATATTTTTGTACTTTTAGCGCATATCTTGAAGGTACCTCGAGGAGCTCCAGCCCTGCGGATCTTTTTCTTTTAAACATTTTGCAGAGGGGGGTTTACAGTTTTGTCATCTGTTAACTAGCAGATGGTGGTTTTTGGTCCTACGATAGGATTTGGAAGAAATAGATAGGGTTTTTTTTGTAGCCAGCACCCCCAAAAGGACCCCCCAAATATATATATATATATATATATATTGAAAACACGGG
The DNA here is from genome assembly GCA_029953675.1 of Rhodosorus marinus. Taxonomy (NCBI): domain Eukaryota; phylum Rhodophyta; class Stylonematophyceae; order Stylonematales; family Stylonemataceae; genus Rhodosorus; species Rhodosorus marinus. Next base: position 206,042 of record JAMWBK010000013.1, read on the forward strand.
AGAGCAACCAGTGTAGAAATTTTTATTCTTTTGAAAATAAATTGAAAGATCTTTTGAAATGTTGATATTGAATGCATATCAATTGGATGGATGGGGAGAATCTCTTTTTTCCTTCCCCCCCTACCTCATTAAAAGGGAGGGGGACGAGGATACGAGAAATCTCGAATTAAAATACTTTTATAGCTTATTTAACCAACCAACGTCGTTTTGGAGGGGGTTGAGATTCTTTGGTCCCAGTGCGGTGTCCCGATTCAGCGCTGTTCTTTATTTTGATTGAATTTCTAGTTTTGAGTTAGAGTAGCAGTGATAGCTAGATGTATCCAGTCAAATCTCATTTTATGAAGTATTTGGAGCATCATGCGTATGATTTGAGCTAATCTAGGACAATATTCTCCCCAACTCTGGATCGAGATACTTGCAATCTTATGACTTGAAGATATGTATTTAAACGATATTTTCTGTAAGGTGCTTCTTTTCATATTTTTTGATTGGATGTTAATCGTTTGGCTTTGAACTGCACCTATCAAAATTGAGAATATCTTCTCAATCGATTGGGGACACCCTCTCCTAATAATGCAATTCTGTCTTTTCCAACCGGCTGCACGTACGACGCCCTGGTTCTCAAGATCGCGATTTATGCTTAAATAAAGGCCATTTTCAAAATCTTCCCGCCTTTATACCTCTTCCCTGACTGGCTACTTGAAACTGACTGGATAATAATACCATCAAAAAAAATCATTAGTACTCTGGAAATTCTTATGGTTCAATGATAAGAAAGGTCCTGAATGGCGGGAAAACCGAAGCACCTTTTTTTTTTTTTCTTGAAAAGCCGGGGCGGGTTAATGTTGGGGAGTGCCGCAATAGTCATATGAGTTATTGTCCTAGTAGTTCAGAACGTTGGAATGATTGATTGTGAGCGATAGATCACGGTCTCGTGCATCTCCAAGGGTAGATTCTGGACTTTTTTGGTTGGGGTGGGGGAGGTTTAGGTAGTCTCTGTTTTTACGTAGGCACAAGGCTCTTTGGGTTCCAAGATACGGATGGCATTGTACACCCTTTTCTTGAGGCAAGCGGAGGGGGTGCCAAGACTCGAGGTCGAGTCGGGTTTGGCAGACTGTGTGGTGTGTTGCCGTTTGAGGTGCTGCTCGGTGAAATTTCGAAGCAGCTTTTGTCTGCAACCCACTCACAAAAGATACTGTCCTCTCTGCTCCCCGCCTTAGACTCGACCAGGCACCTCTCCGCGAAACTTGCACGTCCTGTTCACGGATACAGGACGGTACTCATCACCCCCGAACTTCGAATCCAGCTGCTAAACGGTTTTGGAACTGCAGACTCTTTAAGCTTGGGATCTCAAGGTGCTCTTTGGAACCTCCTTCCTTTCAGCTTGCACCAGGGGGTTCCGGCGCATCTCCCGAGCAGCCGGACGTCCTGCAGGTGCGACCTCCCCCCCTTTCCTGTAGGCTTCATTCAGCTGACCTTAACCTCCAAGGCTTTCACGCCGTGGATTGTCGTAAGCACACTCCACCAAGTGACTCGTTCTGGTATCGCACGCAAACACTGCCCATCAAGATTCCTCCCACAACCTGAGAAAGGCTTCCTGTAAGCTCTTAACCTCTTCGAAACTTTTCCCCAAAACAGAAATCCCAATCTCAAGGTCCCCGTTCCCAAAGCAACATTGGCTACATCCCTCACAACGAAGCTGGCCAACAAAATTTAAGAGAAAAAAAAAGCGTGACGACGTCCTTTTGACAAAGGACCTACAGCTTTCTTCAAAATTAATTGGTAGATTAAGATTCCCTTTCCTCTTTTCAACAAAATAATTTATACGTTCAAGTCTGTAAATTCCAAATTATTTCAAAACATTAACATAATTATTATTTGGCGAGTTTTTTTCTAGATTTTTATATCAGTCATTTTAGGGTAGAGTGACTGAACTTGTTGGCTACGATTAGTCACCCTGAAGTTGTTCGAGGTTTCCTTTTGCGGCAAGCTGGTTTGGGAACTGGTTAGCTATTGGAAAGGAATGGCCGAAGATGCGTGTTAGCAACTGGTGATTATCAACCGGATTAACAGCGTTGTACAAGTTGACAGGTAGGATCAGATGTTCTGGTTCAGAGTACAGGTGGCTCTGTCGGGTATGAAGAGAAAAGCTTCATGTCCAGAAAAGGTTGTGCCCGGAGGACTGGCGAAGTTTGCATTTACCGGCCGATCGCTGAAGGACTGGGGTCACGAGTTGAGGTGAATTTTCCTCAATTGGCGGTAGCCTCTGTGTGCACTCCACTCTGTAGACTTTTTTCACAGTCTGAAGACTTGATAGACCACTAGTCCTTTTGTGTATAAGCCTCGTGAACGGTTAACAGCGTCCGGGTTGTAGTCCTTGGTGTCAATTCTTCCCCTATTGCGCCTTCCACAAGAGGGGAAGACATCACAAAAGGGACTGACTGGGACGCGATCTGAAGTGTCTTGCTGCCGGAAGCTGCCGCCCTGAAGTGTTTTGAGGATTTGAGGGTATTCTGCCAAAGCCTCCACTACAGGTGGTCTTGGATGGGCTAACACCCATGTTGACCTCACACTGCCATGTCCGCTGCCTAATCTTTACCTGCCGGCCTCGCCGGGTCGCCGTCCCGCTGCCATAAGCTTTAGCCCCAATAATTTGGAACGTCAATGCTGGAAGCACTGACAGACTCTAGAGTTGTCCCTGTTTTTAGTTTGCGGGGAAAGTGGTGCGAGAAGAGCACACCAACGGCCGATTCACTCCGTGCTGTTTGTTCGAGTTCGTCCCTTCCCGTGGCATCAACTCAGCGATTTACGGCTCGCAGAAAAAAAAACCTCCTGGACGTCAATTGGAACCCTGTCAACAACCGTCACAAGGTCTAGGGTACATACCCAATCTCTCGCACGCCTTCGGTGTTTCCGTTGAGAAGCAGTGACGGAGGTCTTGTCCTATCTTGTCTAATGATGGCCTGTTTGATGGAAGGGCTCAGCTGAGAGTGAGTGTCATGGCTACGCAACGGGAACACCAACGGCGTACGGAGATGGGATATGTCCGACTAAACCGACCAGTGACATGGTATATGTATCGACGACCCAGTAGCGGTCGTGGACAGGGTTCCATTCACATCATGAAAGTTTCCAGGACAGCTCATAAGGTCGTTTCAGAGTTTTATTGGCCCTCCCGTGCTGGTATAACAAATTAGGATAATTCCAAGACAAGAAGTAGACAGGTGCGTGCATCAGAGACTATCTACTCTATAATCTCTGCGTCCTTGTTCTCAGCGGAAGGGTGCACAAACTCTCCTTGCTAACAGCATCTTTCAGCTGGGAAACCCTTTTGTAAGGTGTGATTCTCTACAATAATCCTTCTCTAGAGAGGCACACAGTCCCGCATTCCAACTCAACAACCAAACCACCACATCTCCCTAAAAATCCAGGCGCAAATTTCGGTCGGACAGGCGGCTCCGTATCAGGCGTCTGGCTTTCCGGAATTGCGGACGCTCCGGCCGAAAAATTCTGAACTCGACCTGGAATGGAGGTCAACATACGACAGCTGTTAGGATTACCGATTCCGGGATTGCGCACTAGAGTTGAAGTGTACTAGTCGTCGTAGTACGAACAGTACTAATTGTGTACAACGCGCTCACCATTGTCCCCCTCGACTGGACTTCGGCAGCGCAGGCACGACCAAATCTGCACAGAGTTCGCTTGATGGTTGAATCGATGGAACTCCACAGACATTAAGAAATAAGCAGAAAGCTATTTTGAAAGCTACGGACTGCGACCGTACATTATTGCTACCCTGCAAGTCAACCGAAGACCTTCCAGCGGTATGCGTGGATGTGACGATAATCTCGGCACAGGCGAAGTAAATGAGCCGTAGTCGGGCGGAGACCGGCCACGCAGCGAAGCTCGCAGAGAATACGAAAATGGACCACTACTAGGAAGCGATGTCGATTGAGAAGCCGGAATTCAAGCTCATTCCGATTGCGATGGAGAGTTTTGGCCGGAATGGACAAATGGCTCGGGAATTTTTGCGAGACAGCTGCAAGCATTTACTACACCGGAGTGCCGAGCTGAGCGGCGTGTGCGCTCAGATCAACCGGACGCTTTGGCAAGGAAACCCGGAGCTTGCGATAGGATGGAAGCTCTACGTCCTTACGAGCTCAGATTTGTATCTGAGCTCGTAAGCGTGATTGTGCACAAAGTGAAAAGTATCCACTTCGTGCAAGATGTAAGAAGGAAGCAAGCTTCTTGCACCTGAAACGGACTATAGAAGATCCAGTTCACTCGAATCGCGAAACATCGGAAGCCCTCGTCCGATTTCCAGAGGTTCGGGACGAAACCCAATCGCAAAAGACGGAAAACGAAACCCCAGCCTGCACCCCCGTGTTATCCAAAACTAACTAAAAAGAATCAGAAAAAAAACAAAAGGTCTTTTTCACTGCCAGCTCGTCCAAGATATGAATAGTAGAAAAGGATTTATGAAACCTCGGGAAGGACGAAGAAGGAAAGCAAAAGGGGCTTGGAGGGGGAGAAGAGATATAGACCTACTTAGATACCTAACCACTCAATCAGTTCCGCATTTTACTCAAATAGGACAACAAGCATTGAACCAAACGAGATCCTGACCGCCGTCCCACACCGCTCTCAATCCCATCATAGTGTACTAACGTACTAGTAAAACTTTTAATGTACTAAGACTTTTCCCGAAATTGTTTTACGAAAAAGTTCGATTGGAGATTTTTTTGTTTTGAAGAAAAAAAGGTGTTTGATCATGGAGATATTTTCTAGATTTTTCTGGTGGTGAGGAGGGTTTGCGCTCACCGCGTTTTTGCGAAGGCGACTTTTTCAAAAAAACGCGGGGAGCGTGAGACCTAGATTTGGGGAATGGAAAGGGAGCGGCGCCCGAAGAGAGAGAAGAGGGAGGGGTTGGATGAGTATCGCAATTGTGGATTTTTGATGTATGACAGAGAAATCTTAAGGAAATTATCATGCATGATCAGACTTGTTATCCCGACCGAGGCTGGATTAGAATGTTTCCATCCAAAGCCTATGCCACACCTCTGTCCCTCGAGGCTGGCTTGAGGGAGTGCGGTGTTTGGTTTGATATGCGCACTTCTTTGTCTATAGAGTATCTGGTTGGAGTCCTGTTGTTGGTTTCTTCCGACGATGCTCCAAAACTACTAGACCTTAACGGTGGAGAAAAGGTTAGCTCCACGGTCTTGTTTGGAAGCACTGCACCGGGTTCTGGAGCACCCAACAGGCAGGTTAACCATCGAAAAAGTACGTCCCGCGATAGTTTTTCGGAGGGATGGGCTCTTTCTACGTCGAGTTTGTTCTGGTGGAATGTAGCTACCTCGGCTGCACGATTCTCTGCACCGTATTGACGTCTTGCTTGGAAGATGTGGGGTTTTAAAACCCCCCAGCGTAGGCTTTCTCATCGAAAGTATGTTCCCAGGAATAGTTTTTCGTAGGGATTTTTTTTTCTCCGTCCTGTTTGTTCTGGTGGAATGTAACAACCTCCGCAACTGGCATGCTATCTCCACCATAAGGACATCTTGATTGGAAGTGTGGGGTTCTAGATCCCCCATTGCCGGTTTTCGCATCGAAGGTATGTTCGCGGGAATACTTCTTCGCAGGGATTGTTTTTTCTACGTCGAGTTTGTTCTGGTGCAATGCCGCCACCTCGGCAACTTGCATCCTCAAGAATAGCGAAGCTAAGATTTGTATTGAGAATTCAGGTAGTTTTGCGTTGGGTTTCTCCTGCTGATCTCCAAATCTACTCCGGTGGGTGTGGAAAGCTCGATCCTAGATGGGGAGCTTCCCGGTGGAGGTTGTTTTCAGTGTCCGCATTCCTATTTCGGAAACTCCTTTTTTTTTGAGCTGTCATCGCTCCGGAGCACAAGTTCTTTTGCAAAGCTGGTTCCTCCCATTCCACAACAGACTCTACCCAACCCAGAACGGACGAACGCCTATGGTCTCTTGTGCAAAATACGTCAATCGTCTTCAGGGGATGTGAAACTGGGATACAAAAGCACATCTGGAGCGAGCTCTATGAGCGCATTGCAATAGCAGCGAAAAGCGTCTTTCACGTCCGCCCTTCGTCCTCCGTTGAAACTAGAAGCGTACGCCTTCTACGAAATCGCACATGCGATCGTGCTGACCTTCCTAACCGCCCTCAATCCCAAGCATCATGTACTAACCATTAGTAAAATATTCTTCAGATAAGACTGTTTTTTTAAAACAAATGCACATCCTAGTTTTTCCTCGTGAGTTTTACGAAAATGCTACATTGGAGAAGTGACAGTCTTTCTTAGAATAGCACCTGAGTGTTGTCGAACCAAGCCTCGTAATCGACGAAACAGACATCGCACTTCTGGATCTTCCTTCATAAGTGGATGTTCTGACATATCATGACAGCACGTCTACGGGTAGTGACCCCCCGCAGTGTCTGCTTTGTTGGTTTTGACAAAGCAGTCAGGAGGCGCTCTAAGAGGAGCACGAGAAGAGAGCCGACAACGTTCCTGCTGAGCTAACAAGTTGGACGAAGTTCACAAGAAAGCTACTGTATCGTCCTGCTCGTCAGAGCGAGAGAAAAGCTCGGTTTATCCGTTCTCGATCCTTGGGTTTTACTACGCTCCGGGAAACCGCAGGATGGGAATATGAATAGACTTCAGGCGTCCCTTTCGCAGACTTCCTCACTGCTCCTTGAGTCGAACGTCGCTCAGATGAGAGGTAGACGAAGACATGCATCCACAACAGGAAAGCAGGAGGGTGAAGAAACCATATGTTCTTCTAGAACATCTGCTGTGTCATGGCCAGTCACAGCCACGAATGATACATCAAAATGTCCCAATAATTGTGGCGAACTGCCATGTAAATTTTTTGTACTGAATTCATATCTCAATCTTAAACCAATTACTTCTCCGAAGTGGTTGATATTGATGGAATTCTAACCAATCAATTCTATTCCTGACACTTCCCGTGGTAAACCCCTATTTACCTCAAATATGCCTTAATATATTCATTATTACGCTATTAAGCAGTCCAGTGCAAAGTTGCACTTTGCACTGGAGGGATAAAAATATTTATACTATTGTTTATCAAATTTTTTAACAATTATTTTAAATTCAGAATTTATTGCAGGGGGGGTATAACAAAATTATATCGTCCGTATATAACGTATAAATGATGAACCTGATCTACCCCCGGACACACATCGAACACCATCAATGGGACACAAACGATACACTTCATTGGATAATCTATGATATTTTTCACCAAAAAAATTGCGTTTCAAAGCAAACATTGGCCAATACGTATTTTAAAGACACGCGTATATAGTTAATTAGTTTGTCTCCTAGTAAAATAGCTTATGATTGGATTATTTTTGATTGAATCTGCGGTGGAATTGTTTATTCGTTTAATAATCACAAGATGTGTTTTGGGAAAGAAAAACTCAACAAAAAAAAAGGAAGAATCGTTGGAAAGAGCTGAGTGCGGAGGGAGAGAGAGAGAGAGAGCGTGAGACATTTGGGAAAGGACAGGGAGCGAGGGAGGAGGGAAGAGAGAGGTCTGTATATGTGAAGGAATAATTTTTTGGTGACCAGAGGGGTGTGTGTGTGTGTGTGTGGAGTGTTTTCTGGTTTTGCGAAGGATGCTCGGGAGGTTGGTGGTGCGGGGGGGGGTTGGGCGGAGGGGGTTGAGTGAGGTTGCTGCTGTGGAAAGGGCAGCGCGGGAGATTGGAAGCGCTGGGCTGGAGTGGGACAAGCTTGGTTTTGGATATTTCGAGACCAACGGGACTGTTCAGGGGGAGTTTCGTGGCGGGAGGCTGAGGAGTCTTGAGTTTGTACACGGTTTCAGCTCGCAGATAAACGTTGCGGCAGCGGCGCTGCAGTATGGACAGAGCTGCTTCGAAGGTCTGAAAGCGTTTGCGAGCAAGGACGGTGGAGTGAGGCTATTTCGACCTGGTGAGAACTCTCGGAGGTTGAACAGCTCAGCGGACAGGCTGATGATGCCACAGATCGATGAGGAGATATTCGTTGAGGCCTGCAGAATGGCAGTACACAACAATATCGAGTTCGTTCCCCCGTACGGTACCAATGGAGCCCTGTACCTGAGGCCGGTCCTGTTCGGATCTTCCCCGAGGATTGGCGTTTCACCAGCCACTGAGCACAAGTTTGTCGTCATTGCCAGCCCTGTGTCCAAGTACTACAGGGGCGATTCAAAACCAGTCAGAGCGCTTGTTATGGACCGCTACGACCGAGCCGCTCCCCTAGGGCTCGGAAACGTCAAGACTGCGGCGAACTATGCCGCCGACTTGAAGCCCAGTTCGCACGCCAAGAAGATGGGTTACGATGCGAGCCTCTACTTGGACCCGAAGGAGCACAAGCATATCGAGGAGTTCGCGACGAGCAACTTCGCTGCGATCAAAGGTGATCGATACGTTACGCCGTCCTCGGGAAGCATCCTCGCGAGCATAACCAACCTGAGCATTCAGCAACTGGCGCAGAGGATGAACCTCAAAGTGGAACGCAGGAAGATTCCCATTGAAGAACTCGAAGAGTTTGATGAAGTCGCATCCCTCGGCACAGCCGCGCTAGTCTCACCGGTCTCTTCCGTTGTTCACGGAGAAAAGCAGTACAAATTCGGAGCCGACAAGACCGATGAAGAGCATTCGCCAGTATTTAAGCAGCTGCACAGAGAACTAATAGCCATCCAAACCGGTCAATCTCCAGACGAATTCCGATGGATGACAGACGCCCTTCGCGCAGTAAGTTGATGAACAACACGCCAGCACTGAAACAGAGCAGACCGGAAAACCCACTCGAATGTAATAGTAAAGAACGTCCTGAGCAGCTATCCGACGCATTTCTCCAGCAGAGGCATCCGTTTCACGTATCCAATGGGTTATAATGCCTCCCGGGCATGGCCGTAGAGGAAAATATTGCTTTCTTGCTATCTTCGTGGTTATCTGTTCTTGCATGGCCAGGATTTTTCACCCTTTCCTGCGAAGCTTGTTTCAGCTGTCCGAGAAAAGCACGAAGGGATCAGTGCCTTGTAGTCAATCTCACCAAGCGATACCAAGCACATAAAACTTTAGTGGCAGAGGCTCCAGTGATTTCCCTGTCTCTACACTCATGCCGACAAAAGCCGGTGAGCAGAGTCCGGTCATAGGCGATACCCAGATTCCGTGCGTGAAGAGCTGGACGGCAAATGCCGAAACGACGTGGGTACCCTGCTAGGCTGCAGTTCATAACAAACCTCGTCGCGGCTTGCAAACACAAACTCTCCATCAGATCGGCGTTTGAGATCTCGATTAGCCTGCCAGTCCCTACCCTATAGCCAGAACTCGATCTCGATTTACATCCGAGTAGCCAAATTGAATGGAGGCGTCCGTGGCCCCCGCTCAATAAGGGTGTGAAAGTGTTGAGGTGTGGGAGAAGGCTTGTGTTCTCTATTCTCGAAGAGAAAAGATTTTTTGGAAGAGAAAAAAAGATGGGTTACTCTCTAGGCGTTAGAGATTCGATCATGATCGCTCACTCCTTCAAAGGAGCCGAGTTTGGTCCTGCTCAAGGGGTTAGTCACTCTTCTCAACATCTCCCCGTTGAGTACCCTAAAAGCTCCAACCCTCAAAGCGCGTACTGTCTTCTCATCTAGGTTCACGGGGCAACGTACACTGTAGATTGCGAGTTTTCGTCTTTAAATCTTGTCCCGGGTTCGAACTGGTGAGTGGCTGCAAGCACCCCTCCGCATCTCCCGGGCTTTGGATCCACTGATGAGTGAAAACATCTTTGACTAGGGTTGTGGACATAGGAAAGGCCTTGGAAGTTCTCTCGGTAAGATTGTCCTCCCACGAAGAAGGCACCTTGTCCAGAGAATCACTGATCGAGCTACATCTCCTGTTCTCATCCATCGAATAAAGGATGTCTTGAAAGTGTACAACTACAAGAACTTGGATGATCTGGAAGAGTTCAAGGTAAGTTCAGGACAGGTGTCGGGTGGTGTGTGCTGGTCGTCACCTATTTGATTTAGAGGTCGATCCTTGACAAAGCCCCTCCTGGCTTGAAAACAACTTCTAGGGTCAAAACACAACGACAGAGTTCATGTGCAAGGTGATTCATGACAGGGTTTCTAGGAGAATGAAGGAGCACGTCACAGGTGATCTCAAGGTCAGTACTTGTGAAGCGCTTGTCGAGAAGATTTTCATTTTGTTTCCCAAGGTTTCTCCCGGAGGCATTGATTTCCTCCTCTTTTTTCTTCCTTTTTTTTGTGTTCTTCTGGTCAGATTACTTTGCACGAGAGCCACAAGGCATGGGCTTCTTATTCGGGCTCAATTCAGTCGAACTAGCTCTCGAGCACAACTGGGTAGAGACTTCAACTACATGCGAATCATCTAATCCCGTTCCGAGTCTGCGGACGATCCAATCGTCTTCATCAAGCAAGGAAACGACTTGGCGGATGCCTTGGAAACCCACGAATCCCCTTTGCTGAGCTCAGTTTTCTTCGGGAATGTCTTATTCATATCATAACAACAAAAAATATAGACAAAGTCGCCCCATGCGCACTTTGGAGCCCTGTGTGCGAGCATCGAAGGTAGAATAGAATCCAGTGGAGGTCACCAAAAGTCGCTTCAGGTTCTCCAGGTGTTCGACTCTTCTTTGTCAGAATCCACTTCCCACCACGTTCTGCTGGTTACTCCTTTCCTTAAAAAGCCCATGAGGGGCGCTGGCGTAACAGCTTCAAGACCCATCGCTTTGGTCATGATGTCACGGACTTCGCCGAGAGCTGGTCTTTCGTCCATAGTCTCTACTCGTGAGAACTTGCCGTCCGAAGTATCAAGCAGCACCTGAAACACAGCGTTTGGATGATTCGTCAGGGCTTATTACGCACCTCATTCATGCTGAGCAGTTTGCAAGCATGCCCATGGGTAGACGAGCAAGAACTGGCAGCAGAGGCACCCACTGATATCAATCGCTACCGTGAACGTACCTGATACTTTCCTGGAAAAGCCCTGTAAAGAGCGCCAGAGTAGTTGACAACATAGGGAGGCTGCGGAACTGTTTTCGAGTAGCTTCGCTGCCTCAGGTAGTACACAGGCAAGATACTAATATTCCGACGAAGCAAAAGATCGACAATGAGACATCCGCTTGTGGATTAGTAAAGGGAAGACCTACGATGAAGATACCTGCTGAGGAATCGATACTGCAAGTTTTTCGGTGGGAATGCCGGAAGGCCCAAGTCGCCCCTCAGTGTGTCAAGCTTGAGGTTGAAGAAAATTACCGGTCGCTCGCCGGCCTTGATGCACATCTTCTCAACCTGCGGCAGTTCCTGACAGGACGCGCTCATCACGATAAACATGTCGTCCTCTTCCCTCACGGACACGTCCTTTTCGACCCCCGTTGTTAGGAGTCTGTCGATGAACGTGCCCTTGAATCCTGAAAACAAGCAGCGTGGAACGTGTCAGCGACTACGACGCTCGACATCAGAAGGTGGTTTAGACTACCTACCATCCTCAAGCGTGCTCAGCCTGATGTTCGGGTACGGTTCCTCCATTTCATTGCTGTTCTCTAAAGCCCTGTCCTTCTCCGGTGCATCGGGAAACGCAATCGCAACTCTCTTTCCTTGGTCTGCCCAGCGCTTTGCATAGTCGAGCACAAGCTTGTAGTTCGCATCAACAACCGTATAGGTACCGATAGCCGCGGAGTCCAGCATAGACTGAGGCAACGGCGGAAACTCAACTTCTAAAAGGCGAAATCCGTTCGCAAGCGCCTTCTCAGTCGCTTCCTGCGCTTGCGTCACAGCCTGATAGAAGGTGGACGGCGGTGGCTCATCCCCAGTCTCATCATTCCCAACCTTCTCCGCCACCTCGCTAGCGGTTTCATCCGCCTTCTCATCAGCAGCATCCTCGACCTTTGCCTCCGTCTCGCTGGAAGACTCCTGCATCTCCAGCCTACATCTCCTCAACCCGCCACCAGGAACCATAACTTGCTCTCGTTGACTCGCTCCAGTCCTCCCTCTCCTCACTCTCAAAGCTGATGAGCCAACACTCGAACAAAAACCCAAATCCATGATTTGATCACGCTGTTGGGCTCTTCTTCTACTCTTCTCTATCTATAAAAACAAAAGCCGGCCTCTAAAAACTCTGCTCCACGACCTACACATTTACGACCACTACACCAACCTCCTCCTCCCTCCCCCTCACCCTCTCCCACTCGGTCAGAAGTAAGCAAACTACTCATCGCACTTTATATCTACTCACGTTGAAAAAGTAACAATGGCAGACAAGAAGAAGTCTCTCCCAGGCCAAGCAATAATTCTCCCCAAACGATAATTAACTCCAGCAGAAAAAAAAAAATCCGATGAAAACCAACCCCGCGGAATATTGGCAACCAAATTCCTTTGGCCAGCAAAAATTTACCACAAAAAAACAACTACACCCTACTTAGCGCTGCAGTTTCTCTAAATTGAAACAAAAATAGTACAATATATTTGATATTAATTCGAATATAGGAGATAATATTTTAATTATTTGATATTATTTGGTAGCTTTTTGTTCTAAATCTCTCTATATTTGACCCGCTTCAGATTAATTAAGAAAGCATCCGATCCTGGCCGTTGAACGGACATTCGACGAACGCCATGCGATGGTTGAGACACGTGTCGTTTTTAATGGCTTTTTAGTTTCGAAATACATTTTGCTTAATCGAATGGGGACACGTGTCAAACCGTTTTCCACTGGTTGGTATTGATCAGTCCTTATTGAACTATTTTGACTATAATAGAGATTTTTTATTGCGTTTTTTGTTTTGATCTGGCAGTGTTGATTGAGGCCTTCTCCCGAGGTTTGTCAATTTGGAGGCCGAGGACTGCGACTAGGATGCGTTCGAAATAGTAGAAGAGGTTGATGGAGCGGCCGAGAACGAGTTCCAGGATGGCAATGGCGCTCAAGAACGCACCCAAGGCGAACTTCAAGTCAGCATTCTGCAGATGGGGAAGATCAACGTACGATTGTATGATTTTGTGCGGATCGGAGAGCACGTAATAGGCTGTACTGATGAGGAAGGCTGACTTAATTGGCCACTCCGGAGATGAGAACGTTGACTTGGCATTGAATCCCGTGCGAAATTTCTTGTCCGCATCAAGGAACAACAGTCCTCCGCAGCCTCCAATCCCTCCGAGGATGATGGCGGCAACCCATCCGTTCGGAACCTGCTTTGCAACCGAGTCAACGGTCATGGAAATCGCCCGAATCTGCCAATAGAACAACCCAGCTTTCGTGTTAGCTTGTGCGAACAATTTGTTTTGAAACCTACGGGCTCCATACCCTTGCGAAAGTGGCAACGACAGCAATCGGTGCAAATACCACTCTGATTTGGAGAATTTTCTTAACTGGCGTGCAGTTGACAAGCCACCAGCATAGCAAAAAGATGGGAACAAGAGAATTTGCCCCCTCAGTTGACACCGGAGACGGCGTAGCCGTTAAAATAGCGTTGATAATCGCTCCACCGAAGGACATCACAAAACCCAACACAATAGACTTCAAGAACCCATGCTTTCCCTCGGTGTACTTGTCCACAACCACAACCATTAGCAGGCAGTGTGCCACGAGAAGCACAGTCGGATCCGCGTTGACGAATCTATCTCGTACTAACTCATACTTGAGTTCAGGAAGGCCTTCCACGTACTTGTGAAACAGGTTCACGTAACTCTAAACGCCAGAGTCAAAAAACAACAAGAGGTCCAAAGAGCAAAGGACTCTGCTTCAGATCAGATGTTTCCTACTTCCTATACGTTTTCAATGCTTCCTACCTTTAATATCCTTTCAGTCTCGTCCATGGCTTCTGACAGATCCCTATCCAATTCTACCCTGCTTAAGCGTTTCTTTTCTGCCCGACTTCGTGCCGACCACCCCTTATGAATATGAAACCCATTGGATCTGATGGTAATCAATACATGAATGTGGTGTGGTGACAATTAAGCAACATCCTGGCGTACGGGTGTGGTGGTGGGCCGAGTGGGAGGGAGGGATGTCAGAACAGCAAATAGCGCGAAGTTCGGCTAGCGCTGGGTGTTTACCTTACTAAGGGTTCTTGTAAAAGGCCTGGATTAATGCTTGTACTTTTTCTCGTAAGTAGTGCTTGCACGCACAAGCGCGGGTTTTTTGCCTTGTTCTTGTTTGGCAACAAAGCTCTTTATTAACACTAGGAGCGAATTTCATCCTAGTCGCCTCGGTTTGAAGTATTTCCTGCCCTGCAAGGTGCGACACAACCGCCTAGAAAAAGGCGGAAACTGGCTTTTGGGCTGCGCTCTTTGAACTTCAGCGTTTGCTCGCAAAGAAAAAAAAACAAACAAACAACGATGATGGGCGATCGTAACCCCTGAGCCGGAGAAGCAAGTTCGCAGTCCCACACATGAAAGGAAAACAAGCAGAACAGGGTCGGCAGCGCATGCATCAGCGCAGGGCTCCAAAATCGGCAAGAAATCTCCACCATCTGACTCAAACGGCGGCTCGGATTTGCTCTTTCGCGCGAAAGGTGAGCGAGCCAGACCTCCACCTTGCAGCCAAATAGCATAATTTGGAGGCCACAGGCTTTTTGGATAACTAGTCGAATCGTTCTACTGGGTTCTAGGAGAAGAACATCTTCGTTATTCTCATAGACGTCACTGCCGGTAGTGCTGACTCCTTCTCAAGCCATTTTCGCAGTTCCTCTGGGGTAGCAGTCGTATCCGCGACGGCCTGAACGTCCTCTACACAGTCAATATCCACCTCGCTCAGCTTCGCAACAACATCCTCTAGCTTCTTCTGCGGCTTTCCTGGCAGCGCATCCCTGACAAAATCGAGCATGTCCTTTCCCTCATACTTCGGGGCTATTACGGCCACCTTTGGCGGAGGCGGTGCACGGTGTTCAACCGGTGGCGGCGGAGCCGGCTGGGCCGTCATCGGCGGGCCTACTGCGACTTGCGGTGACGGCTGCTGCTGCTGCTCCGCGTACCCACGCTCCAGTTGCGGGTGCATCGGACTCGAAAGCTGATGTTTCGGTGGAGCACCCGGCGACGCAGGCCCTCGCGGTATGCTGATTGGCGAGACTCCTGGTGTCATCCTATTAGGAGCAGGACTATTGGCCTCCTCTGGAGGCGCGGAGCTCTTATTGGTACCACTACCAGCTCTCCTACATTCCAAAGCGAGGAGGCGTTGGAGCGGGAACATAGTTCAGCTGACGCGCGTAGCGTGTACGGCAACTTCAAGATCCTGAAATTGGTCGTGGCAACTTACGCAAGCTCCTTCGCACCCTTCGAGCCTTTTCTCGAGCCAGATCCAGAGCGAAGTGCTGGTCCATTGCCCAGACCCTCCAGCCTGTTCACCAGCTGTGCGGGACCAATGTTCCCGGTCAGCAGTTCGCCACTCCTCCGATTCTCATCGACGGGAGGAAGGCTCGCCCCAGAACGGTTCTTGAGCACGTCGTTACGAGAACCGTTGTCTTCTCCAAGACCACTTCCAACGCTTGATCCGTTAACTGGCACGTAATCAACCCGGAACCACGGGTGCATTTTGACGTCGACCAGAGTATACCGCTTATCCGCTTCCTTTACAAGCATTTTCGACAGCATGTCCTTTGCACCCTATGGGAAGCAGCGAATGAAATTCATGCGTTGTCAACAACACGTCCCTGTTGGAAACCAGTTCTGACTGACCAAGTTCTCGCAAAAAGGACAAGGGGTGCTGAAAGCAAAGCTTCTATCGCGATTTGGATGACACACAAGCCGACCACTGCGGAACATGATGAGTAACATACCGGTGAGAGCGAAGAAGGGTAGATAACTTTGCACTGCTTAATCATCTCATACAGGACGTTCATCTCGTCGTGTTGAAAGGGAAGGTCGCCAACCAACAACAAGTACAAGATCACACCACATGACCATGTATCTACTTTCTCCCCATTGTATCCCTGCGGGGAGTTTAAGAGGATCTCGGGAGCACAATAGTAGGGAGTCCCAACAGCCGTAAAAAGCATATCACCCTCTCTCTTCTTGACAGAGCTCACCTGCAGGTTGTGCGAATATGGAGACGTGGTAGTGGTAGAAATGGTGTGTAAGGAAAGGCACACATATGAGCATGAACTAGATCAGGGGGTCGGGCGACGACATACACCAAAATCCGTAATCTTCAAAATCCCGTTCTCGTCAAGCAAAAGATTCTCGGGCTTCAAGTCCCGGTGGAAAACTCCCCGCCTGTGACAGTATTCAATGCCGTCCACGAGCTGCTGAAAGTACTTCCTCGCCGTCTTTTCGTCGAGCTCCCCCTTTTTCTCTATCATCTCGAACAGTTCCCCCCCTCGGACTAGATCCATAACTATATACAGCTTGTGCTTTGATGAAAGAACTTCCCGCAAGTTCACAATATTTTCGTGGTTGAGGGCCTTCATGATGGCAATCTAGTGCGATCGGAAAACAACCGGTTCGAAAGTAGCTTTAGGATCGAGCACTGACTGACTTGCAGGTGCCGTCCTTACCTCCCTACGGACGTTGATCGTCAACTCTTGTTCCTTAATATCTTTTTTATCCAGAATCTTTATCGCATACTCAACATTTGTCTCCTTGTGCTTTGCAAGTTTCACCCTAAACAACGCAGAAGAAAAGCAGAAACCATGTCAATCCGTCAGAGGCAGTTTACCGTCTATTCTCTAATTCAAAAACAATATCGAAACCCAAGCAAAACCAAGATGAAGGATTCAAGTGAAAACCCCCACGAAAAGCTGGACAATCGATACCAAAAACAACGCCTTTTTCCCCACTCAAACCCATACAAGCATAATCGAAAGGACAACCAAATACACACTCCACAACTACGACATCTTCCGAGCTCTCGCAAGCCCTCCGACACCAAGTCCGACACTAAGAACGCCACCTCAATGCGGACTTAGAAAGGAGTGCTTGGAGCGATAATTTGCATTCGCAGCGACTGCTTGGAATGTCTTGAAGCCTCAGACTCCGCTCGAAAGGGTAGAAAGGGCAGCGGACAAGTAAAACTTACTTCCCAAAGGTTCCTGTGCCCAGGGTCTCCGTCACAATATACGGACCAACCTTTGCCATGGTTCAGAGACTCATCAAACTACTGAACCCCTTCTTCTGCACGTTTTCTTTCTCCAACACCCAAAACAATCCAGAACTAGTGAAAAACCAACATCTAACAGGGTTCCAATTCTAGTCTTGACAGATTTCAAAAGTTTTCAAATTCTCCCTCGGCCTACCCACCACCCCCTCCCCACCCCACTCCCCCACCCCCCCCTACCACAAAAAGGTTGCTCCCTCTTTCAAACACGAACAAATAACCTTATCAAATAGATCATTTTTCAACCTCTCATAATCTCATTCCAAACTATCCTTCACACCCTTCCCACCGACAAGAACCCCCACCTTCCGTCTTCAAACAAATAACCATACGAATCAAACCTTTACACAAATTCAGATCCTTCCTTTTACGTCTCTTATCTCAACCTTTTCCTTAGTCCAAAACCCTCCCCCCCCAACCAAAAACCCCCATCCACCACACAAACAAAACCGCACTTCCCTCACAAAACAAAGCCTACGAAATCAACCCCTTATAAATTCAGATCCTTTCTTAACGTCTCTTATCTCACGTTTTTCCCATGTCTAAAATACCATACTAACCCTCCTCAACTCTCCTCTACCCTCCCAAACCCTCCCCATACTCTCTCTCCGCCCATTAGTAGCCTTTACCTCCTTCCTCCTTCCTCCCCAAATCTCTTTTTTCAGCTTTTAGTCTTTTCCGCCCGTTTTACGTAAAGTCGCTTCCTTTTTTTCTTTTTTTTTTATTGTGGCGTTTTCCATCAGACAGTTAAAAGCGGACCAAAATTCAAAAAAATTCAAGGGAGGTGTGGAGAGGAGGAGGGAGAGGAGTTATCTGTCAGAGGAATTGGTGACACCTTTTAAGGCGTTTGCCGTCAGACAGGTAAAAAAGAATGCCGAAAACTTCAAAACAATATTTATTTTTCAAGTTCCGGGGGTTACGGAGTTAGCTGTCAGTGGTATTGATAGGTGACACACACCCTGAAGATCAAAAAAGTGGCTTTTTTGAGATTAATAGAGATGATGAAGCTCTACCCATCAGAATCTTGAGTATGATTTAAAGTATTTGTATTAACGAAATTTAACGAGATTGGTCAGGGATTGGGTTTGGATTGAAAAGGGGGGGGGGCCGTGGGTAAGATTGTGAAGATTCTTTTGGCGCTGAATATTGGTAATCTTTTGTTGACAATGGGAATGGATTGGATCTCGAGGTCGGAGGTGTACAGGGCGAGCAGTTGGTTGCTTGTGAGTGGGGATGGATGGGGTCTGGATGGGAACATGGTCAGGTTTCCTTAGGATCAAGAGTAAACCGAAGAGTTTTACCGGGTTTTTCTAATGAAAGGTGTTAGATGGACGCGCTCTGCAGAGTTGTTTTAGGGTGTGTGTGGTGAGACCCGATCAGCAGCAATGCGTGCTAGCACTGGCTGCCCTGCTGAGGCTGGTAGTTGACGTGAGTCTATGAACTAACCTGAGAGGATGAATCTGATCTGGGTGGTGTTGTGCTCAGGCTCGGCTGTTTCGACAGATTGTGCTGCTGGGAGTGTTTGGATTTGGGCCGCAACGCGATTCTTCGGATGGGTCGAAGCTCTGTGAAGCAAATATCAGCTCACATAGACAAGGGATTGTAACACCTTCACACTGTGGGAGTGGCAGATTCGTCGTCAGTAGTGGATGGCTCGCAATGGAGATGGAAAAGTGTAGACGGTCAAAGGTGAAATCGAGTCTTCTGCAGAAGTCGGGTAGTTGATTCTGTGGCAAGACATCTGAGAGTGTGCTCAGATGCTGCTAGTGTCCTCTGTCGATCCCACCTGAGCTCACAAACAGTCCACCAGATCAATCACCAAATCCCAAAGCTGTCCTCGTAGCAATCCAACATTTTCATTTTTTCACAAATAAAAATTTATATTTATCGTTAATTTCCAATCCAGTGCCCTCAAGCCACGATGCAAAGAGAAATTCGTTTGATTTTGAGGTATTCTTTGATAAAACGGTGTTTATAGTATTTAATTGGCCAAATAGGTTCCGGAAGCTCATGGATTATCCAATGGATATTGAACTATAGGTGTAAGTATTTTAATTTTTGGATTAAAATTTTGGTCTAAATTATATTCTGTTTTTTTTGCCGCTTATATTTGCTAACTGAATTTAGCGTTCCTGTGAGTGCACTTACTCCGCTCACACTATGAGTAGGCATGAAGCTGCTCGCTCTCTGCTAAGCTCTTCAGAAACTCTTTTTTTTTCTTCAGCAAGTGTCTTGGCACCATCCATACGGTGGACCTGTAACAGTCAGAGGACCATCCTTTTTTTTTTTTTTGAGATTGGATGGAAAGGATCAAATGCTGAAAACGTCGGCAACGGAATTAAATCCAGTGATTACCAGTTGGTGAGTGGGTGGAAGGCCACTGCCGTGCGGAACCGGGTGGCGGTCTCAAACTCAACCTGCTATATGCACTCGTATGCTAATGCTATGAGGGGTTTCTCAAACCAGGTTTTGTAAGTTTGCCCAGCAAACTGGGAGGACACACTTCTTGCCGGGACCCAAGCTCTGAATGTAATCGCTGCCTAGTCCGAAGCTTTGCCTTCCACTTCCCCCGCGTTCTCACAGGAAGGCATAATTTATGGCGAACTTACAACGCACGAACTGAGGTGTTCTATGGAGCCCTTCCGTTATGATCTGATGTGCTGTGTCCTTTTGCTAGTCGCTTCGAGCATGGATCGGTAGGGAGCCGGTGTTCGCCTCAGCTCGTTGGAAAGCCGTAGCTGCACATTTTCATCCTGGGCCTTCCGGAGCTTGTTCCGCAGGGTCTCCACGGAAACCGCGGACTGCGTAGCTTCCCTCTGCAGAACCTTAACTGTTGACTCGAGCGCTTTTAACGCTGAATCTCTTTCGACATCCTTTTGGCGAAGGCCTAACAGTGAGACAGTCGGCCACGTCACGGAAACGGGGTCAGCAAAAAGTGATTCTCGATGTTGACCAGCGCTCCGCTGAGAATGCTTACGGTCTCGCTCGACGGTGAGCTGAGCCACTTGTTGTTCATCCATCAAATCCTTCTCACTCCGTCGCGTTCGGCCACTATCGGCTAGGGTCCTAGCGGGCGTTCTCCTTCCTTCCATGGCCAGAAACTCCTGCTTCAGCTGCTCAGCTCTAGTCTCAGTTCTTTTCAACCTGTCCAGACAGTTCCACGCAAAGGCAGGTTAGACGGTACCACACGTTGACGTTCGAGAGCAGCAGCTGCTGCGGAAGGGCTTCATTCGCCGAAAGCCTACTCCGTCTCATATCGAATTAAATACTCCCTCAATTTGGAGCGCTCAAAGTCAAGCTCCTTCAGTGCTGCTGTCAGATGATTGATCATCTTCTTCTGCTCCTTTTCGGCTTCCCTCAGGTCCAAACACTCGGATTCAAGTCTCTGCTTATCCTTCTCAACGCTCTGTAGGGGTTCCAACTGCGCCCTGTAGTTTCTCAAATCTGCCTCGAGCTCCCCATGCTCCTGGGTCAGCGACGACAGGCTCGCACGGTAGGCCTCCTGTACACGGGAAACGTCGTTGCTCAGCATCCCCTAGTGCGTTCATTTAGAACTAGCGTCAGCTTACCTTGTCCCGTTTCTCAGCTTCCAAGTCCGCTTCAAGAGAAGCGACCCGGGTCTGTGACGCTTCAAGCTGCGCTACTGCTTCAGTGCCGTTTATCTAAAACAAGAAAGCCCATTTTCTGCTAAGAAAACTTCCCGAAAAGCTCCGCTTAGGACTCAGCGTTTACCTCCGCAAGTGCAATGTCCTGTCTCAGGGACAGTATAATATCTTCCAGTTCATTTTTCTGATCCTCCGCCCGCTTCAGCTGTTCCTTCAACTCCTTCTTTTCCGCCTCCGCCATTCTCAAGTCACGTTGCATGACGAGATTGGCAACCTCAATCACAGCAGATCTCCTGATTACCACCCAGACGCCGGTTAGTCTCAGGAACATAAACCTTAGTGCGCTGTTCGAGCTTCTGTCTTACCTTGTCAAACCCTCATCCTCGAGCTCGGTAATCTCCTCAAGCGCTGCAGAGCCCTTTGATGCTCTCGAGATGCTCATACTGGTGTCCAACCCGGTACTATCATCCGTTGGATCGATAAACCTAGTTTTTGCAAGGAAATAGTTAGATCCCTGACCTGTGCTGGTGATGGTTGACCAACCACGGCTTCTTAGCACGTACCTCGCTGCACGTTTCGTGTCCCGATCAGAAGCTAGAACATCTCGGTTTAGAATCGAGGCTTCGTCTTCCAGCTGCTTGAGGCGGGCTTGGAGCGTGATTTTAACCGTTTCGGCGGCCTTGAGTTTCTCCTTTGTCTCCTTCAGCTCCTCCGCTAGACCGCGTTGACAATGGTGCGAGGGTACGAGAGAGAAATTCCTTTTAAGTCCACCGCTTCTGTTTCAGTGAGTAAGCGCGCAGTTTCGATCCTACCAGCATATTGGAGGTCATTAAGCGCGTACTGAGCTCCATCAATACTGGTAGAAACCTCCAATTGTCTCACGGCGACAGAGAGTTCATCGTTGAGTTGCTTGTTCGATGCCTTTTCGTCTTCTAGTTCGGATTGAAGCCGTTTCATCTGTTAGAACAAGTTGGGAGAGAGGATTTAGCCTTCTAGTCGAACTTATCGAGGTTGTCGCCTTGTCTAGCTCGATACCGCGCTTCTAAGTTCGTTTTCGGGACTACTGTTCGACGACGATTTTCCGTGAGAACCTGCGTCCGATGGTGGCAGAATGGTCTGAAGTCCTCTGGCGTCTGAGGCAGAGGCTTCATCAGGACTGCTTCCACCGTTTGACAAAGTCCTGCTCTCTCCGGAAGAGCTCCTTGACACCTCAAGCAAGATCGATTCTGCCTCGTCCTTGACAGTCTTGAACGATTCCGGATCTAGACTCTTCTCGAGAGAACGCATGAGCATCCTCATGTCCTCAGGTGCATTTCTGGAGAGAGGGACATCCTCCGTTCCCTACAACACACCGATGAGATCGAATTAGCCCAACAAAATCAAGCCGATCCTGCCCGGACTAGATAGTCATACCTCATTCCCCTTCGCCGCCTCCAGGGCATCTACGAGCCTCCTCGACGCCTCCAGGTCATCTACAAGCCTCCTCAACGCCTCCAAGGTCTCATTCGAAAGTTCAGCTTTCGGCCCAAGCTCCGTAACTCCGAGCCTCACGAGTCTCTCTTCCAAGCTCGCTTCCATGCTTCAAATGTCCATCAAACAAACAACCAGCCTTCAAAACTACTCCATCTAAAAGCTTTTTCCTCCACAACAGCCGAGAAAAATTCTAATAGTCGTTACTCTGAAGGCTGAAAAAGTAGAACAATATTGCACCCGCCCAAACCCCCCCGCCCCCCCCCCCCCAAAAAACCGTTCAAAAGTCCGGGGTTGGTACCAAACAACAGTAAACACCTTTCAAGAAGGTAAAACTTTTTGTTCCAACGCTCAATCTATCTTTTCAGGGCTTCCGTATCCGAGGCTTACCCTCAGTTGATAAAGTCGCCAACCCCGAAAAGCCAAAACAAAACAAAAAACCTAAACTGGGATGAGCAGTACGACTCTCCAAAACCCTGAAACTCTTCCCGTGCTCTAGGGGTGGAACTACTCCGCTTAAATGTTAGTCTTCTTATTCTGTTCAGTTTAATGTGTGGCTCTCAATAACTTAGTCTGTATCTTGTCTTAAAACTGGTCTCTTTCTCTCTCTTCCTCTCTCTTCCCCTCTCTCCCTCCCGCTCTCTCTCTCTCTCTCCCTACTGTTGATGAAAGTGTCACTCACCCGCCCAAAACTCAAAAAAATGGAACCCTTTAAAAAAGACAATTTTGTCCGCATCGACAGAGAGAAATCTCCATTTCAATATTTCAGCAAAAACAATTATTGGAATCAATGGTTGGAGTGCATTTTTGTTTTTTAAACAATTTAAGGTATCAATTAATTTTATGGAAATATTTGGAAGTATTTATGTTAAGAAAAGTACCCACATCGAATTGGAGTCTGCTAAACTGCACATAAACCAATTATCAGTGAGTAGCTGAAATTCTTTGGCTATTACATTCAAAAACGAAATATGGGCAGATCTTATTAATGATAATATTAAAAAGTATTCTGTTCGAAAAATTGTTTATATCCAATTGGAGTAAACTTCAAAACCATGTTTACCAATTATTACTCAATAGTTGAAACAGGATCGAAGTTTTCAATCAAAAATATTGGATTTATTGTTTACTGGTGTTTTGTTTTAAATAAACGTCAAAAAAGAACTTTATCAATAAAATATTTGAAGATATTTGAGTTTAAAAGTGGTGTATATCCAATTGAAGTTTACTAATCTGTAAATAAACCAATTATCATTCAATAAGTAGCTTCTTGAAAATAGTTTAGTTTAATTAGACTACTCCTAGAAAGTTAACAATAGGTTGTTGGATATTCCTTTTTTGTTTGGATATATCGAATTTACTTCTACCAGTCGGTGAGAATATGTCCATTTAATTTATAAAAGCAATTGGAATATCATTTATTATGGTAAGGTAAGAGCTAAATAATATTTAATTCACATAACTAGAACGTTTAAATAATATGTTTATCGTAATATTATCTTGGAGCTAGGTTTATATATTGAATATACGTTATAAATAGCTTATAGTGAGATCATATTTTCTCAAAAAAAAGAAATTTGATATTAGTCGAAAGTTTACTCGACACGTGTCTTTATCTTCTATCAAATTATAATTTGACACCTGGCCTCCAACGGAAAAATGGAAATACTTTTGTCCAATGTCGGTATTGCAGATGACCTTGAATGATATGGAGACAGTTGGGTAGTAAAAAGGCGTGTTGATGTAGTTGATCTGGGCGGTCCCGATTGGGGCTAGAGTGCAAATAGTATCTGTAGCCCTATAATATGTGCAGTGACTCCATTCAGCTGCGATAGAACGGGCTTGATCTGGAAGTAGGGGGTCTATGTAGTGGCGTGCTCGCACAAATTGATCCCGGCCAGCGGTTGCATAGCTGGTGCGTAGGTCCCTGAGCGATGGCGTGAGTGCATTGTATATGAATAATCCATATAGAAAAATTCATTTCCTGCATCTTCATCGGTAAGCAGCTATTCTCGCGAGCAAAGGTTTCCGTAGGCCCACCGACCAGTCAGCACAATGACTGCTTCAAGAGGAAGATGGATTCATGAGCCCAGCAGGGGCGGTGGGAGGTTAAATCCATCTTTTACAACCCCCATAAAAAACTACAGAACCAACCTTTCCTGTTCTCTACCATGAGGACAAAAATCCCACAGGAATCTTCGAAAGCCAAATTTTCCTAGATGTATTCTCTGACTCGCCCCTGGGAGCGGTGAACGGGACTTCCCCATGTTGGAGGACAGACATCCCCCGATAGACCCATCTGAAAACGATCAAATATTCTGTTCTGGCCACAAAGTATCGCAGCTGTTGGAAATAGTCTCTGCCCGATCAGAGAAACGCTAGACGAAGCACACTTTGTGAAAGGACTCCTACTCGTATCTGACGCGCTCGAGCAGGGACTTGTTCGTGGAAGGAGATTGAACTGATTGCGAGCAAGTGCAGGAGAGCCGGACGTGACTCATTGTCGCGGCTGAAAGGAGGACCTCTCGCGCTCTCTTGAGAAATTATCCGTTGACAACCAGAGGCATTGCGGCTGGACAGCTCCGACTTCCCTGGTGCTGTGACCTGTGAAGGGCTGACCAAGGCACACAGGGTTGGGGCGGTCATTGACAAAGGGGTGCGGGAGCAGGGAGATCTTACTGCTTCATAGACGAGCGTCGAAACGCTCACCGCTAAAGGTCGAAACGAATGAGGTAGGTATGACCCTTAAGCTCAGAACCAGATGGCCTGGCACATAAGCTCAAGCCGGGAGTACGGGCGATGGCGCCGCGCATTGTGAAGTCGTAAGGTTTAGCAAAAGTTAGATAGTGCTGTTCACAAGCTAGCCTAACCTCGTGGGTAAGGCCACGGGGTCAGTTTTGTTAGATGTCTGGCCGCCGCTGTGCCGCTCAAGAAGGCGGCTTCGACGCGGCCTTTTGTGCACCAGTCTCCGCACGCCAGCAGCTGCGTCTTTGCATCGACGAGGCAGGGCTTCTCAGATGCCGCTCGGTCGACGTTGGCATACCTCCATCTGTGGAGAACGACGTGCGGAGATCCGGCGAGGGCAAGTCCAGTTAGGTTCTCCACCTCCGCCAGCAGTTTCGTTTTCACCATGTCCTGATCGTCTTCTATATGCACTTCGGACCACTCGTTTTTGCTATGGACGATGAGGCAGTTCTCGGGTCGTCCAGGCTTGTCGCTGTTCACTGCTATCCAGTCGACCGGGGAGTCACCCCCGACGAAAGCGCTCGTCCATGGGGGTGAAGCTTGGTGCTCGTCAAGCCCGATCATAAGCGTCTAGCATGCAACCATACGTGTGGCCCTTAAGATATTGTCATGGACGAATCGATCGCCAAAGAGAGCGGCAGTTTGCGGAGCTGGAGCGCTTGACACAACCTAGTCGAAAACGCCATGCTCTGCGCCAGTGCTGTCCAGTAGCACCCACCCGACCGGATCCCGCTTGAGCGCGGAGATTTGTATTCTGTACTTCACTTTCAGTCCTCGCGCTAGATCTTTCGCGAGCGAGTTCATGGAGGGGCTGGCCACGAACATCGGGCGGCGTATCTCCCTGTTTGAACCGTTCAGAGAGATAGTCCGACACCGCCACTCCTCGACAAGGCCGGCCTCCTTGTACTCGGTCACAAAGTCCCGAAAAGCCTCGCTCTTTGCTGTAAAATACTGCGCGCCGTGATCGAAGGCGTAGGGCTCGGCCCGGCGAGTGGCCATACGGCCACCTGCTCCGCGCGATTTCTCAAAGATTTGAACGTCAAAGCGCTTCGATAGTGACTCCGCAGCCACTAGGCCCGAAAGGCCAGCGCCAATAATCGCGATCCGTGTCATAGCCTTCGTTCCTTCAAAATCAATACGAACGTGGCGCGTTCAAAGCTGCGCCAAGCAGTAGACGAATCCTCCATTCTCGGGACAGATTCAGCCACTCTACAGTATCACCTTCATCGTCTGCACTGAAGACGACCCAAGAGCATTCATTCCCGAAGTTGATCAGCACGACATCGACAGAGTCAGGGCACAATCTGAAGTTCCGATATGCATAATGAAGCAGAATTCACTGGACTAGGGTCACAAAGGAGACCTGCACGGACGTTGGATCGGGGATAGACCCTCAGTTTTCTGGCGCTACTGGACATCTTCAGATCGCCAAAGTCCGCAGCGGTCGCTCCTGATCTGATCCCGAGCTTGTCCCCGTCCTGATAGCATGGGTCTTGAATTTGGTGGCTGATGTCACTGCTCGGACTTTGCTCGTAGAAACCCAGAAGCATCCGCCCTGCTTGAAGCTGTTACACGTAGGTCCTGGTCCTATCCCAAAGTTTGCACCCATTTTGAGGAGTTTGGAGCTTGCTTGGTGGAGGATGTAGCTGGCTGGCTGGCTGGCTGTGGAAACGTTGAGTTCGCATCCCAGAATCCAGTCGATCTGGTTTCTGATCTGATCACAGGGTTTACACCCGTCCTAAGGAGCCTGGAGCTTGCTTGCTGGGTGAGGATGGCTGGCCTCGTTTGTAAACAAGAATACAGTTCTTCGAAAATAAATAAGCAGTCCCATGGGGTTCGGATCGAATCAGCGAAGCAGGTGTCGAAGTAACAAGAAGAGGAAATAGGCGATGACAACGTTGAGGATGACGGCGACGAGGATTGCTGATCGGCGGGTCCACGCATCATAAAACTCCTCGCGCATTTCGCTCGGTAATCCCACCCGCGAGGGCAACGACGAATATGTATTCCCGTACACGACCCCAAGGTCCCGAGCAATATCAATTGAAGCCGACGGCATCGCGAAAGTCTTCGCACGTCTTCGCATCTGAAAATTATGTATATAGGCGTAGGAGAGGGTAATTCAGTGGTCAGGCTCCGAGTGGGGAGGGCTATACAAGCTCCGAGTTCACCTCAGCGAGACGTTCCGGATCTCCCAACCACTCGCTCGCGGTTGCTCCAATAACGTCTGCATCGGTTGAGTAAATGCCTAGATCATTGTCCACAACAAACTGCATGTTTCCCTCCTCTTGACCAGGCAAGTAGGCGAATATGATCATTGGAAGGCCCTTAACAAACGCTTCTGCGACGGTTCCAGGTCCCGCTTTGGTCACCAGAAGATCACTAGCTTCCATCCATTCACTGATATTGTCCGTAAAGCCTGCGAAGCAACCGCCATAGTCCGGCCCTTACGTTAAAACAGACCGCACGGAGTGGTATGGGAGACTTTGCGACTATGCTTACCGAGTACTTCCACTTCCACGGGCCATGTGTGATTGGCCAGACTAGTCTTGAGCTTGCGATTGTTCCCACAGACAATCACCAGCTTGGCACCGTTCGGACCGAGTTCCTTGTTGATGTGCCTCGCGACGGCTTCAGAGATCAATTCCAAGTTACCCATACCATCACCTCCGCCCATCAGCAGGATCACTGGTTTGCTGACCGAAAGGCCAAGCTTTTCACGTTTTCCGAACCTATCCGTCTTGTCATCCCAGAACTCACGTCGAAGCTATTTGAGAGAGATGGGGGGCGCGAGGAGGTCATTAGAGCGATCGATTCTCAACGTACGGGACCAGACTTTGAGGCACTTACTGCGAGCCCGTAGACCTTCAATTTCGAATTCTTCATCCCAAACTTGATGGCAAGGGTTCGAACCGGTTCGCTGGGTATGTAGGTCATTTCGCTGTCCTTGTTGAACCACATGGGATGCGCATCGCCGTAGTCCGTAACGACGGTGGAGAAGATCTAGTAACCAGATGGTGTCCGAATAAGGCTTTCGGCATAAATGAATGCCTCTAGCAGAATCAGGAGGAGTCGAAATAGTGCTCACCGGAGTTGGTTTCAGATCAATGCATCTGATGCGCCGTAACACATTGTTGGTAAGGCGATTCACCATGGGATGAACGGAAACGATGACATCTGGTTGGGTCTCGCTAAGGAATGCCTTGAGCTTGTCATGAACCATAACCTGCCACATCTGCTCCTGAAACCAGCGGGTTGGCGGAAGCTTTCCGTACCAATAAACCACCATCCACATCACCGGGTACTTGGCAACAAGTCTGTACCACCATGGGTACGTACTGAACGGCCATCCCGCGATCTCGACCCACAGATCAACCGTTGATACAGAAACGTTGTCCTTGTACAGATGCTTGAACGCATCCGTGAGAGCGTTTGCGCTGGCTCGATGACCTACTCAGAACAGAAAACAAAGAGATCCCGTCAGCCTCCACGTCGAGATGGATTCAGCGCTGGAATTGCACACGAACCTCCTCCAGTCTCAGACATCAAAATCAATACTTTCATCGGCCAGACGCTGTTTTGCCTATCCAAAGACTCCCCGTCTAGCAACGGATCACCAAGATGCCCATCCTCCCCATCCTGCTGAGCAGACAGCAACGGCGTCCGCTCAGCCTCATACCCTAGACTTTCTACAACCATCCCTCTTATTCCATCAGTCGACCCAAAAGTAACACCACACCACTCCCGATCACAATCCCCTACTCCACCCCCAAACTCCCCCTGACCGACCCAAAAAAATTTTAGCCTTCAAAACTAGCCTTCCTAACAGAAGACTCAACTACTCTCCAATTCCTTTCCCCTCCTTACTCCAGAGCTGCTCCTACACCTCTTCTCCAACCTCCCCAGACCATCACTCAGTCTCCCTCCCCAACCCAAACAACATGTACTAACACTTTTTTTTTCAACAAACATCAATTCACATATAATCGTCTCTACAAATATTCAATCAACATTGCAAATATACAATATACGTTAACATTTTAAACATACATTCTTAATATATTTTATTGACTGAATAATATACGACGCTAAAGCTAAATTTAAGAAAATGTCAATCCCATTTTTCATCGAGGACTTTTTGTTTTACTCATTCCCCCCCCCCCCCTTCTCCGTCGCCATCTTTGTCCTCAAGATTTTCAAATCAACCCGACAAAATTCCCCTTGGTCAGTTCACATCCTTTTTTGTAAACAGACCAAAAGAAGCTAAAATCCCAAGTTTGTTACGATGCAAGCTAGTTATATCTACCCCCCTTAAGTTTTAGGGTGACAATGACGTGCCGAAAGGTAAGGGGGAGGAGGAGGATCGCAGAACATTACAAAATGGACGCGCGCCAGTGGATGTGGTAGTTTGTTTTTTAAAAACTTTTGGACCAGTAAAATATTTTGATTGATTTTTGGATTGAACTGTTTGCCGTTTGGGTCAGATGAACCGGAAGTTCTTCGCAGATGAGTAGAGCTTCCTTAGGAGCATGACGTTGAGGCTGTGTCCTGGTCGTAGAGATTCGTATCGACCTGATATCACTCCTCCTAATCGAAGATCTCCCAGTGCGTCCAGGCCCTGTTTGGTTTTTGATTTTGAGAGAGGAAAGGTTTTCGGTTTTAGGAGGACCCCTGGGCGGAGGAGGATGACGTTGGGAGGGGGTTTTGGGGAGGGTTGTTTGAAGCTTTCTGAGACGAGGTCCTTGCCTTGTGCATGCTTGGCTCTTTGGAGAACCGGAGGCCTTCCTTATTGATAACAGATCCGTCGTTGTTGAACGCAACGGTATTGTCCAGGTTGGATCCTCGGGCAAGGTTCTGGGCACGTAGCGGCTCCAGATCTGACATGAATCCGAACGTCCGCGCCTCAAAGACATTACGTTTGATGAATTCTGACCTCCAATAAGAGAACGATTGGGGCTGCATCCGAGTCCCGAAATCTAGATGGACGGAAATGTTCAGGTCCCCTTCTGGGTCCGCATTTTCGAGCGGTGATAGCTTTGCCCAGCGACTGTTAGCATCTTCTTGGCTCACAGCTATCTCGCTCAGAACCTGTAACCCAGGGCTTGTATCAGCACAGCTGTCCAGTTGGTCGCCCATGGCATAGCAAAAGCGCAGAAATCGGTCAACTCACCTGCACCTTCTTTAGACTCGAGTTTGCTTCAACGAGAGTCCTCCGAGACAGAAAATCCTCTGTGAAACTCTTGGAAGAGCCATCCATTCCAGGAATTTCACTTCCGCGAACAACGACTCTGGCGTTGTCAATCCCAGCTCCAGAGAATGCCGCAAGAAGGTGTTCCACTGTGCTGACTCGCCATGTTCCTACACAGACAGTTCGGTGTTTAGCAGCTGGAATCCTTCGCCAGTCTCCAAAATCGATGTTCTTACTAGCCGGATCTTCATCTTGCTTCTCCAAAGTCACTCCGAGGTAGGATGAACCCTTCACCAGTTCCCAGCTGGCAGGGATCTGAACCTGTTCATTTCCATCTTGGATGAAGACGATACCTGATCCAGGTTCACCTGGAAGCACTTTGATATCAACCCTCTCCCCTACGACCGGTTCAGTTCAGTTTCCAACCCGACCAGGTCAGCAGAAAGCTCGGTACGTATAGGTTTTTGACTTTACTCACCTGTGTGTAGGCCAACGCCACTAAAATTCAGCTCGCTTACTGTGGATTGAGAAACAGGAGCCATCAATCATCTCCAGGAAAGAAGCGTCGGAGCAAGAATACCGATCTCTCGACCGCCCC
This sequence comes from Rhodosorus marinus, assembly GCA_029953675.1. Taxonomy (NCBI): domain Eukaryota; phylum Rhodophyta; class Stylonematophyceae; order Stylonematales; family Stylonemataceae; genus Rhodosorus; species Rhodosorus marinus. The sequence continues at coordinate 236,758 of JAMWBK010000013.1, forward strand.
GCCTTCTTCCCGACGCCTGTTTGCTTGTCCTAGAATTGCTGTTCTCAGAGTTGCCGCTGCTGTGGATGGGGATAGCGTCACTTGCTAGATCAGAGGGGGAGGATCAGAGCTCTCCATCCTATCCATATAAGAACCAGAATATTTTGCCTCTTTCCCCTCTTCTGACCCACCAAGGGCACGTCGTTCTTCACTATATCTGTATCGTGCATGCGTAACCTGGGATCCATCAGCATCCCACGTTTCGAGTTCACGACGAAAGAATACTTGTCATCGCAGTGGAATTTTCGAATGGACATAACATGTAGGATCATGGCGAACAGACAGTTCAGCGACAGCATCAGTCTCCGAGCAACCAGGCGCACACGGTACGGTCAATCATCATCTTCCTCGTTCTTATACTTCGGGAGGTGAAAACTATGAAGCTGTAACTGCGTAAACGGAGATTTGTGATGACGAACTGGGACAGTTTGTCAAGGCACGGTGAACGAAAGGATAAGAGCAACGGAGGAAGCAAGTACGGTCCGCCACAGCCTTACAGAGGAGGTCCCAGCAATCCCTCCTTTCGAGTTTGGAGACCAAACTAAAAAAGGTATTTTCATGGAGGGAAAGAGCACGTCGATAGACCGATCTGTGTGATCGTAGCAATATTCAAGACATTTAGTCGAGGATAGACAATACCGAGAAGGGATAATAACACTCGACGGAAGGAATGAGCCTCAAGAACACAGGCGGGCACTAACTCCGCTACATTAGGAAGAGATCGGAAGCAGCGACCAACAAACCAAGTTGGTTTCCTCAAACCTTTGACGAAACCAGAGATAGTTGCGATCGTAGCGGAGGTGATGCCAGGAAACGGAGTCCCTAAGTAAGTCAGATGCGGGAATCCAATGTGATCATCCGATCAATATTCATCCTCAAGAGTCCACCAAGAGATGACCACCGGTGTCCGTTAGCTCCGTCATCCAACACCGAAGGGCGAGGCCGCCGAGTTCCCCGATATACCTTCCGATCCATCTTCTACTCGGCAGCCTCTCCTTGAGGAAGCCCTAATATCTCCGAGTTTGTGAGGATGGCAAGGGTTGCCTACCGTGGACTTGTTCCAGCGGCAGCATCGGGATCGAACGCGTTCTGGTTAGCAAGTGATATCAGACCTGCGAGGTGTTGTTCAGGAGGTCTTTACCTTTGGGAGTCTTTCTGGTAGTAACCCCAGACTAACGTAACCCCAAGTCTAAAATATATATGTGTTGCACCCCCTAGATACTCCGGCACAGCCCGAGCATAATCTAGCTCAGCCGGACATTGCTCTGCAAGGATGGGCGTCGCAACCAGTCCGCGAGCGAGCCTTGCAGAATCGGATAGAGAGTTAGAGATACAGAGAGTGGAGATCCTTAGTTGGGCAGCGTCCAAGCTCTAATCAAAATCTCTGAGCAAGTAGTCAGACGCGGTCGATCTTCTTCATCGTCAGGAGAATTAAGAGAAGCCCCGGCGTTAGCTGGTGACTTTCATGGGTATCGTTCGTAACCCTGAGGCTGGTCAATGGCCAGAAGAGAGTGGAGATGAATAGTTGGGCAGCGTCAAACTCGTAATCAAAATCTCTGAGCAAGGAGTCAGACGCGGTCCATCCTCTTCCTCGTCAGGAAGATTAAGAAAAGCCCTAGTGCTACTGCCGTTCATCTGCCTATCGTTCCGAACCCTAGAGAAGATCAACGACCGGAGGAGGATGACGACGATGAAACAGAATCTTCATCCGATAGAGAGAGAGAGCGAGAGCTAGAGCTCATCATCAAAATCTCTGAGCAAGTAGTCAGACGCGGTATATCTTCTTCCTCGTCTGGCTAAGAAAAAAATCCTGTGGTTGCCAACGTTCATATGCCTATAGTTTGAACCCTAGCGAAGATCAAGGACCGGAGGAGGGTAGGCGACGATTTTTGAAACAGAATCTTCAGGGAGAGACAGAGAGACTTTAGAGTCCGAAATATCTGAAACAGGAGAAATTCTATTGATCAGTTGGACGAAGTACAGTTACGCTTTCCTTCAAGAACCAAGACAAGGCCGCGCGGCAGCAGAGGAGTTGTTTGGATGATTCTGTGAGGGAGAGAGTATGGGAATGATTGTATCTGAATGGGAATCTGTGAATATATCACTGAAAGTTGGAACTTTTGTTTTCTAGGCTGAAGAAGTGAGTTCGAGTTCTGGAGGTGGTTGGCTGCTGTTGGTAGACGATGGAAGCCCTGTTTGTTCAGAGTGGATTGAAACCTGGTGGTCAGAGGGGTTTTGACAGGACGAGCTCGAGGGTGTGTAAGAGTCAGGGTGCTGTGAGCAGATTTTCGTAAGCACAAGAACTCGTGGATGGTTTCTTGTGATGACTGAAGTGAGAGTTTTCTCCTGGGAAACAGCCTTTTTGGAAGAAACCGGAATGCAACCGTGGAGATACAGTCTCGTTTTCGCCGATGAAAAACGGCAATATGCTTGGATTCGTTGAGGACTCCAAGGGATCAGCCTTTGCTGTCGTGGACGCGCGTGGGACAAAGTTCCTCGTCACTCAGAAACAGGTTCGTGTTTTGCTCCGCACTGCACTCTGGACCCATCAGCTCCCTTCACCGGATCGATCTGACCAAGGTTTATTCCTCCCAGATCTCCTTCTCAGGACCCGATTCCGATGTATCCAATCCAGAAGACCTCCAGAGTAAGAAATACAGAAAAGCATTGCCTCTCGACAACATCTCCAGAAACCTGAGCCCTTCCTCGTCGACAAACAGCGTTCAGGTCGCGAGTTCTAAAACTTGCATCCACCGCATCGAGCAAACTACCATCCCTCTGGAAGGAACGAAGAGGTAAGCAACCCCTGTTCCATGTCCTTCGGGGTGCGAGATACACCAAACACTGAAGCCGAACTATGTCATAACTGCTACTCGTAGACAAGGATGCGGCAATAAGCATCGAGGAATTAGCAGTCTATCTCTTCCAGTCCAGCGGCTCACTTGAGCTCCACGCTGTGTTTGAGCTGGTTCGTGACAACAATCCCTACTTGAAGAAGAAGAGCAGACAGAAGTAAGAGAAGTCTTTTAGCCACGCGCCGGAGAAGAGCTTCCTCCACCGGATCAACGAGCACCAACCCTGTGTGTGTCTCTCTCTTTCGAGCAGGAAGGGTGGTGAACTGGTGTTCACGTTCCGTCCCGAGTCTCAAGTTAGAGAGCTAGAAATTCTCTCACAGAACAGTTTGGAGAGGTCCGAGACGCGGGAGATGCGGTTGGCGAGGATGGAGAGCTCGATACGAGGCGGTGGTGAGGATAGACTGCTCGTCTTCTTGTGGATCCCCAAGCCTTCGAAATCTGATGTTTGGTGCTCCCTTAGATGAATCGATGCTTTCGGATCAAGACCGGGAAGTGGTGGCATTCATTGAGACGCTTAGCCTATCGATGGGTGCTCGGATGCCGTTGCAGAAGGGGTTGGACAAAAGCCGAAACTCGCAAGACGCGTTTGAGGTGATGTCAAGGTTAAAGGTGGAGAAAACGCCGCAAGGTGCCTTCCAGGTAGGGCCGTCCACGCGTCTTTTCAACCTCTCCAATGGAATCTCAGGACTCACACGCATTGCTTTTCGTCATGAACAAGGCAATGGTGATGCTAGGCCGGTTTAAAAAGCACGAAAATCTTCATCTCCGTCGTTCATTTCTACATCCAGTTGAGTTTTCATCGGAAGTAATGGAGGTAGGACCACCAACCCCGAGACGATCAGCCTTGCGCTTGCTAAAAAACACCTGTCTCTCACCTACAGGAACTGAAGAAGAAGCAGTCACATGAATTCGTGGACGTTGATAAGAAGCGAAGAAGAGACCTCACTCACCTCGCCTGCTACGGCATCGATACTTCCGATGCCGTAGAGGTCGACGATGCAATCTCCATTGAGCACGGGTCTGAACCCGGGGAACCAGTAAGCTGGCCAAGTCTATCCATGCGGAGAGTTTTCTTGTTTTTTAAAGCTAACCTCTTCTTTGTCGTCGAAAACAGCCCACGCTATGGGTTCACATCGCCGATCCGACGCGATGGTTGGATACCACCGACCAGCTCACAAGAGAAGCTCTAAGACGGTCGTGTTCAGTATACTTACCCACCGAAGACATTCCGATGTTTCCAATGCCAATCGTGGAATCGATGTTCTCGCTGTTAGCCAAGGAGACCACCGAGGCGCTCAGCATTGGGTTTCAGGTCAATGAGGATGGACGGATCGATGAAGACTATGAAATCTGTACATCCCTGGTTTCAACGCAAAAGGTGAGGAAACGAGTTTCGTACCGATACGTTCCTTGCTGCTTCGGACTAAAGTTCGTAGTCGGTTCCGCTTAGATTACTTATGACGATGTTGATGCGCTTCTCGAGAGTGCTGATGGAGGTGCGTGAACTGGTTAGGACAGGTAGTGTCGCAGTTTTGGGCTGATAAATATTGTTTTCTCGGTATGCAGACCAAGCCTGGAAAGACTTTCATGATCTGGAAGTGGCTTGTCGGCAACGAAGAGCTTGGAGAACAGGACAGGGTGCTTTTACAGTTGAGCTTGAAAACCCGAAGCTCAGAGTGGAAGGATTCAATGGAGAAAACCCGAAAGTGTCGATTGAGATCAGCAGAATGGATACCCTGGCGTGGAACATTGTTGAGGAGATGATGCTTGCGGCTGGTATGTCCACGGACTATGTGGACTTTCACCTCGGCGTGCTAAAACATACGTTGAAATCGCTGAGAGTTTTCGTTTTGTTTTTGCGAACGACACTATTTTTCAGGCGAAGTTGCAGGCCGCTTTTGTAAGAAGAATCGAATTCCGGTGGCATTTCGAAGTCAGCTTCCGCCGAAAGAACCAGTGAGTCATAAGCACAAAAGCCATTTTGGGGGTTGGGGGGAAGGCTATTTCACTGTATAGCAGGCCGCTGACGATTTTCTGTCCTCTGGAAACGAACTAGCAGCAGTCCGAAGACGCGGAAGCCAATAGCATTCCTGAGGGCTGCGCTAAGTCGGTAGCTCTGCTAAGATTGATGCGGCCGTCCGAGATAGATGTGAGACCTGCTCGGCATTCTGGGATCGGTCTTGACTTATACTCTCAAGTCACCAGTCCGATCAGAAGAGCGACAGACTTGTTGGCACACTTTCAGATCAAAGCGTTTCTAAGGGGTAAGCTCTTCCCCGACCGCGATAGTGTGTGGTTCGCTTTCCCTTTGCCTCAATGACACAGTCCCACGTGTTGATTTTATTCGGCCAGGTGACAAGGTACCGTTTTCCACCGCCAACATGGAGAACTACTTGATGGACATAACACAAGCGGTGAAGCAAATCCGGTAGGTGTTCATCAGATCCATTTCCAACCAGTGAGGAAGCACTGGTTGCTCAGACTGACGTGTTGCATTGTCTGTCGAGCTTCAGGGGGATTGAAAACCGAACAAAGAGGTACTGGACTTTAGAAAGGCTTAGACAGGACGAGATGGAGGGAAAGAGCTTTCAGGAGGGCGTCGTCGTTGGGTACAGAAGCGAGGTATGTGCTCACCGTTTTGCCCATCGCTTACGGCTAGTCAGTTTGTGGGCTGAGGCATGAACTCGGTTCTTGTCGTTTGGTTGTCTCTGCAGGACAAGCTCATCATCATTGTCATGCTGGACTCGTACGCTACTCAAATCAACGCGCGGACTCTGTTCGCGCTTCCTCTAGGGACACGCGTGCTCCTTGAAATTCTAAGCGCTGAACCGAGAAGCAACAACCTGAAAGCTTTTGTGAGAAAACGTCTTCAGTAGACCGAGCACGTTAATCGAAAACCCGGAAGAGACGAGTTTTCGTTTAACATGCCGTCGTGCGAGGGTTTTCATGGCACCGTCTGGAGACTTTGATGGACTCATGGCAGACGATGAGGAAACTGACTTTTAGCTACTGCTATCCGATCCTTTTGTTTTCGGATTTGATAACAGAAAACCAAGCAAAACAAGGCAAAGGAGAGATTTACTTCGTTTTAAGACAAGGAACACAGACTCCTTCGGCGGTGACCGGAGCACTGTCTCCATCCGCTCAAGCTCACTCTTTCAGACTTTCAGATGTGATGTGCTGGATTGGCTATGACCCTGGCGTGGCTTGAAGAAGTCGAATCCAGATGCTCGACAATACTTTCCCCCCCCCCCCCGGCAAAAAATAAACGGGAGCGAAAGTCGGCAGCGTGACCATCCTGTTGGAAGCTATCTTGTTGGATCAGAGCTACCGTAGTGTAGGGTTACAGATGTGAAAAGGCTGTAGTCGTTTGTTGTTTTTAGAGCAGATCTAGGCTTGTCAAGTCACGTACATCTGAATACGATCCCGTCGCAAGTGGCAATGTCCCCCTCGATGGGGGGCAGCCTTCCTGGTCAAGTTGAGTATTGAAGCTCACGGTTGGTGAACATTGTGCGCAGGAGCCTCGAGCGCGTGAGCGGAAGCACTGAAGTAGAGGAGACGATTCTAGAGAGGTTGAAGATCACCTCATTTTGTTTTTTCTTCCTTCTTGAGAAAAGGAGGGATGTGGACGGTTTCCTAATCCATAGGAGTCGAACAGGAGGGGAAGAAAAAAGTTGTTCACTCAAAAACGAAAAGGGATGGATACCTTCACGAAGGTTTATCCTCCTCAGGAAGACACTTTCTTGCTAATCGACGCGATGCTCGCTGATAAGGATCGGCTTCTCGCGCTTCAACCAGGTGGCCTCGCCGTCGAGATCGGGTAAAACACGCCTCCCGCAACCTCAACGAAGGTCCTCTCCTCTCTAATCACTTCTCTCTGGACTTGGGGCCCGCGTGTTTCTCTACTTCTTCTTATTCTTCTCTTCAAACAGCTGTGGAAGTGGTGAAGTAACCTCAGAGCTCATCAAGCTCCTCGGGAAGAACCTCTACGTCCTATCAACCGACGTCAATCCCATCGCTCTGGCCCAATGCCAAAATCTGAACATAGTACAAGTTAGTACTGCATAAGTGTTGTCATAATATAGAAATACAATCCCCGACACTTTTTAGTACTCTGTACTAAGTGAGACTATAGTACTTCTTAGTACATTCCAGGGAACTAATATTTGTTTTTCTTCTTTTTTGTTATTTGTACATTTTACTAACAAGGTGAAACAGTCAGGAAGGTGGGATGTAGTGTTGGCGGATCTGATGGATTGGCTTCGCGCGGAGGTTGATTTGCTGGTTTTCAATCCACCGTACGTTCCTACTGATGCTGAGGAGTATCTCCGGTCTCTGAAGTGTCGAGATATCTCGGCTGCGTGGGCAGGAGGGAGTCGAGGTCGCGAGGTGATCGATCGATTTCTGCCGGAGCTGAGGCGCGTGGTTCGTCCCGGCGGCCTGGTGTACCTGGTGGTCCTCGAGAACAACGAGCCGGAGGAGATACTCGAGTTTGTGCGACGAGAGGGTTTCCGTGCGGAAATCGCGATGAGCAGGACGGCCGGTATCGAGAAATTGCACATTCTTCGGTTTGAGAGGCCCATCGCCTAGCCACCACGTTCTCGAATCGCTTCTTCAGCCGCCTTCTTCCCCAGCCAGTACGCCGCAGTGAAACCCTCCCAGTAGTGTACCCATTCTTCTGGGTAGCTCGTGCTGTCATCGTTCCGATCCGGCGCAACAACGTCCACCACGGTCAAAGCTTCTGTGGTGTTAACCTGTGGTCTACGGCTCAATGCGTCGTCAAGGCCGGCTTCTTTGTCTGCACCAGAGGGAGATCCCTGGAGACCAGCCTTGGATTTATCATACTTGGAGAGATCGACCTTGGAGAGATCAACTGAACACCACTCCATCTCAAGCTGCATCGCATTCTCAAACCGCATGAGGTCGTAACCCCGAGCGATGGATACAGAAGTCCCAGAGGTACCGTATCTACCTGCCCTGCCCACACGATGGAGGTAAGACTCGAGGTTCCTCGGCAGGTCGAGGTTAATTACAAGGTCACAGTTCGGTAGGTCCAGACCTCTTGAAAGTAAATCTGTGGCGACTAGGATCTTCAGCTCACCGTCGCGAAAACGTCCGAGTACCTCTGTCGAAGCAGAAAGTATCCTTGGAAAGTTAAGACCTTTCCCGGAATTCGCATGGCTGGGCCACCAAGACGGATTACTTACCGTTCCTTGTAGCCTGAGACTCAGACCCGTTGGTACTTGATGCGGACAGCCCCGCCTCACCGAACACGCTTGCGACGTCCTTCCCTGCCGATTTTTCGTTGCAAAAGCATATGCACTGCCTGAACGGAAAGGAAAGAACCACCTCACGAGCGATTGCGGCCTTTTGTACCCACGACAAGTTGTCGTTCACCTCCACTTTCCTTTGAACGACGCCCTGCAGAACAGCGCCGACGTGGTCTCCTATCAACCCAAGAAGAAACGATAAACTTTCGAATCAGTATCAATGCAAGCTCGGGCTTTCTCAAAAATTCAAAAGCTTTCGTCCAACCTACCTTTGTCAGGCTGTTTCTCCTCCAGCGATATGTACTGAGGATCCCGTAAGACTCCCATCAACCTCTCGGTCATCGCCTGAGGAAACGTCGCAGAGAAGATAGCCATCTGCTTCGGATCCGGAATCATCTTCACGATCCACGGCACCTAGATTGAAAACGCAGCACCCTCTCGCATTAGTACATTCCGTCCTCAGAGGCTGGTTGGTTACAACCAGATTCATTCCACAATTCTAGTCTCCATCCAGATCCATCGAGCAGGTCAGGTCTGTGACCAGACTCGCCAGCCCAGCATGGTCTACGATGACCAGACAAGATGGACTATCACACTCACCGTTTGACTAAATGTTCCTTCGAGGAGCTTATCTGCTTCGTCCAAGACCACGAGCTTCACGTGGGACGGGTCGAGTATGTGATCGCGAAGGAGGCCTCTGATTCTCCCGGGCGTACCAATCGCGACGTCGACGCCTTTCTGCAAGGCCTGGACGTCCTTTCCGACGTTGATTCCGCCAATGAAGTGTGCGACTTTCACCGGCGGTGATTCGCCGCCGTCCATCTCATTGCAAAGCTTCCTAGCGACATCTGATATCTGGAGAACGATCTCCCTGGTAGGAGCGAGGATCAGAGCTGACGGGCCTGCTCTTGAGGCGCTACTGGCTCGATTCCTATTCAAAGCGGACTCAATTGATATAACGCAGAAGACTACGGTCTTTCCGGTGCCACTCTTCGCCTGAGCAATGAAGTCTACGCCAAGCCGGCCGATGGGAATCGCACGAAGTTGAACGGGCGACGGTTTCACAAAGCCGCAGCGACTTGATGGGCCAATAGAAACCAGAAACAAGAAAAAAATTTCAGAGACCCTCAGACAGAGCCACTTGAACAACGGCCTACCCCGTACGGAATTCGACAGTATTTCTAGGCTTGAGTATCGTGAAGAGACCACACTCATATTGCGAGTATGGTCAAGCTGTACTCATTCTGTGCGAAGGACGCAGACCTTACTCGGTAGGAGAGTATGGTCAAGAGACCATGCTTACTCACTGAATAAGGACTGAGATACACTCGTATGATCGAAAGAGTACAGACGTTACTCACTTCAGGGATGTGAGCAGAGAGCTGGGGAGCATGAGCTGTTCAAAATCAGCATCAGCATCTTCGCCTGTGAGAATGACGTCGCTTGTGCGCATTATCCCGCTATGTCCATCCTGAATGAAGGTCGGCGCCCCACTCGTTCTCTTCCGCTTCTTCTCGACTGGTCGCGTTCTGACCTGTACGATCTCGTCCTTGTCTTCAGACCATAACATCTCCTCGTCAACCGTAGCTTCCAATTTTCCACGACGAGTCGACGACGCGTCGACTTGCCGATCAAACAGAACATCAGCGCCTTTGCTCTCAAGCCATCGATCGAGAACTGCCGATTCCTTTTGCTTCAGTCCCGCCATCAAGCTTACATCGTCGCTCGCGTCATGTTCGTCGAGCAGCATGATGCATTTCAAAGAAGCCAAGGGGCTAGAACGCAGCTACAGGCTGCGTCTCTACTTCCTAGTCGTTACTTATATCACAGCTCGCAAGACTTAAGCTGTATTGTTCCTTCGACCGTTGTTACAGCCGAAGGCCGCGTGCGTCTCTCCTTCCTCCTGCTTCGTCTCATCTGCCCCCAAGTGCAGCATCACTACCCTCAACCAGAGAAGGACTCGGCACGAGAGGATGTTAGGGCGATTTGATACTCTGGACGAAAGCGTGGATCCTCTTGCATCCGCAGTCGGGACTAGTCTACGCCGCTTAACAGCGAAATGGGACACTGTCCTCGCGATTGAGGGGGGGATACAACCAACCCACTGGTGCTTCCACAACCCAGCGAGTCTGTAGTAGACCGTACTCAGTCCGGGAGTGTGTCCGGGGGTCTACTAATCTTCGGACGGAATATGGGACACCGTCCTCGCGATTGAGGGGGGATACAACCAACCCACTCGTCCTTCCACAACCCAGTGAGTTGGTAGTAGAGCATACTCAGCCTCTGAGCATGTCCAGGGGTCTTTTAATCTTGGGACTGATCTACGCCGCTTGAGAGCAAAATGGGACACTGTCCCTCGATCGGGGGGGATACAACCAACTCCCTCCTCCTTCCAACTGGCCCAGCAAGTCGGTAGTACACAATATCAGCCTGCGAGTAGGTCCAAGAGCCTTTTAAATCTTGGGACTTGTCTAGGCCGGTTGAGAAGAAAATGGGACACTGTCCCCGCGACTTGGGGACAGTGTCCCATTTTCCTATCATCCCACTCCTCCTTCCAATTAGCTCAGCGAGTCGGTTGTACACAATACTCAGCCTATGACTATGCACAGGGGTCTTTCATTCTTGCTATTGATATATCAAACCTGTGGATAGGTCCCACAGGTGCCCTCATAGCTAAAGAACAAACCCTGTGATATTGAGTACCGAACCGTGTACCTTTACGAAGAGTATCAAACCAGAATCTGGTCGATATATCAGATTTACTGTGGTTGTATCCTGAATCTCGTATATTCATCCGATTTTGGAGAATTATACCAGATTCGGGTTTGTTTTCTGATATGGTAAGTCATTTGAGATCGGATCGATTAGTATTGACGGAGGGGGATGGACATTGGGGATGATGGATTGCCTGGAGAGATGGAGTAGACGATGCCTTAAGCTCGGATGGTGACAACTTTGACTGGTTAAATGAGCGATGTTATTGATCCTGGTTGGAGCGCCAATGAGTGGTCGTCGAACTGCTATGAGTTGGCTGGGAGAGAATGGGTTTCGATGTGTGGATGGGGATGACGTGAGGACTGGGGTATGTGGCCTGGCCGGTGAGGTTCCGATGGTGACGATCGCACAAGATGGCAAGGATGTGGATCGACTGTCTAATGTATCTATGTCGTTCATTCTGGCGATTGATGCCCCTCACGGTGTCAGATGGCGAAGGCAGATGGAAAGGGGTGGTGGAAGACTTGAGGACTTTGTGAAGGAGTCGGACAGCCTAATGTATGACTGTGAGAATGTGAGCATACTACCCACTTATTTGAAGAAAAGGGAGAAAATCGAGTACCATGGACTGAAGAAATTTGTTTGTCTGCCCTGTTGAAGAAAGGTACTCCTCTGCGAACCTGGATGAGGAAGGCCACGCTCCGGGCCTTGAATCAAGGATCCCTCGAGGAGTTTTACTCGCAACTGGAAGGCCTCGATCTGAGAAATCCAGTCCACGCCCGCCCCTCTTGGGATATGTACTTTCTCCAGCTCGCCGTCCTCGCATCAAAGAGAACAAATTGTATGAAGCGAGCCGTCGGCGCCGTCATCGTTAAGAACAATCGAGTTGTATCTACTGGATACAATGGCACCCCAAGCGGGTAAGAATTCGTCTCCCAGATCCACTCTACTATGACCACACTCATGCATGCATGAGTGTGGTCATAGTCGTTGAATAAACGTGGTAGGGACTCCCTTCTCTACAGGAAAACCCAGACGTCTGAAGGAACCCTCTCCCCATCGTTTCTAAACCCTTCAGACTCAAAAACTGCAGCGAAGGAGGATGCAAGAGATGCAATAGCTTTGCTCGTATGGGTCTCTCGCTGGACGCCTGTCTGTGCCTTCACGCTGAAGAGAATGCTATCATAGAAGCTGGAAGTAGTAGATGTGAAGACGCTACCCTCTATTCCTCGCTATTTCCGTGCCTGGCCTGCACAAAGCTGATCATGCAGGTGAGTTGGTAGACGGTCCCACACTGTTCACAGAGATAAGCCGTTCGTGGTGACCTACTTGGGGCCTGGGTCGGCCCCTATCAGACTCATGGAATGAATCTGGTGATGTCCGATCACACATAGAGTGCGGTCTGAGATATATCCATAGTCAATCTGATATGCGCCGTTGCTATCGGCATTGATGTTTCCAACACGGTGAGAGACGAGACGCGCTGACTTGATAGCGGTCTGGTCTACGTAGGTTGGCATCACTAGACTAATTTATAACAGTTCGTACGCGACTGACGAACGAGCAGAGGCGATGATGATCAGCTCCGGAATTCAAGTTCTTCAAGGAGGTCCGTTGTAGACATCAAGCAGCTCGTCGTTTTGAGGTGATTTGGAGTCGGGAGGAGGAGATAGGAAAAACCAGGCCTTATCAAACTTGTGACGAGCAAAGGCCGTCACCCACCAACTTGAAAGGGTTTCTCGGTTGCTCGAGGCTTGTCGTTTGGTCCTTTGTCATACGTAGTGTTCAGTTCTGCTCCTACCTGCCACTACGAAGGACTCATCTTGGTGAACAGTGGGACGGTCTATCAACTCATCTGCATGATCAACTTTCTCCCAAAGGGAACTGCTTGGGTAGAATCGGATAGGCAGTTCTTCCAGCTATTCCCCGTTCGATAATTGAGGGAACACCATTGTGACTATGAAGGTATCTATCAAGCTGAGGAGTGTCAAGAACTGTACCCAAGGTAGGGTAGGTTAGCGTAGTTCATGCAACCATTTCCCAAACGGCAAGATTCCAGACCATTGTGACTGTGAACGTATGTATACACCTAGCAAGCTGAGGTTCGGCATGGTCAACAACCCTGCCGAAGGTGGGGAAGATAGGTTAGTGTAGTTCATGACACGACTTCCCGTCCGAGGAACAATCCGGACCTCGCTAGAACAAAGCATATGTAGGTGTAGATATATCTCCATGGAGTTCACATGACGAAGGAGGTAACCGTGAACGCGTTACTAAAGGACTCCCTATTGGAGCCTGTCAGGAGGGAATAAGGAATCCATCTTTGCCTTAAAAGAGACCCTAATGGGTTGTGTGGCTACGTTCTACCAGAGGGACGATCTCATAGTTTCCTTTGTGTCAATGCGGCGCCTGCGCTGCAAGCAGTGCATTCCCGTTCCATAGGGACCGGTTGAGCGTCGCGCGTGCTTCGCTGATTTGTGCGGATGGATGCTGCAAGCGCAGAGCCACCTCTTTTAAGAACTGATCAGCTTGATTGCTCCTCCTCCCGAACGCTCTACGCAGAAGGGCACAAAAATGTCCTCATTGTGAGCTCCGATCAAGTCCCAGTACTTCGACTCTTTAAACTTCTTTGCCGTGTTTGCAGCGTACCCTGTTCCCCAGCACGCATTGTGTAGGTACGGCTTTTGCAGCTGCGAGATCACTTTTACGTCGACCACGTACAGTTTCCCAGTCCGAAGGTGGCGAGCTGGAATTATTGGGCGAAGGTGTGGCAGCCTGGGTAGTGTCCGGTCGCTTCCAGGGTCACCTCCAGTCTCCATTGTCTGAGTTGTGTAGCCAGAGCATCCCGGACCATGTTGTATCTCAGTGTCCAGCTCCCTGTAGAACTGGTACAGTGGTAAAGGCGTTTAGTGCCTACCGAGTCATGGGGTTGTGGATCTATAGTACAAGTACTAAGTATTAGTACACCAAGCAAATGTCTCAGGCTCAGGTTCACTTCGTCAGTGTTCAGACCGCGCGGGTGCCTCGAGGGAAAGTCTCGCGGCCAAGTGCCGCCTCCAGATCCGGTGCAGGAAAGGAGACGCGCAACGTACCGTCTCACTAATCCCGTGTGTTCTCCAGCAATTCCTCGAACGGCAGACGGTGACTCCAGTTGGCTAGGAGTTTTTCGGTGGAAGCCTTTGGTTCCAGGAGCTGTTCTCGTAGTTGTTGAGTCGAACGCATCAGTGGTCGAGGGCCGCGGTATTCGTCTAAGTTCGTTGTCGTACACGAATGGCGAAGCTCGTCTAAGAGTCAGCCCAGTTGTGCTCGAGAGTCTGTCGCCAACTGCTGAAAAAGCCAAGGGGTTGAATCCTCGCCCGCCATTGCCAGACCTGCTCCACCCCATCGGCAGGGAAGTTGGGATCTGCTTTGGACCGCGTCTTTTTCGGCATCTGAGAGTAGTCGTCCTTCCAGGAGCGAGCCGCAAAGGTTGTGGAGCTATAGCAGCGAGATGCGGTCTGCTTCTAGTGCTAGAGTTGCACAGTATGGGAGTGCCAAGGAGCGGAGAAAGTAATCGAGGCGCGGTCCTGCGCAGTAGCGGAACAAACACAGCTTATTCGGCAGTTCAGTTGTCGGTAGACGTATGAGTTCGTGCACTAGGTTCTCGTGGTCCCTTTGTAGCCTCCAAGGTGTGGTTTTGCATGTAGCTCCTTGTGCCGATGGGGATGGAGTAGAGATGGATTCCTTCTCGCGTGACTGTGACGTCGGGGATTTCCCGGTTGACGAGTCGGGTTGGCTATAGATGGCGACCGAATATTTGGCATTTCGCCCGCTGGAGTTTTGCTCAGAGCTCACGCAGGTGTTGCTCACTGCATTGTGTGCTGGGTTGACCTCAGGTAGGGGGCCTAGTAGGGTGATGTCGTCGTGAATCGCTGTAATGCACGAGCGCTGGGTACCGATCGGGGAGTGCTCGCAGAAAGCCGGGACAAGGCCAGCGCGTGCAGGGCGGGTCCAAGTGGGTCGCCTTGCTGGACACCAGTGCAGGCCCGTAGCAGCAGCAAGTCCTCGGCGTTCTGGTTTTACCAGCCGAATTGGTGGGGGGCGCTTTAATTGTCGAGCCGATAGCTGAGTGTCACCAGCGGTCGGAGTTCAGGGAACGCGTGTTCGATGATCCGGTTCGCGATGCGTCTGTCGGTGAGATGATATCTCTCCATGGAGTTGACATGACACAGGAGACTGAAAGAAGTGCGAGAAGCATGGATTATCTATCAAGCTGCCACCAACCCTACCGAAGGTTAGGGTAGTTCATGCAACCATTTCCCATGCGACATCGCTCCAAAACGAGCTCAGGAACAAAGCATAAGTAGGTGTGGTGATATAGCTCCATGGAGTGAACATGTCACAGGAGGCTGAGAGAAGTGGGAGAAGAGTACCACTTCATGGATTATCTATTAAGCTGCCACCAACCATTTCCCATCCGACGTCGCTCCATAACGAGCAGACCGGAACTCCCCATAGAGTTGACATGACACAGGAGGCGAGAGAAGTGCGAGAAGCATGGATTATCGATCAAGCTGCCACCAACCCTACCGCAGGTTAGGGTAGTTCATGCAATCATTTCCCATCCGAAATCGTGCATAACGAGCTCAGCAACAAAGCATAAGTGGGTGTGGTGATATATCTCCATGGAGTTGACATGACACTGGAGGCTGAGAGAAATACGAGAAGCATGGATTATCTATCAAGCTGCCACTAACTCTACCGAAGGTTAGGGTAGTTCATGCAACCATTTCCCATTCGCATCGCTCCATAACGAGCAACCCGGAACAAGGCACAAGTAGGCGTGGTGATATATCTCCACGGAGTTGACATGACACAGGAGACTGAGAGAAGCGGGAGAAGAGTACCACTTCATGGATTATCTATCAAGCTGCCACCAACCCTACCGAAGGTAGGGAGGATACTCTTAACTTATCCTCCCTACCTTGGGTAGATTAGTTCATGCAACCATTTCCCATCCGACATCGCTCCATAACGAGCAGACCGGAACAAGGGCAGAAGTAGGTGTCGTGACATATCCTCCACGGAGTTGACATGGCAAAGGAGGTTGAGAGAAGTGCGAGAAACATGGATTATCTATCAAGCTGTCACCAAACCTAGCGAAGGTAGGGAGGATACTCTTAACTTATCCTCCCTACCTTCGGTAGAGTAGTTCATGCAACCATTTCCCATCCGACATCGCTCCATAACGAGCAGACCGGAACAAAGGCAGAAGTAGGTGTCGTGATATATCTCCATAGAGTTGACATGAGAAAGGAGGCTGAGAGAAGTGCGAGAAACATGGATTATCTATCAAGCTCTCACCAAATCTACCGAAGGTGGGGAGGATGACAAAGGAGGCTGAGAGAAGTGCGAGAAACATGGATTATCTGTCAAGCTGGCACCAAATTTAGCGAAGGTACTTCGGTAGAGTAGTTCATGCAACCATTTCCCATCCGACATTGCTCCATAACGAGCAGACCGGAACAAGGGCAGAAGTAGGTGTCGTGATATATCTCCATAGAGTTGACATGACAAAGCAGCCTGAGGGAAGTGCGAGAAGAGCTAGTTAAGAGAGTTGGATGGATTGTTGCTGGGTGTTAAAAGGACGGAGTGGATTAGGGTTTTTTGAGGAGGACGGAATTTGGAGAAGATGGATTGATGGTTTTTTGGGGATAGGGATGGGCAAAGGGGGAAGGTGGGGAGGGAGAGGGTGATGAAGTGAGTAATTTTTGGATGCTTTTCGGATGAACGCTTTTGAGATGAGGAATGTGGATTCCATTGGGATGATGAAGAATGAAGAGGGTCCGGAAATGTGGAGAGAAGGGGAATATATTGTTCCAGGTGAGCCTATTGGCGTTGGGGAGAGGTCCTTGTTGGAGGAGGTAGATGGAGGGTCTTAACTTTTTTTTTTGCTTTTTTTGTGGTAATTTTTTTGTTTTGTTTTGGAAGGGGGTTACCTTGGAGCTCGTAGGGATGAGGTTGTGGATAAGGTACGCTCGGATTTTTTGATTCTTAGGACGTCGAAAATGGGAGTTTTGAACTTTGTGTGCAAGTTTGCGGCTGAGCATCATCCTGAGAAGAACTCGAAACGGGTTAAGAATACTCAGATGAGGGAGCGGACAGGGTGTCAGTGTTCTTTTGTTGTAAGTGATCGGTGAGGAAATGTTCCCGTTCCGGCTGGAGTACAATTTGAGCTGAAACAAGTTTTTGCTATGCCTGTTTTCAGATAAGAGAACTGGACAATACTTATCTGAGAGAAGCGGCAGGTCAGCCTGCTAGAAAAGGACTATTGAAGCGAAGTTTTGGTGTGATTCCGACGGAACTGGTGAAAGGATGGTACATTACGAAAGCCAACGTATGGCACTCTGGTCACTCCCGGAGCATAACTCCAAAAAAACTCAACTCAAAGCTTGTTGAAGGAGCCGAGAATACAGACAATCCCCAGACTGAATTGCGCCAAGGCGAACCTCAGCAGACTGAGCGGGAGGCCTCGGAGATCGGTGAGAGGTTTAGGAGACTTTACACGGTGATGGCGGACTCGGATCGAAAGGAGCTCCTGGCTCACGCAGCAAAGTTGGAGGCGCTAGTGTTTAAAGTTGGAAGAGCAGCTGACGGACGCACAGATCTCACTGAACGTAAGGAGAAGGGCAGGGGTCTAGTGAGAAGAAGGAAGCCAAAATACGGCGTCGGAACGAATAACAAGAAGATAAAGACTTTGGAGGACGGTTTGAGACCTGCTGCTTCCTCCTCATCCGCAGTTAAGTAAGAAAAACAAAACGGGAAGAGTGGGAAGAAAAAATTGAATTATAAAGATAAGGAGGATATGGTAATAACAACCCGCGAAGCCTCAGCTCCACAAGCGGACAGAAACAACGAGAGCCCCTTCAAAGGCCGACGACAAATGGAATAGGATAAGTCCCTCCTGGAAGAAGCACCAGAGATCCCATGTTCAAAGCTCTGAAGCTCGTTCTTGAAGGTTTGCTGAAGCAGTGAGGTCCGTTGAAGTCGCTATGCCACTATCTTCAGTCTCGTTTGATGATGGAGAGCTTCCCACCTAACCGGTTGACGCTTTGCCTCTAGAGCGGAGCTACGTGCAAACCTTCGGGCCTGAGAATGAGATGGTCGTCGAAGCCGTCATGGTAGAGCTTCGCAGAAATCATCTGGGGAATCTCCACATCAAGCCGAGGACTTACTCAAGCCGTCTCCGGGACCTTGCCCGGCAAGTAGATAAGGACGACGCTAGACTTTGCTCCGGGGGGTTAAACGACCTGCGTGAACGTACGGCTCACACGCGCGATGAACGCGACCAGGTTTATCCCTTCCCATTTGGCGCAAAATTCCTGGCCCAGAAAGTATGGATGACTGCGATCGATCTCAACAGATGTCCGTTAATTTTGTCACGCTGAACAGCAAGCCCAAGTAGCTCCTTCCGGGAAGTTGAAGTGGAAAGCAGTGAGAGCATGATGTAAAGACCCACCTACTATCTGGAGCAAACCTTCAGAAAACACGTTAGAAACTAGAGATAGCAGTTCCATGAGTTTCTCAATGCAACCATATTCTGTCTGGCTTTGGACTGCACTGGTTGGTGTTGCCCAACGACATCAAGCCCAACAGCTTGTTCGCAAGAACGCCAGGGCTTGACATCGACATTCTAGATGCCGATGCCGATCGCTCCAAAGCTCCCACTTTGTCACTGAAGCCGAATAGGTTCTCCACCACAGTTGCCTACATGCTGCTCATCGAAGTGAACGACGTCGACTCCGGTGTGAAAGCGAAAGGCAGAAGCGCATCCGAGCTGAGCTCGGACCCAAGTAGTGCTCTTCAGGTGCGAACCAGAGAAGCAGTGGGAACGTGATGTGCTCGCCCATTCAGATATTCTTCCATGTGTTGATTCCTGAGCCCTCTTCGTGGGATACTCCAGCACATGGCCTACACTTGCAACGTTCCCCCTGCTTCGCCGTTCGACCTGCCGGAGGACCCTTTTCCGGTTCCGTTCGATTCAGCACAGCGTGACAAAGCCAAGCGGACTTCAGTTGACGGGGGTTGGGTGATGCATTCTTTCTGGCCCTCCATCATTACCTCTTGCATGGATCTAGCAGCGGGAAACAAGACGCTAGTTCGCGCGCGCGTACAACGATAAACCGGCGTTTTGAATGCCTGAGAGTCATAGACAGCTCCGGCAGGACGCTATCAAGACGCCCTGAGTCGATCCGAAAGAGGGCCACGAAGCCAACGAGAACCTACACTATCCACAAAGGCCAAACACTCCATGATGAGTCGAACAACCCGCCATGACAACGCCGAGCCGCGATTCGTAGAATACAACAGCACCTTAGCGAACTGGGACTCTTCAATTGCAGCAACCTGGCGCTGAGAAAGCCCATTTCGCGCTTCACCAGCGTCCTGCTTCTAAGGGTAGTCAGGCTCTGGATCAACAAGCCTAAACAGCATTGTGAGAACCCCATCGACAACCCTATCGGCTGAATCGGAGGTGAGAGTCCCGGAATGAGGTAGAAGGGCGTAGAGTGCGCGCCTCTAAAACTAAGGCAGCATTACATCGCCAGAGACTCAGACTGAAAGAAACGGACAGTCGAGAAAGAGCCTCGGGGCGGTCACGATAACACCCTGGTAATCAAGCACCCCCAGCGCTACTCAAGAATCGCAAGGCCCCAACTAATGCGACAAAGCGATGGGCGAGGGCAGACCCCAAAGCCTCACACGTTGGTAAGCGCGTCTATATACTCGAACTCCTTGTGCCTCCTCAATAGTAATTGCAGCGGCACCTCTACGACGGGAAGCTGCAGGCAGTTACCAAGTTGCAAAGGACAAGGAAGCGTCAAGTCCATGTACGTCCTCTTGAGCCCAACAGCGGCGTCCGCCGGGAGGGGGCGGCGGTGGGGGTTTGCCGAGCACCGACGGTGAGGATTCGTGACTTGTTTCTGTAACTGGAGAAGGTGGAGTCTGGAAGAAGAAAGGTTGGGAGAGAACGAACGGGAAGTTGAATGATGGGAGATGAGCAAAGTTCTTATTCCAAGCTTGTATGTTTTGGACTTGACCTCATTCCGGGAGCAGATTCGTCCACTTTTCGGGCCGCTTATTGGTATCGATCCTGGGAGTCGATCGACCGGCGTAGCGATCTCTGACCCGGCGTGAGTATCCCAGTTATCTTGATCTGGTTTTGCGGAAGAGCGCGTCTTGTCTTCTAGCCTTTGCCCTTTTTAGTTTTATTTTTGTTTGTGTGCGTTGAATGGTTTTGTTCTGCTCATGGCAAGCTCACTCTCTGCTCTGCGGACGGAATTCGCTTTGTCGGTTTTTTTCGCTTGCCAGATTGATCCCATCTTTTCGCATTAGCTCATAAGGGATTTCTTTTCAGCGAAACGTATTTCATACTCCAGTTGAAAGGAATTGTAGATGCGATACAGATCTCACCAAATCTTTGTCCTGAGTCGCTTCTCCTCTGGATCTCTCTTGGAGTTGATCATTGTCTTTCTGCTGACCCGTCCTTGTGTTCTGGTGCATCTTCGATGCTAGGAGATGGTATGCCAAAGGGTTGGGCACGATAAACAGTACGAGACCCGAGGAGCTGGCCACAAAGATTAACTGGCTAGCAAAGGATGTTCGAGCCGTTGGCTTCGTTTGTGGATACCCTGTCAACTTGAACGATCCAAGGAGACCTGAATCTACCCACTGGGTGAGGCGCGTTTTGACTATTCCTTTGCCGTGGGATTCCCTTTGACTAAGACTCCTTTCAACTTTTTTGTGCGTCGCGTGCCTCTCAGAAAGAAGGGATTTTAGACCTCGTCACTGAACTCTATCGACAGGAGTTCTACTCAGATACAAGTATCGAAAACTGCCTCCTTTGGCACGAGGAGTTCTCCACAAAGTCCGCAATGTATTCGATGCCCATAGCCAAACTGGGACGGTATCTCGCAAAAGGCAAAAGAGACCGAAAGTTCAAGGAGCAGTTGGATGCCGCGGCAGCCGAGGTTATCTTGCAAGATGCGATCGACGGAATGAACACCGCAGCTGCACCAGAGTCTGCGTCCGGCGTTTCAAAGGCAAATGCACAACAGGCAATCCCTGTGTTTGATCGGCAAGTGGAGCGGCTTCAAAGGAGGCTGAAGAATTGGCGATAGCGGTATGCCTTGGTGTTCTGTACTCTTGTATCTACATACTATTTAATGGGCCATGAAGCGCCTTGAAAAGACAAAAACAAAATGTGAAAGTATCGTGAGGCAGAAATGGGGGACACCGACCCTTGCACCTGCCCGTCGTTTCCTACTCTCAGAACTCAGTCCTCAACAATATTCCTTTATAATAGATCAGTATCCTCCCGCTACATACGCAGACATCTCCGCCATCTCCTTTCGGTGAGCGGTGACCATCTCCCGCACGACATCACCAATTGAGATCATTCCAATCAAGCTCTTGCTGTCATCGACGACAGGGATGTGGCGAATGTGGTTTTCTGATGCAAATAGAGCAGCCAGGGCGAAACTTAGGATCCGAGACCTCTCCTTTGCGTCAAAGGGGGGCGCGATGATACTTACGTGTCATAAGTTCCATGCAGTCGAACAGTTGCGCATCCGGGTTCACAGAAATGAGTCCTTTCCTTGACATGATGTCCTGCACGAGAGTGTCCTTCGCATGTCGTCCCAGGACAATTCCCTTTTCCATGTAATCTCTCTCAGTTATAATTCCTGAAAAAATAAGAAATAAAAGGCGGATCAGTATCAACTGTGAGGGTTCGGTTGCGCACAGTGGATCGCCACCACTCAACACAAGACCGTCGATACGAAGGAGCTTACCAACTGGCTTGTATTTACCGCCCCCAGAGGGCTCGACTATAACGAGAGAGCCAATATTATGTCGGACCTAGGAAGCAGTAAGCAGAAATGCCGAACCGTCAGTACCCAGTGCCAGTTGACCTCTCAAACGCGAGACTGTCGCACTGCTGGATCAGGACCCTACCATTTCCTCGATGGCGTGGAACACAGTGTCGTCTTTTCTGCACTTGTAGAACTTCGAACCCTTGCTCTTAAGCAAGTCTTGTACAGTACCGCTCTGTTGCTTTGCCATCGCCGACGTAGACGCTTTTTGCGTGCCAGCGCTGGCGCTAGTCGTCATAAGGCGCTGATAGTTCCTTTGAACAGCCAACTATAGAGAAACCAAAAAAAATTCCCGCAAAACGCAGCAACGGATCATTCAGCTCAGAGCTCGTCGCACACCAGATCCAAACCAAGAAAAAAAACACACAGTGCCCTTACCAGGTTCCGACCCGCACCGCTCGGCGGCACACTCATCACCGCGCTAGACAACATCCTCATCGAGCGAACTCCAGGAAACAACCTTCCAGACGACATCTTTTCACACAACAAACCAAAAAACCAAAAACACCACGTAAAGAACAATCCTCAATGACAACGCAAACAAAAAAAACTTCAGCTAGACACCAATCTAATGAATTGACACTCCCCTCTCTCCCTCCTTCCCCCCTCCCGCCCTCTCTCTCCCTCTCTCTCTCTCTGTCTCTTCCCAAACCCCAACCTCCCCTCGATCCTCAGCATAAACCAAAAGCCCTATTTATATACACCTAACCAAGTCGCCAAATCTCAACCCAAAACCCCCTCCAAACGACGCTAAAAATATACATTTCATCTCTTCTCGAGTTCTTTATCAGTTTTCAGTAAAATATCTGCCCCAACCTCCCCAATGAGCTTCCACAACGCTTGTCACTATATAACCCTTTTTCCTGAAAAAATAGTGCGGCCAAAAATATTATCCCATACCCGGGCTAATGGTACCTCTTACCCCGAACAACCCCCCACGTCTTGTTACAGCCGGGCCCGAATGTTATTAATCTTGTAAACAAATATGAAGCTTTTCCAAACATTAGTTTGTTGAACTCCCCCCTACTTTTTTGTTCCAACTTGATCGTAAGATCCTTCGACATGATGGGGGACTATCGGGGTTTTCAATCTCATCATTTTATTGACAGTTGCTCCCCCAGATTAGACGTACCATTTTCGTAACTTAACATATTTTATGAAAAAAGATCATTAATTACGAACTCTATTACTTTTATCCTTTTATTTCACTCAAATATAGTCCATTTATAGATAAGAACTGACGTAGTTTAGAGAAGTGGTAAGAGAAATTAGAGGGGCTATGTTTATGAGAATGTTGGGTGGAAGATCTTGTCAGAAAAGATGGCATATCTTATAGAATATACCTTTAAAGAAAACAATTGGCAGGGTATAGTTCTTTTTTTCTCCTGAAGAAAAAACGCTTCTAGTCAAATATCTTAATTAAAAGGGTACAGAATTGAATTAGTAATAAAATATTGAGTCTTGCATGATACTAGTCCGGTAATATAAGCCCACGTGTCTTTTTATTTTGCTTTTTTAGAATTATTGAATTTTCAAGGGTTTACGACTGTGCATCAAACAAAGTGTTTTCGTTGATACGACTCGGTATGGTTTTGTTTATGAAAAAGGTCACGTTCTCGTAAGCTTTCGAAGGATACATGAAATTATTTTCGAAACGGCTGATCTCCTGTTCTGAATAAATGAAAGGGTTTAAGCTGAAAGAGGTGGATGTATTTGTTTAGAAGTAATTAAATTGAATATCAGATTGTGTTCGTAAATATCTTCCAATCATGTTGAGGATGACTGGTGTTTCGTGCAGTTAAAATAATTTAATTAGAATTTTTGTTGACGGGGCTAAGCGGGTTGGTCTTGAACCACCCTGACGCCCAGCGCCCAGGGACTCAGCAGGCTGCCCTGAGGCAACTGCACGCCAGGGTCAGAGGGTCTTCCTGGGGACCAAAGACCACCCCGATCCTAGCTACCCTCAGGAACGTCCGCCCACTCACCAATGCAATGTGATGAGATGAACTCCGCAGCGGCGATGTAGGATACCGGGATCCCCAGCCCGCGGCAGGGACTGCACGCGATGAGATGAAGTCCACATGCGCTTTGGAAAGTCCTTCTTTCTCCTTTTTTTGTCTCGTAGGCGGAATTTGAAATTCCGCAGGCGGTCTATGGCTTACGTCATCATAGAGATGAGTGCACGAATTCAGCGTCAATAACGGCATGGAGCTCTTGGCAGTAAACTCCCGGGCGTTGTAGAGTTGAAAATTAGTAATAAAATATTCAGTCCCGCGTGATATTGCTCCGAGTTCTAGTTTCCTTGCATGTTGGCTTTGGCACGGAGCACAGAGTACCGCTGATGCACCAAGATACCGTACCCCTAGAATCGCTGCCCTTATCGTTTCCAAACCGATCAAGAAAAGGAATACCTGCTCTGGATATCAAATTTCAACCGATCTTCTATCGAGAACCAGCCCCCAAAAGAAGAAAGGTTATGTGGACAGCAGCTATATCACTCAGGGACAAGAATGTAACAGCATCACACTTCATATCCGGCCTGGAAAGCTCCGAAGCAATTCCTTTCCATCCTTAACGAACCTCTTGTCACTCAATCGGAGCCCTCAAAGTCACCAACAGTTGCGCTCCCTTTGCACTGGCTTTTGCACAGACATCACCGGCAATCGATTTTACTTCCAAAAAATAAAAACAACTCTCGTGAAAGTTCCCGTAGTGCTTCAGGGTGAATTAAGGAAGCCTAAGGTTTGTTTTTCGCCGACCGTCGTCATCCATTCCTGTTCGTAAGGGGAAAGCTTTGGGAGGGTTAAGAGACGGTTTCTCATCTACTAGCCTAAGCATCTAACAAAAATTACGACAGGACAAGAGGAAAAGAGAAAGCACAGGAGCAAAACGACGATGTGGTTTTTGAGATGTGAATGAGGCAAAGGCAAGCGAAGCTAGTACATTCTCTTCGAGCTCGATGGTCCTCCTGAGTGCATTTGTCCAAATTCCAGGAGGAATCCTAGTCCGTTGTGGTGTTTCGGCACGTAGAAAAAGAGTGGACCCGATCTGTACATCAAATTTTAGAAACACTGGTTCAGATTTGGAGGTGAGAATTCTTCTTCGTTGGTTTCACATGCGTTAAAAATGTAGTTCTTAGTGAGCGGGGTGTCTTCGTTGTTTCTCTGGCAGGCTCCGTTCACACTTGACGCGGGCTCCGACGAAGACTACAGCCAGGAGGATGTCGATAGCATTCTTGCGAACGCTGGTTTTACAGTTGCAAAGCAAAAACCGAAGAAGGCGGTTGAACCTGAAAGCGGTAAAAAACCCAAGATAGCAAGGAATCGATCCGTGACCAACAAGGACATCATCCAGTTTGAACGCGAGGGCCATGTCGCGTGCAGAGACCTGCTCCTAGAAGAACAGGTCGAGGACCTCAGAGAGAAGACATTGAAGGTGTTCGAGGACCGGCTCCTGGAGTCTTATCAACAGAAATGCAGCGTACTAGGTCTTGGGACTCCCGGAACACTCGCGGAAGCCAAAGAAAGTCTCGAAACGGTCGACAACGACAAAATCCCGTTTTTGCAGCTCTTCAACCTCCGGAAAATGAATCCCTCGCTGTTGATACCAGAGCAACTGGCTCAAGCCGCTGCCACCCTGCTCGGCTCGAAGCGGCTACGTGTCTACCAAGACTCGGTACGAACATACTGCCTGGCAGGTTGAACCAGTTAGGAGTTTTTCCACCTGACTTCTTGTCTTCCACTCCAACGCAGATTTTCGTCAAACGAGGAGGTGACGGACCTACATTATGGCACTCAGATCTGAACATGGCACCTCTAGATACAAACAGATTCGTAACAGCATGGATTCCGCTTCATCCGGTGACCGAGGAACTAGCTCCGCTCTGCTTTGCTACCGGCTCCCACACAGACTTTTCCGGGTGCTACTGGAAGGGACGACAGTTTTTGAGAGGTGGGACATAGTAGCTTCCTCGCCTTTGGGAAGAAGAAATTCATTCGTTTCATGAGCACAGTCTGCTTTGAGGCTACTCATGGGCTTAGTGTGGTGATCATTAACCGTACTAAGCGGACTAATGGAGTCGATGATGGCCGTACTCAGCGGGATGGGACAGGGGTTTCTTCTCAACTCACAAGCGCTTTCCTTCTTGCTCACGTCGCTCAGAGGAGGACCTGTCCAGCCGCTACCAGGTGCAATCATACAGCCCCTTGAAGATCGGTGATGTGACGTTTCATCATGGTGGGTGTTAATCAGCCGTGAAGTTTACCGGCTGAGAAACATCTTCTTACAGCCAGTGTTTGGTGTGTTCCTAGGATGGACTTTGCATGGCACCGACGGAATGGATCTGACCTGTGATCCCCGAATCGCTTGGACGGTTAGTTTTTTTTGTGAGGAGTCTACACGGCTCTTACCAGAGCGATTCTGGAGCGATATTCCGACGGAGGATAGGATGTCATACCAGAGGTGGATCAAGGTGATGTTCCACTCTTTCACAGGTTTGAAACTCATTATTCTAAAGATGGTGCCCTCTTGCCTGCTGCCCTTCGGACAGGAGGTCAAGACCAGCAAGCCGCTCAACCATCCAGATCTCGAGGTTGTGTTTCCAGTTCCAAAGAAGAAGATGGGATGACTCGACGTCATCTTACGCGCTGGACATCATGATGAGAGAGACACCAAACTGTTTCCAGAAGCTGCCACCCCATTGCATAAATGGGTTTATCGAGCCAGATGAAAACCAATCTTTGGATGAGATTCACCGATCTCCCCGCGCACGACGAGGAGGATACCCGGAGGAAGCCTACCTACCACCGCACCCACCTCGAAATGTAATTTATTCTTTGGACGAGTTTAGAACGGATAACTAGAGCTGGTGGCTCTCCAACGGCCAACTGAGCCGAAGCCCTTCCACACGATCGACTCCGCTAGTGAGCACAACTCTTCGCGAGAGTCAATAGGATGCTTAGATGGTTTCTGGCTTGCTATACACTGGCTGTGGCTAACCGCTGGTTATGAAAACACTACAAAGTCTGAGTAGTATCTAACCAGAAAACCACTATTCTGTTTGTCTTTCTGGACGATAAAAGATACTCTATATCTAGAGAAAGCTGGTAGAAACAGTCGGAAATCCTGGAGTCTTCTGGGCTGTATCCTCGTCCTCCCTCTTCAGGGTGGTTGGATTTATGTGCAATGCTTCAGGGATGCGGAAGGGGAGTTGGGGATGGTATTGGTAAGAGATCTGGGAGCGTAAATGGCTGCATAATGTCGTGGTTGGAATTCGACCAGTTCTATCCTCCTTCTTGAGACCTTTTGACTCGTCCTTCCCCTGGGGTTGTGAGGAGAGATGGAGCTGGATGATGCTGATAGTGGCGTGGTAGAGTTCGGTGGACGTACTGACAGCCGGAGCCGCGCGATTACTGTCGTTGTTCACGCGGATTCAGCTGCGGCAATGGTGGAGTGTAGTACTGGACAGGTAGGCAAGAGATCTACGAGCTCATCCCGCTGTATGGGATGGGGTTGGAACGCGAGAACCTTACTGACATAAATTGGTACCCTTGCGGTTCCTCCTTTCTGATTTCTTTTGCGGGACATATCTATAGGTCCTGTTTAGAAATTTACAGCAGGCAATGGAATCCTGTGTGGCGGCGATACTCGACATGGCCGATGACCTGAACGAGGAGGTTGTCCTTTCCATAGTGATCGGCCTCTCGGTTGATTCCATCCGGGAAACAAAATGCGTTGTCTACAGGGAAAAGTCCTTTCAACGTTCACAGATCTTCACCGTCCTCGATCCAATGTTGTTCGAAGCCCAAGTCAGGCTCAGCGAAATGATCCAGAGATCATCGGTGAGAGACTCCCAGTTTACGTTTCAATTCTAAAAAAAAAATCACGGCACCAAAACTGAATCGTTTATTTCCTGTTTTCAATAGTTAACTAACTCTGAGTCGACAAGTGGCTTGGTACTCCTAGACTTAGTTCGAGCTGGATTAGTTTGTACACCGCCATCGGGTGGTGAGGTAGGTCAGCTGAATTGTGACTTTCGTCAGCCTATCTGCCTTCTAAAGGAGCATTTTTTTGTTGTCTTTACTGTATGTAAGGTCATCTTGGTGACTGTAGATGAATACTCGAGGCAGAACCAGTCTAGTTGCTCTGCTCTGTCCTTGGTTTCGGCACTGATCAGCAGACGGACCCGGTTGAGCGCGATCATTGGGCATGGATCTGGCGGTATTGGGAACATAAGGGACAACTCCCTCTTGAAGTTCGTATCGAGGGCGAGCGGAGGTGTTATGACCAACGCTCACGAGGTTCGACTTCTCAGACATCTCTTCTCCAACGGTACCGGAGCGCCCAGGATCTTTCGATGTACGTGAAAACAAGATATGATGGCCATGACTGACGGAAAAGGGGCGAAAAGGCTGAAACTGTCCTGTGCTTTTGCCGTCCCGACTCGTAGGGTCTTCCTCGTTTCCTTTCGCAAGCGAAGAACTCACGGAGTACACCGACGATTCATCGATTGAGCTGACCGATTGCATCCAGCACATTCGGACGATTCAAAGCTCAAAAGGCGCAGATTTTCCATGGAAAGGGCACCCGCCAAAGACCGCGCTGATGGAGGAAGTGGTGCGAACGTACGTAATAGATCGCGGTAGTGTAGACAGCATCAACGCAAGGAGGTTTTCCATCGGTTTCTTTGAAATTAACGAAGAAAACCTCATAGCCAGAGCAATCGAGCGAAGGAGCTCTCAGCTAATTGCAGATATGAAGGTTTGCGCGCGACGTTAAGCTCCTCTCGTTGAAACAATGGCACATTGGCTTTCGCTCTCCGCCCCAGAAGTTTAAGGAGAACGCTTACCCTTTTTCTGTTCAGGACTTTGCGATACAGGAGATGCTGCTGCCGCTCCAGCCAAACGTCTACATTCTGAGCAGAATCGCTCACCGGGATGACGCGGCCGGGGGAGGGGGAAAAGCAGTTGTTCAGCTTTGCCTCTGCGCGAATGTCCATGTACTTCGCCTCTTTCGTCCCCGTCGTCTTGCGAAACAGCACGAGCGTTACCTACTCACGTCGATGAGCGAGAAAGTCACACTCAAGCTGTCGATAATCAACAAGACCGTCGCCAGGATACAGAAAGTTGACACCAGCTTGAGCCTGCTCTGCGCGGTACCACGCAATCCCGGCTCCGACGCCATCACAACCATCCTCTTGAACAGCGGAATCGGTCGCGCTGACTGGCAAAAACTCTTCGATGTTCGAGCCTTCCATGCGGTATGTGTCACCCCCATTTCGGAGCTGTTAAAGACAGGTCCTATCCTGTCTACATCGACTCGGCGATCGTCTTTCCACCGGCCGTCAGCGCGCGTGCATTAACTCACCTGCTCTTATCCATTCAAACCCTAGGTCTCCCCGTCCCCGCTTGGGAGTAGCCAGGGCGCACTTGACAGCAAGCTAATCCCTAGTTCCTTCATGAAGCAGCCCGATGGAACATGTATTGCTCTCAAAACTACAACTAGTAACTCAAGTGACGATGACCAACAGGGCTACTCTTTCGTGCTGCTCTCAACGGAGTCACAAGCACCAAGGTTGTGGACTTTCACGCTCGCGGCGTATCGACTGGATACGGCTGGCTTCCAGTCGACGGTTGACGAAATATCGGATTTCCTTGTTGAGCACCACTTTGAGGTACAGTACCGACGCGAAAGTGCGTTCTGAAATCTCTGGCCTTCGTCCGACTGTATCGTCCTGCTGCCCGTGTTCTGGATTGCGTTCACAGGTCTTTGACCTCGACGTAGCTCCTTTTGAGCTTCTCGGGATACCGACGAAGAGCATATCAATTTCCTCATATGTGTCGGAGGACGCTGACGCGGAGGAAGACCAGCTAGCTTCTTCTCTCTTCAGGACGGAAACGTGGAGGTACGAATCCAACAGTTTTTCGAAAGAAAACGGGTGAAGAGAATTTTCACTGAGCATGTCGCGATCCGTTGCTCGATCTACAGCTTCGATGTTGGCAACTCGGGCCTTGTGTTGAGGCTCGCTGTGGCCATAGGGCGCTCGAGAAAGCTCGTGGGGTTCATACCTCTGGACGAAGAGCTGCCAAGTCATGGCCGGAAGCAGCAATACCTGCTGAACACTGATGAGGGAGGTGAGGGCCCCTTGCCGTCTACAACGTGGGACTTGTACGTTATCAAATCGTTTACATTTGTTGCGGGCCATGTTCGCCTGTTTTGGGCCCAGGAGTTTGCTTCTATGTGATGACTGTAGGGGCTCAGGATGATCCGTACGTATCGTGCATGGTGCGAGTACATCCGAAGATTGATTCTGAAAAGGCACGAAGCCTTTACGAGAGAATACGAGAAGAGGATACTTCGCTCTCGAGAGCACTCCTGACTGTAGCACGTGCAGGTTTGAACTTGGCAGCCCACGGCTTCTGATGCTGTCAAATGTTTCAGTAACTGACCCAGGTGTCTCTCTCTCTCTCCGTCTGCCGCAAAGGAGACTCGAGTTCATCCACCGAAGGCGGTCTACCGGAGGACTTGATCCGACTCATTGATCCATCGTGGGTGCGCAATGGGAACTGGTGTTCGACAGAGATGAGGTTTCGGGCCCCATCTGGCCTCTTGGCCGCTTCTCTTTATTTCGAGCTTGTGCTGGAAGAAATGGAAGCTGATGATAGGTCACACAGATTGAACTTTGAGGACGACCGTGAAAACCAGCTCTCGGTCATGGATTCTGGCAACGCTGCAGAGGCGAGTGATGGCTTCCAGTCTGAGACTACATTTGTGTTGCTGGAGAAGGGACTAAGCACACTGCCCGTTGCAACCATTCGCCGACTTGTTCAAGAGAAGCACGCTGAGGTCACAGCTGAAGCTGGCGATGAGGATCGTGCGCGAGAAGCAAGGTTCATGGAGATTGAATTCGCCGTGCTTTCTGCGCCGCTTGCTTGGATTTCGGGAGGGTGGAGCAAAGGTGAGAAGAAGATGTGATCAGGTCACGACGTGGTGTTAGTGGTTGAGCTAACCCAACACGATCCCTCGCTATGCTCGAGAAGATCACTCTGGAGCAGTTCTCAGCCAGACCCGTCGCGACACGGAAGTCATCAAACCTATAATTTACAGGTGTGAGGCCATCCACCGCTACAGTCTATCAAAGGCCATATCAATGGCTATTCGGAAAGGCTGGTCCTACTCATCGGATGACCTTGACATGGCCTTGAAGGTCTGCTCCCCAGAGAGGATGAACCTCGAGCCCCAACGCTTCCTCATGTCCACCGCCAAGGTATCCGAGCTGCATCTCTACAGAGGTATGGCTTGCACACTCCTTTTTTCGGTGGTACATGGGACCTACTGTACTTAGGGTTGTTGACTGACTGCGTATGCGTTTCTCCACAGCGACAACATCCGCGCTAATTCGAACTCTAGTTGAGGAATCGAGAAGCTTCACCCTTTGTGAAGACGGCGAGAACCACTCAAAGTATTGCTTTACCGGCCGTAGAGGAGCCCTGGAGGACACGCCTGTGTCAAGTGCAGAGATTACTGATGACGGGCAGCGGGCAGGCCAAGGTGGGACAGGCCCCGAGAGCTCGATTACTGTCGAGGATAGGCGGGAGGACGTCGAGGACCATAGCATACCTCCGATTTTCCTCATTGTAGAAAAGACCAACGTTTTGTGGGTATATAGAGGACCTAGTAGCCGTAGTTCGCATGGGGAGACATCTCCTAGAGGTCATCTGGACGATCTGATCTACGTGCTTCGCGCGGCGGTAGCGGATATCTCGTATCTCCGTGATGGTCGCAGGTCCCTGAGCTTGTCAGTTTCATCCTTTGTGGTTTTTGAAGAGTTTTACGAGTCGTTTGGAGCGTGGCTTACGTCCCTAGGACTGAGCGAGAAGGTCCAGCAGGGGTTCACAAGCCACCGGTTCATCGACATGAAACCAAACCATCCGAAACTGAGCATGTTCCTGAAGGAGAGTGCTGGGAGGCAGTGGAAGCTGAGCTTGTACGTTTGGACGGAAGCCGGAACATCGCTACTTGAAGAAGATCACACCCAAAGGACCGCGCTGCGTGCTCTGCTAGGATGCGGATCATTCGCGTTCGATTACGAAGTACAGACGGCATACAACCTCATCGTCGCTGAAGACAAAGCCAAGATCAGTATGGGTCTCAACCACGTGGAGAGGCTCCTCAGCAGACCGAATCTTCCGATCGGGAGGCACGCCATCCTTGTGTCTCTCGAACTTGAGGTATGCAATTGGAGCAAAAGCACGCTGATGAGTTTTGCTGGATCGAGGCTCATGCTCTCCTTTGCATTTCGCTTACAAGATACCACTGGAGCAGGAGCTTACGGCATGTCGTAGTACTATTGAAACCGTGATGGCGAGGCTGGTAGGTGTATCCTTGCGTCTAGGAGTGACAAATCTATTTCTGGAGGAATCCAAGTCTCGTCGAATTAGAGCGTTCATCAATCCAGCGTTTGCGGTGCCCGGGAGCGAGGAGCGGGGATTTCTGACGGTGAAGATTGATCCCCAAGGGTCGTCAATGACAATTGCACGAGCCCGTATTCGCGCGGGGCTCCTGGCTAATCCCAGCGCTGAGTACGTCTCGAGGGGTCTGGAGCACGTGGTCCATTTGAGGAGAGGAAAGCAGGCCCTGGAGAACAGCGCGGAGGCCATGGTCAGAAGAATGATTGGCGAGACCACAGCTGAGTTGACGCGGGACAGACTTTGGACAGATTTGTTCCTCCAGTCGGGACGTTCATTCTCTCAAGATGAGAAGGTTTCACAAGTGCATCAGCTGAGGACCTTGGTTACCCTAAGGAGACTGAACGGAGAGACTGGAATCTCGCCTGAAATCCATCTGCCTACACAGGAGCGTGACGGCATCACCGCAGACGATGTCCTAACCTGGCTAGAGAAATCTCGGACCCATTTTCACCTGGTGAGAACGGCGACGCCAGATGGGACTCCGGTTGCGCTCATCGTCCATCGACGCCACGTTCATCTAGCACTGTTGGAGATCATATGCCCTACCGGAACGAGAGAACCGGAGCTTTATATATGGGCGAAAACGGCCTCTCCAAAGTGTGAAGCTGCAGGAATTGATACCATAACGGCGTTTGTGAACGTGCTGTGCCTGTTCCTTTGGCACCTCTCGGCACCGTGATGCCTTTATCAATGGGAGGTGGCACCCTCGACGCACGAGAATTTTACAGCTTTTTTTATACCTTCTTATACTTTTTATTACTATATCTAAGGCCGATTCACTCTAGAATACTCATTTTATGTACAGATGTAAACCATAATATTCCAAAATCCTCTTCAAAACCGATACAATACCTCTTCTCCGTAGATCTAGGCGCTTTTAGTTTTTGTGATTTTATTAAGCAAATGGACGACATCCGACTGATCAATTCGGCCGATGCAGATTTGAAGACAACCTGTCCATATTACCCGTCAGTCCAGGACCGTTGACCATCGCACGGTAAACTGAAGCAGACAATAAAAGGTGACGTAAACGCAGGTGTCTTGTGAAACTGGGAGAGGGTCGGCGCTCTCTCCCAGGTAAACGAGAAGGGAAGCCAAGCAAGGCAGGATGTTTCAGATCACGGAGGTGCATGCAGGCGCTGAGAAGGAAACAAAGAAGTGGAGGATGGGGAAAACCGCCGTCAGTCGCTTCACAGAGAGGCTGAAGGTATGGGTGGAGAAAATGGACTCGATTTGAAAGGTGTCGAAGACGTAGTGAGCGTTACGTTAGTCTGGGGTTCTATTTTACTTATTCCAACGTCTCTAGCAGAAACGTCTCACGGTATTATCGCACATCTCTCCCATCGCCTTCTGTTCCGACATAGCGAGCACACAGTCGAGTCGAATAATAACGTCCTCTTAAAATAAGAACAAACAACCAATTTACAGGGCAGTACTCGTTATATCCAATAATAATTATTCCCGCTAACTCAATCCAATCATACTTCACGTAGGGAACAATAATCCAAACTTTACGACATCCACAAAATACCATGGACAATAGATCTTCGGTTCGGCTTGGAAAATAACTGAGGGGTACAATATTTCCACCAAAACCGTAAAACTAGGTAATAATTAATATAAAACATATTATTATACATTTCTGGTGGATAAAGTACGGGTGCAGAACTCGAGAAAAATCTGGAACCAAATACCGGTGACGATCAGTATCCTCGCATATATAGCCAAGGGGTGGAAGCAAAACCCAATAGTGCTTAATAATTTCAGAAAAGCAATAATTAATTTTTGTATTGAATGAACTCAGGGGGGTATTAATTCTTTGCATAAAGAAAGTTGGGAACGAGAAGAATGTTCGGCTATAAGGGATGGGAGTGCGGCAGAGAAGCTGTGGAGAGGGACACGGGCAAGCGGAGACGAGCGTTTTTCTGATAAGTTTCATAGGAAAGAGGATTCTAGGATGCCTACTACTAAGGAAGATGCTGAAATGCCAGAGGTGGGATTGTCTCCCGATCTGTATGATAGTGGTGAGAGACTGTTCACGTTTTGGTTTCGGTGTTGTCATCTTTGTTTTTTGTTCCATGCTAAGCAGTGTTCGTTGTGCTTGAATCTAGGTCCTCCGAAAGCTGCGAAGAAAAGCTCAAAAGTTGCTGGTGCGCGCTCTGTGGACCTTATTTTCATTTTCTGGCTGGTCCGGATTTAGGGTTCAGGGGTTTCGCGGTCAATACTTCTTAAAATATTTGTTCGTTTATTTTCACTGATTCTGTAGGGAAAGGCGCAGGAAAGGGAACCAAGTCCAAGCCCGGGTCAAAGAAGGTCATTTGTAAGTTCGTCGAATGCATCTACAGCACAACTGGTTTCGTCCTCCAATTTGGACTCGACTGATCCTTTGGCCAATTGTACGCTGGCTTCTCAAGATAAAAAGAAAGAGGTCAAGGGCAAGGAAAACAAAAGCCCCGGCAGCGATGATTCTGACGGTATGTCTTTGACGGACATGACGAGTTTGAGGGTGACTATTCTAAATCGGTTTTCTACTGCCTACTAGTACTTCTCGGGCGCTTGATCGAGGGAAAGTCCAAAAAGGACAAGATGAAGAAAAGGAAATCTCCAACTCCAAAGAAGCCGAAAAAGAGCCCTCTTGGTAAGGCCAAATCCAAGAAGAAGCAGGGTGAGAATACGCGAGAAAATCCGTTTTCGCCCATTCGAACAACAGAGCTGACTTGCTGTCCTCCCTCCCTCCAGAAGAGGAGTTGCCCTCTGCAGGAGAGTCTTCGGAGGTGAGCGCGGAAAGATCAGGGATGAGAGAGAAGAACCGGCTAAACTGACTGGTTAAAACACATACCGTGCAGGATGAAATGAACCATTCCGCCGATGAAGAGGAGATTATTACACAGATGGTTGACGACAGTCAAGCCGAATACATCGCTTTTACTTCAGGAGATGCAGACCTACATGACCTCGTGCGTTTCTCAACAATTTGCTTGTTGGAGACTGGAGAAAAGAAAAACTGGAAACTTACACTTCTTGGTTTTTTCTTTTTTAGGTTTTGCAGGGCGTAAAGCTCCTCGGCAGATTTGAAGTCTGTGACAGACAAAGTGACGAAGCAGTCGGATGCCATGTTTACGTCCTTGGGAATGGAGGACGTCGTACGGGAAAGCTGCTCGATGCAATTGCGCGTAAGTCAGAGTTTCCCGATCTTTTGACACCTGCGGTTTGTTCATCCCTCGTTCGAGAAGACTGAATTCCAGTTTTCAGGAGGCTGTTGGGTGGTCACAGTTGACTGGGTTCTGGCGTCGATCAGTGAAGGGAAATGGAAACCCCTTGAAGAGTACGAAGCTACTGACATCTACCCAGGGGCGAAAATAGCACGTGAGTCCAACGGAAGCAAGGCAAAAGGTCTATTCAACGGGGGAAAAGTCGGAATTGCAGGAACGCCGAGGATGCCCATGCATGAAATCTCTTCCTTGGTTGAGTCCTGCAAGGGTACTCTGTCCGACTACAGGTGTGTTACTGTAGTACGTTTTGCCCAGTTCCAGCTGTGCTTTCCACTGAACCCTACGACTTTTCGCAAACACTTGGTGATGTTCAGATGTGACTACCTGATTGTGGCGCGAAACGCTACTTGGAGTGAAATGGATGAGATGGAATCCAGCAAGTGCTCCAGGGTTACTGAGAAATGGTTTTTCGACTCTATAGCACATTGGAAGTTGCAGCCAGTACCTCCAAACTCGGAGATTGTCAAGGCCATGAGCTAAGATGCTCAACTACCGGCTCCAGTCAGTTTTCCCCTTGTTGTCAACAGTCATTATGGTAAAAAAGCACTCGCAAAAATACGCCTCATCGCTTCCCGATACGATCCGAGAGCTGTGATTCAGCCAGAATTTCGTTTGACATTGGCCTTCCACTCGACTCCGACCAAGGATCCAGCACTCCGGCTAACTAAAGAAGCCACTCACCTCCGGCAACCCTTATCGATCGCGGGAAGGATGTGCAACCAACCATGAACAGAATTTGCACGTCCGTCCTGAAGGTATTCTAAAAGAGTTTAAAGAGGCCCACATGTCATCAGGTGCTGTATCATGCTCGTTGGTAGCCCACCTTTACCCTCGGTTGAGCCAACCCTTCGCCAGAATGCGCCTCTTCGAACTAAGGTCGGAAATAGTTCTCTTGATGCTATTGTTTTTCATAAAACAAAGAGAAAGCTCCCATCAGAAATGGAAGGAGAAATTTTCACAAATACAAATAAAAAGGTGATAAATTTTCGAATTTTTCAGAGTCTTCTGAGAGGAGAGAAATTAAGGATACTCCTGGGTGCTAGCTTACGGCTCCGATAGAGGACAGCTGTATCTTTTTATCTAATAAAATTAAATTTACGAATATTTTCTTGTGGAAGTTATGGAATGTTGGTTAGCGTACTATTATTGTTTATTAAAAATAATAACGTCATAGACATCGAACGTATCCTAAATTATGATATTAATTTTTTGGCGATCACCCTATCGGGCGAACAGTGCTGTTTTATTGAAATTCCCTCCTGGCCGAATGCTCTCAGCCGATGATTCTATCAGGCTGGAGAGTGTCCACCTCCACGTCTAAATAGTTATCTATTAGTAGAAATAAAGTAACGATCTATTGAGGAACCTGTGGAGTTTGGGAAAAC
This sequence comes from Rhodosorus marinus, assembly GCA_029953675.1. NCBI lineage: Eukaryota > Rhodophyta > Stylonematophyceae > Stylonematales > Stylonemataceae > Rhodosorus > Rhodosorus marinus. Next base: position 273,673 of record JAMWBK010000013.1, read on the forward strand.
ATTGGCCAACGAATTTTGGTTTTTGGCCCAGCAGGGTTTTTGGGGGAGCCGCTCAGCCAATGTTGCAAGACTCTAAAATTGCCTTTTTTGCGCTTTTTTAGATTTTGTTCGTTTTTCATCCTTATTTGGTTGTGCGGGAACATTTGCCAAGCTGAAGGTCGTGGAGTTTGTCCAAGTAAAACTGGTCAAGAAGAAGGAACAGCTTCGGCAAAGGTTTTGGTTCGGGTTTTCGGAGTTCGTGGATGAGGTTTTTGAAGGGTATATAAAGGGATGGGCTCAGAGGTGAGCTTGGGGAGGGAGGGTTAGGAGAGATAGAGAATGAACAGGTTCAAGATCTTGAGTGAGGAGTACGAAGCTTGTTGCAGTTTTTTTTGGAGGGGTTACTAGGTTTTGGAGATGTTGGACGAGTTTGTTGGTGAGGATATCCAGGAGCTGAAGCGACTGGTGAGGGGTGAATTGATATTCAGGTCAGATGGAAAGGCATATTCTGAGGCTGTGAAGTGCTTTAATCATGACTCGAAGTGGTCTCCACGGTTGATCGTGCAGGTGCGGGGTGCGCACGATGTGCAGCTCGTGCTCAAGTTCGCCAGAGCCCGTGGCTTGTCGGTCTCTGTTTCTGGTGGGCGGCATATGTTTAACAACGCATCTATGCAGGGGGATATCGTCATCGATATGAGATTGATGAGATCAATTAACATTGATGATGAGGAAAGAACTGCCTGGGTGGACTCTGGTTGCATTGTATTCGACGTTGATCAGGAAGCCATTGCTCACAATTTGGCCGCTGTCACTGGGCAATACTATGATACTGGAATCGCGGGCTTCACTCTCGGGGGGGGTCTTGGTTTCTTGTCGCCACGGTACGGGCTGAGCGTGGACAACCTCCTGGCTGTCGAGGTTGTTACTCCTCAGGGCGAACTATTGTACATTGATGATGAAACCGACCCAGAGAAGATGTGGGTTGCCCGCGGAGCTGGCTGGAATCTCGGTGTTGTGCTTCGTCTGAAGCTTCGAATGTATCCAATGGAGACCTTCCAGCACCAAGGCAAGACAGTCCACGGCTATGGAGGATTTGTGATGTGGCCACTTACTGCGGAGACCGTTGATCCCATTGCCAAGATTCTGCAGAAACTGTTCAGTCTAGTTGAGTCCGGTAAGGTTCCGTTGGAGACTCAGCCGCTCATGGCTTTCGCCAATCCGCCGCCAGGTGGCGCCCCCGTGCTCATGCTGCAGAACATTTGGGTTGGAAACCCGGCTGGCGGTGAAGCCTTTGCAAAGATTTTCACAGATATTCTAGAGCCGGCGGTTAACACCTGTGCGCCCCTTGATTGGCTTGCGATCCAGGATGTCCACACGGCCATGTTTGTCAGGGAAAATCGATACTACTTGTCCACCCGCTCCGTTAATGAGCAGGCCCTATTCGGCGCTGACGCTCTCCGGACGCTTACGATGCAAATACTTGAGAACAAACCCAAGGAAGGATTTCTTGTAATGATTGCTGGAGGAAAAGGAATCACAGACGTTCCGGTCGAGAACACTGCTTGCACGACTCTGCGGGAAAGTAAAGTCGTCTGCATGGTCGGCTGCCATGTCGAGGACGATGACGAAAATATTCCAGCATACGAGAAAGCAAAAGCATGGGTTAGGGGCACGCTAATGGGAGGCCTTGGACCAATCTGCAGGCAGTCTGTCTACACAAATCTGGACAACGTTGGCACCGACGAAGTCGTAAAGCAATCAGCCTACGCGGAGACTGCGAGAGAAAGAATCGCCGCGGTGAAAAAGGCCATGGATCCCGACAATATCTTTAGATTCACAAAGACGAGATAAGAGACGACATCAGGGGAAGGCGTTTTCCTTCGGTTTCAGAGCTAATCCCCGAATATCCTAACAGAAACAGAGCCGTTCGCAGATTCTGGCCTATAGCTTCTGCACGAGCTGAGAAGAGAAAAGCCTGAAAACATGCATACGTCATGTAGCAAAGGACAGGATACATAAAAACCACCCTGTTTAGCTTGAACTGTTTGCTTCACCAAGACAGGGTTGGTAACCCGTTGACAAGCTTTCTGATCCCAAGCACAGGGTCCCAGAGCTGTTCGCTCGCTGTAGTTGACCAACACTCACAAGTCAAACGCACATCAGCGCGTAGCGAGATCTGAGGGCGACCAGCTACGCTCTCTTGTCTGAGAATTTTTACAACTATCATCAAGCCCTTTTGACTCAGACCCTCTATCCTCAATCAAGTTTAGCAAAGTAGCTCCACTCGGACCATCATGCACAGTAAGTAGTCAAGCGTATTTCTGAGATCTCATCCGTGACTTTCAACACTGCTCGGTTCGCGAAACTAGTTCATTTCGGAAGGATCGAACCTTCAGGTTATTACTCTAGCAAGGTTCTTGTCAGCGATTCTCAAACGAGCGTTTGCATTCATTTCACAGCGCATTCACCGACTGTCATGCTTCGCCGAGAAACGTGGTTCAGGAATATAAAAACTCGAGGGTGTTGCGAGGACTCGTCGGAGGTTCTGCTATGCTGAAGTGGAAGGATCGCTTTCTTCCTTGAGGATGAACTTCACGCGAAAGGGAAAAGTCTTAATTCATTGAATGCGACGTTACGGCACTCCATCTAGGTTGTTGGGATTCTTCGGAGGCCGATCTTAGCTTTCCAGACTGACTGTTGTGGGAAATTGTCCTGGTGGGTTCACACAGTATCTCATTCGATGTGGTTTGTTGTGTTGGAAGCGGTCGTTGATAGGTTTGTCTAGTTGATGGTTCTGATACAGTACCGTCCTGTAATTTTCGCTTCTCCGGGTTGAGGTAATTTGGTTCATGATGGAAGCGCAAAGAAAGAGGAGAAATAGTTCAATTTCCGAGCAGTCCTCTGGAAGAAACAAAAGGTTGAAATGGAGAACTGGAGATATGCTGCGATCAGAGTATTACTTGCGTGTACCTTCAGGTGACCCCTGGGTTGTAGGCGATGTTTTGACGATCATAAGGGAGCACTGGGCCGGACAAAGGGAGGATTTTATTATTGGAGTGAACCGTGTGACCCGAGCATTGGAGCGCAGTTCTGTGAATCTAGTTATATTGTGTCGGCTGGTGGAGCCAATACATCTAATCGAGCACTTACCGTCATTGTGTATTGAGAGCAAGGTCGGCCTCTTCCAACAAAAGGTGTCAAGCGTCTCTGAATTCCACATCTGACAGCATGAACGATTCAATTCTTCCAGGCTCATCTCGTGGTCTTAGCGTCCAACGGCCACGACCTCGCGTCTATATTTAAGCAGAAGCGAACCACGTCCATCGCATTGAAGTCGTACCCAAAAGACCTTCTCCAGTACCAGTCGACATTGGGCCAACGGGTACGATCTTGAAGACGAGCACATTCTGAAAATGCCCAAACTTGGACCTAGAAACATCGATTTCCGGGATAACGTACAATGGAACCTTGAATTGTAGAGGACTATCACATTCGTCAAAGCAGGTGGCAGCCCAAAGCAAGTACCAGTGTACCTCTCACAAGCTCAACTGTGACAAGTGGTGTTCTTTCCATCCCTCACGTCTCGACGAATGGGCCAATTCACGCAGCGACAATGAAGTTATTCATTCTCCAGCAGGCTGCGCAAGCGGAATAGAGGCTACTTTCTGGAATTCACGGCTTTTGTACATCAATCGAAGCCAATGATTTCAAACTAGCAGGCTTGTATGGCACGAAGCTAGGGTTTCGGCACGGGTGCTATGCTTACAAACAAGTACTTCCAGTGAAACTGCGCTGTTAAAGCTTGATGGTCGGACAGTGGCAGACAGTGCATGCTCAAGCGGCCGGCCAAGCTTTAGCACCTACGTGAACTACGCCTTTCAAAGATCGGTTTTGGCTGCATGAGCGGGCTCCAATGGCCCGAATGAGCGCTCAATAATATGCATTATTTTATATACTTTATCCAATTAACAATCCCAACGTACGGAATTTCTCATATATTAGTAAAATACAACACTTGGTTGTACCAGTAATACGAGATATTCCCCGTCGTACCATGCTTTTACCCAATGATCACGTACGTATATGATATTTCTTTAATTATAAGCATAATTCTTTATCTGCATCGGAAGCGATCAATCACTCATCTGCAAATAAACCAATCATTGAAGATTAATCGAAAGACGTTGTTTAAAGTTACTAAATAAATGATAGCGCTGCATTGAAATAAAGAAATAAAATATATTGTTTGACAGAATATCTCCTAAAAGATATTAAATTCATTTTACGTTATCCAATCATTTGTTTGTGTGGAAAATCCGTTAGATGTAAGTAGTTCAGTGCATCCATTCATATGTTGATGAGAAGTGGAAAGGTTTTGCTGGCATCGTTTTTTCTTCTACTTTGGAGATTTGATATCGCAGAATATGCTCATCGTTCGAACAATAGAAGGAAACGTAAACCTCAGCGTTGTCGCCATGCTTTACCTGTGAAATTTAAAATTCTTCTGCCTCTCCGTAGGTTTGTGGTGTGTTTGTTGAGACGCCGGTGGTCAGGTATTGTTGTCGCTGTCTTGGAGATGATGTCTGGTGGGGTCATCATGTCGAAGAAGAGTAAGGGCATAGGGTTTGGAAGAGTATTGATGATGAGTTAGGGAAATATCTACTCTGGTTGGGTTTTGAGTCGATTGGAAGGAATGGGAGGTGTTGGATTTGTGACAGGTTTTGGGGAGGGAGTGGTCCGGAAACGGGCTGTTGTCTGTGCCAAGGACGGTGCGAATCCTCGAATGCGGGTGCGGGGCAGTTCAAATGTGGGGGGGAGGAGGGTACGGGATAGGGAGGCGGAAGAGTTTGCTGGTGCTGATGACGAGCAGAGTCGGCTCTACAGACGTGAGGCGAAGGAGAAGTTGCCGGCAGAACGGGATGCGACCAGTAAACTTATTGGCGCAATCGCGTTGGTAGCAGGAACTACTGTTGGAGCCGGTGTCCTAGCGCTCCCAGCGGTGACCAGAGAAGGGGGCTTCCTTCCCTCCACAGCACTTCTGCTCGGTGCATGGCTGTACATGTCGACCACTGGAAACCTCATCGCGGAAGCAACTGCGGCAACAACCGCAAACACAGGGCGCAAAGAAGTCAGCTTGCTCTCTATCATAGAACTTAGCCTCGGAAAGGTAATTCCCTTATCTAAAACTTCACCTCGCTCCCGAAGCTGTGCTCAAGTACTCAAGGCGTTATTCAACGCATCAATCCTTCTGAGCAGGTCGGCGCCTTCTCGTCTGGCGCTGCCTACGTTGGCATCCACTACGCGCTTCTTGTAGCCTACATATCCCAGGGCGGAAGGATCTTAGGAGAATGGACGGACTCGATTGTCGGTGGGGTACCAACATGGAGCCTGTCCCTCCTGTTTGCCTCGGCAGTTGGATCGTTGATGTACTTTGCCAGTGATGAATCGGTGGAGAAGGTAAACAACGCCCTCGTCGCCGGACTCGTCACCCTGTTTGGAGGTCTCCTGGTAACTGTACTCCCACAAGCAGTTCCCGAGAATCTGCTGCATCAGGACATTCCCCAGGCGATCTCAGCGATTCCCGTCTTGGTCCTGTCGTTGGTGTTCCACAATATCGTGCCGTCGGTGGTTTCCCAATTAGACGGTAAGGAATAGCTCGCTTTCAAAAGATTCTCCCGAGGTGGTTGCGATCGCTCAGCTTCTCTCTCGTTGATGGCGTGGAATGATTAGGGGATCTGAAGAAAACAAAAACTGCAATTAACGTTGGATCGGCCATCCCTCTTACAATGTTCCTGCTTTGGAATGCTGCGATTCTCGGGACTACCGACGCAAGCGTCGCTGCCTATGATCCGGTTGAGGTACGCCTCCCTAAACGTTCATGTTTTTCTGTCTTTTTCTGCCGAGCTGAACGTCCTGCCCAAACATTCACGCTCACCACACCCCCCCTTAACTGCCAAAAACAGGCTCTCCGATCTGGCGGAGGCGCTATATCTCTTGTCGTCTCATCCTTCAGCTTGGTAGCAATCACAACCTCCATGTTCGGGTTTGTGTATGGATTATCGGACTTTCTCAAGGACCTGAAGCAGCGGCTGGGGAGCTCCGGGAGCCGCTCCGAAGGTGACGGACTCAAAAAAAACAACAACGAATCTCTTTTAGCTTCTTATCTCGCTGACCAATCGTTCGTCTTCCCCGTTCCCCAATGTTTAGAGCTGCCCTCCCCAGGCAAGCAAGTCCAACCGTTTCTCGCTACGCTAGTTCCTCCAACCGCCTTAGCGCTTCTTGCGCCCGACATATTCTTCGAAGCTCTTGACTCAGCCGGCGCTTACGGAATCAGTGTTCTGTTCGGAATCATCCCAGCCGCTATGGTGTGGAGGTTTCGATACTCGAAGGAACGAAAGTTCTCTAATCCGGTCAGGCCGCAAGTACCTGGTGGAAAGTCTGTGCTCGCGGCCACAGGGGGGTCCGCAGCGGTGTTAATTTTGTCCGAAATGTACCAAACCCTAAGTCCAATGTTGGGATGACTACGCCCGCAATAGAAGCCCTGTTCTTGGTCCCACCTGGAACTCGTGCGCTCTAGTCCCTTGTTCAACTATGTTAATTCTTGAGAACTTCAAAATAACAAAACTGCTAACTGAATTGTGAGCTACTAAAAACCAGATATTGAAAACCACCAGTGTGCGCTCAGGATGTCTTCGCAGAGCCGCTGAGGGACTCTTCCTGTTTGCGCATCACCGGTTATGCATCACCTCGTGACGATCCCGGGTGATGATCTACCGAAGCCCTCACCTCTACAATCAATCTTCCTCCTTTGCAAAGAGTTATCGTTTATTAAGTTATTCCCGTGCTGGCGAGAAGTCAGGTACGACAATTAGTTCCCTTCCGGTCTCAAGGCTGCTCGGCCTCTCTCTTCCACGATTCACCGCGTCAAAGCGGACGTATTATTACCAATCGTTATAGGCATTTTGAAATTTAGCTTCTCAGCGGAACCTTCTCGCAAACTCCTCCACTATCGCTGCGATCCGGGAGTTTGTCAGCGCTGATTCTAGTTTTCCGCTTCAAAAGCGGAAAACTAGAGAATAGTAGTCCAGTATCACACGATGAAGTGAACTTCCACGTCTGCTCGAATTCCTCTCGCCGCCAGAGCGAAACTGCTTCCTGATCGCGCTATGATGACCGAAGTCGCCGCGAGGGCACCAACATCCACGGCTGTAGCGATCGCACACTCTTTGCTGGACGGAGTAGAACAGTCGGTGTATGTAGCCCCTACTAACGGATTTTCCAATCCCTGTCATAGAAAGAAGAAGAAACCAGCAGTTGTCAAACACGGAGAACTCAAAGAGCTCGGATACGGCGAGGACTTACCGAAACGACCTTCTTGTCCCCAGTCACAATGAAAACCCGGGCTTGCGAGTTTCCCGTTTCTTCGCGGATCGCTTTCATTAATATTTGCAAGTCGTCTGAAGTTTGGGCTACGACCCCGATCATACCAACCGTTCCAAGATCACCGGCCCGAACCTGGACGTTCGCAGCCAACGGCACAGTGGTCATCTCTGCGCCGCATGAATAGACACCAATGTTAGCTTCCCGTAAGAAAAGAAGAAGGCAGGGTCATCCTTTAGCTCACCTGCAGGCCGAAACGAAAATCTCTTTGCCTTCACATATACGTTCAGGTTACTGTCAAGCTTTGCAAGCAATTTCTGGTCCTGCCCCGCAGTAGTGTCAACACCGCCGAAATTCCCGAAAGCGGGGTCCCATTCAGTGGCAGTTTCGAAATTTTCAAACGCAGTCCGCATCCTATTCATGGCGAAAAACGCAGGCAATAATATCAGCAAGAATTGAGAGAGAGAACAAACAAAGAAAACAGTCAGCTAGCTCATCCTACTGTTTAGCAACTCCTGTAAACTTGTCGAACACATCTGTGAAAGCCACTGGGAAAGCCTCTTCATCCCAAACGACGAGAAGAGCCCTCTTATGCGCCTTCGCTAGCGCATTAGCTGAGAATCGAATCGCACGGAAAGAGCATTCTGTTATTTTCACCGTGAACTTGATCGTTTGCACGCGCAAGGCCACCTCAACACACTTACCGTATATGACCGACACAATTCTCTGAAGGATGTCACCGGCACAGTCTATAACAATCATCTTTGCTGCCACAGTATCTGACACTCCAGTCGAACCAGACAATGCAAGAAAGTCGCCGAGGAGAAGGTCCTTGTCCTCGTATTCCAAGTCACCCAATAAATCCCATGGGATGCCATACTCATCATGAAGCCTGCGCCCAATGGCTAGGTCCTTAACCTCCAAAACTTGATCTTCATTAGAACGAGCCTTCAATGGATACAAACATGAATTAGCTACGTGTGGGCAAAGTCATCATCTCGGAGGTGGTCTGGATCCAGGTCATACCTGTAAAGACTTTGGCACTCTTTCGGCTTTCAAAACAATCCTGCCCGGCCATGTGTTTGCAACAGTGTATCTGCTGCAGTCCGTTCCTACAGTCTTAGACCACAACTCCATCCTATCAAGTAGGAGGGAATTGACGTCGACCTCGACCTATTCAACAGAGAAAGACGGCGTGGACAATCTTAGGACCAGTCGCAAATACCGCGTACGAGTATCCTTGACGAAGGTTCATGTACCTGGGGAAACTTGACTCCTTTTTGGCCTCTCGCTTCGTTTCCGTGAGGATAGTGCAGAACGAGATCGTAGTTGACCACTTGTCGTTTGATGCCCCGATTATCCAGTCGCTTGTACAGGTCCTCATCGTCCCAGCCGTATGTCTGTATGCGCTCATCATAACCTTGAGGTTTTCGTTTACCATAGATTCTCATTTCAGTTTTGAAAAATGATCAAGTTTTTGGAGTCCCGTAGTTGCACTATCGTGCGTTCTCTTACCGAAAATTCCCCAAAAGTCCTCGCTTCTTATGTAGAGGACTCCATTCAGATGCACTTCGTTCTCATTGCTAGCCTTGCTGTAATCTCCGGAGTAGAAGATCTTGTCCTGCTTCCGCAATGGGTGCTTTGATACGAAATTTGGTGAAAGTGCGTAGTCACAGTCCAGTTTGAGCAGTTTATCCCTATTGAGGAAATCCGACAGTTTCGGGTTAGTTGAGGATGGACTCTCACTTTCTATCTCTAGAGAGAAGGGCAGAGTCATCAAGGGACTGGGGTAGAGTAGCTTAAACGTACTTCGTGGCCATGCTCATTCCGACGTTAAACGCCCGGGTTAGAACCCAGTCATCCTCGTCTTCGACGCGAGCCAACACGAGACGCGGATCGCTGTATTTCCTCACCACTTGCTCCAGTGGAGGATCGGAATTCCAATCAACGATAATGACCTCGTCCACATTTTCAGCCCCGAGCCAGTACTTTATAACCTCCTGGAGAGTCGAGTGCCTGTTCATGCACACGACCACTAAAGAAACCCCGGCTGTACCATGGCAGGGACGTTTTCCGAGCCAGAATTCAGAACAAAAAGTCGCACAAGGACTAGGAGTCTATGTAGATCTAGGAGCAGCTTACGTGCTGGTGGCGATACACCCTGGTGTCCAACCGTAACTGTTTTGCCCGTCTCTGAAATAACTCTGCCAGTTCCCAAAGAAAACGGATTTCTGAACGCATTGGATGTCAGACTAGAAAGTAGAGTGAAAAGTAACGGGAGCGTCAGAATGATAGAATCGATGTATTTGAGATGATATCGCAGGCTCGACCACCAAGAGTGGAAGTGTATGTAAAGTAGACACGTACGAAATTACAAGAAAACAGGCCAGCAAAATCGCGCCGAAAACGATCGCGGGTAAATGCTTCGATCGCGGAATGTTGAACGTCGGTTTCACAATTGGCGCTGACGCGCGTGATATTGGAATCATCCCATCTGACAGAGTCGCTCCGTTTGTTTGCTGAGCGAGAGGACTTCCAAGACGCTGCGACGGACTCGATGTCCGACTTCCCGGATTGCTGAAAGCATAACCCTGAGAAGAAAATGAAGGAGGCTCGTTCAAACTCTGAGTAGGGGTCCAGACCATTCTTTCCTATCGACCGCCTCCTCCCCCTAAAACAAGACCAGCTCCCAACCCCCCACTTCACTCAACCAGCACCCAAACCTCAGCTCCCATTCAACAGACAAACCAAGCAAAACAATCAAACCAAGCCCACACGTCCCCCTCCTCCTCCGTCCACCGATCCGCCACTCGAGCAAAACAAACCTCCCAAACCCAAGCAAGCTTTCAGACCTTAAAAATCGACGATCCAAGTCCGGAAACCAAACTACACGTATCCGCTATAATATAAAATACAATCCTAAAACATTTTCATCTGCCTTTCTTCTCTCTAAAAACTACTCAATACCCCCCACCCCACCCCCACACCCCTTCCTCCTTCCCTCCTTCCCAACCCCAACTCAACCCTCACCTCCCTCCTCCCCCCAAACCCAAAACCCTCCCCACATCCCAAACTAAAACGAAAAAAAAGAGAAAAAAGCCCACTTTGTCCAAACAACTGACACAATTTACACAACTCATATCAATCATAAAGAAAAACACAACAAATTACCCCATCGGAGCTCCCTGGCTGCTGTTACCAATGGACACAAAAAAAATTCGAAAAATTTGCCTGGCCCCATCCCCCCCCTTTCCCCCTCTCGACCCTTCGCGAGACATTGGGAACATGTGGCCAAAACGGATAATCCGTTCAAGAAAAAAAAATCAAATTTTGATACACATCGAAATAGAGGGAAAAAAAAATACCTAAAACTCGCGTCTTGAGTTATTCACGAGGGGGTAAGAACTAAAAATTGTGTGCTGAAGTGTCTAAACTTCTCATATAAGAATAAATTTAATGGCATTTTCATCTAGACATGAAACTAGAATGTGAGAAGGCGATAGGGGTGGATTGTGCTTCGCGGAAAATGGGACGCGTGTTGATGATTGATTGGATTGGTTTCTTAATATAGGGTGGTTTTGTAAATAAATAGGACCTGCGCCTTATTTAGTGTAAAATTTCTGGTCATATTGATCTAAATTAAACTTGTATTGTCTTTGATTTAGAAGTTCCCCAATTTTTAAATCATATCCATGGGTCACCGTTCGGGATCCCAGCTGGTGTGGGTTGGGAAGATCGCAAACTGTCTCTCACATCACAGAGCTTGGAGAGCTTGGAGGAGGTACTTTGGAGTGGAGGGCTTCTTGAAATCCAAGCATTCAGCTTAATGGCCTCGGATTACTAGTATACAAAACCTCCTGGCCTTCGAACCTGTTTTCCGACTTCCTCTTCCCATCCTGAAATCAGCGAGGATCGCTCGTTTTACTTGGTAGCACATTAGAGCTTCTGGTTCTCTGCTTATCAGAGGTAGTCTTTTTATTACGATCCATATCAAAGTCATCTGTACAAAACTTTTGTCCCTCCATACTCTGAACCTGGAGCACTCAGGCTCACGACGACAGGGATTTTCTGTGTATAGCCTACTCTCCTCTCAACCTCTCCTAGTATGGCCTCGACTCCAGTTCCAGCACGGGCGCAGCTGTCCATAGGGATGTAATCTTTTCGAGCAAGAGCTGCTCATTCACATTTGTGCATATCTACAAAACACATTGTAATATCATCCTCGATGTCATATCGACCGGAGGGTCAACCATCAGCTGGTTGCTTCGAGGCATTTTCCTGATCCTTGGTCCCAGCGAAGCAACGACTTGGGCAATGGAACGTCTCCATCAAAGCTTGGGACCTCGTCAATAACGCTCAGAGCTCGCCAGGTGGAGTCTGCTGTGCCAGGATCGTTCAAGAACGACGACACGCTTCTCACCTCAGATATTAAGTTTTGCACGGTGAGCCTGTTCCTAAGGTCGAGCACAATTAAAGCAGTCTGGTTAGAGTCTTACTCAAAGCTCCCCTATACTCTTCACGATCCCAGAGGAACGTACTCCCTTAGCACATCCTCAGTTAACAACGTTGTCAAGGTATCCTGGAATCGATGTGAGTTTTCCTGCGCATGCACTGTACACGCATTGTTCATGAACAGACGCGTGCGAAGAGTCGGCATGAACATTGCGAAGGTTCCTTTCGCCTGACCAGACGGTTCAACGGCCACCGCAACGTCGTACGCTTTCTGATCATCAACATCTGCCATGTGTGGTAGTCGATTCCAAACCTGGAGAAGATGTCAGCTAATTCTTGAGTAAAATTTCTTCCACGGAGTCCGACCACTCGAGTCGGAGCTGAAACTTTCGCAGAAAGGCGAACAGTACAACGTACTTGGTGCACGTCGCCAAAGATCACAGGGGTCCCAAGTCGCAGAAGCGTAGTAGCAGTTGCGCACATTTCTCGCTCCTGTGATTGTAGCTTCTTTCTCTTGAAGACGTAGAGGGATGAGAATCCGGCCTCCACAGATGAGGCTGAAGGACTTGCTGAAACAGAGGTGATCATGAATATCGGCAAATTCGGTTCATTCATTGCTGACATGCTGCATATCCAGTTTCCAGTCATGCTGCTTTCCTCTTCACTCCCAACGCTCACGAGTACAGCTTTGGAAGATGTAGATGCTTTTCTTATCGCTTCAAGCTCCACATGCGGTCTTTCCATAAGCTTGGACTGTCCTCGCACTGAGAAATACTTGAGCTATGGGCAGGCAAAAGTAGGTTATGGTCAGTCACCGATCTTGGGATTTCTGAACCCAAACTATAAACAGGCCGTTCGTATCTTACTGGCGAGAAGTTGAACACAGCTCTTCTGTCGACGAGCTTTACAAAGCCGAGCTCACTACTCAAGATATCCTTCCTTCTCCTGAGGGTAGGGTTTCCAACCAGTGATATCGCCTGCATGTCCTCCAAGTTCGGGTACACAACAAAATAGTTGTTTTCCTGCAAGAATTCACTGAACCAACGTGTCCAGTGGTTCTTATTGGAGCCCATTAACCCCCTGCACGCGCAGAAACAAGGCGGCCGGCCGAAGCGAAACTTGTGAGAAGAAAAGAACACACCGGAAAGCAGGCTGACCCTGTCCAAAACGTGACGAAAAGCTATGCCAACCTTTGCGACTCAAAAGACTTCGGCACAACAGGGCGACTCATCCATATGCTTTGATGCTGGTCCAACCACAAGCCGAACTCGCGCCACACGTGAGGGTCGGGCAAAAAGCAGGAAACCTCGGGAAGGAAATCGAAAGCAAACGCATTGGACAACGTTCCCTTCCCAGTACGCAGAGTACCAGTATCGATTTCCGTGGGGATAAGAATACTTTCAATAGTCACACCAGCTATTTGGGATTCCGCGGCAACCTTTGCGTATGTGTGTTGCTGCTCGCGGATCCATCTGAAGGAAGGAAAAGAGAGAAGAGGTAAGACTGCTGCCGAGGCGCTTGTGCTCTTCGCATGAAGATGCTCACTTGTAGTATCGAGGAGAGACGACCGTGTCTTCAGAAAGGTAAAGCGTCTCTCCTAGTGTATGGTTCTGATGGAACGCATTGGGCAACAGGCCCAGCGAATTAACACGTGACTGGTGAATCTGAAGAATGCGCTTGTCTCCATGGGTCCATAGGGAATCTCGGACAACTTTGAGAGTTTCTTCATCAAAATATGAGAATATTCCACCCGATGACAATACAACTATCGACAGGCGCACACGGTCAATGCCATAATCGGCTTCCTCCAGAGATTTGAGGCAAGCTTCCAGCAGCCGCGGCTGATTTCTCGCGACCACTTCCACTGTCATACCATCACTAAACGGCAGGAAGGTATCTTCCGTTCCTACAGATACGAAGTAGTTGAAGAAGAGGTGCACAGACATCGCTGTCCAAAACACGGCCTTGAAGATGAAGGAGTACTTGATCGAGTTCACAATCAGCTTCTTCTGCCATGATGGCTTATCTTCATCTTTCCAAAACTTCTTCAACCTCGTGCTCACGTACGTAGGCAGAGGGAGCTTGTTCAGCAACCAGTCCACATCGTTCGGCCCGAACATAATACCCCCGAAATCAGACCAAATACCTCAGAAACTTGATCAAATATAACCATTTCACGTCGCAAGAACCTCAGCTTTCATTTCTGGGATGTAAAGTATGCTTCGTCACGACTTCTTTAAACCGTAAAAGATAGATAAATCGCAATCATCTAGCCCCTCTCGCTCCGTTCCCGCCTCGTCTTGCTCTTCCAGCTCGTCTTTTACAGCACTACAGTCAAACTGCGTTTCTTGTCCGTGCTGACAGCGGACAACATTGAAAAGAAATAATATTCCACGTCTATCGGTTTAAACTATCCACTATATATATATACGTTATAAGGTTGCTTGTTTGACATGTGGGCAATCGGGAGCACGAGGAAGGTACAAAGCCTTCAGGACGAGTAGAATACTTTGCTTGATCATATCATATTTTTTTTCAGAGCGTTGTACCCTGAGGAAATACAAAGGGATTAACCGAAGATACACCGCCGGGCTTGCGGGAGCTGTTCAGCCCCGCGACGAGTACATCGCGGCGCGGAATTCCTGGAATCACGGCTGACGGAGAGGAACCCCACTAGTATACACCTCAGTTGCCTCATCAAAAATGACGCTCTCCATTTACTTGCGTAGTAGTGCCTTCTCAGCATCCGCGAGCCCCTGGCTTCCGAGTTTTGCAGCATCTGCGCGGTAAGTTGTGCTGGAACTCCTTGATGTTTACTCGGCGGTGAGGCCCCCTATGTCAGTTGAACCAGCACCAGGCACCATTGCAGCAACGACCGTTTTCTCGCGGTGGCATCTTGACTTCATCGGAAGAACTCCTTGCGGACAGATGTTTACTCGGCGGTGAAATATTGCCCCCAATTTCAGTTGAACCAGCACCAAGCACTACTACGGCGACGACCGTTTTCTCGCGGTGGCATCTTGACTTCATCGGAAGAACTCCTTGCGGACAGACGTTTACTCGGCGGCGAAGTTTTGCCCCCATTTCAGTTGAAGCAGAGCCAGGATCCACTGGTTTCTGCTGCCGTGTGCCCTCGGTAACCTTCCGATGAAGTCAAGATGCCACCGCCGTAAAACGCCATCAGTTGGAAGGGGATGCAGGGGGGCTCGCCGCTGCGATGGTGCCTGGTTCTGGTTCAACTGACATAGGGGATAATAGTTCCCCGCCGAGTAAAACATCTGTCCGCTAACTCGTTGCGGCCTTCTGGGGCGACCCAAACTTTTTCCAGTAAGTCGGTCGATTTCCTATCGCTTATCGTATTAATAATACGACACAAATCCTTGTTCCAATTTTCATAAAGCAGAAAACAACCATAAGGGGGGGTAATTTTTGATCTGCCCAAACTACCCATAATATTCACAAAAATTACTTTCGTATAAGAAACAAATATATACAGGAGGGGTAAAAAAGCATGGCTATGGATCAGGTATTTTTAAGACTTTTGATAACTGAAATTGACTACGTCCAGAAGGTTGCGTGAGAAGGCTACTGATTGAAGAAACCCATATGTACGATACCTCCTGGACCCGAGAGGCTTTTGGGGATGCCAGGAGCATTGAGGAGAAGCATACCACGATCAAAACTTTCGCGAGCACGAATTTCATCTAGAAGAAACTCCCTTCCGAGCTCGCACTCGATATCACCATCGAAACAACTCGCAAATGCGACTTGTTTTATTGAGGAGCCATCATCGCTTCCTCCCGGTTACCGAAATGATTGATCCTATGGCCTCGGACAGGGTGAGATGACGTACGTCACTTCGTGATGTGAAACCCAATCGCAGATTTTGTAGCCTCAGATGAGGAGCAAGTGTCATTGCCTCGTGAACGAAATGATGGATTTCGTGACCTCAGACGGGAGCAAATGTTGTACGTCAATTCGTGATGTGAGACTCTGTCCTCCTGGTGAACGAAATGATGGATCTTGTGGTCCCAGACAGGTGGTAGCTGTCTAACGTCAATTGTCCCTCAACCGAAAAATGATGTATTTTGTGGCCTTAGCGAGGTGGGCGTTTTTACGTCAATTCTGGATGTGAGACTCTTAGAATGAAATGATGGATTTTGTCGCCTCGGAGAGGGGGGTGTTGTGCGTCAATTCTTGATGTGGGACTCTTTTAGAATGAAATGATGCTATTGACTTTGTGTTGCCTCAGAGGAGCCGTTGTACGTCAATTCGTGCCGGGGGGACTCTTAGAATGAAATGATTGATTTCGTGGCCATAGAGAGGGGCAGGTGTTATAAATCAATTCATGATGTGGGACTCTTAGAATGAAATGATGTGGGACTTTTTTTCGGTGGAGCATATAATTAAACGTGCGATGGAACTCTTTTTGGTTTGGGGTAGGGTCGGGGAAGGGGAGGGAGGATGGGGTGTATATGGGAGCGCGCCCGTATGGTGTGTGTATTTGTGTGGAGATCAGGATAGGCAGGTTGTTGTTTTTAATTTTTTTTTTGTGCGAAGAAGAGGGAAGTGAAGGGTTCGACGAGAAGCGGTTTTGGATGCTTTTGAGTTTAGTTGTGCGTTGGATTTTTGTTTAGTTTTTTTTTTTTGCTTTGTTGTGTTTCTGTTCTTATCTGAGGGCTTTCGTTTTTTGATGATGCGAATTTAGAGAAAGGATGGTGAAGAGGGTAGATGTTTCCAAGGTGCAGTTGGACGTGTTCCGACCTTGGGTTCAAGAGAGGATTGAGAAGATCCTCGGTTTCGAGGATGAGGTAGTGAATAACTTTGTCATGTCCCTGTTGGAACAGAATGAGGAGACAGAGAAGAAAGAATTGAATTCGAATCTGAAGGGGTTCCTGGAGGCAGGAACCGCAGATTTTGTAGATGAGTTATGGGAATTGCTCAGCGAGGCAGAGGACAATGCTCGGGAGCTAGTGAACGATGAAGGTAGGAAGCTCCGTTCAAGTGTATGATGATTTTGGATTGTCCAAAGCGTGGAGCTTAAATTTTTGTGCGTCTTGCCTTTTATAGGTAAGAAAAGCATCGTTCCAGGTGTCCCAAGGGCAATCCTTGAGGCCAAAAAAGCTGAGCTTATGAGACAACACCAGGTTAACCATGAGTCTGACCCAACACCAAAAGAAAACGGAGCCAGACATGTACATTCTACAACAACCAACAAGCCTGGAAAAGCTGATAAACCGGAAGCAGAAAAAGGTATGTTGAAAGTGGAAACACTTGCCATGAACGCCTCTGCGCCTCTGGCGCGCTTTACCCTAATAGAGCAAGCGACTTGTTCTAACCAAATCCTCTCTAGCGTACTTAGAAATTCGATCGAATGGCGAACCTGACAACGGCAGCGCCCATCGCTCGGGATCAGCTGTACATAGCTCTGCTGAAAGTCGCGATGGCCGTAAGAAATCCCCGAGAAGCTCTCGAAGCCGCTCTCGAAGCCGCTCTCGAAGCCATCCCCGAAGCCGCTCTCGAAGCCCTTCCCGTAGCCGCTCTCGAAGCCCTTCCCGTAGCCGACCTGGAAGCAACGCCCGGAACAGATCGAGCAAATCGCCTGGAGGTTCCCGAAGGCGGAGTCTGAGCAGCAGCAGAAGCTCCTCGTATTCTCGTCGTGTCAGTAGAGGTCGTGAATATCGTGGTCGCTATAGAGGACAAAGCTATCGAGGCGGTAGACGACGGAGCTTGAGCAGAGACAGAAGATCACCATATCGAACGCGAGATAGAAATCTGGGCTTTCGCAGGCGGGATAGTTGGAGCAGAAGCCCCTCATACTCTCGCCGCGGGAGAAGAAATTCTTACAGAAGCCCCATACACTCTCGATTCAGGAGAAGGGATTCTGGCTACGGCAGACGGGATAGCAGGAGCAGGAGCTCCTCCTATTCCCGCCCACGTGGAAGTGACGTCGGCAATCGTCGGCAGGATGTTAGAGGACGAAAGCGGTACAGGAGCGCAAGCACTAGCCCCTATCGAAAAAGCGCCCAGTCTCCCAACCAACGTCGTCGAAGCTCAAGAAGGGAAGCACGTGGCCACGTCGCTCACACGCGATCGCAGCGGAGTCGCTCCCCAGTGGTCAAGGCGCGTAATGATCGTACACAATCACCCTTGCGCGGGAGACCCGAGCAGTGAGTCGCCCAGGTCAACATGAATAGTCCGATCTTTTCTTGTGTTCTTGTGTATACAAATAGGGGTTCTAAGTGACGCAGATGGAAATTGGTCTAACAAAGTGTTTTCCTTTCCATCTGCAGGAAGCCAGGAACTGAATTGGAATCCTCAAGAGGGCCTTCGGACAAGGCTGAAAACGGAGATGCATCTGCGGAACGTACAAGCCATCGAAAAGGAGGTGTTGGTGACACTCAAGCCGCTGAAACACCTCAACAGGTGAGCTAGCTTTGACTGTAAATTTCGAGGTATTTGCTTTTTTGGGGGACTGTGGGAACGTAGAAGCTGGTGATGGCTGAATTGTTTCCTGTTTGCGCTGGCCTATTCACGAATATAGAGTGGAAGAAGAGATGTGGGCGATCTTAGAGAGGTAATCCAAAACAAGCGCAGGCGAAGCGATAGGAGTGAGACGACCCGCAAACCGGCGGCAGAGGGGCGTGACTACAATGGGAATGGTAGGCAGCGTGTCGACAACGCGAGTAGGCCTTCCCCAAGGACGGGACAGATAGGGAACTTGGACGACCCATCGCTCCACAGCGGTTTGCTCGGAAAGAGGGCTCAAGTCGCGAACACGAGGGAGCAGCTCTTGGACCAGCTTGAAAAAGTCCAGAAGGCGAAGGAATTGCGATCAAAGGCTTTGGGAACGATGGGGACGAAGAGCTCGACGGAGGATGATATTGCAGGCAAAAGCCCTGCCTAGAGAGCTAGAACTGGGAGCCCCTTTGATTTTGAGACTACGCACAAGAGCAACTGGGCACAGCCTTCGTGCTCTTCAAGGAAGTGGACATGTGTGTTTTCACGCACATGTCCAAAAACTAGAGTAAAAAAAGGAACAGCCTATCCGTTTACAAATTTGACAGTTTTACACCGTGTTGAGCTCCCAGAAAGCTACTGACTATGGTAGGCGGTATCCAGCATCCCCACCATGACGTGCTTTTCTACGCTCACGTTCGCAGCAGTCAGGAACGAAGCAGCGACCATGTCCATCTCCGCGTCGTCCCGATACGCCACTCGCACAATCCCTGCCTGACGGATCTTCTTCGAGCACGAAAGGCACGGAAAGTGCTTCACGTAGATCGTCGCCCCCAAACACCGCCCCCGACCAGCCTCTAGTATGGCACTCTCTTCAGCGCACAGACAGATGCACTGGTCCAACGGATCAGCAGAGGATGGCTCTGCCCCGCACTTGGTACAACCGCCTTCGATGCAGTTCAAAAATCTGCCCGAAGACAAGCACAGGATCCTCCAAAATCAATAATGATTGACTACATTGACTGATTAAAGTAATAAATACAGACAGGCTGTCCTATACAAGATCAGCTCACCTGCTCGGGGTGCCGGAGTAGCCCGTAGAAACGATGCGAGTATCCCTAACTATCACAGTCGCTGATTTTTTCCGCATACAGTTAGTTCGTTTTGATAGAAGCTCTGCGATCGCGAGGAAGTAGGAATCCCAGCTTGGACGAAGGTGCCCCACGTCGCCGATCTGCAGGGACTTGGTTTGTGCCCTGAGCTGCTCGAGGGTGCCGGAGTTGAGGATCTGAACGCTGGTGGAGGTCATGAACTCCGCGAGACCTCGATCACCGTACAATTCTGCGTCGCTCTCTTGCTGAAAGAGTTCTAGATCATCTCTCTCGCTCCTCCTAAACCGGTCCAGCAATGGCGAGTCAACCGCCACGACCAGGCAGTATGGTCTCTTTGACAGCCGGGTTGCATCCTCCTTGCTTATCTTCCTAATGACTAGTCGGGTTCCCTTATGCCATCCTCTCTCTATCCCCTGGGCTTTCTCCAAGTCTTCAAACGACTCAAAAGACTCAAACCATTCTTGCTGAGCCAAGTATCTAGCTACCTCACCCTTCCCCGCCCATCTAGGGCCAATCAATCCGACAATCATTCCGTCGAAAGTTATCCAGAGCTGGCAGTACGCTGAGTATCATGAGATGAAACTATTCAGCCTACTCAGGTAAGAAGCATCATCCCCTTCACGAACAGGTTCTCTCCACCCGTTTGTTATTCAGTTACACAGCTCCACCAGAAATCCCCATCGAGCTCTTGGTCAAGACGAACTCTACAAAATTGGTAGACCTGAGATCTTAAAAGGCGCCCTCGTTGCTCACCAAGATCAGAAACGGGTTTGTCTTGTGCCTGTTAAGACTACCCAATACAGAGCGGTTCCGCCATATCAGGATCATCTCCACATTCATATGATCCGAGTCTAGGAGGTGGTGAGGGTGCGTCCGAAAAGGATGGGTGCAATGATGTGCGCTGACCTTAATATGATGGCTACTGTATGCTGTTACTTTTCAAGCATGCTCTTGATCTACCGGATGGGGTCGGGACACCGCAGTTGAACTTGAGCCTTGCTATTAGTTAGACGACCTTGATGAAAATTTTCTTTGATTGTTTCTTTCACTGAAAAAAACACCTACACAAGACATTAGTTTCTGTAGCATTTCTTCTCTACATACACGAGCGTACTACTCTCGACAATTAGCAAAGTCGGGGTAACCGAGCTCCAGTCTTCCCATACAGGGTTGTTGGGGTTTCAGGAGCAACGAAAGTCAGCTACGTGGTTGCTCTCCCTGCTTTCAACAACTCTGCGATTGGGGCTTTTCACGCCTCGGTGGACTGAGTCGGCTGCGTGGAAGCCTCCTTTCCAACGTCATCTGATCTATCCTTCGGCACGTAGACTGCTTTGAGTCCTCCACTAGCCCTCCCACCTGGGGTACGCTTCTTACCGTTTGGTCTGAACCCCTTCTTATGACCCGGCACCGGCTTTGCCCCTTCTATTTCCTTTCCGTTCGTCTGCACAGTTGGGGTTGACGGATCGTTCTTATCACTTTGAGAGTCCTTCTTTTTCACCTCCCACGACAAGTTTTTCGACTTGTGACGAGAGATGCTTGTGTCATCCGATTCAGGGGCAAGGGCGTTCTTCCCACTCTTCTCAGCTCTCGAGTCCGCCTTGGGTGAGCTAAGCGCTTCTGAAGTCCCGGGACTTCCTACCTTGGTAGAGGGTACTTTCTCAACCCATACTTGATCACCAGTCACCCCCTTCGCCTCACCCTTTACCACTTTTCCAGATGATCTCGACGATGGTTTTCGGGGTTTGGCCACTTCGTGTTGGGCGTTCTGAACACTTTCCGTGCCTCTCTCAATCCCAACTGCATTGTCCGGGCTTCCTTCCGGGTTGCCTGATTTCGATTGTTTCCTGTCTGAGTAAGGCTTTCGGCGAGAACTGGGCTTCTTGCGGTTGAGGTCCCGCTTCGGCGAGCTGCGTGAGACTCCCTCCTGAGGCTCTTTATCCGCGCCAACCTTCGCCGGCTCAGCATCAGACCCCCACAATGGGTTCCAAGAGTCTTCAACGGACGGCTTCCAATCGGCTACTTGAGCGTTCTTCGAATCGGATGAGTGCCCCTCAGGTGAAGACCGAGGTGCAGATGTTGTCGCCGATTCGGATTTCTTCACGTTCTTCCGCAACTTTTGCGCTTTCCCCACTTTCGGGGATCGCGCCGTGTCTTTGGTAACCTGCTCTCCTCCGCGTGCAGCGGGCAAGTCCTGTCCTTTTCGATCGTCCGAAGATTCCGGAAGTACTGGAGTAGATTCTCCGCTGCCCGACTCGCTGACTTTCTTTCCCTTGAGGCTCATCCTAGCTCGGCCTCTCGTCGCCAGGGTAGATGCTGGTTTTTCAGCTTTCCGGTCCTTCGGGTGGTGCTTCCTGGCGGGCGCGTCAAGCTTAGACGGAGCATCGACCTGGTTGGAATCTCCAGCCTCGGCCTCCAGGGGCTTTGGTGGACCCGCCTCGGATACGGTTGGATCGCCCCCCGCAGCGGCGTTAACCTTGCCCCGCTTATTCTGGTTCCGAACCTTCTTCAAATTTGGTTTTTTCCCACCACGCGGTAACGTTTCGCGCTCCTTAGACGGGCGAGCGCTAGCCTTCTGCTGTGCTGCCTTTGTTGCGCCTGCTGAGTCCTTCGACCCGACACCGGGTACTCTATCAGAACTTGCTTTCGACTCTTCCGCTCCGTGTGAGGATGCAGGTCTCGAATCCATATGCACCGGTTTCGGTTGCTCAGCCTCAAAATTTGGGCTTTCCACAGGCTTTATCTGCCAAGCAGTTTTCGGTGCGGAGGTGACTATGGATTGAAAGAATTCGACAAAGATGGTCAGCAAAAAGTTAATCCTGATCATTTGATAACGGCGTTACGATTGACTCACCTCTAGCCGACTGGTTGTCATCCTCGCGGTTCGAATACGCTTCCGTAGTACCCGCGGGCTGGTCTTCATCATGTTTCCGCGTAGTTCGCTCCGAAATTGGAGATTCACTCGCCTCTGGCCGAATTCCTTGAACAGAGTCCACATAGCTCCGGGGTCTCTGCCCATTTCGTGCAACAGAGTGGTATGATGCCCCGGGCTTCGAAGCGGCTGCTGCCTCCACGTTCGTTGAATGCGGCGGTGCCGTAGTACCAGGCTGTTTCATTTGCCAGACTTTCTCTTCCGTAGCCGTAGGCACCTTCTCACCTCCTTCAACTTGGCGAGGCTCAACAGGTTTAGCAACTCTACCGGAGCTGGTATCTCCAATCCTGGAATCCCTGGGCTTTCGTCCTCTATCCTGATATCTCTCTACCGGACTTCGCTGATGACGGTCTTTTCTTCCGACCTGCTGTGACTGCGAATGGTCGAACTTCTTTCTCTCAGGTCGGCGAGCTTTCACCTCTTTCCAACCATCGCTCCCTGCGTCGTCATCAACTCCTTCATGTGCATCGGCAGTTTCACCCGCGCTTTTTGATTTCTCAACGACCCCATAGCGATCTGCTTTGCAGCTCCGCCGCTCATCGTAATTCGACTTGGAGGTGACGGGTGCCTTCTTCACCTTCTGCCACCCGCCAGAATCCTCGTTCACCTTTGGGCCGCGTCCAGCCTCAACTCTCGAGTCCTCCATTTCCCTATTCTGAGGGTGGTCTCCACGCGGAGTAACAACCTTTATAAGCTTGATTCGTTTCGAAAGCTTGGCTCGTTGGACCTTCTTCCTCCCCGTCACCGAGGATCCTGCGCTGTCCTCAGAGTTCAGCACCATGTGGACAACACCCTCGGTCTGTTCCTCCTTGTGAGCCGATCGATCTCTGTTCTTTTGGACTCCGCTTTTATGCGCACCTTCATGGACTCCAGCACGTCCCCGTTTCACGGTTGGACTCTGAGGGGGGTCCATCGCAGGTACTACTTCGACGTTCCTCTCACTCTTTCTATGAGATTTTGGAGAACTCGCAGCATTAACGGCACCACCCTTCGGGCGATCGCTTCTCCGCGAGCTCTGCAGTTTCGGGCTATCGCTGGATGGTTTGGTCTCCGTGCTGGAGGGTGCGGAACCCTCACCATGATCCGTTGCAGGCGAAGACGAGCTCTGATGCCAGACCGCTTCGTGTTCGTCCACATCAACCTTTTCTGGCGCTTCTTCCGGACTGCCCACCAGGTGCTTCTGACTAGCCTCATCCGGCGTAGCCGCTAAACCCGTTGATTCTGTACCCTTCGGCGGTCGCGTTAATATCGACTTCACCATTGCAGAGCTATCCAATTGGGATGTTGGCACACTAGAGCTGTCGAATTCTGACCGGTGAGCGGGGCTCGACCCTGCATTCTCAGGCTGCGAGCTGTCATCCACGAACTCATTGGAAGAGGTTTCGACAGCAGACCTTTCCAGCCTTCCCTCTACACTCGGGTCACCTCGACCAGAAGTCCTGGCGTCAGCACCTGATTTCACATGCTCAGCAGCATTGTCCTCCAGAACTTTCGGTTGCTGCGAGCTCCGCTCAAATATTCTCTGCTCGAGCTCCTTCAGTTTCGCCATGGACCGCTCTTTCTGTACACGAACCCTCTCCTCTTCTTCCCTCCTACGTTCCTCAGCCTTCTGTCGTAGTATTTCCCGTTGACCATCCGCCAGCCCATGGCCCTGAGGAGTAGCCGGTTTGTTCACCACGGCAGATTCCGGTGCAGGCTCGCCCGCGGATTCTGCGTCCACAGTGGACGCCTGAGCTTCGGCAGGCTCCTCCCCACCAGTTGGCTTGGCCTGGGGAACCGCCACGGACGATTTCTTCGCTGACACGAACCGAAGTCCTTTTCCTTCGTTGCTGGCCCCAGGCTGAGCCCCTTTAGCATCCTGTGCGAATTCAAGATGAGCCGCACTCTCAGCTTCTACCTCCGCCTCCTTCGCGACATCTGTGGCAGCCTCCTTTTCCGCCCCTTCTGAAGCCCTTGTGGTAACAAACTCGAGTTCCAAGGGCATGGAGAAGTTCATCGTTTCCTCAGGATCCTCGGCCCAATCGGACAGCTCGCCAGCTGCCTCTCGTGTTGTCCTGACGACTGTCGGTGACGATTCCATCTTTGCCGCGCTCGCTGACGATGACAAGGGTTTCGCACCCAGGGAAGGAAACGATGGATCGCCCTGGCCCTGTGGGGCATCCCCTACGGACTGAACAGGTCCCACGGAGGGCTTCCCCGTTGTTGGTGTCGATATCCCGCTCTCGACATTGTTGGAAAGGGCAGGTATGCCCTTCCCACCCCAGGCAGGAGCTGGACTTGACGCATCTAACAGACGTGCACAAACCGGGGAAGAGCTTAAGCAATTCATCCATACGACTATTTCCATGAAACGGGGCCAAGGGCAGCATGCTCACCTTTCACAGTTGGAGAACTCGTGCTAGTCACCCCTGTCCGTCCACTGGCTCTGTCAAGCGAAGGCTTTGCGGACAGATTTGAAGGCGGAGACTGCGCAATTGCAGACCCGCCGAATCCCATCGGTCTGGAACCCCATGTCCCGGTGGACGCGCTTCCAATACTACCGGTCGTCTCCCTTTTTATGCTCGGTAGGTTCACAGGCAGTGGCGCGGCGGGGTTAGCACGTGCTCCACTGCTCCTTCCGAGCATTTGCATACCTCCTCCTCCAGTTCCATATCCTGCGACGTGTAAAAACCGGTTGCAACCGTTAGAAAACACAACCGGGGTTCTCCCACCACAACCGATGCAGAGTTCTTCGATAATACTCACCTCTCTGAGGAACATTCGGAGACACATGGGAAGCCTTCGGCAGCAGAGCATTTGCGTTGAATGACTGAAACTTTGTTTTTGGGGTTCCTGACGAATCGGACGCATTTGATCCATACCCGTTCTTCTTCATACACTTAACTCTCTAGAAACGCCAGCAAAAATTTGCTTTTTATATATATAGACGAAGTTCCAACACCTTTCGCTAAACTACGCTCTGCAACATAAAAAAAAATCCACAAAGAAGAGGCTAAAGCATGAGCACAAGCAGAGTCGACGACCGGTAGAAGCCTTATCAAACCTCCACCACAACTCACCTTTCTGAACTATCCTTTCGTACTGGGTTCAAGACAAGACACAAAATACGTTCAGGTGTCTTCTTCACCGGATCCACTCGACACCAAACAAACAAACAAACAAACCAACTAAGACAAAATGTACGCACTCCACCCCCCCCCCACCCCACCCCCTGCGCACTTTACCGAGGTCTATTAACACACATATATATTCCTATTCCTGATTCTTAAGATCTTTTTTGACCTTGCAGTTCTTATCAAGAAACCCCCTTTGTTCTCCCTACTCTATGATATACTCAACCAACCCCCCAACCCCCCCACCCCACCCCCACCCCACCCCACCCGCTCTCCAACATTGCTCTGGACAACAGTTACCTTCTACGCCACACCGGCTTTATCCCCCCCACAAAGCTCACATCTCAAGAGACAGAAAACAAACTCTCCTCCCCAAATGACATCTAATCGTCACCCCCTGGATTTCACGAGGCGTTCTTTTTCTTCCTCTCACCCCCCCTTCATAAATCGTACGAACTGATTCATCTTCACATATTAAGGAATAAATTAAACCCATTTGAAACGTATCCTGAATTCCAACGTGATTCTTGTTTCCTTTTTTCTACATCATCGTCAAAATTTCAAACACAAGATTACATTTCTTTGTGCTGAAAAAGGATCCTTAATTCTATACGGGGGGGGGAGATAGGGATATTTCGGTCTTACCCCATTTTTAGTTAACTCTAAAATTGTGTTTGTTTGAATAACTTTAAATATTCGGGATATTCAAATAATTGACCAAATTTTGCCTCCCCCTTGTCAGATTTCTATTGAACGTAGAGGGGGGTTTTAGATATTTTGCTTTGGAGTGGTCCGTTTGGACGTGTCTGAAGTGATTTAGGCACACTAATTTTGTATAGATTAGTGTAGACATTTTTTTTGGTAAAATCACCGTTGATGTGGGTAGGATAGAGTTCTTAATTTGGCCTTTAAAGGGCTAGAAATTGATTAATCCGCCGGCCAGTTTGTTCTTACAACATTGACGGCATGATCTGAGGTGCCGCGAAAATGTCGGTTTTAGCATGTGAAGGAGGTATTGGTCATGATTTGAACAAAACTCCTCTCAGATCTAAGATATGTAGAATTTTTGCGCCACGCCGGAAGGGTTCGGTAAAGGAGTCGCAAACTGATAATTGTGTTTTTTTTAAAACTAAATTCAGCCTCGTGCTATGGATATGACTCGGGGAGGAGCAAAAATATTGTTTCTAGATTTGCACATGAGGTTGCGCTGCAGAACCTAGGTCAGCACTCAAAATTTCAATTATTTTTGTGAACTTTTTTTACGTACTTATTCCTCATATCAGTTCCGGATGCCGTGTCCTCGTCCTGGCGTCCAGAGTGTTCCACGGACGAGAGTTGGTTGACTGACTGGCTTAATTCAGTCCCGAGCGGGAGCGGGATCCTAGTAGACGGCGAATGGTGGAGTAGGATGAAGGCGCCGAAGAGCCTTGCAAGCTGTACATCTCGGAATACATTGACGGTGTGGCATTTCTGGCCACACCTCGAAAACTCCACCAACCTTTAACGGACATGTGAACGAGTAGCAAGTCGACCCCACTCAAGAGTCCACTACCGGAATCTAACATCTCCGGCTTGCCCGGTAGTAGGGACCGATGGGTTTGTTCGCGTGGCGAATTAACCCATAGCAGACGGACCCACCATACTCGCTCTCTCGGGAGTCCTCAACAATACACCCGGTCCCAGGAATGTTGCCGAGCGCATTTGATGCAGGCACATGGCCAATTTCGAACATGCTGTGTTCTTCTTCTCAGCGTCGTATTGTGCTGTGCGGGACCGTCTCCGGAGCCATGAGGCCGGCCCGTTAGACACCTAATCTACCGGGCCGCATTCACTGGAAGCTTGACCGCTCCAGATCTGTACGCCAAAAACAAAAAAACAGCTGCCGACCAGACCGCGAAGCCTCCGAAAATATATCACTTTAGGCATTGAGTTTTCGCAAGCATAGCACCTTGGACGCCTCGTCTTGAACCCTGCTGTGGTGTTGACAGATTAATTACACAACCGTATCTGGCGGTAGAGTGCAAAACGTAGACTTTGATAATCTCTCTGCGGAACTACCTCAGGATAATGCCTACTTAAGCTTTCATGCTCAGCACATGGATTCAGCTCGAAAGGAAATCAATGTGGTGTTGTTAGTTACACCGCAGCATTGGCCTCGGAACCAAAAAGGCCGTTTAAACATCCACCAATGGAAACTCGCACCGTATATTGCCCCAAAATGTGCTCTTCTCTCTTATCCAATTAACTCATCCAGAAGAAGAAGGAGCAGGATTGATTGGGTACCGACATATTCTCGCGAACCAACGTTCTCCACATTTTAGAAGGTACAAGATACCGAAATTCTACCATCAGCAAATAAAATTATTATGTATTTAGGTAATAATAGTCAATCAGCGTCACGCTGATTCTCGATTGGTTACGGTTTATAGATTTATCCAGTTATTAAAAGATCTTACACCGTTTGGACCAATTGAATGGCTTCTTAATGGGACACAGCATACGAAACGTCGGGCGCTACAAACAATAAAAGAGTACAGGGGTAGAGGACGATACCCCCAGATGAGCACGAGTAAAATTGACAGTTTCGTAAACCTTATCCGGTCCTTAGTTGGACAAAAACTCAAGTATTTGACGCTGGTGGGAATCTATAGCCCTGTGAAAATACCTATTGAGGGGCAATAGTTGCTCAAAAAAGGGGGTGTGTATAATGTTCCTTTTATGGCCCTTTCCGCCGTCCCAATAATCTTCAGATCTATCCAATGAAATGCTGCCATCATAGTATCCGGTTTTCTCGTTGAAAAGCCATTCGCGCGGGTTTTCATGCTGATCTCAATCAATTTTCTTTCGATATTCGACAATCTCAAAACCTTTCAACCGAACACGCTTACCTCAGTCCCCAGAAAATTATACAGAAAACATCCCCCGCCGTCGAGCAAAGACGTAGAAAATTGGAAACGGCGCATTTGCCAGGTTAGGTCATGAAAAAAAGAAGAAAACGCAAAGGCAAGTTTGCCCGCAAAACCGCACCTCAATATGCAAATAAAAAAAAATCCCCCTCCCCCCTTACACAAATCTTCACCCCCCCCCTCTCCACCCCAAAATCCATAACGGTCAATATTATACCCCTTAAGAATAGCTCTGCGCAAGCTACGAATGGAAGCCTTTGTACCCCGCATGTTAAAACCGAGACATAATATAAATGAAATATTTGAGGTGGGGTAGTTTATCAGCTTCGTATCGTATACATCGTATTGAGGGGGGGTTGAGAAGGCTTTGTCGGAAAAGAAGACGTGTGGATTAACGACGTTTGGTGTGGAAGGAGGGGTTGTGTTCGATTCATTTGCTTTGTTGTGGGGTTTGTACGGAAAGCTATGATGGCGCGGACGATGAGGGAAGGTCGTTGTTTAGGTATATACCACTGTGGGAGGCTTTGGGGATGGTGTGGTGGCGGGTTGGGTTGGGGAGGAAGGGAAGGAAGGGAAGCGAGCGCTTTTTCGTTTGTTCTACTTGGAGAGGTAGGTGTTGAGTGTGTAAATCTTTTTATTTAAGTCGCGGTTTTTGGATAAGGCTGAGAATGGCTGCGTTTGTGGGTAGTGGTGTGGTCACAGTGGGGAAGAGGGGTGCTGTGGATAGGAGGGTGAGGCGCAGCACGACTGTTTCCGTGTTAGCGGAGGGTGAGGATGTGAAGAAGCTAGTGGTTCCGAATGTCGATGTTAAGAATGGCTATCAGGTTCCCGAGCAGAAGACGGACCCGCAGCTCGGGTTTCGGTTCGGTTCGAGGAAGCTGAGGGTGTTCGGCGGCTCCAACATTGGCGAACTACATCGGGAAGTAGCTTCTTATCTTGGCAAGGAGGATAACGAGGATCCCATTGTTCTCAAGCAGTGAGTCCAGAGACAAGGAAACTCTATCGTTTCACAATTTCTTTTGCGTTGACGCCTTTGCGTGGAATCCTCCTTCTGTGCAGATTTGCCGATGGCGAGAACTATGTCCGCATTCAGGAATCTGTACGAGGTTGTGACGTGTTTTTGGTTCAATCCACATGCAACCCTGTTAATGACAACCTTATGGAGCTCCTGCTCATGATTGATGCGAGCAGAAGAGCTCACGCCGGCCAAATTACGGCCGTAATCCCCTACTATGGATATGCCAGAGCTGACCGACTTGTCGACGGCAGCGAAGCGCTTTCCTCAAAACTGGTTGCGAATATTATTACAAAGGCTGGAGCTGACCGAGTTATCGTCATGGATATGCATTCCGCTCAATCCTGCGGATTCTTCGATATCCCCGTGGATCACGTGTACGGTTCCGATGTACTCGTGAACTACATTAGAAAGAAGGAGTTGGACGATATTGTTATTGTATCTCCCGACGTTGGCGGCGTTGCTCGCGCGAGACAAATTGCCAAGGAGTGCAATGACGCTCCCCTGGCCATTATCGATAAGAGACGTTCTGGCCACAACGTGGCCGAGGTCATGCACGTGATCGGCGATGTAAGCGGAAAAACTGCGGTCCTTGTGGACGACATGATTGACACCGCAGGAACTATTTGTGCCGGTGCTCAGGTCCTTCGTGATCACGGTGCTAAGTCTGTGATGGCGATGGCCACCCACGCCGTGTTCTCCGGACCTGCCGTGGAGCGACTACGTCGGCCCGGTCTCTTTGAGGAGGTCGTTGTCACCAATACGATCCCACTTCCGGAAGAGAAGCAATTCCCTCAGCTGCGAGTGATCTCGGTCGCCGAGACGTTTGGAGAGGCCATTTGGAAGGTTCACGAAGACTACTCGGTGACTTTCCGAACATAGGATTATAGTATTTGTGGACATAGTAGGTGGTACTCGCGGAGCGTGGGCTACGGGAAGAGTTGTACTAGGATGTTAGGTGTGGTTCATTCATAATAACAGTTAGATCTGTAAAAAGAACAAATTTCAAGGTTCAACTTGAATCAGCATGTCAGCCGAGACTCGCATATCACCACACAAACACACAAAGACTCATCGGTAGAAGCCGGGAAGGCGGGCGGACCGTCCGGGTTGGCCTCCATCGAACCAGTTCCAATCTGCAGATCGAGATCCGGAGATGGGGTGGGCATAAGGAACGCTTGGCTCCGGTGAGTAGGGCAAGAGCCAGATGAGCGGTAGACTGGCAGGCTAGATCCCACCTTCTTCAGAATGATGGGATTTGTGGCTTCTGGGCATTACCACGTGCACCGTGGTGGAAAGCACAGGTCGATATGTGAACTGAACCGTTGGTCACGGGAAGTGGTGGTGCAGTGCAGTGCGAATGAATTTCGAGAGCGCTTTGAGAGCCAGATACGATCCTTGCAGGACGAGGTTTGCTCTGAGGTGGTAAGCTGGTAGAAGACCTTTGCATCTGAAGCCAACTGAGTTTTGACTGTTGAATTTGAATCGTTGGACCTGTTGGGGACCCACAGGTGAAACTCGATGGTGGCGCTGAGTTCCATGAGGACGTGTGGGCGAAAGAAAACGGACAAGGCGGTGGAAGATCACGAGTTATTGAGGATGGAAATATGTTCGAGAAGGCAGCGGTGAACTTGTCCATTGTCAATGGGGACATCAGCCCTGAGCGGGCCGCCGCTATGGTGAGCATTGAGCTGTTATCACCAGCCTTCATGCACCCTTTCACCAGCTCACCACGGACAGCTGCATGCGATTCGATTCCCCTTCAGAGATCCCGAGGGCGTAAAGGAGTTTCTGACGGAAGCAAGTACTTTGCTGGGGCGATCTCTATCGTCTTCCACGCGCGCTCACCTCTTGTACCGACCTTGCGCGGAGACATCCGCGTTTTCCAGTCTTTTTCAGACAGCGAAACCGTAACGTGGGGAGGCGGTGGGGCTGATCTAACCCCGAGCTACTTCTTTGAAGAGGACACTGTTGAATTTCATCGGTTTTGGAAGCAAACCTGCGACCGCTACGATCCATCCTACTACGCGAAGTTTAAGAAGTGGTGTGATGAATACTTCTACATTCCTATGCGGAAGGAGCATCGCGGGGTGGGTGGAATCTTCTTCGACGACCTCGAGTTTGAAACGGAGGCTGGCTTAAGCAGAGTTGAAGAGTTCCTCCGTACGCCCAACGCCGTTCCTATGCACGCCCTTTCCCATCAGGATTTCAAACTGTATTCAGACATTTTCTTTTGTGGCCGCCCATGCAGATGACGTGGCTCGGGGGTGGCTCCCAAGCTACACAGCGATCGCAGAAAGACGAAAAGAGAGCGCCTATGGCGAGAAAGAGAGGGAATGGCAATTGCTCCGACGCGGAAGATACGCAGAGTTCAACCTGGTCTATGATCGTGGAGTCCGCTTCGGGCTCCTGAGCAACGGCCGAATTGAGTCAATAATGGTGTCTGGTAAGCACCTCGCGAAACGCGTCTTTCGCTTTCAATGGCGAAGATCTCTGATTTTTTTGCTATGGAAACGTTGTGCGCAGCACCGCCCCTGGTTAGATGGAAGTACAACCATGTACCAGACCCTGGATCGAAGGAAGAAGAAATGCTTGAGATCCTGCGAACTCCGAGGGACTGGGTCTAACAAAAAAAAAAGCAGAATATTTTTGGCGTTGAGATCGCTAGCATTGATTTGACGCAACAGAAAACCCTACGAAGAGGGGCTCGCTATTCAACCTGGTAAAATCGCGATGTTTGAGCTGCTCGGGTAACAACCTAGCCGAGGCTCTTGGTGACGCCCTGTGAGCGCGGGGGATTTGGTGCCCTCGCACGAAATTAGACCTGTTTTTGCGGGAGATCCTCTCCACCGACGGTGGTGGAGGGGGGATATCTCCTTACCAGACGCAAATACATCCAGAAAAACGATGCTATCTCCATTTCCCAGTCCAGACATTGCCTCAACGCACACTGGGGAGAGCATGAGACCATCGCCAACTCCCCTCGATAAGTCAAAACCCTAATCAATCTACATTCTCCATAATGATTGACTTACGACATGAAACCCTAATCAATCACTATCAATCCAAAAATGATTGCTTATCGACGTGATCCTCCAGTTTTAAAATCCACGGCTCAGAAAACTCCCGAAAAAAAGAAAAAAAAGATACGCAGCTCCTTCCGATTCCCCAATCATTAATCAGTTCGGCTCTTGGGGCTCACCAGTCAAAATTATCCAACAGCTTTCCCCCCCCTCCCTCTCTCTTTCTGTTCCCTTCCAAATCTCATCTGAAAAAAAAAAAATCTCTTGCGGGATGAAGATATTATGAAAAGATATTTACCCCAAAAAACCGCCCAATGCGCACATCTTACGTTTCTTATAATATCTCCCGAAACCCTTCTGCCTCGTCCTCCTCCCCCTTCCCCCCCCCCCCTCCCCCTTGCACGCTCCCCTTTAAAGGGATAAGAGTTCACGAGAGAGTAATGAAAAGTTACATCCAATTTCACATCAGTTACAGAACAAGTCACACCATTGGACAATCGTCCAACGTCTTCAAACTACACGTCCCCCCCTTCCACTCAATCCACCAAATCACGTCCTTAGGTCAGGACAGGCTGTTGATTTCTTTATAAAAAATCAAATATTCATTTAGCATAGAGACTGGCCTTACCGATTATTGGCCCGCGTTTCAACGTCTGCAATGATCGCCCTACCCCTTCCACAATGCACACCCACACGCATTACTGATAAAAAATGCACGCGGAAGTCTAGAAGAGACAAGCTGTCGATAGTGGATAAATATTGTATTATTTATAAGTCAACGGTGTATTGGGCAAACTGTCCTACTTGTTTTTTTCTTTTTTTGTGGGGTGGGGAAGGTGATTTGGTTTCAAGGGAAAATCGAGAGAGGGGGTGTGTGTGTTGGGGGTGTAAGTTTTTTTTTGAGAGGGGGAAGGGGTAGGAGGGAGGTTTGGGAGGAAGGAGAGAGAAGGGAGGAAAGGTAGGGAAAAGGAGCATATGGATAAGAGAGGAATTTTTGTTGAGATGGAAGGAGGAAGAGTTAGGAGGAGAGGTTAGGGGGAGGTGGGTTATTGCATGTTCGCTCCTCTTTTTTTTTGTTTGTTGAGGAAGGAGGAGGAGGAGTTGTGCGTATGGTGGTTTTTGGGGCGGGGGAAGAGAGAGGGGGAAGGCGGGCTTTGGGGTTGGTATGGTTTTTTAAGTGTACGAGGTGTGAGGTTTGTTGAAACCTTATTTGGGAGGGTTGAGAGTTTGGAGGAGGTTGGTGGTTTTGAGTGGCGAGGTTAGGTCGGCTTATTGAGTGTGTCTCTGGGGGGGGTTGAGGGGGAGGTTTTGTTTTTGAGTGTTTGATTTGTGGCTTTTTGCCATGGGTGATGTTGTTGGTGAAGGAGCTTCGGCGTTTGATTCAACTGCAGCGGCGGCTTCGGCGGCGTCAGGACCCGGGCCAACTGGTCCTTCAAGACCGGGTGGAGTTAGTACGGGTGGTCCTTCTGCATTGCATGCAAGGTTGGCAGGTGATGAAGGGGCATATGGTATGCGCACTGCTTCCGTTTATTTTTGTTTGGCTTTTACCCGTTGGACCTAAGATTTCCATCATTTTTTGTTTGTTTAGGAACGTCGCAAGGCTATCGAAGTCCCTATTCTACGTACAGTGGTGGGTACGGCGGCGGCATGAGCGGGGGCTACTCTGGGGGCTACGGTAGATCTTATGGTGGTTATGGAGGGATGGGAGCGGGTTATAGCCGATACGGTGGAGGATATGGTATGGGTGGATACGGAGGCGGTTATGGCGGCTATGGCGGCGGCTATGGAGGAATGTCGGGTATGGGGTTTGGTGGTCGTGGAATGATGGATATGTTGGGTAAGAGAGATCTGGGTATCAGTTTGGATTCTTCGAATTGTCCATCTAATGAGGATTTCGTACTGCTTGATAGGCCAAGGCGGAGAAATGGTGAACGGTGTACAAAACAGTGTTCAGGGAGTAATGCATACGGTGGCCAGGGTGTCGGGATTGCTGGAGGAGCTGATGCGAAACTTCACTATGATTTTTGAGAGTATCTTTGGCCTGTTTTACAGTATTGCGGCCTTTAAAGAGGTGAGATAGCGAGACCAAGACGGGGGGGCAATGTTGGAGCAAGATTCTTAAGTTTTCTTTCTGCGTTGCCGCTACAGGAAATGGGTGCCTCACTGCCGCAGTTTGAGAAGGGTTTCGTCAGACGAATGTTGATGAAAGTTTTAAGGAAATTGTATATGCTATTTAAGTTCTTCCTCTTGTTTGCAGCTTCTCCAATAACTCATCGATTCTCTCCGGTGCGAGGAATCTTGAGAATTTTCGGACTACTGCCACCAACGCTAGAGGTCGAACAATTGTCAAGCGATTTTGAACAGGAAGAAATTCAACCCAACACAGCGATTTCCGTTAATGAGTACGCTCTGGAAGACGAAGAGCTCAACCGATCCGACCCGAATTTCGACGAGGTCGAGGCACCTAACTTGTAAATGAAAAAAACCAAGACCGAGATCGGCGCGACGGTCGGTCTCTGATGGTCACCGAGTGTGTAGAAATATGGGACATGCAGTCTCCTTATTGCGCAGTAATATATAAATCCAAAACCTAATTTCATCTGGTGTGCTACACAGATATCAAGAGTAGCTGTATCCAAGAGCAAGAATGTCGTATCAACATACACACTGAGCAAGGCTTCCCAGGTGCCAATCCTCTTGGCCTTAAATTCAGTACCGGAACTCTGCCCTCCATTTGGACAGGCTCCCTGTATCATCCCAAACGCTTGTCTTTCAAGTCATGGCATCATGTCCATTAGCGATAGCGAATTTCGATGCCGGGAGTGTTGAGAGCAGGAGCCGAGGCGTTAACCATGACATTGGCGGAGCAGAGGTGGGAGGTGTTTCAGTCTTGGCCTCGGCCTTGCAACGGGGCCAACGGTGTTTATATCGAGCGGATTCGATTCGCCAGAGAGGCGTTCGGGAAGGGAGTGGCCTTCGCTGGAGGAGACGTGCAGATTCGAGCAGGCGGTATTTTGGGGGTCCTTTGGCAAGTGATGAGATTGTCGAGACTGCTGCAGTTATGGAGTGGAGGAGACGTGGGTGGGAAGATGGATGGAAGGCTGGTTGGAAAAGAGGATGGCAGGAGTGGAAAAGCAGGGAGGATGTAGATGTGGATGAATGGGAGGAGGATGAGGATGTACTAGTTTTAAGTCCGGAGTGGGCTGAGAGATTTGCGAAGACGGAGAAACGACGCGCGAAGGATAGGGCAAGGAAGAGAGCATCGCAGTTCAAATCACCGAAAGGGAAGCATCGCAGAAAAAGCGGAAATGATTCCGTTGCTGAGGATGGTGAAATTGATGAAGAAGCAGACTCCAACGAGGACGAGGAGCAGGCTTTCGAGGATATCCTTCCTATCCTCGACTCCGCCAAGCATCGAGATCAGCTCAGAATCCAACAGTACGGTCCGGACGCTGCCAAAGCCGTTGCTGATCTCGAAGGGGCGATGAACGCGTCATTCCAGGCAGAAAAAAACCACCGAGGGGCTGTCTACTGGCCAGTACTTCCTCTCAGCATATAAACCAATACTCGTGGAACTGAGCATGCAGTCTCAGTCCTTCAGGCTGAATCCTCTTTGACTCTACCGCTTGTCAAGATCCAAAAACTTTCAAGCGATGCCACTGGTATTTCTCTAGCTAAGTCTTGGGCAGGGCTCCTTGTCTTCCGGTACTCTTTCAAGCTAAGATACAGAAAGATCAGATAAGGCAATGGAAACACTAATTCCAGCTATCCTTTTCAAAGCCAAGCCGGTATGAAACATCGCATCCAGGTATTTCTTTTAGATTAGAACTCTTTTTGCAATTACAAAAGCCGGAAGAAGCTTGGCACAACAGTACCTCCGGAGGTACTGTACCAAAGTTAGGTCTTAGGGGAAAAAAAGGTGTGATCACCCCCTCCCTGCCTCAACTTGATCGTTAGGCTTATGGGCGCGATATAAGAATCGGACGACCAAACAGCAGAGCTTGTGCTTCAATCTTGAACAAGAGCTTCCATTTTTCTGTCTATCCCCTCGACGTCTTCGCGACCTCAGTAGCTAGTATTTATAAGGACGGGGCTCCGCCTGTGATGTTGGTGTGGTAGTAGTGCCCATCGGCGATCTGCTGGGTGAGGCCCCGGTTTCTCTCCGAGGTTGGTAGCCAGATGCCGAACCTGAACCGACTTGAGACTGTGTACTGGGATAAACATTCCTGTCTGGGTCAATAGGTCTTCTGTAGGCCCCACTAATCTTGCTGAACACCGCCCTCACGACGTCAACGCATCCATTGAGGAGGAAGTCCTTGTTGATCTTCTGCTTGAACGAGACGTGGTTAACGGCGAGGTGCGCGGAGTCTCTGAGACTTCCACCGATGATAACTCCTTGAGGCGGAAGATCGAGACTTCCAACCGCCTTAACCCGTGAAGTCGTCGACAAGTTGATGCTGAATTTGTAGTCAAGTCCCGCTGGAGAATCCACAGCGGCGCCGGAACCTCCTCCCACTCTCGCGCGTAGAACATCCCTGGACTTCACTTTGAAAGTAATGAACGGTTCATGTCTTCGATAGTTGTATCCCACGCTGTTGGAAGATTGGCAACCAAACGCCAAAGTCCAGTCAGTCGCGTTCAGCTCAGGCTTGGTTGTTGAACGCAGTGAGTCTTACCTGAGAACCAGAAGGTTTGTATTCGAGCCGAGAACGCCGAGACTTGCAAATGCCGAGTCCGGGAGTGGAGCACCACGAACTCCTAGCCTGATGTCGTCAAGCTTGTACTTGATGTAGGACCAAGCTCTGCCTTGGAAAAAGTCGAAGTCAACCCCAACTTTCAAGGCTTCGCGCTTGCTCTTCTCGTACGGAACTACCCTCAGTTGAAAGAGAGGAGATGCTTTCCAGTGTGAAATGACCGGTAGAATGGGTCGTCCGGAAGACGGACGATCTCCAGGTCGACCCTGTGCTGAATTGGATGCGTAGGGTGGCGCTTGGTCTTGATAGACCGGAACTTCAGGGTAGAGTGATTGTCCGCCTCCTACAGTGGGCCCCCCGTAAGCACCTGTACGAACACGGCGACCAGGGGCTGCAGTTTGAGGATGTACTTCACAAGAAAAGATGAAGGAGGCGGGACGTTTGTTTCAGACTCAACCAAACTCAACAGTGAAGCAATTCCAATACATCCAACTCACCAGGAGTATTCCCTCCCCCCCTTATCGGGCGGATCTCTACCCGCTCTCCAGAAACCGGAGCAACCTGAGGCTCTGCAGGTCTCGATTGATCCTGACCCATTCTCTTCAACAATCTTGCCAAAAACAACAGATCCTCCTTGCCTCCTTTTCAAGACCTTTAATTGATTCTCGTCCCGTACTAATTTCTACTCAACTTTCTCCGAAACGATCGCTTCCCACTTCCTCCCCGGGGGAGAACACAGCATTACCATTTCCATATTCGATCCTTTTCCAGATCCGTACAAATACCGTTGGAGATATCTCTGAGATACCAGTCCTCTCTAGGGGCTCCGCGTTACAGAGGCGTTTGCGGGCGGGTATGCTATGCGCTCCTCTGAGGAGACAAAGTAGGTGCATACACGTTGATCATTCTTCCACCTTTCGCATTTTCAATTTCGCCTTTTCCTCACTGTATTGAATTGTCGTGATCACTCCTCTTCCGCTCCCGTTTGGGTTTTACGAAACGAGATGCCCTGCTTTCCTGGTAGCTTGGAAATCGGAATACGTGATGTTGCTTTGAGGTATTTAGTACCGATCTTCGTCTTTCCCTTGAGGTGAGGTCGCGCGCACACTCAAGACGGACAAGGAAAAGACTTGAGCGTAGTTCTCACCCGTTTTCCAGTTAAATTATCAACTATTTAAATATGTTTCTGTGCATTCATGGGATAACAAAACTTAAATCACAGAATTATTAAAAGATAACCACGAAATTATTTTCTTATTATCATATCCACTATCTTTATATTTCTCAAACTTATTTGGCTAATAACTCCCGAAGTAGTTTTTATAGTGAATATAAATTATTCTAATCCAATTATATTGGTAAAATATGATTTTTGTTGAAACGTTTTTTGAAAACCAATGATATGGCTTGTTCGTCGATGTTTTGGGGGGGTCGTAAGTATTTGTTATTGTTTCAATATTCATGTTTTTGGGAATAAAAGTACTGAATAGCGATTCTTTGTCGTGCGACGGCAGGCTTTCGGGAGCGAATGAGTTGGTCGGATGGCGTTGTTCGTGCTTGAAGCTGAGAGGTCAAGGGCATTGACTCCAGTTTTCGATATACTCGGAAGAATTTTCACCTCGTGCAGGTGAATCTTTTTTTTTGAAGGCTTCCCTGTGATCAGGAGATGCCCATCATTTGGTTTTTTTGAGCCTGGAGCACCCTGGTACCATGACGCCTACTCGTACGACTGATCAGAAAGATGGTCATGGCAACCACTGAGACACTGGCGCTAAATAATATGAGCCAGTGTGAACCCAAGACGTGAGAAAAAAAAACACGGTACACACCAGTGGAGGCTAGCAAAATTTTGGTCCTACTGGTGCCGCAGACGATGACCGCTCGGTGATCCGGTCGCCATTCGCATTGCTCCACTGCGAATGAGCAGGGTGGACTTTCACAAGTCATTCCCATTCAACCAGGACATAATACGACAGAACAAATGACCATAAGATAAGTGGGAAACTACTGTCCAGCAAACGCTCACCATTCGCCCACTAAAACACCCCACGAACGTCGACCCCGCTCTCAACTGGAAGATGAGGAAGACCAAGCGTCACATACCGTCGCCAATCATCCACGACATAAGACAGACCACGTCCTCACCATTTGGTCCTGTTGAGCATTGGACACACCTCTTACCCGGTCAACTTTAGCTTCCCCAATGCGCGATGAGGGAAAGCCCCTGTCACCGACCGTCGTCAGTTGCCTGGCGTTGTAAAATGATGCTACAAGGGACTACCCAACGGAACTAAAAAGACCAGACCAGCATAGACACTCAGAAGTGCTCATCATTTGGTTCCTATCGGGCACTGGATTAATCAACCACACCGCGCTTTACTCGGTTGCCGATGGCGTCCGCAATGGTATCGCCATTGCTGATGAGGACGGTAGAGTGTCACCGGCCATTGTCAGTAAGGCGTTGCAAAAGCGATGAGAATTTTGAGGTTTTTTTTTGTGAGGATGGGAGGGTGGGGGAAGGGTGGCTGTGGCGTATTGAGTTGGAAATCTTCTGGGTAAAGGAGTAGAAGAGGTAAAAAAAATGGGAAATTCTGGGAGTGTTGAGGTGAAGGACAAGGCGCCGTCCTGTCCGATGGGATTTGGAGACGAGGAAGGCAAGAATGAAACCATCAAAGCTGAGAATGAATCGGGGGATAAGTGCCCAGTAGATCATAAGAACATGACAAAGGATGAGATCAAGAAGAAGATGTACGATGTTTATGGACAAGAAATCGATCCGCGTAATCGAATGCCAGTCCATGGGAACGAGGTGAGGGGACCGTCTTCTTGGCAAGATTTTTCTGTCATAATATTTTACGCTGGTGAAATGGTTTCTAGCTTCCTTCTCCAGGTCAGAAGCAGAGGTTATCAGTAGAAAGAGACCAGAGTACGATCCCTAAGAGCGGTAGTGATGGAACCTGGACATATCCATCTCCACAACAGTTCTTCAACGCGCTGAACAGGAAAGGCAAAGCTGGTGATGTGGTCGAAGACGACATGGAGACTGTTGTTCAAATCCACAATAAAATGAACGAGAAAACCTGGAAGGAGGTCTTGAAGTGGGAGAACCACCGCCACTGTGAATGTGAAGATATTAAACTGAAGAAGTTCGTTGGAAGACCGTCGGAGCTCTCCCCCACGGCCAGGATGAACACCTGGATGGGTCACGATGCTCCATTCGATAGGCACGATTGGACTGTAGATCGATGCGGAAAGGATGTGAGGTATATCATTGACTACTACTACAAAGATGTCCAAGAAGACGCTGGAAAGGATGCAGAGAGAATACATGTACATGTAAGACCCGCTCTTGATTCCTTTGAGAGTGCGTATGACCGATTTATGATGAAGGTAAGGCGCACCGTCGGCTGCTTCTTCTTCCTCAAGAGATGGAGAAGACGGTGTGCAATTTCCTAACTTCAGAATGCGTTTTGGTGATATCGAAAAAACGCTAGTTCTCTCCGCCCATCTGGAAGCCACCGTCGCCAGGAACGACTGACAACCTGACGGATGCATCGGGAGATATGCTGAAGGAGTCACTAACGGAGCTGAGGAAGCAGGTTTCGAGTAATGACCTCGACGAGGAAGAGTTTCTGGCGCTGTCTTCTTTGACTTCCGAAAAGATTCGACAGATCTCAGAAGAAGTCGGTAAGAAATGTGATGGATTGAGACAGTCGTTGGAGGCGTGTGAAGGCGAAGAGTGTGAACAGGTTTCCGTTGCGGCAAACTACTGCGCAGCCAGCACGATCTGCGCGTAAGTTGAAGCACATAGTCTCTAAATCCAGACCATCTTTCCGTTCTCATAAAGTGACACAATGGTTTTCCACTGGTGCTCAGCACACAAGCAGAGAGTTTCATGAAGGCAATGACCGACGACGACAACGCTGGAGTCGCGTATGAGAGGATGACAGGATGCTTGGAAAGGTTTCATATCATGGCTCAGAGAGTTATGGCCCATCATGCAGGTCTAGTAAAGATCGGACCTGAGCAGGGAGGGGTCAGTGACTCAAACGCTCAACCCGCCGCAGCGTCCGCCAGCGAAGGAAAAGTACACTAGGACTCTACCTCTTATGGATCGGATGGATCCCTTGTTGTATCATAGAAGACAGTAAAAATGCCCAAGACCAGTCGAACAGCAAAAGAAGACTTCACATCGAGCTCGCTGCTACTATCGAAGCTGACTGCCTGAGCTTTCACTCAGACCCAAAGCCAAAATCCGTTGAAGACAGACTTTTCATCCGGCACCGCTGTCAACGACGCACCAGCGCAACCGCTAAGGAAGGATGATGAGTCGCTGAGGAAGGCTGCCCTGCTTTCTGAGACTCTTGTGACTCTGGAACTTCCAAATTCGAAAAGCGGGGGCCCGCTTTCAGAGCAAGATCGGAGTCGCAGTAAACTAGTCATCCAGATGAGGCCGCCTTTCCACTGCGCAACTTGGCTGGATCGGAAGACATCAAGAGTCAGGTTCGACCTGGATCAACCAAATCCGTCACAAGCATGACCCGGTTTGAGCACGAACGGACGGGAAAGTTGTACTGTATAAGGACAGACCAGCATCGCCAACCGAACTAGTCGAGCAGCTCCTCCGTAGCGAGGTCAACGGAAGCATATGCTGAGTGGATTGGAATGATGGTTAGGCTCTTTTAGATCTGCTTGCGTTACGCTTTGAAGGCGGACTGAACGGGTCGGACGGGGCCAGAGGGCGTCTCTCACCATGCCTTGAGGATATCCTGGAACGTTGGGTTCTGGATCGACCCTGGATGGGTTCGCGTGTGGTCGTTGAGACGACCTCAAGTCAGTCGTTCGAGGATTTCGAGTATTCGGCCGTGTTCGTTCCTCGGACAATGCTTAGAGAGCTCAGGTGCGGAAGGTGGCCGCCTCATTCTGATCATCTCCTTTGTTTCCGTTGAACCAAAATGAAACGCAGTGCTGAGATGGAGTTCTCCCCGTTATCGTTGCATTGGTGCAAGGCACGTATTCGCAGGCGTAGACTTCGCTGATGGACAAACCATCGCTGTCCTGACCTGCCAGAAGGCATCCGTTCCACTAACAAACTGGGGTGATGAGGAGGCTGCTGAGAAGGATCGCCTACTCGAACGGGTAGGAGGTCTTATTAGCACTGGTTGGTACCAATCCGCTCCTTTTCTCTAACGAATCGATTTCGTCAGTTCCTTGAGTGGGCGAAGGATCTGAGGTCGAAACTTAAGGCGAAGGGATTCTGGTCTGACTTTACTGATCCATGCACTGGACTGCCTTATAATGGAGACTCCACTGGATCAATTTATCCCGATGTCGATGGCTTTGAGCGGCTCCTTCATTACTCGGTGGATGGCTCGATGGGATGCCGGATTATGAGCCACCCCAAGTGGCGATTCTCCTCCTACCCCGCGACCTTTTTCACAACAGCACCTCCGGAGGAGCTCATAGGTTCATTGAAGCTCACCAATGGGCTCTAGAGCAGGGCGTTTTACCCGTTCACATGCACAGTTATTCCCCGGGTGTGCGAACCACGGCTGCGTTCGGAGTTCAATCCGGGTCTTGAATAGGATGGCTAGCCAGCAAGAAGAAAATGATATAAGAGCCGATTTTCGAGTGTTCCGTGAGCCTTGATCCCGACTTGATCCGCTGCGGAAAACGTTCTTGCTTGCAATCAAAGGTCAAACGGTGAGTCCCATGTACCAGCACTTCTTTACCCCCGCATAGTTACTCGATTAAAAAAATTATTAGGAAAGGCTACGGCCTGATCGGCCTACCCCTCGCTCACTCTACGAATGTGCATCCGCTTCTACTCTCATAAATAGGCGCTGCGGAAGAAGAAAGTGTCTCCAACTATTCCAGTCACGGTATTAACCAAAAAACATAATAATTAATGCAGGCGTTCAAGGCCTGCCGCCTGTCATGATCATATCGAAAGGCGTGTATTCGTCGTCCTCAGCATCGTCCTCGTCATAAACATTGCCAAGTCGTTCTTCTACATCGGCATCCGCCAACGGCGAAACCGCTTTGAAACTCTTCAGGGCTGGGAAAGCACCCTCCTTCGAGGCTGGCTTCTGCGCACCGAGTAGACTCATCGGCGATTTCTTGCGCCGGGATATGAATTCTGCGTATTCATCCACCCCCTGGTCGCATTCAGCACTCTGGGAGCTCCGTCCACTTTCTCTATCGGAACCTTTGGTCATAACAGCTCCTGTAGTCTGTCTTTGGCCGGTCATTGAGTCGCTGTCCCTCCCCTGGGGTTCTCTACCACGACTAGAGGCTTGTACCCCTGAGGGACTACCGGAAGGTCCATCCAAAGATGGGGTTGTCTGCTTTACGTTCAGGTCGTTCAGAGAGCTCTGCCTAGAGACTGACTGTGATGACCGGGCCTTCATCCTCAGAGAAGCTTCTCGGGACAGTGAGGCAAGGTCACCGGACTCGCCCCTCGCAGAGGGGTTCACCGGAATGTTCAACCAATCCCAGTGAGGATTGCTCACAGAAACCGTTCGCCTTTCCGGTTGGAAGGAATCAACAATCTCCGCGCCGTCTGCACTAAGGCGTCTGATCCCGATGACCCCCATGGAGGTGCCATGGACCTTGCTTCCACTACCCACAAACATATGGGTGTCATGTGTGCCCCCATGACTGGCGGGTCCGTCATGAAGACCTTCAAGGTCCCCAACATCCACGTCTTTTGCATCGGAATCACTCCGAGCGGCGACAGAGGAAACCGGCGAAGGGGCTGAAAGGAGCTCGGTGAGCGGAAGAGCAAATCCTTCGTGGGGGTCTACCCTATCCCTTAAATCCGCTGGCTGAGCAGGGTCGTCGTCACTGAGAGACGAAGATGCCTTGCCTGGACGATTCACGGGTGATAGGACCCAGTTCCAAACCCTCTTCCCTTTCATCTCTTCCAACCCTGGATCAGGAGTCATCGGTTGATGCGCCTGAGGCATGTGTTCAGCAGACACACTTGAAGTGCGGCTGTGCCCACTCTGGACATTGCTCAGTGATCTTCGACCCACAAGGGGCTGGCGAAAGACCTTTCTCTTGTCACCACGTGGGGTATGACCTTCAGCACACAGATCAACCTCCGTGGCACTCATATCCCGAGCCGGCGACGCGGAATCCTTCTCGAATCTGCACAAACTCGTTGCGCGCAGGTCAGGCTCCCGTTTACTCGATCCTTTCTTCAACCAGAACAACCGCCTCCCGCCTCCCCATTTCTCCACAGCGCCTTGCGGTTCCTTCCCTTCAGCCCCGCTTTTTCCCTTCGAAAGCACGCCTCGAAGCTTCATAGAGAACGGCTTCCGGCTACTACCGTCCTGCCCTACATCATCGTCCGCCATCATCCGAAATCACCCCTCGTTCCTCCTCCCTTCCAAACCTACAAAATAACCCTCACTTGTTCCATCAACATACACCCATCCATTTCAATACTGAACGTAACCATTAACCTCTCTTCACTCTCTCTCCTTCCATCAGTTCCCATTTTCAACCCCTTTCATCACCCCCCTTACCCCCTATATAACAACCCTCCCTCCTCCTCCTTCCCTACCAGAGCCAACTCTTCTCCAACACTCTTCTCCATATTCACTTTTTTTTCAAAACAAGTCCTCTATCAGCTCAAGACAAAAGACTCCACTAAACAAAAGCTTTCAAATCAGATACAGAGGATTTCATTCTTTCCTTTACCCCCCTCCCACCCCTTTTTTACGGTCATCCGTACTATCTACACTGATTTTAAAAAATAATTTAGACTGTTTGGAATCATTCTCAGATTGATAAGATAGGGGGTTGCTTTGTTC
Source organism: Rhodosorus marinus (assembly GCA_029953675.1). Taxonomy (NCBI): domain Eukaryota; phylum Rhodophyta; class Stylonematophyceae; order Stylonematales; family Stylonemataceae; genus Rhodosorus; species Rhodosorus marinus. The sequence continues at coordinate 318,555 of JAMWBK010000013.1, forward strand.
GCAATAAGTTGGTCCCTCCACCCTAGAACTAGAAATACAATAAAAGCGGAGTTGGAAGGTCACTATTGTGGTCATATAATTTTTATTAATTATACTATTTTATTGTTAGTTTTCATACTTTTTAGATATACCTGAGATGATACGATAAATACTACAAAACTCAATATTCAATCATATTGTATTGTTACCTCGATTAAGTTTTTATAAATTGTAAAAACGAAATCATCTATATATTTACTTGTTAATAAAATATACCATTCCGTTCCATATTCAATCAAAATATTTCCGTCCTCCTATATTTATAGTTTTTCGCTGGTGATCGAGATAGAGCTTGAAAATAAACAAAGAAAAACAGATTTCCACTTCGCGCGCGGGTGATCTTTCGGTTTATCAGCTCTCCGGTTACCCCCTCCCAGGAGAGAAAAGAAAAACAGCAAATCAAGAAAGTCAATCGTTTCTTTTTAAAATTAAAATATTCAAAGTCTTGTTCGTGCTGAGAAGAAACCTTCCCACGCCCACCCCCCAGGAGGGCTGTTGTCATGGATTGGAGATTGGGAGTCACCCTGAAGTTCTTCGATAATAAAAAACAATAATAAATTCTCGTATGTACAATCTATTTATAGTGTTCGCCTGGTGAGGATTGTCATAAAAAGTCCTCAAAAGGTTGTCAGACGCGTCCCCAAAATCAAGTCCAGGTAATATGGAATAAAAGAAGAAAGTACGGGTATGGTTAGTTAAAAAGCTTTATAAAACCTTTCTAATTTGGTGTTTATCGGACACATCGTGTCAAATATGTTCTTTAACATATTGCGAAATGTATTTTTTATTTAATAGTACGGTACTAATGATTTTTACAACAAATTGTATCGGACGAAACATAACCACGTTATTATTGGGATGCGCGTAAGGTGCTGACTCTGGTCGTGATCATTGGAGGGAGCGAGCCATAGCCGACCTTCCACCTATTAGTGAAAAAAATCACTTGCGACAACGTCATATCCCAGATTCTCAAAGAGTACAACCAACAACTAGCTCAGACTCAGGCCGCTGAGCGAGCTAAGTTCGTGTCTGATGCCTTGCCATGAGGTCTGGAGCACCGATTTTCACGTTACAGTTCGATCTACCAGTTCATGCTGCCCTGTTGAGATAGATGGTGTTGATCGAATTATTAGACCCACTAACTGTGCAAGGCTGGGACAGGTTACGTTAGCTCACGCGCAGGTGGATACCTACCAGATCCAATGTCCCAATGGAGCATATAGCGGACATTATTGGAGCATCTGCACAGTATAGCTAACTTCGATCAGCAGCCTAGTATCATGGATTCCGATTTTCCGATTCCGCCAATGTTCGACCTTGTGAAGCACCGGGCCTCGCTGTGACAGTGCGGAGTATCTACTGTTCAAGGTATGTTCGCCATATACGTCTTCATTATCGTTTACTCAGAGACAGTAGCCCTGAGCGGATGAAGGCTAGGCCGAACCGAGATGTGTCAGTATTTTAAAGACACTCGACTCATCCACACAGTAAACTGGGGTCTCCCTCTACGTCCTGTTGTTTAAACACCAGCAGCGTTCACGAGCGCACCAATCGGCTCTCCTTGCAGATCACTCGATCGAGTTTTCTGTTGTGCTTTATTAGTAGAACTAACGACCCCGGATGGGTGTCGTAGGAGGGGGAACAGGGAGCCACAGTCACCCCAGCTTAACTACTAAAAACTACTGGCACTCTTGCAACTAGGAAGTGCAACCCAAGAGTTGCCTCGCCGCAGCGTGCAGTTCATCGCAGCAAGGGCTTTGCTCAAGACGGTAAGCCACGAGCCCAGATGCTGTTGTAACGTGCGAATGCTTCGTTGGTCCCGAACAAGCACTTTTCTGTTCGTTGCTGTTGCGCGTGGGGAAGCGAGATGTCCCCCCGCGCTATCGTGAATTGAGAATTGTGAGAGCAAAACTGAAGTTGGGGAAAACTTATAAAGTGTTTTGGAATGCTTTGAAGGTATATTGGATGAATGGATTTACCCCCTGTGTAGAGCTCATGCTCAATCCATGTCTGAATTGTCTATTTTTTTAAAAAGAAAAGAGTTTATTCATCTTTCGGTCGAATCCGCATTTTGGTTTCTGGGTGAAGGTGGAATGGTCTCCACCCACCCTGCAGCAGACACTGAGAATTATCTGGTCAATGAGTGGGATCGGTTCCCATTCTTCCCCGTGGACAGCCCAGGCAGACGGGCTATGATTTTTTTACATCGGCCCCTTCTTAGGAACCGGAGACCAAGTTAGCTACCATGTCCTCCACAAGCTCTTTCGTTCACTATCGTTGGATTCATCCTATTAAGGGGCAGTGAACGTCTGTTTAAAATCGCCAGCGATACTTTTTTCATCGACTCCGCTCGAATTTTGCTGTACAACCTGGCTGTCTTCCTTTAGTCGATATGAGGGTGCTCTTCTTCCTCCTCAACTGGTGGTAGTTCATCTTGATCTGTTTCCTCTTCTGCTCCGGGTGGCGTCCTGCTGGGTGGAAGAGGCAGCATCACCTGAGGTCTCCAGGTAGGGAACAGGGAGAAGAAGAAAGCGAAGACGAAAGAATACAAGAACACGAAGCAGTACGCTATCCACGAGTTTGACCTCGGCTGCTCCGATGGTTCTGCAGTGGCGTCCCCGGACGCCATCCTCGCCCTCGTTCGGTTCAGAACGGAGCGTACAACTCCTGCTATTGTGGTCACGATAAACTCGAGCTTTCCGATCTGCCAGAAGTATATCAGGAAAGCAATGGCGCCAAGGAAGTAGATGTTCCGCGGTGAGCCGTTTTGGCTTAATAAGAAGACAACGAAGAGGAGCTTGAAGAGCAGAGGCCACTGAATTTGAAACCCGATTCTGAAGCCGACTCTCTGCGGCGCAACATTGCGGGCTACGGCGTTGGCTGGCGCGACTTGTCCAGCCAGAGGCACCTGCGGAGGTGCAACCACGTCGGCAGCGGGAACGCCAGCCTGAGGCTCTGGCTGGGGTGCCACATGAGCTGGAGCGGGTGCCGATCTTTCCAACTCGTCCACCGACAAGGGACCGTCCTGGAGGGTGGAACCCAAAACAAAAGAGCACACGCATACAAACGCGTTAGAAAACTCAGTGAAAAGGGCTGGACCTATTTAGCCAAATGCATCTAGCCAACCTTTGCAGGGGTGACTGAGGTTCTTGCAGTGGAAGACGATTCAACTGTTGATACATCCGGAACCTTGGCAGGGGCTGCACTCGCTGGAGGCGGTCGCTTCACGGCAGCACCATTGCCAGGCTTCGTTTTCTTCTCAACCACGACGAGGTGGATCGCGTACGGTGGCGTTTGTTTAGCCAACACATGTTCCAATACTTTGAACGTCAAGATTACCCAGAACGAAGAAAACCAATGTCAGCGCCTCAGCGAACAAAAATGTGCATGTAACAAAGACCCGACTCACCTAGATTATCCGAGAGCACCCTCCCCGTGCTAATAAGCCTCTGGGAGGATACTACAGGACCACCCGGAAAGCCAGTTTCGAGTACCTTCTTCAACTCCCCAATGGTATTATGGGCCATCACCTGAACCTTAAACGCCGACGGACCACTCAGGTCCGTCACGTTCTTTATCATTATTGACACTTGACCACTCATCGTAGACTTTCCGATGAAATTACCACTTAATCCCCTCCAAACCTTAGTACTCCAATACAAGAAAACGCGGTGGCCAAACTGAAAACCAAAAACTGAACAGTGACTGAGAGTGGGAAAGAAAGAAACTATTTCAACTCTCAGGCTCTCGACTTTTATAACAGTTCAACTACAAGCTTTGGGTTTGTTTGGCTATGGTACCTTTTTCTCTCCGGTATTTCCAACAGTTTCAATCCCCCGCATCCAACCCGTCCGTCCTCATTGCCACCTCAGTCCATCCGCATGCCCCTGTCCCAACCACGCGACATCAAATCTTCTGCCACGGTAGTAGTACAAACCGATTCATGTACTAATCATACACTAAAGATAAGGCTAGATTTTTGTTTAATATTTTGAAGCAGTGGATAATAATGACTGATGTAGTCAATGTAAGGTAATTGAAGGCAATGGTTGGTTCATCAATGATTGTCTAGTCATTTAAGAAATTAATGATTGACTATTGTTTATTTGTTTGTTTTTATCAGTTTTCGTTTTGGAGGACGGTTTGCAGGTTGTGCACGATGGCGTTTAGGGCCTTGACAGCGGCCGAGTCGCGTGCCTCTTCGAATGGGTTCTTGCCTTTGTCCACAATTGCGCTTAGTTTAGGGTCAAGAGGAACCCTTCCGAGGAATCTGACACCCATTTCTGTACACATTGCCTGCGCGCCGCCGGTTGAGGGGGGGAATATGTTCACGCAGTTCTCGCAACTGGGGCACACGTAGCCGCTCATGTTCTCCACAACGCCGATGATTGGAGTGTTTGCCATTCTGCAGAAGTTTATCTCCTTCCTGACGTCTAGCAGCGATACTTCTTGGGGTGTTGTGACAATCACTGCACCATCTATGTTGCACCCTTTCAGCATCTGTAAGAGGGAAATGTGCTCATCTGACGTCCCGGGCGGAGTATCAAAAATTAAATAGTCTAGCTCCCCCCAGTCGGTATCCTTCAGGAATTGCTTGATTAGCGATGTCTTCCTGACGCCCCGCCACGCCACCGCGTTGTCCCTTCCGGGGAGCAGAAAAGCAACAGACATAACCGAGAGGTTGTCGTTCACGGCAACAGGTTGCCATCCTGAATTGGACTGCCGTACTTCCTCTCCCTGCACAGAAAGCATATGCGGGATTGAAGGGCCGCAGATGTCCACGTCCAGGAGGCCAGTCTCTGGCATATCTTCCTGCGCAGACAGCGCGAGCGAAAGAAACGACGCAAACGTGCTCTTCCCAACTCCTCCCTTTCCAGAAAGCACAAGTATCTTATTCTTCACCCTACTAGAGCTTAACCGGTTCCTAATAATCTCCAAATCAGGATCCTCCTTCGCCGCCTCACCAGACGCACACGCCGTTTGACTAGGACATCCAGCACAGCTGTCACTCTTCCCAGCATGCTCAGAACCCGTCCCAGGGCACCCTTCCGGTGCATGCTCCGGAACAATATCACCCATCTTACTCTCACCAACAAATCAAGAAACAAAAAAAAATTCACAAATCTTTGCTACCCTCCTCCAGTCTTTCCCCAGCACACTCAAACCCCCCGAACAAAGTCCTCTCCACTTCCAACTCAACTCTTGTGCACCTAACAAACGTCCCTAGCGATGCTGACCCGTGCCTCTCAAAAATCATTAAAAAATACCTTTTTGACAAATTTAACATCCAAACAAATACTAAATAACCAATAAAAAGCCAATACTTCAAAATTTATGCTTTCAAAAATCCGTGTTTCAGCCCATCCGGAGCCACTGCATTACAAAAATACGAAATTCACGTAATGCATTATCCAATTCTTATGAAGAATAGTAGATTTAGATACATAGTAGGACGCGTGGTATATTTTAAATGGATTATGGGATATAGAATTGAAAGTATTGAATTATTTTAGTTTTTTGGATTGATATGAGGATAGCGGCTTTCTGAGAGGGAATTGGAGAGTTGGTGGGTGAGGGCAGGAGGCGGGGCTTTGGGGATCTTATGGCAAGGTAGTGAGAGGTTGGAGTGGGTTTTCTGATGGTTAATTACTTTTTTTGAGGATGGGTTTCTTGTTCTCCAATGGATCCTGTGTACTTAGACGGGAGCAGACGAAGTGTCGAGCTTGTGGCGAGTTCTCCCGTCGCGATATCCTGAAGATTGGTGGGGTTGTTGCCGTCGCAGCATGGCTGCCGCTCCCAGCGAGGGCAGCGAAAGAGTGGAAGCCTGAGGATCTTTGCAAGAACTGCAGCGGGAGAGGGTATGTTGGCTGAGTGACAACTGGAATATTGTATAATCGAAATTGACTGGTTTTCGAGGAGAGGGACTGAATGAACTGATTTCATTGATAGGCTCCAGGAATGTAGTTTTTGTCTCGGAACTGGTCTATTTGAACTCGGAGATTCGATCGCAATGTCTACTCAGGTATGTCCGAACTGCTCCGGTAGAGGAAGCGTCGTGTGTCCGAGCTGTGTGGGCCTCGGTCTTCGAAATGTCAAGGGGGTGTTGAGGGATGGTAAGTTGTGGTCCGCACTTTCCAGCGCTTCATTAAGTTTGCTCCGCATACATATGCGTATTCACTCACCTTTGATGTAAACTCCTTCTTCTCTTTGGTCAGGATCAAACGACGGATCGTTGCGCGTTAGAAGGGATGGGAGCATTGAGATCTTGGACTGCGATGCGTTTCCATCTTGCAGCAATAAAGCGTGAGCAAGACAGGTTGGGGGCGCTGGGATGAGCGATAGAAGGTTTTAGCTGACTCTATCTTTCTGAGCGTTCCCATGCGCTTTTTACCTGAGAGAGAGGTGCGGACCACTAGAGGCAATCAAATTCTACCATTTTTGGTCGCACATACCATCACGGGAACGATTGAGGACGGAAGATCTTGTCTGGCGTATCTTCTCATCGACCGCTTGGCCAAAATTCGACTCCGGTAACACCTCCTCGTGCTGATCAGGAGACCTCCACTCTGAACATCAGGGCAGTACCAAACCTAGAAAACTTGTAGCAAAAAATGTAGCATTGCTAGTTCTTAATTGGACAAGAGCTCGCCATAATGGTAGTACCATTGGCTTATTATGTAGTGTAAGCATTTTTCACCTTTTTTCTACCTCGAAAAAATAAATCCAAAAAAATATCGACCACGTTCGAGAGACGTTCACGGTCCGCTGAAGACAGGAAACGCCAGCGGTGATGTACAACGCCTCTCTGGCGCTGGAGGTGATGGAGAGCGCTCACTTGACAGATGACACCTCCAAAGAAAAGCCAAATGGGAAAAGAGAACATTTTCCCTAATTTTTTCTCCTTAGGCGTTATCTTTCATGACGGATAACGTCGGTCCCGTCGGTAACACTGAGAGGGGACTCCCCCCCGGTATATTTTCTTTGGTTATTTGATAGCAGTAAAAAAATTAAGTTGTGACGTGAAACGCGGGGATTACGTTGGAGCTCCTTGGATGATGGAAAGACTCTGTTGTGACAGGTGCACAGTTTGGGGTGGAGACTATGTAAAGGAGCGAGGCAGTGAAGAAATTTTGAGACGGGAAGGAAGGGAGGGCTTGGTGATGGCATCGAAAAGAACATATTCGTGCAAGCTTTTTTTTTTTGGTTAGCTTTGTGCTTTTGATCGTGGCAGTTTACGGTCTGGACTAGTCCTGTGCTCGTGATTTGACAGAATGTCAAGCGGGGGTCATCACCATAGAACGTCTCTTGGTCAGCGCAATAAGGCTCATAAGGTTTCTGGGTAAGGCTCCGCCTGTTCTGGCTGCTTCTCTGTCGAAGCCCGGGGGTCTGATATCTGCAGATATCTGCTTGCTTTGAAGTTCTGGGAGCTAACTGGCTTCGGTTTTCTTTTTGTTTATTATTTGTTTTCTGAAGTGGCCATTCCAGCTCGAGGGAGCTGCGGAAGAAAGCCGGCGGAAGGGTTGGGCTCAAGCAAAGTGACCTCGCAGCGGGAAAGAAGGCACGCCATGCTTCTGCATTATCGCGGCGTGATGCGGAGCGCGGAGCGAAGAGAAAGGCGCTCATGGAAAGTGCTCGCCTCGTGAAAGATTCCTCGAAGAACGACCCTCCGCTCTCGGTAGTTTTTGTGCCTGTCACGAAAAGCGCAAACGCAGCTAGCGCCAGAAGGACGTTCGCAAAGTACTGCCATGAGATCGGTTCGTGCCTCTGCAGAATGCTCCTTCAGTTTAATCCCCGTGAGGCCTAAATTTGTGCATTCCTGACCGACTTCTTTGTCCTCGTGCTGTCTCTCCGAACTGCAGAGACTGATGACGCAGCGGCTGAGCACGGTTCGGAACTTTACGGTTATCAAGTGGTGAACGTACCGAAAACACTATCCCACGGTACTCTGCAAAGCGCAATGCTCCAGTCCGTGGATAGGGTGGAAGGTGAGGGAGAAACTGAGTTTTTACGGGTGCTCATGAGCGCTACCAAAGGAGCAGACTTGATCGTGTTCGTATTCGCTTCAGAGGAAGATCCTGAGGATGCTGACAGTCAGACATTCCGAATACTTCGGATTCAAGGTAAGGTTGCATTCTCGGGTAGGTAGGTCTATTCACGGATTATCAGGGCAGCTGAGCATACCTCCAACAATCCAAAAATTCATTCCCACTTCTTTGGTCTAGGAGTTCCAACGGCCCTGTCCGTGTACTACAATGCTAATGACGAAGAAGCGGAAAATCCTGGCGTCGAGATGGAGACTGTAGGCTCAAAGTCCAAGAACAAGCAGCGGAATCGCGCGGAAAAGCGTGAGAAGGAAATGAAGGTCGTTCGCGGCAAAATTTTGGAGAAGGAGAGTATGGGGAGCGACGAGGTCGCGCTTAGGCCTCACAAAATTTTTCTTTCAAACCTCTCTAAACCAACCGACCACGAGATTCTAGAGACGAGGAACGCTGTTCGACTGATTCTATCCCACCAGAGAAGATCGTTGACCTGGAGAGCGGGCCGCTCATACTTGTATGCAGAGCAGATTGGAGATGTGGTCGCGGATAACGGCTCGGTGCGCATCTCCGGGTACGTGCGCGGCTCGCCCGTGTCCGCAAATTATCTTGTACATATTGGAGGTTATGGCACGTATGCCGTTCGATCGATCAGCTCCTCTGGTCATCCGGGACGCACAAATAAACGGGCGCAGCCAATGAGCCTGGAGGATAAAGTCATAAGTGTGAGAGATGAGACTGTTGCAGACGATCCAAGAAGCGACGCTGAAGTTGATCCGCTCGTGGGAGAGCAGACTTGGCCAGATCTGGAAGAGGGAGATCACAAAGGGGAAAATCGCGTTGTCGTTGAACGTAGAAAACAGCCGAGGGGATGGTCAGAGTACCAGGCGGCGTGGATTGCAGAAGATGAGGATTACGAGGTGGACTCGGATGTGGTCACTGATGGAGATGTCGTGGAAGAAAATGATCCCGTTGAGGATGACGATATGGAGCTTGAGCGAGATAGAGAAGGACCTCATGAGGTGGATGCCTCAGAGAACGGAGGAGACGATAATATGGACATAGGCGAGGATCTTCCGGTCGATGCAGAGGAGGTCCAGCGGTCCCGTGAGCACGATGAGAACGAGCGGTTTCCTGACGAGGTCGATGTACCTCTTGATAGACCTGCACGGGAGAGGTTTGCGAGGTACCGAGGGCTGAAATCTTTTCGAACCTCGCCATGGGACACAAAGGAGCTTCTCCCGAGGGAATATGCGAGTGTGCATCAGTATGCAGACTTTAGGCATTTGAAAAAACGAATCCGAGAGTCGGAGAGGAGCGAACCGTGGACCCATGCTAAGGTTGGAGAGTACGCAACTCTGGTGTTGGAAAAGTTTGGCCAGGAGAACCTCGATCGCATGCGAACCGAAAAAGGACCAATCATTGTCTACTTCATGCACAAATTTGAGAACAAGCGCACAGTTCTGCACGTTGGATTGCATGGTAACGAGGGTCACGACGTCAAGGGGAAGGACGAGCTTGTCTTCCAGACAGGGTTTGTACAGTTCAAAGCGAGACCAGTATTTTCGGAGGTCAACGCAAACTGTGAAAAACACAAGGTGGAACGATTCCTACATCCTGGCAGGTTTTGTGCAGCGACCGTGTACGGCCCTTCAATTTTCACCCCCGCGCCGGCGATTGCTTTCAAACCCGATGGGCAAATCGTTGGCACAGGCTCGGTCTTGAGCGTCGACCCAGACCGGATAGTGCTGAAACGGATTGTTCTCACGGGGTATCCGTTCAGGATACACAAGAAAAGGGTAAATTGCAGGCTAGGAGTTTTCAACTTGTTTTACATTGTTTGTAAGCCTCTGAGGTGTTCGCTGGTTTCGTGCTCTAGGCCGTGGTCAGATTCATGTTCTTCAACCCGGAGGATATCCGATGGTTTAAGCCTGTGGAACTTTTCACAAAGCTCGGCCGCTCGGGACACATAGTGGAGCCGTTGGGAACGCACGGCTATATGAAGTGCATTTTTGACGGCCCGATATTTCATCACGACACAGTATGTATGTACCTGTACAAGAGGGTGTACCCTCGATTATCTGACGCTTAAGAAAACGCAACTACCCATCGATGAACGCTATTGCTCCAACTTCTACTAGCTCGTAGACAACCTGCAGTGGCACCCCTCACCAGGAGAACAGGCCAAGATCGAGTTTCGAGTGTATTCACCAGCCATGCTTCTCAAATGTGGTTTGTCTACAGATCTGGTTCCTCCCGTTCATCAGCTCCACCATCTGCATCAGTTCCGTTGACATATTCCGTTTCGTCGTCACTCTTGACGTCATCGCCGTGTCCCTCTTCGTCGTTTTCCTCTCTGTCCTCGCCGCTGTAGAATTCCAGTCCACCGTACTCTTCTATTGGTTCATCGTCCTCGTAAAATCTCTCGTATTCGTAGTCTCCGTACTCCTCATCTGCAGCCTCGCCCGTAAAGGAGGACTCGCCAATTTCCCCTGCGTGATCATCGTATTCTTCATAGTCTTCGTAGCCCTGGTCTTCATCATCGTGGTATGGTTTATAGTCCTCGTTGTCTTCATATGAACTATCGTCATAATTAGTGTCGAAGCCGTGTTCCCCGACGTGCTCGTCGTGCTGGGAATAATCCTCGTCACCGTCCTCAAAACCTTCCTCGTAGCTTCCGTAGGCACTCTCCTGCACCTCCTGCACCTCCTGCACCTCCTCCTCCTCTGCCTCAGGCTTGGCGCTCTGGGGGGTCACTCTACCCTGCAGCTGGTCCACCAACGACTTCAAATGATCGAACTCTTTACCTTCGCACGCAGCTGGAGATGTTACTCTCATCGAATACTGGCATCGTCCAGGCTGAACCGAGGGGAAAATATTTCACGATGAGCGCCACAAATGTTCCCAGCGGGTTGGGGGACAGCATTGGTATCTTACCTCTTGGACGTCAACTATAAGATTCTCGTCGCCGCATTCATATTTCACGGTTGCTGACCTCCTAGGGCCATTATAGCACATTGTTCCCTTCTCATAGTGTTGAACAGTGGAGCTACCCTTCATCCACGACCCGAGAGATCCAATCTCCGAACCGTTCTCCCACTGCTTGACCGTTCGAAAGGGGCATAATTCGTACTCATATTGGTGGATAGTGGTCTTGATGCAATTGGATGCAAGCCCGAGGAACGCAGGTGGGGCACCGGCCTGTTTAGACACGAATACTTCAGCTACGTTTGAATCTACCCTTGTCCTCTCTGTGTCTCTGCACATACCTTTTTAAGTTTCTTGACAAGTTCATCGTCATGTTTTCCAGCGTTCATGCCTGTCACAAGCCTCCCCTTCATCGTCTTCAGCGCGTGGATGCACGCCTGATTGAGGGAATTGCTCGTGCTGGGTTTGTGGATGATTCCTGGTTCCTCTGCCCCCATGAAACTGCGCAGGAGCCTGTTGGCTTTGGCAGAGAACGAGTTTCCAGAAGAGTGCTTTCCAGAGAAAAGCTCGTGGCATTGAGATGGAAGCTCGGCGGTGGACAGGTGGAAGCCTTGCGTCTTCTCCAGTTCTTCCCTCTCTTTCTCTTTTTTTCCAAGTTCAACCACTTCGTCCTTGGCTCTTATGTACTTTTCATGATCATAGTCCTCATCGTAGCCCTCATATTCATCGTCCTCGTCATCGTCATAGTCCCCGGGCTCGTACTCATCTGGGTCATCCTCATCGATCACATGCTCAGAATCCGGAGGCAAGTCATCCAGCTCGTCTTCATCGTACTCCTTTGCATATACGTCTTCGTCGTCGTCCTCCACCTCCTCGTACTCTTCGTCATCCTCCTCGTCCAAGTCATACTCCTCCTCATCCTCGAGATCGTTCTCTTCTGAGCGATAAAACAAAACCATCGTACTATGTTCAACGCTCAATCCAGACAGTGACAAGGGGGTTGCCAGTGGAACATCCCACGCAGACATCAATAGATGAATCGGACCACCGATGTCGGCTCCTCAACCTCAGCTCCTTACCTGCTTTATCAGGATCTTGCTGTTCCTCATCCCCGCCAGCATCATAGTCTTCATCATAATCTAACGAAAAACGAATAGAAGCAGTGCAGTCGCTCAGTATTTCACTGTCCTCTAACCAGTCCGTGCCTACCACCACGCGTCTGAGCGTACCTGCCTCAACGTATTCGTCTGGTTCATCTTCCTCTTGTTTATCTTCTTCAGTCACTTGATCGCCGGTGTCAGAAGAATCAGCAGCATTGTCTACATCAAGCAGATGAAAGGGCAGCTGTGAGAAGATGGATGGTGGGATAGGAGGGTATCTCCCTCAGCTGAGAATGAAGCATCCTACCTTGAGAGTTTTCTAAGGTAATGATCATTCGCTCCAGGGTTGATACATCTGCTCGGATCTCAACGGATTTCTTCTCTGCGCTCTTTGCGCTTTCGGTTGATTGTTTGTACAGGTGCTGTCCATCTGCGACTAGGTTTGACTTCTTCTGGAGTCCTAGCGTCGTTTGGTAGAAGGAAGAGCAGCGGGGTGGTTGGGCTGGTGAATATTTTTCCGTGAAATGTGGAATGCAGTAACGGACGTTACTTTTTTGTGTGAAAGGGGTACCTCGCCGCGCCTGCTCCATCTTGGATGTGTATTCCTCCAGAAGATCCGCTCTGATCTGTTTGCATTTGTTCTCACATTCCATTCGACCTTGGAATTCGTCAGATCCATCGCAGCAGTCGCATACTCCGTCGTTTACCCTGTGAGCCACAATAAAACAAACCGTCAAGATCAGCTTTCTGAGAACATGAGCACCCCCTGTGGAAGGGGATCCAAGAGCGTGCAGTCAGTCGCTCACCACGTCGAGTTAATCACTCTATGCAAGGGTTCCAAATCACATAAGAATTTCCCATTGGGGCACGCCGATGTCCCAGGTTCATCAGTGCCATCCGCACAGTCGCAAAACTCATCGTTCACCTCAGCCTCTGACAACATCAGAATCATATGCGGATCATGCGCACTCTGGCACTGAAGAGATCCATCCTTAAGCTGCCTGATCGCCTCTTCAGTCATCCCTTGCAAACTTCCAGCAGCCGCCAAACCCCACACTATGATACACCCCAGAAACCTCCGCTTCAGATCCATGGCTAGCAAATCTTGCCGCCCCTTTACAAGCGATCACAACAAGACAAACACACACAAGTTTTTGTGAACAATCACTATATAGGACAAGGATAATAATTATGACAAGCTTTCCCATAAGCCAACTTCCGCTTCCTCATACGTGCATCGATCCGCTCTCCTTCCCAACCGATTCTCTTCATTGCCGAACTCGATATGTAACTTCCCGACAAGGCAAATTGATTTAGGACGTTCCACAAATCCGGAATAATGGGACAGTTTGTCCCAAAATGTGTTAAGGACAGACTGTCTTTAAGACAGTCTGTCAGTAGAAGTAGTTGTATTCTCGTTGATGAGGACTAACAAGGGGTTTGGGAGTGTTGTGATTGAGACGGGGGTTGTTATATGCTAGTTGGATCAGCAGCGAGAGTCGGATACAACAACTTATTCTTGATCGAAACTAGCGTATGATCGTCGCGTCTCAACCACCACGGGCGCTTCCCGTGTTTTCGTACTGGCGAGAGGGACAACTAGGTCCGAATTTTGAGGCCGCGTTTGGGCGGTGACCACGAGAGGTCCTTGCCGATCGTGGGTTTGGGCCAGTGTGCATATGTTCACGCGTGTGAACTCGCGCCGCCTTCGGGCAATCGAGGTTACTGAGCCTCTACTTGCTTTTCCCGAGGTATCACCTGCTGTGGATAGCACATAGGAATCAGACGTAGCAAGTTGGGAGTTTGAAGCCATCATCAACCCAACCCTGTACAGCCAAGGCCAAACACCAGCCCTGCAGCAATCTGCACAGCGGTTTTCCATACCCTTTCACTTACACGCAAATTCACCTCTGTACCAAAAAACAGTACTGAACTCCCTACCCTTTGGATCAACAGGTCGTTCAACCCAATGCCAACAATCCATGTGTTGTATCGAGGACCACATCTCTCCCCAATCCCTGAACGGCAGCCCGAAAGGCAAAAATCCACCCTCCACGGCGTGAATTCTTCACAACATTCTCAGCCAACCAAAATATAGATCAACCAAATCTCAATAAAACAAAATAAAATACTGATAAATACTTATAATTGTGATATTCTAAACCTTGAAATACAAGTTATTCGTTCTAAATAATGGCCTAGTTTGTTCTTAATTATAGGACACGTGTCATAAACGAGGCCACCAGAATCAGTTTCGCTTAAAAATCGAAGGAGCAGTGGTTATAAATATCCAAAAATGATATCTCTCTTATCCAATTAATAGCGTAAACGTTCCCCAGTACCATTCCGTTGTAACGTAATATTATCGAATAAAAACGGCAGATTCTCATGTCGATCGATCAAAATACTTCGTAAAATCAACAAGACGGATATCCTTAAATATTCATATTAATGTAATTTTATGTATTGATCAATATTTTAAAGGGGATTGAATAAATGGTAGTTCTCTATTGGAATAGATGTGAGATATTTTGATTAATTTTCAGTTGTCGGATAATATGATTCGTTGCTGATTGGAGTTGTTGGAATTAATTTTGGTGAGATGAGTTTTTAATGATGGGGCTGAAGGTTACATAAGGACTGGTATTGAGAAAAGGAACATGGGTAGGGAGACGCAGCGGAGGATGACTTGGTGTGGTGGGGAGGTAAAGCTGAGGGTTTCTGGAAGGGAGGTGCAATATATGATCAAGGAAATATGGTGCTTGGATTTGTTAGTGGGATTAGAGGGGTTGTGGGTGGTGGGGGTGGTGGAATTAGGGGTGGCGTGAAGTCACGATGTGGTCGACGTTCGGTTGTGGTTGCGGCGCTGGCGGAGAGGCCGAAGGTGGAGGTTTCGAGTCCGGGTGAGGATGGGAACGGTGTTTTTGCGAACGATGATTCTTTAAAATGGGAGGCGCAGAGCGGGTATGAAGTGGTGGATGATAAGACGGGTTTGCCGTTGAGGTATGATTTGTGAGGCAAGAAATTCTATCTCGCTGGTTTTTTTGGATTTTCACTGTTTTTTTCTGAGGGAACAAGCTCCTTTGTTGGGATTGTCGTCTTCTCCTTGCTGTTAGGTACGATGGCGCTACGATCAGACGGTATTGGGATAAGAGACCAGTCGAATTGCAATCGAGGTGGACCTTCTTCTTGGGGGTAGTCGTTCCTTTTGGAACCAAACTTTTGCGAAATCTCACAGCTGGGACGATTGAAAAGAATCAGAGGGAACTTGCGAGAGATTTCCGCATTGTCTTGGAGAAGTTGGGCCCCACGTTTGTCAAACTCGGGCAGGTACGTTCTCCTGGGTAAATTTGTATTTACGTCATCTACCTCTTCAGCCGTACGATGCCTAACCAAAAGCGAGATATGCTTACATCTCTTTGTCGTTTAGGTTCTCTCTATTAGACCTGATATCGTCGGACGAGATGCGTCCGATGAACTTGCCCTCCTCCAAGATGCCGTTCCTGTATTCCCAACCTCCATTGCCAGGGAAGTAATCGAAGAAGAGCTTGGACAAAAGCTGGAGGATGTGTTCTCCGACTTTTCAGAAGAGCCTGTTGCAGCAGCCTCCTTGGCACAGGTACGTTTGCTTATACCCTACGCACTCGTTTCTCTTTCAGCTGGAACTCTGTCTAATTTGCTACCGCTATCACTTCGTGTAGGTATACCAAGCGACGCTTAAAAGCACCGGCCAGAGAGTCGCAATCAAAGTTCAACGCCCGGGGCTGCTTCCCATCGTCACCAAGGATCTGTATGTTATGCGCCGTGGAGTAGAGTGGGCAGAACCGATCCGAAAACGCTTCAGTGCTGAGAGAACCAACTACATGGAGCTGTTGAATACATGGGCTGGTGGTTTCTACGAGGAGCTAGACTTTAAAAATGAGGCATACAACCAAATCCAATTTAAGGAACTGCTCGCCAAGTCTGATGTCCAGAACGTTATTGTAAGTGGCACCGAAGAACAGACCTAGCCAGGCAGGAAGGCGTTCAGTCAATTGCTAGAGCAGAGCCAAACCCCACCGCATTTCTCTTTGTTGAGCTGCATCCGCCCCCACTGTTCGTGTGGCTGGTCTGGTCTCGCCAGGCGTTGCTGTGAACAGAAAGAGGCGCGCTTGGGACCTATTTGGGTTTGCTTAAAGTCAGACTCCATGTCCTTTCTGCTTGTGCTCTGTAGGTTCCTGAAGTATTCGAGGAGTATTCGTCGAGGAGACTTTTGGTTTCCGAATGGATTGATGGCGTAAAGCTTACACAGGCCGATCCAGAAGAGATCGAAAAGCTGGTAGACATTGGTAATAGCGCGTTTCTAACACAGCTCTTGGATTGGGGTGTGTTCCACGGCGACCCACATCCAGGCAATCTGCTTGTCACGCCTGAGGGCAAGCTATGCATACTGGACTTCGGTCTTATGGCCAACATTCCTGGAGAGGACAGGAACAAAATGGTAACTTGATGATTGTCGAGAGCTTGAAACCGGAGACCGACTTGCTTCGGCAGGAGACTAAGCTCATTGTCCTCTGTAACTTGATATGGTATCTTTAGGTGTCGGCAGTCATTCACGTGGCGAACAAGGACTTTGGCCAGCTCGTGGATGATCTCATTGACCTCAAGTTCCTCCCCAACGATGTGGACCGGCCGAAGGTTGAGACCGTTATGGGCAAGGTTTTGGGACCATTCGTTTACCAGGGCGGAGGTGCAAAGAACGTTGACTTCAGGTCGCTTGCGCGTGATTTGGCTGGGGTCACCAGGGAGATTCCGTTTAGCATCCCGCCGTACTACGCCCTAGTTGGCCGCGCGATCATCTCTCTGGAAGGTATTGCTCTACAGGCAGATCCCGACTATCGACTGGTTATGGAGGCGTATCCATACGTTGCAAGACGGTGAGAACTGACACAAGGATCGAGGGAGTATTGTCTACCCACTGCTGTGTATTCATGGAAAAACGAAATTTCTTCATTTTCCTATACAGAGTTATGTCTGAGGATGATACACCCGAGCTCCAGAGGGCGCTGGCCGAGATTCTGTATAAAGACGGAGGATTCTCGGTGAACAGGCTTGCTGCACTGCTCAATTCTGCTATGGGATACGTCGGCATGAGCAAGGATGCGATCGTTGATTTTGATTCGATTCCGGAGGACGGTGCAACGGCGTCCAAGTTCCTCGAGTTTGTTCTGTCCAACCAGGCCAAGTCTATCCGGGGTACTCTCTCTGTTGAGCTCGCCAAGGCAATTGACATTGTCTTGCGGAGAATGGCACGGCTTCGCACAAGTGAAATCTTGAGCACGATGAACAGGGTACCGGCTCCCTTCCGGATAGGCTACAACAGTGTCTCAAAGGCAAACGAATTGTCAGCCGTACGCAAAGACGAAGAGTTGTATGTCGATAGTCTGATCGTGCTTACGTCGCAGCTGCTCGGGGTAAGTGAGGCTAGCTATTTTCTGTTGAACACCAGTACGCTGTAGAACCGACACTGATGGCTTGTGGTGTCGGCAAAATTTCTCACAGGTCGATGTCAGAGGAGCAATCGATGACCCCTTCAAAGCACTCTCAATGCTGCGCCAGCTCTCAAGCAACCCAGAAGTTCAGGAATCGCTGAAGGTTTTGAACGCCAACAGCGGAACCGCGCAGTCGTTTGCGCAGGATATCGCTGCAGAGGTTCAGAAGGTCGGCTCGAGGAGGCTCTACGACGAATACCTCCCGGCAACATTCCCAGGACTTATTCCAGCACTTGAAGCAGCAACCGCCACTTTGAACTCGCCAACATTGCGCCGCTACAAGACTTGAGTCCGCTCTCGGACCTTAACATAGCAGTTTTTCGAGATGCAAATATTGTGTTATCACATTGAGGAAAGACCACGTCGTTGTATAGGCAATCCGTGAAGGAAGACTGTGGAAAGTAAAGACAGTATCATATTTGTGTGTTCACAAGCGCGAATACGCCAGCACCTTGCCCGACGATGCCAGCCTGAGTATATGCAATCCGTCAGAATCTTTCCTCCGTTCGTTGACTTCTATACTGGTTAAGTGGAGAATTAACGACCCGGGGTGGGTGTTCTAGGACATAGGAAGAGGAGTGACAAGCGCGTACCTGCTTAATCCTAGAGCTCAAATCATCCTGTGGTCTACTAGAAAACTAGCAACCCGACATCCTGCGGCGTTCTATCGCCGTCTCAATTTTAGAGGGCCGTTCTCTCGGTGTCCTCTAGCTTCCTCTCCGTGGTTGTTTCTGACTAGTGTGTTGCGCTCTTATAACTTCCACTCGGAAATTTGGTCCCCCTTTACTTCAAACTAACCCAAACAACCAAGTCTGCTAGCCAGTGTTTTATAGCTGTTTGGCTACTACTTGTGGAATGACATTCAATAGGTACAATCAAGGAAATCACTACTAGCTACCGCGGTTCTAGACCTGGCCAACCGTTTGAAGCACTTTTCTCGACTTGGTGGACCTATCACAGCTCATTTTGCTTCCTTCAGATCGTTCGCGGCCTCTTTTGGTCCCATCTAGGGAAATTGCGCCTCGTTTCCTACTCACGACTCCTTCTGACCGTTCTCCCCTTCCCACATCTTGGTGTGGGCGAAGCTTCCCACTTTGCGGCTCGCAACAAGTGATCGGTTTAATCGGAGGTTAGCGTTCTCGAATTAAGTACGTCAGGTTTGGCGCAAAGGGCGCACCTCCGGGACTGATGCAGGGACTCCAAACAGCATTGTGGACGACGGAGAGGTGTACTACGTGCACAAATAGTACACACCGTACGGACGGTGTACAGAGACCGCATCACTGTCGGGCATCGACGGGACTGTGGCAAAGTGGTCACGACGCGATATGCACAGAGATAGCGCGTGGCTGCACCTATGGCAATGTCGGGGGGTGAAAACAGGAACCAACAGATTGTTTCGAGAACTACAACCTGAGGCCGGACCTGGATCCATCCAAGAACGTGGCAGCGTTTTGGAATTGATGTGACTGTGGTCTCGCCACTGCAGACCAGACACTTGGCAAGGAGCCGAGATACAAACGGATTTGCAGCCAAGCATGCAGAGGCTGGAAACATGCGCATTACAAGGAGGGAATGTCGATTGAACACCAGGACGATACATTTATACAGATGCCGATCGACACCTTTGGAAGGACAGCAGAGATGACACAAGCGTTTCTTCCGGAAGGACGCGGTCATATGCTGGCAAAGATCGAGAAGTCGAGCAACGTGCGGGCTCAGAAAAACAGGACGCTTTGCGCAGAGCTTGCATTAGCAGCTCTCCGGTGTGGATCAGTCGGACCAGCCGCTGATTCGGTCTTTTTTCTTTTTATCGTACCTATAGACCCTCGGGGGCGGGCTTACGCCCCTCCTTTTCCGTAGATAGTGATAGAATTAGTGTTGCGCTGCAATAGGCAATTGCCCAATAAAGGATACAGTTGCAGCGCCGGCGGAATTACAGGTTTAAGACAGCTACACTGAAGCTCGGAGTACATAAAACTACCGGTATTCGAAGTAGGCATGGGGATTTGTACCTTGGCGTTGACGGGGTTACTCTATATATCTAGCGTTTCCGAATTAAACGGGATTGAGTACATGAAAACCAATCCACCCAAAAGAAAAACGATTGACGTCTTGAAACTTGTGACGCCAGTGGCGGAATGAAGTTGTTTATTCGGAGGCTCCAAAAACCAAACCGAGGTGAAAAATAAAAACTAGTGAAGGGGAAGACCACACACGTCGTTGGACACTTGCTCAGGGTCGTTAGTCTTCTAGCAACCACAGCAGGAACGCAAACACCAAGGGCGGCTGGTCCGCGAGCTCACGGAACGCCAAGCCCCTGGGAACTAACGGGAATCCAGGAATTCAAACCCCAAGGATACTAGGCGATTGATCAAAGCGAAAGCTCAAACTGCCAGTGTAGATATTGCTCTGCCCTGGCATAGTTACCTTCGTGGCATTAGGTTGATAGAAGACTAGGAGGAGCCTGTTTGGCATTGTCCAGCCCGAAATTCCCTTCCCGGTGATCGTTTCTTCTTAAACTTTACTAAAATACAATATTACCAATCCACGGTGATCGTTTCTCCTTAAAATGTAGTAAAATACAATAATGGAGAATCCGCGGTGATCGTTTCTGATTAAATTGAAGTGAAATACAGAATCACCAATCCAAGGTGATCGTTTCTCTTTAAACTTTAGCGAAATACAGGATTGTCAATTCCTTGCAAAGGTTTTTCTTTTAGAATTTAGTGAAATACAAGATATACATCCCAGGGTGATCGTTGCCGGACGCTGCGGTGATCGTATTAGGGGTGAGCGGGTGGGTGATGGAGGCTACGACACAACGGTGATCGTCTTGCGTCTGAATGGTGATTGAAAGCATCTTTTCGTGATAGAGTTTCTGGATGATATAGTGAACGCCCAGTTAGATACGATGGATTTGCTCCAGTCTCAATCCGATTCGTTAGAGAGTTGTGACGATACGGAGAACTCCCAGTTAGGTCTCTGATGGCGTGCCCCGGGTCTCAACTTGAGTCGTTGGGGTTGCGTGAATGCTTTGACTGGAAACTGGCAAATTTTGATCTGAATGCTCCCTCTCCCCGATGGATGGAATAAGGGGTTGATTTGTTCTTGCCACAGTTTCTTCGATTGAATACCGCCAGTGTCGCATTGTTCTGAACCACCCTGAGGCAACTATTGTCTTGTTCTACGTACGCTCCCCAGTTGTCAGCTTAACTACGTCTTTGTAGTTAGGTTGGAGCTGCTCAAAGCGATCCCATCCAGTTTTCCTATTCTGCGCAAGCGTGATAGGCCTCGCTCAGAGAAAACGAAAAGCAAGTGGCTAAATTCGGCCACTTTTTGTAGTCGGATGCCCCTGTTCCTCATTGTTCCAACTTTTTGGCTTCTAGAAGTGTTAGTTAACCAAAAGTTCCATCCAAATGAGTCAGCGGCAGGGTCGCTAGACTTCTCGTCAGCCTGCTTGTATATTACTTCTGCGGGAATATCTAAAGTCGACAGGCTCTGCCACAGTTGCGTACGAATGAATCTGGCGAGCGTTCCAGATGCTGTATTCCAAAGGGCACCGATCGCGCGTTCCTCTTAAAACCTAAAATAAGATACAAAATTACTCTAACCCGCGGTGATCGTTCAGCTTACTGCGGTGATCGTCTTGCTCGGAAAGGTGATCGTTGTCGTACACCGAGGTGATCGTCCTGCTCCGAAGGGTGATCGTTGCTTGAAAGCATCTTTCGTACACACGCCAGATGCGTCAAAGGAGGAGGCGGCATACCTAAAAAGCTCCTGACGTTAAGGATACTATCTCAGAGCGTTGTGCAACGGTGCCTTGCTTTCGTGGTTCTTCTGGCAGTTAGTATGGCGTTTGAACCGGCTCAGTACTTTATGTACCTCCAAAGACTCGATGGGCGTGGAGATTTCTTCTCGTGGCGGACGGAAGCGCCTACCTCAAATGCTCCCTTTGACGCATCTGGTACCAGGACGCCCTCCTTCGGGACGCAGCCTTCATTGAAAAAAGAGCATTCCAGGAGAGGTTGAAATCTTCTTTCATCATTTGCTTCCTCGGACATCATGATGTCGTGTCCAGACAATTGATTGCGACGCTCTTCACCTCCAGCAGATCAATACTGTTCAGCTTCTTGACGTCCACCACCCTCGCAAAAGGGGTCGGTGGGGTTTCACTGTCCGACCTCACCCCCCCCAACCTCCCGCTTAAGAGCCGAAAGGAATGCTTCCTGCGTTGAAAGGCTCCAGGAGCAAGAGAAGAGTGGTGCTTGTCTCTACCACTCGAACGTCGCGTCCAGCCTTTTGCTTGCTGACGCTCTTCTCCTCCAGCAGATCGATACCGTGTAGTTTCATGATGTCCACTTTGCTCGGGGGTCAGGTCGTTTCACACTCTTTTGCAAACCATCGATGGAGTAGGAGGGAAGGAGAAGCAGCGCCTTCATTCTTGACATTTGGATCAGGGCGCGATGACCTGGTCGAAACCGAATTCTTCTTAAGGTCGATCAGAGTTGTTTGGCTGTTCAGGACATAGGAGAGGGCTTTCCTCCAAGATGGAAGCTCTGAAGGGAAGCTTCTGAGCTCACACTCGGAGATCGCTCGATGGCGCCATCTAGGAGAGTTTCGGTGCAATCAAACGGCGTGACTCGTCTCGTCTATAGATCTGTTCTGTTGGAGAAGAGGGTTTTTGGGACGTCGATTAGGCGGTTTTGTACCGGTTCAGTTTCTGATGGGGAGGATGGTGAAGAGTGGACAACGAGCTCCGGAAAAGCCCTCCTTCAGACGCCGCATGGATTCATTGAAAAGTCAGAGATCACGGAGGAAATTACGAAGTCTTTCTTGGGCTATGCGATGAGTGTAGTGAAGGGCAGGGCCATACCTGATGTAAGGGATGGGTTAAAGCCGGTTCATCGGAGAATCCTCTACGCCTTGCACAAGACGAGATCTGGAACAGTGTCCCCATACAGAAAGAGTGCTCGCATAGTTGGTGAGGTTATGGGCAAGTACCATCCCCATGGCGATCTGTCTGTCTACGACGCCCTGGCGCTAATGGCGCAACCGTTTGCGAACAATATTCCACTGATCGATGGTCACGGAAACTTTGGAAGCATAGACGGAGAAGCCCCGGCAGCGATGCGGTATACTGAGTGCAGGTAAACTCCGCATGCAACTTCCGCTTTCGATGACAGTAATGTACCTTTCGATGAACTGATCGCGGTGAATGCCTATGCAGACTCTCGAAATTGAGCACTGAAGCGGTTTTGCCGGACATTGAGAGTAAAACTGTCGATTTTGTTCCAAATTTTGACGCAACTGTGGAGGAGCCGACGGTGATCCCTACGAGAATACCAAATCTCCTTGTTTCCGGATGCCATGGTATCGGTGTAGGAATCGTTACTATGGTCCCTCCGTTCAATCTCCTGGAGATCCTAAACGCACTTAGATTGCTGCTGGATAACCCCTCCTGCAAAACCGAAGAGCTCATGAAGATCGTTCCCGCTCCAGATTTTCCAACTGGAGGACTGGTAGTTGGCCAGTCAGGCATACAGTCTGTCTTCAAGACTGGCAAAGGACGCTTCATTATTCGATCAAGAATGCATACTGAGAACATCAAGCGGAAGTCTGGAAAAACGCGGACGGCTATCGTTGTAACAGAGATTCCCTATCACGTGCAGAAGCCCAAGCTGATGATGAGCATCGCGAAGCTCGCCAAGTCGAACAAGATTGAAGGCGTTGTGCACCTCCGAGATGAATCCGACCTGTCTGGAGTAAGGATTGTCGTTGAGCTAAAAGCAACGGCAGACCCTCAAGCAGTTTGGAGAACTCTGCTGAAGAAAACGAGCTTGAGGAGTTCCTTCAAAGCAAATATCTTAGCCCTCGACCACGAGGGAAAGGTTCCGAAGCTCCACAACGTCAGGCAATGCCTTGAAAAGTTCATCGAGTTTCGAAAGCAGGTCATCGTGAGGAGGTCTGTTTTTCTTTTGACAAACAGGCGACAGCGCCGCCTGGGAGCACATTGTGCGGTTGATCTGATCGTCCTTTTCAACTTTCATCATCAGGACCAAGTTTTGGCTTGAGAAAGCTGAGCGACGAAAACACATCGTGGAAGGATTCCTGATCGTCTTTACAAACTTTGATGAAGCGGTTGAAGTCATCACTCGTGCCAGTACGGGAGAAGATGTAGAGAAACAGCTAATGGATCCTAACGGTTCCTTCCGAATGAGCAAGGTCAGAACGATTGAGATAGATCCATCACCCGTCGCCATGTTTAACTTTGCTCATTTAATGTTTTCTCTTCGTTTGCCGACGACAGAAGCAAGCAGATGCTGCTCTGACCATGTTGCTGAGGAGCATAACCAGGATGGACGCTAAAGCCTTCTCCGAGGAAATCGAACAGTTGGATAGGAACATA
Source organism: Rhodosorus marinus (assembly GCA_029953675.1). Lineage (NCBI taxonomy): Eukaryota > Rhodophyta > Stylonematophyceae > Stylonematales > Stylonemataceae > Rhodosorus > Rhodosorus marinus. The sequence continues at coordinate 342,598 of JAMWBK010000013.1, forward strand.
ACAGAGCTGCAAGAAAGTCTAGCAAACGATCAAAAGATTGTGAATATTATGAAGGAAGAATTCGCTGAAGTAGCGAAATGCGTAGGGAGCAAAGGGAAACGGAAGAGTGAGGTTGCGGTTCCGCTACCTGAGGAGGACGAAGTTCTCGCAAAATCGTAGGAGGACATTCTGGTCTTGAAAAAAAGTAATACTGCCGATGGTGCTACTCCCATCCTACGACGCCAAGGTATGGCTCTATCTGAGAGGCTGAACGGAGCGTTGAACTCGAATTCGGAGTCCACAGCTAGGCGAACTGCGTTGAGCCGACTTGGCACCCACTGCGGGACACCCGGATGGTTTTTTTTGCCCAGCTTGATGTGACGCAGTAATCGTCGTTTGGAAGACGGAATTACTCGTCGTACAAGATACTATCCAGTATACTCGGAAGTGCGCCTCTTCGCAATGGCAGCTTGGCTGCCAATGACACAAGAGACATCTTGACATTAACGAGACGGTCGATCCGCATGTTTGTGTTGCTGGCTCTAGGATCTTGTCCAGAGGAGAACGGGGCGGCGATTACTAATCTCCTTATCAACCCGAAACTCAAACAGCGACAGCTCTACTGCGGAGCGTCCAGGGTTCCAATCCGCCGAAGACGTTAGAGCCATGCACCCACAAGACGTCGGGCTTGGAGTGTGTAACCACGTGCTCATCCTGTTGACGGAATGCGCTGAATTGTACACAAACCCGATGCTTGCGACGGGGGAGACCGAGACCGTGAGGACTGGTCTCCTCGTCAACCCGACACTAGAATTCCAAATGTTCCGTCGTCTAGTGTCCCACGGTTCTTATAAATTGAAAATCTTAGAACCGTTCACCAAAGAGACGTCGAGGTGGGAGAGCCCCTGCCCTCTTCCGCGCTCCACGGCATCCTATCGGCAAAGCACTCATTAAGTTTTGTCAAACCAAATCCTAAAACCGAAAGAAATTCGAACCCAACGCTTGCTTATTCATTTTTCAAAAACAAATTGCGGGCCAGAACATCGGGCCAATATGAACAAGTGATTTACGTAAACAATTATGGCGGTCGAGGAAAGTCATATTGGTCGGATCGGGTAGGTCGATTTGGCCCGTTGGATTTAGAGTTTTTGGAAGAAATTACTGGGCCAATTTCGTTTACTGAACATCTGTCTTTGGGTGGGCGGGGAAGATCGGGTATAAAGAGCTCGGTTTGACAACTTGTGGGCCTGGAGAGCTGGGGGACGGAGCTTGTTAGGTTAGTGAAGTACTATGGAATGATTTCTGGCTAGTATTTTGTGATTCCTTCGTGCTTTAATGAATGAAGTTGATGTTATCTCGGACTTGCCCGCATGTCTGTGGGAGTTGATTCTGGACAAGCTGTCTGTCTTCGAGTTGAATGAGGTTGCAAGAGTAGACCGTAGGCTTTTCACGTTGGTTGTCAGGTATTGGGAAGATCTCGGACGCGTGGAAGAGCCGGAGACCGAATTTGAGAGCTCGATCACACAGGCGGTCTCGCTTGTACGCATTCGTATTTAGGTGATTTAGTGGAAAGCGTGGTTGTGCCACATCGATCCGCGGCGACGACTCTACCCGGTCAAGAATCTTAGGGAGAATTGTTTTGTTGAACAATCAAATTCCCTACCGTTTTTGCTTGCCTTTGCATGACTCGCTTCCCCAGTTTCAAGGCACACCTCCAGGAGAAACTCGCATAGTTGACAAGGAGTTGCACAAGCTCGTTTCCTCGTCCGTCCTGTGGGGCTTTACGACAAGTGGGGAACTTAAAACATGTTTGAAGTCCACAGCCACAGAGGTCAGCTCGAAATTTTAAGATTTTATCGCAGGGTTTATGCCTACCAGAGTTTGAAATCAGATGGGATCCCTGGTTGCCATTTGACTGAAACCACTTGCTTGCTCCTTGTAGAAGCTGTGTCAAAGACTTCAAAACGTACAGGATCACGGCCATACTACCCCGGTTTCATTGTTCTTATCGTTACTGGCCAAGGAGAGCATGTGCCCAGCTCTAATTGGCACGTTCTTAATGGTCTCATGCTCACGGAAGGTGCTACGCGTTACCGATGTGGTCTGCGTGCTTCACTTCCTTCTGGTTCACCACGGGAAAACCTACTGCTATGAGGTGCTAGACCAGTTGTTTCTGGAAACCGGCAGGGTTAGTGCTCGAGGTTTGACTGTTCGTTCGAGCGCACGACGAAGAAGCAGACAATGGTACCGACGTGATAAGGATGTGCCCGTTGCGAGAATCATTGTTGGCCTGAAGACTTTCTGGCCGGCTTCAGATATTGCTGAATATATGCTCTACCGATCACGTTCTCTGCAATCCGTTCTGAGGGTGGAATCGATAATCGCGGAGATGGCCGAGTGGGCCCCATTCTTTTTCATAGCTACGGTCGTGCAAGGACTCTCAGATGGAATCGTCGTCAACACTCTGAGACTGCTCGTCAGGCGTCAAAACTTGGGTCCAGTGGCAACGGCTTCGTAGGCCGGCGGCATCTCTCCACTGAAAGATACCACGGATCTCCCTCAACTCTTAAGCTCCAATTCTACTTCCAACCGAACTAGGTACATAACTAGCTTTGTTTCAAGCTGGTCGGGACCACGCAAGCGGCGCCTCATTAGTTCTACAACCCGTGATTGGGATTCGGATAGGAGATCCCGGCTACACATGTGCTTGCGATCCATCGGCAAGGAAAAGAGTTCATAATTCGAAGGGATTCGTTCTATTCCCGAGGACGTAAGCAAACCAACAGCAAACATTTTGTTTTATATAAATTGAACATTCCGATTGCGAGAACCTTCTTCAAGGTCCGGTGGCCGCGAGGGCCCTTTCTTCAATCTCTCTGTCTTCTTTTTCCTTTCGCTGAGCCATCATCGCAAGAGCCTCACGCTCAAGAAACTCTTCTTCACCCCATACCTATCACGCAGAAACAAAAGCAGTTGAGCAGGCACAAGCCCACGGAAGTAACTTTTCAGTATCTCTCATCCGCAACAAGTCAAAAGTGGTCTCAAACAATCAAGCGCAGGAAACACATTGCAGTTCTCTCCAACGGCTTACATGTATGGAACCGTTTGGAGTCCACCTTCTTGAAAGGCAGTAAACTAAGATGACTGCAGCCCAGCTACTGTAGATTACAGCAGGCATTGCTCGACGCTCTTCCTCATGGTAATTCGGATTGTCGGGATGTTCGCCAAATGGGGCAGCCTCATCGTCGTCAGTGAATTCCTCCTCAAAAACTTCTCCTTCCTTCGCCGGGGCGCCTTTCATGTCAAACGCAAGCCAAGAAAAAACGAAAAAATTCTCAGGCATAAGCATACCTCACTCTCGCAACACAAAAACAAGCTACCCAGTAAAACTAAAGGCCAAGAAAACAACTTAGAGCGCGGAAGAGATCCAAAACTCACCCATTGCTCTCGCCGCAGTCGCATGCAGAGTCCTCGAGTGCCCGGTGCGAAGCAGCGGCGGTACGCCCTTCATCACCCGTAGCAACGACATACCCCTCAACCCCGCCTTTTTCACCCCAAAATTCTCAAATCCCAAACCTCAGTTTCAGTAGCATAAAAATTATTCCTTATACCAAATAACCGGTCATATACTAGAAAAAAGTTGAGATACCCAGCCCGTCTTCCTGCCAGAGCCTTTCCCTTCTACCAACACACACCACCTTCAGCAGCCTTCACCAAACCCCTACTAGACGAAAGCATCTCCCCAACCCTTCAAAAAGCCCTCTCAAGAGATGGTGACTCTTAAAAATCAAGATAGTCTCCAAAAACATATTTTTAAACTTTAATCAACCTTTATCGCGATAAGATTTTCTATTATTGTCATCGGCATCAGGCATTGATCTGAACCGATTTTATATTGATTGTGGATATTTATGATTGGATAAACGTGGTGACCTGGAGTATTTTTATTGGAAGTTATGTTGTTTAATGATTGAATACGTATTTGATTGAGTAGTTTATTTATGAATTAATTTCAACGATTTGGCGCTGGTATCGACTTTGCGGTGACATTTCTGTAGCCGATGTCCGTTGGAGAGGGCAGGTGGGGTCTGAACACTTCCTGGTATTGTATGGATGGCAGGCAGATTTGATGTTTGAGCTTTTGGTTTGGTACTTAACTGTGTGCTTTAGTGCTACTAGAGTCTTTGTCTGTGACCTGGCTGAGAGGAGCTGTTGGTTTCCAAGTGAGTCATCCCTGCTGGGAAGTGACTTGAAATGGGGGGCAGATGGCGGGGTTGGTGGTTTTCGGGCCTTTGGCGAAAGTTTTGCCGGATGGTGTGCTTCAAAAGTCTCTTGATTTACATTAATATTTGGCTGTTTAGAATTTGGTTACAGGGGTTGGTGGTGCCCAAGCTTGCGCGTGCTTGAATCCGTGGGGCAGTCAATCAGAGCCAGTACTCCAAGCCGCACAAGTTTTCACTCTTGGTGTTCTAGCCCCTTGGCCTGAGTTAGTAGGGAAGCATGGTCCTGCTGTTGAGCGCTACGGATCATGAGCATGATCTTCATTTCGAGTTCCTTCATCTTCATGGATTGCTCATGTCTCAACCTCTCCAGCTCTACTTCGAGAACGTTTCTCGTTTCTAAGCGCAGTCTTTCCACGTCGAGCTGGAATCTTCTGTCTCGCTCCTCTAGTCTCTTGTCTGAAGCAGCCCTCTGGTCGTCTGTGGTCTTCTCCAAAGTCCGTAATGCCTCAATGAACACAGTGCTATCCGCCATCTCGCCGTTCTCCTCTGGAGCCCTGGAGGTGGTCTGTATTGCCCTCGCACTGGCTGTTGGGGATCTCTCCCCGTCATCTTCAGAATCCCTCCCGATTTCAAATTCCTCTTTAGCGTCTACGGGATCTTTCCCAAAGACGGACATACATAGAGCGTAGTTGGGCCAAGCCTCCTCAGCTTTTTCGGAGCTCGCAGAGCTTCCATCTGCTACGCTTTTGCGCCTCAGAATCTCATATTTTGACCGTAGATTGTTCGACTTTACTCGTAGATTTTTCCAGCTCCGGACTGGATATTTCGTTCTTGCGACCTCGTGAAACTCTCTGTTCAACTGTGCAGCCATTGGGGCGAACTTTTCCTTCCCCTTCTTCCTCCTCACAGGCCCTTGTGCCAGCGAGAAGTCAAGCATCAACTGCAAAAAGCGCTGCTCTTCCTCAGCACTCCAGCTCTTCCTCGCCAGATCAGCCAATCCATTCTGCCCCCTCCTTCTGACCATATCATCCTCCACCATCGCATCCCTACAACCTTTTCCAACAGGGAAATGACTATCTTACACAATCAGACATATTATCCTCATTAAAGTCAGTCCAAAAAAAAACAAGCAACCGCCATCCGAACCCAAAATCGCGACCCAGAGATCCGAAGACCTCACCCTCAAAATCCCCGTCCACCAATCCAGCAATCCAGGCACATCCAAAGGCTTCTCCCAAAACCAAACCTTCTACATAGAACTCGGCACTTATCCTTCCTTCCTGAACAGAAGAACAATCTTGCACTGCACGATCGCTTTTATCAACCCTTATCTCCTGCTAGTCTTGCTCAGAAAACTACTCTTTCCCACCAATCCCACCATCAATACCGATTTGGCTTAACATGCATGGCACGTGGCCCACCTCACTTTTTTTAGGTTAGTCATATCCACGCAATAAAAAAAAAGTCCCATTACGTCCGATTGGGTCCGATTAGGTCCGATAGAAGTCGAACAGTCCGATATAAGTAAAATAGACCTGTATTACGTAATAATTACGTCATTTATTTCCTCTAAGGTGTCTTATATATATTTATCAGACTTGAATTCAGAATATTAGTAGAGTTTATGTCCATGAAGGTCCTATACCGATCGATTGACGTCCGATATTCCTCAATCAATGACGTATATTGATCGAATATCAATCTTCTTCCTTGGCGACATTGTGTCTGTGCGACTACTTAAGAGTTTTTAAGGCCCTCTGAATCCATTCATTCTGAAAAAAATAAAATTGTATAGAACAGCCTGTCCTCTTCAGAAGTAATCATGATTCGATATATGATAGTGACAGCTTGTCATTCCGCGAAGTAATCATAATTCAATATTCGGATGCGGAGATGATTGATTACTAGACGTATATTGATTGACTGTCAGAAGTTTAATCGGACTAGCAACTGAACATGTATTTTAGAAGTAATTAAATCAGACATCATCTACTTTTCTACTTTTATTCAGTGGTCTATTCCGGAAAACTTTATAGGACAGTTTATGACTCCTCTACTTCTATCTATTGGTCAATCACAATAATATATTATTTAAATATTTTAAACCTATCTTCGCTTTTACTACGTTTATACAATAGATGCGTTTCTGTTTTGATGAATTATTCAAACAAGATGCGAATAATTTACGTATTATTTGATTTTTTGATCCTGGCTGGGGGTACTCGAAAAGTGGGAATTCGTGTAGGGGGTTGTTGGACCAGTAGTACGTTTGAAGCGCATTGGCGAGTATGGGTAGCTTTGGCTCTCGGATTTTGAGTGGCGAACAAAAGTCTCGGCATTGGTCGATGGGCAGTGCCTACTATGTTTGAGATGAGTGAAGCAGCTCTTGGAGCTCCAATGAACCTTGATTTGGGTTTGACACCCGTGAGGTTCTCGGACTCAGAATTTGCTAACACTATACTTTGCGTTCGCCAAAGTGTGGAGTTCGTTACTCCCCAAAGCGGAACAGACTCCCTAAAATCTTCATTACCATATATTTTCAAAATACACACTTTACTGAGTTCAAATTTTCTTCAATGAAGGCGAATTCTATATACATAGTTTCCGAACAGCATGATGGACTTTACGGTCAATTTTCTATTGGATAAACTTTTTTCTGGAGTTAATAGATTATGACAGGTTTCGGTGTTGTTTGTAACATCCATTGGCTAATTTTCTATCTCTCCTCGCAGCCACTTTTTTCACTTGGTCTATAACTTGGTCCAATTCATACACAACGGTTTTCATTTCAAATCAATATTACTAATTCGACACAAGTATCCGCGGGCAGATCGGCTTTCCGGCTCGGGCTGTCTGGAAAATTATTTCTTTACATTCTGTAATTATTCTACAGCCTCACGAAGCCGGCCTAGCTCAGTCGGTAGAGCGCAAGGCTCTTAACCTTGTGGTCGTGGGTTCGAGCCCCACGGTCGGTGCTTCAGATTCTTTTTTTTTTTAGTTCGTTGCTGTTGTTCTCGCTTGCTGCTAAATCTGTTTCGGCAACGACGCTACTGCCAAGCTCAGTGGGAGGCAACGCGAATATACCGTTTGAGGACTCGAAGGTGGAATGTCCTGGGCAATGTTTTGGCTACATGCAGACGAGGAACCAAGTGGAAGAGGTGACCCTGATGCACCAGCAAGCCAGTAGCAGCCCTCGGAAGAAATATCGAATTTGGTAGCCAGGTTGATGTCCATGCGTCCCCGCTTCCACGCATCAGGTCGTCAGCCTTGCCCCAAAGCTTGCGCATAGCTCCGGTCCTTTCAGTCTTTTTTTGGCTTCATCTGAAGCTGTTGATGATGAACTACGAACTCCTGCTCTCCATCAGGAGGTCTAACAGTTCAATCGAAGGCGTTCTGCGTTATGACATGTAACGCTTCAGTAGACGGCTTTCACTCTCACGATGTATAACTCTTCTAATGCGAACTTTGTCAATCGAAAGACGTTCACAATCAAGACGGGAAACGCTCCCCGTGCAAAACTTTCGCAATAGAAGGCGTTCTCCATCAGAAAAATGTAACGCTTTCAATCGTAGGCGTTCACTATCATGATGGACAACTCTTCCCATGCAAAACCTTCGCGATCGAAGGCGTTCACTATCTTGACGAAAACTGTTTCCCCTTGTAAAGCTTTGTGAATCGAAGGCGTTCCACGTCATGAAATGTAACGCTTTCAATCGTAGCGTTCGCTATCATGACGTGAAACTCTCCCCGAACTTTGCAAGGCCAAAAAAACTGGCGCGCGTTTTATGAAAGGGTTTATAAATACCTCGCCAGTATTGGAAGGGGCTGGGGGTGGAGAGAGAGTGAGGGGAATGGGAAACCGTTGACCGGTTTGTGTGGGTGCTGGCAGATATAGGGCGTCTAGTCTTTGGTGGTGTGTTCAAGTCGAAATTTGGTCGGTGTGGAGAGGTTTTTTTTTTGTTAGATGTTTGTTGAGGCGGTTCTATGTGTGGAGGAATTGAGAGGACCGTATGAAACGGTCTCGTGAGGACATCCTCCAGCTCAATGTTGTGGAGTGCCTCCGCTCGCGGAGGGAAGTTCAGGCCGGGTCATCGGTTTGCATGTCCAGCGGACGTGGACGCGCCGTTGCTGCCTCGCTTGTGAAGAGTTTGTCACGATGTGAAGTCAGTACTTCAAGTCTTAGTCGAGTCACGGGTGGAGGCGGGTTCCTGCTCTGTCCGTCTGTTCTTCTTGCACTCGTCAAGTATGTCCCTTGCGGCGCAGTGAACTTCCAAATCCCGCGAATACACAGACTTAGACGTCTCACACCACGTTGCGTTTCGTCCGAACTCTTCAACTCCCACTTGTTTAGATCGCGACTCCTCCACTCGAAAGATTTGGCAATTCTGCTTGAAAACGGGAGGCTTCTCAAGCTTTGCCGGTGCGAAAATGGATCCCGGGACTTGGTGCTTGAGCTTTCGAGTTTTGAATTCGAGGACCATGCTAGAGTACTGGCGTCTCTGCTCATAGCGCTGGACCCTGAGGCTGCAACATCTATAACAACGCAAATGAAAGACACACCCGCAACTTCCAAAACCTGTGCGATAGTCCTCGATCATCTGTTGACGAACTCCCCTCAAGTATGCGCTCATCCCGCATTTCCGGAAACCTGTCAAGAATCCGCTCACCTTAATTCGTTGATGCGCTTGCTCACTAAACTCGCAGTCAAACGCCGTAGAACTTGCTCTGGCTGCCGAAGCTACCGAGCTTGTTCCCAAGAAAGTCGCCGGTTATATTCAAATCCTCCGTGAAAAGTGTGGCGACGCTGCTGCCGGTAGTGCGTGCACATCCCTGCTCAACGGCATCGTGAGCGGCAGGCTGGACAGAATTAATATTCCTGCTTGTGCTCATCTTGCCCGGCTGCTTTTGAGGGACAAATCCAACTCAACCCTTAGGTATACCGCCAGCAATCAACTATCACCCTATGACATGACTAACACCCGTCCCCGCGACGACATGCTTGTGTGTTTGTTTGCTTTCCCAGATCGTTCCATGAGCTACTTTGCTTTCCCGAGAATTCCGGTCGGGATGAAAATGAGTTCAGTTTAGTTACGGCCTTTGTTCGGCTCGCAATGGGAGTTGCGGGCTACAGCAAGTGCCTCCGCAATTTCCTCCTGAGTTCACCTCCCTTCCGGATCAGAGCCATGGCTAAGCTGCTGGTCCGCTGGATTCCTCATGAGCACATCTCGTGGACGGCAGCCACTGCTACAGTCATGAACAATACACCAAGGCACAGAGAGATTCTCGAGGTTTGATACATCTTGATACTGGCGCTTGCCACTAGCGCGGGGCGGCTAGATGTTTTCTGAACGGTGGTCTCTACTTGGCTGCAGATGTACATAATCGAGTCGACGAAGAGACTTTCCATTGGCGAGGACATGGAAAGTACGAAGCTCCTCTTTCCAGAACCTGCCTCACAGAAACTCAAGCTGAAGGTCTTGAAGATTTGCTTGTAGGTCAACGTCGGACAGATTCGGAATTGCAAACCTTAGCCGAGGTCTTCGGGAAAGACGAAGAGCAGGCGGTCGAGCGTATCAACCGCTTGCGGTTTTTTAGACGATCTTACTTTCAGGCCGAGTTCGTACCTCGTCTGCTTCAGCTGGAGCTGTTCTCCTCAGCGCAACTGGAAAAGACTCGGGTGAACGTCATCAAGCTCCTGGGTGATCGGAAGCTCATCGATGGAAACGCTGCGACTCTTGCTGCTGCTGACATAGAAAACCGTCTCAACGTGAGTTCTTAACACTGGGGTTTACCTCTTTTTGCTCATGTTTCTGAAGGACATTTCTGCGTCTTGCCCGTGTTCTTGCGAAGCGAAGCGAGGAGGGGCCAAAACTTCTGCTTGCGAATTTGCGACCACCCTGAAACTCAGGATTCTGGGGGAAGATTTGCCCGTCGCAGTTTGGACTTTGATTAACGCCCTTGCCGGTCGTTTGCTGCCAAATGTTTCACGAGTAGTAAGTCGCTCTCGGCAAAGCAAACGAGATTCTCATGCCGCGCCCCTCACCGTTCTCTTTTTGAACCACGCAACGACCATACAGCCTCGAGAGAATCTTGCTTCCGGAATTCTGGTATGTGCCACCAATGAAAGCCCGTCGTGGGTTCCAGAGTTTCTTCAAGTAGTTTTAGGTGACGACTCATGCATTGACGTCAGGAAAGCGTTGAGGAACGAGCTAGTTCATCTCAAATCCTCCTCGGTACGCCGAATCATCTCGTTTCAGCAGAGTTTTTTGCGAGAAGAACCCCGTTGTACCGTCTGAACCAATTTTCCTTGTAGGACTCGTGTAGCTTCGATCCTCGACGCTTCGCGCAGGCTATCCTGCTGTTCTACGGGATGGAATCAGGGATGTCCGAGTTTCGTGAGCCAGTCGGTCCTGAGGACGAGGACTTCTCAGAATCAGTGTTCGCGAGAAACTCCATAAAGAGCCCAGAAGAGCGAGCGTATTTAATCAACTTTTCTGTAGACTATTTATTTATTGTTGAAGCCTTGAACAGAGCTCGCCCTTCAGAAACGAGAATCAGACCTCCGAAGGCCTTGGCAGCCCTTCTGGTGTGGTATACAGACATGAGAGTTCGCGACGGCGAGGAGAAGGTCTTGTTCTCCACCGAAGTGGAGAAAAGCGTGCAACAGCTGGCGTCTGCCAACAACGTTGACTTTAAACGATGGCTTTCTCATGAGGTGCACTCCCTTCTCTCACTCCGTTACCCATGTCACCTGACCATTAAGTTTGCTTTTGGGCTGTGCATTGTAGGTTAGATCTGGTTTACCGGACGTACGCAAATGCGGTCAGATCATTCTCGAAATGCAACGGAAATGTGTTGAAGCGGACGCCGTTGCAAGTGTCCTCGATTTGGTCGTCTTGTACTCCAGGGAAAGTCACTCTATTAACTGCGATGTCCATGGTTTGGTTCTTGGACTCCTGAGCGTCGAGAAGGATCTCCAGTTTCTGGACCAGGAGAGGAATTCGGCAGGTATGGTTCTGGAACTCAGAAGCAAAGAAGGCCTCTCTTCGGTTCATCCATATTTCGCGACGTTGTCCGTGTCTAAGTAGATCCAACTTCACGTGTGTAGTGAGCGTGCTCCTAGAAGCGATTGGATTGACTCTGTCCAAGTACCCGACGAAACAAGCCGTCACCGTGCTGCTCGAGGTTCTCAGCCTGTTTTCGCCGGCAATCGTTCTTGGAACGCGGGAGCCATTTGACACTGCCCTATGCTTGTTTAGCCCATGGTTGAAAATCCTGGAGCTTCCCCCATGGCCTGAAAGTGTTTATCGATGTCTGCTGAATCTGGAGGGAGCCTGCACTGCGCCTCCACACTTGCCCGTTTTCGTCTGGGCACATGTTGCACAAGCTTTTGACCGGAGATTACCTTCGAAGTGTGTTCGCTGCACAAGCGTTTAAGCGTTTGACTTGGCCTCTGTTCACCACGCCCTGATTGCCTGAGTCATCTTATCGCTGTGGTTTTACAATTTAGCAAGAAAAGTGAATCTTGGAGCGTTGCTGCGATAGTCGACCAGAAAGCTGCAGGCGATGTGGAATGGGGGGCTTCCTGGACGTTTCCCAGCTGGCTCGTGGACGGCCTTTCCCTTGTTCTGCACGCCCAGAGACGGAGATGCGGTAGGAAGTCAAACACCTGATCGCGCAAGGTTGGCGAGCTTCAGCGCTAAAGGTTGCCTTTCTTGTCCATCTCGCAGTACTGGACCAATTAACGGATGAGCTACGCTGCCTGGGTCGCAGCGAGGGCAGCAGGAGAACGGAAATTGTTCGCATGCTAGACTGTATGCTAAGATTGTCGAACATAATCTCGGCTCAAGAAATGGCGAGTGAGAACGACCTTGACCTTCTGTACGCTTTTGCAGCTGTCCGGTTTACGTACTATACGGATGTAACGTTTCCTGATATCGTCGCGTTGGACAAACCTGCAGTATTTAATCTGGTTGGCAAAACTCGCATGGCTCTGCCAATCAAGTCGTCGGTAGATAAGACCGCTCACCCTGCACGTGTGTTCTTTTATTCGTGCAGTATAATAGTGTTCTTGAGTACGCGACCGAGCTGGCTGATAGAAGAGTGGTCCAGTGGAGCCTACTCTCCTCCTGCGGATATCTTTCCGGAAGCGGTAGAAGAAGTTTCCAGTCGCTACTCGGCCACAGCGCTTCGATTGACAAATTTTTTGCGGCCCTGCTCAGCATTTATACAGGAGACCGCGCTGTAAGGTGAGCGAGCTTCAGACCTTTCTGTCCCTCCCTGGGAGTGTCCTAGGCATACCCCGTGCCTGTGGCCTTCTGCAAATGGTTGTGCATTCAACAAGTACTTAGCTGTGTGACTTCCGTGTCTGATCTCTCTGAACCTAGTATTCGAGTAAGAAAGGGATTGGAAATAGCTGTTCTGGAGCTCAGCCAGTTCTTCGAGGATGAGGTTTATTCCGGCACAGAATCCATACGCCCATTCAACCCCACTCTTTCGGACATGCTCATTCAGAGGATCACGTAGGGTGTTTGATAGCTTCCAAGCCCGTTTTCCTCTGGCAAGGAAGAATTGCCATAAACTAGATCTAACAGTTACTTCACCACTACGTAATGAAGTCCCAAAACACCTTGCCAGCCGAGTTCAGATTATTACAAGTCTCGAAACGCGTTCTTGGATAGATCGGGAAGAGTCTTTATTATGTCTTCATTCTCTAGCAGTGGAAGCTCCGGGTTGAGTCACAGCGGAGGCAACGTGAGCTCACCTTGACCACGCAGCGTCTGGCACTCCAACAAGCTCGAACGCTACCGACTCGATGGAGTCTCATCTATAAGAACTTCACTCCCTGTAGACGATATCAGAGCATTCAGGAAACGATCATGAAAAACAGCTTCACAGCACGGAACAGGGGGCTGCGCGTGATATGGTCGCACCAGTTGATCGGACCTCTCGGTTCCGAATACCGCCGCTTTCCCGGTGACTTCTAGATCGGCCAAGGCCTTCAACGTGAGCTCAAGCTCCAGATTGAAAAACTCTGTTCGAAGGAAGGGAACGGAGTGCGTTCAGATGAGAGCTTGGGCTTGTGTACGGATACGCAAGCCCTCAAATACCTTCTCCTTTTGTTTCTTCTCCAAGGCGAATCTCGTAAACCGTCATCACCGTTCCGTTCCTGCCTACACTTTCTACCCAGTCATAGATGAGCCCTCCCCACTCCGCCGGCCTTCTCCAATAGATTAAGCATCTTTGCTGATTCTGATCCCACTCTGCATCGCCCCTAGAAACGAGTTCACCAAGAAAGAACCTAGCGTCTTCGAGTGACAAACGTCTCCTACGAGAAGGGAGGACAGAGCAAAGTGGAGAGCTTCAGTTCACGACCCGTTTAACTAGCTTAGCAACATCCGAGCGTCCGAGCGAACAACGTCTGTTCCTGAATTAGGATAGATCCTACGATACGGCTTGATTGTTGAATAAGGGCGACGCTGCAGCTTGTGCCACATCGAGCCAGAAGATTCTGTAGTGCTGACAGTAATCACGAATCAAATCACCCCATAGCCGGATCTGTTTCTCCCTCGTTGCTGGGATCGGCTGCCGGGTAAACGACGGCGGAAACGAATAGAACGCTGGGAATTTGAAATCTGACCCCCGATCTTGGACCTCCATTTAATCTCTCCTCCCTTCAACAGCAGTTCTTAAACCCCCTTCAGAGAGAATTGATGCGCAACCCCACAGGTGAAAACCCGATCACCAACGCCGAGACTTTAAAGCCTTCATTACCAAAACAAAACAGCACGTGATCGAGAAACCACTTTTTCAGATCAGGAGTCCTCCTCCACCATACGTTTCGTTTTTCAGAGAATCCCTTGTGCACAACCAGTCCAAAGCCAGCAAGCGTTTCCGGCAGAGCCTCTTCACTTCACAGCTCTTCAACGCCAAAGCTTCAACAACCTTGAAAATTATCACTTGCTGACACTTCTCAAACAACCAATTAAAACATCTTTATAGTCGTAATTGATGGACATATCTCTTACTAACGAAGCAAATTTTCTAAGCTAAAATATAGATTGAAACGCAGTCAATTTTATGTCGTATATGTTCTTGATTGGTTTATGCGTTCAACTACTATCCAATCCACTCTTTGAAGCTGGAAGCGAGTTTGTACCTTGTGGTTGGCAAACTGATCCTTCCAGTATCCTTCGTCCGTTCCAGCTTATCGAACGTCTGATGAGAAGGATTGGCAAGACAAATGATAATGCTCGGACGCTTCCTTGGATCTCGCCAGCTACGCTTGGTTCTGCATGCCTGCGCGGCATCCTGAGGTTCTGGCTCCGCATTCGGAATGTCACCTCTCCTAGCATGTCGTCTCGTTCCACGGTCAGCAAGCATCAGAGCACTTCCTTGAGAAGCATTCCGTGTTTGCGTACAATTGGAACCGTCTCCAATCTATGTAGTCCTTCGAATCAGGTTTTAATTGCAATAACAGGAAGCTCAGAGCCGTGTACAGACCGGAAAGTGCAGCCTTGCGCTGACGGAAACAGTCTTTGAGTCAAGCAGCTCCGCTACCATGAAGAAACTCGAACGACTCAATCACAAACGGGATTAGACGACGCGCCATGGCAGATTCCCTTAGCTCTCATGCGTCATCAAAGTGCTACTTAATACCACAAATAAGTGCTCCTGGCAAACCTCGTACGAATAATGGGACGAAATAAGTAGAGTTCAATAGTATGAGTTCGTGAGGAAGTCAATCGAGCTTCTTCGCGAAAGGAACTGGAAGACCCCGCTGCGCCCCTTTTGAGACGGTGGACAACCGCTTGGATGGTGAAAATGGGCAGTATCACACACGACGTGCGAGATCTTCGGCTCCTGTGTTGCTACGTGGATGCTCATAATCCGACATGGAATCCGGGCCTACGTTAATGTAGCCAGTCTTCCAGCTTCTTGAACGCTCCCCTGACTGAAGAGGACGGGACACTTCAGAGGAGCTAGACTTGACAGCTAGTGCTATAGCACTTGCAGTCCATCAAATAGAGGTGGAAAGCATTTCTATCGACGGTCATCACCGTCCATTGCTTTTGACGAGAAACCTCATCTTTTGCAATAGCCGAAGCCTCCGGGACGCTACTCAATAGGTATGAGAAGCTGTCTAGGACCGGAGAAGCAGCAAGGGTACCAGAGCAGCCGAACCTGATCCACTCCACTGCCGCGCAAGAAAAAGAAACTTGGATTAACACTCACTCTGCTCTTATCCCAATCCGTTTTGTGGACTCGCGGGGCAGGGGTTGGTTGAGATCTACTGCAGTGTCCTCCTCGTTCATAACGATGATGAGAGTTTGGACTGGGTAGCACAGACATAGGCAATTCTAGTAAGAAAATTCTTTCGTTGTTGTGTTAGACTGTTCGGCACACTCTGAGCGTTCAAGCTGTAGTCTCTACGATTTGTGGTTGTTCTCAAGTTCCTCGAGGTTGCCAAGAGCATCGCCGAGCACGTTGTGGAATAGAGAGAGCGGTCCCAGGATAGAATAAACATTTCTAGTTTTCACCACCAGCGTTGAGGGCTCCTTGGATGATAAGTTTTTAGGAGGGCGGACACAGACCCTGTTAGCGAGGATGGGGCTCTGAACCACAATCTTTGGAAGTGAGTCTAATACCTTCGCTCCCAATGATATGCCATTGACAAGCTGTGTCTCCTCGGCAATCGCTTCCTTCCTGAGGATTTTCTGTACATTCTCGGGAAACGTGAACAACTTGCTCTCGAAATCGTCCTCCTTTAGGGAAGGCAATCGCAATGCTACGGATACAGCTCGAAGCGTATTCTCCTTTGTGCTACTTCTGATTAGACCTATTGGACATGAGAGGGGGGGAGGTGGGGTTCAGGCCGCTGTCCTTGTTCCAGCGTCCCATCCAGATTCCCGGGGACGATTCAAACCTCCGGTTATGACAATATCAAATGACATTGACATCTCTGCGATCTCTTTCGCGGCATCTTTGAGTTCCTCGGGCATAAAAACCAGCTTCTTCAGCCTCACACCTCGATCTCTCAGAACCTTAAGAGTCGTATTGCGGTCAACCTCAATCACTCCTCTCTCGATTTCGGGACTAAACATAATCACGCCAGCGGTCCTTCTTGGATGCTACGAGAACAATTTGCTGGACGGGTAAGAACGCAATCTGAAATTTACGAGGTAGTGAACGCCTACCTCAAGATGATCAGCTTCCGAGTGAGATACTCTGCCAGCTCGTTCCATACACTTGTCGAATAGCATGTAACCAGGTAAATACTCCCCATTCTTACAAATCAGTGCAGGGTTTCGCCGAGTTCTGGTCGTCCTAGTTTTACGAAACGGTGGGGATCAAAAGCTTTTAGGGAAAGGCAGAAGCGACTGTATTGGAGGGATCCACGAGCTGAACGTACTTGCCAAGAGACGTGTAACCAACATCGTACAAGCTGCAGTACCGAAGCTCAAAGTACCGAAGGAAAGTCCATACGTCGGCATAGTCCCACTCGAGGATTGGGTTTATGCGCATAAAATTTGGCCAGCCCCGTGACGAGGGAGAAAACTGTTGCAAATCTGCTCCGTCAGGGTCATCAAACCTCGTACCGAGAACAAACGCTTGAATTTTCGGGCGCTCATTCAGAAACTCGATCAGAGCTTCCTTGAACGCTGTTCAAGTGAGTAAGCACGAGCAGTGGGAGTTAGTCGGGCTGATGCTGCTCGGGCTGGAGCTCTGCCCCAACGTTCGACAGAGCTTTAGGAATGCTTACATGTGTGCAAAAATGACGCATCGATAGCGTACTGTTTGTCCGTTTCATGTACATATTCTTCAACTTCTGGGAATTCATCCTTTTGTACTATATACATCGAGACCACCCTAGATCTCTGTGCCTTCTCCTGTTCACTAAGTTGATTTCTCACATCCTCCTCTCTCACAAAATTAGCAACCGCGGCCCGGTAAAGATGAAGGATGACCGTCGCATCCTTTCCACCGTTGAACGCGATAGATATCTATCCAAACAGGAACAACCGAGACGAAAGAAACGACAAGCAATCGGTCAACTTCTAAACTACGGTAGGAGGGCATCACCGTGTTTCTGGAAAGTGGAAAGGGTTACCTTATCCTGCCCATACAACCTAAGTGCACCCTCAATCGTCTCAATGGCAACTCTCAGTTTCCTTGCAAACCCACTACCTACAGCCTCCTCCCTCTTAATTCGATCATAAAGAGCTAACGCAGATAAATATGCCTCACTCACCACCTCCTCCATTTCCTCTACGCTAACCCCCGCCGTGGACAAAATCATACACGGTCACTCCCAATCCTCGGAATAAAGTTTTCGTCAGACTTTAACTGACCTTCTTCATCTCAAGCCCCATCTCCTCATCGACGAAAGCTCTTAAGCACTTCTCTCACACTCGCCACACATGCGGGAGATGAGGTCACGTTTGAACAGTCCACAGAGTGCTGTCAGACACGCCTTGCGACCCCAAGTATTTTGTTTCAACTTCTCCTCTCAATGCAACTCGGCGGTTTGACGCGAATACCACTCTCGGTCAGAATCCTGCCATAGCGATACACTTTCTCAGTTAGGTGGCGGTGGCTCTGTAGAGTCTGTCTCTCTGGTTTACCTATCCAATACTGTCGCGGTCAATGTTGGAATCTGATTTGATATGTGTACATCACCGCCACGGAGGTGGTTTGTTGATAGCCTACCCTCCGCTCTGTCGGTTTTTGGTAGGAGAGAATACCACTGTTGACCTGACTGTTGTGAGCCACAGCAGTCTATTCTCTGCGGAGCTTAATATCTATAAAGTCGGACTGCTAACCACCTTTCGATAAGCAAAATCCACTCATGCAAGCACTCCAGACTCATGAAAACTCTATCTTACCGCCTCCACTTATCGCCAATTGACCTCTTAAGAAATTACCAAAACACTAAATATTCAGTATCCCCTCATTATTCTATCGGAAATATAATCCATCTTGAATAAGGAACCCCTCGCAAGGGAAACGGGCTTCCACAAAAAGATAATATAGAGGAAATAAAAACATCACTATGGGATACTAATTGAGTTGTGAATTATCCCCTAGGTTGATTTCTTTTGGAAACGATGTAACATTGGCTGTAGAGGTTGGTTTGCCCTGGAAAATTCGAGTGGAAGGGCCCCTTTGGAGGCAGTGAGAGTGATTGAGAGGACTACTTACTTTAGAGCGAGGTGGAGGACCTGGTTGCTGATAGTTTTCATCTCTGAAGTACGTGCTTGCTTGCCAACATTCAATGCTCCTCCTGAACTTGTTATTTCCGCTGGAAGGATGTAATGGGATGTCGTGCAACTGCGTGGTTGAAGTTCAAATTTCATGGCTCTCCAGTCGCTCTCTTCATATGCGGACGACCTATGGGGGCTGAAGATGGCAAATCTTGTCATAAACGCGGTTTGTGAACTAAGAGGATGAGCGAGACAAGGGTAAAAGAATTCTACGCGACAAGACTGTTCATCGATGAAAACTACGAAGTAGTTGTACTTCCAGCCAAGACAGGCCCGCATACGTCCTGTGCAAAATTGTCAAATTAGTCTTAACCACTTGCATCTTGGATAGTTTTCTATTGCTTCCTTGAATATTAAGCCGTAGAACACGACGGCAGCAGGTTGCAGCATAGATTGTATGCTTTCCTCTGCATCGCTTGTCCACTGGTAGGAAACGAGACTGGAGTCCTGTCGAAGTTCTAACGAAATGCAATGAATTGTTACTACAGGGTAGCGTCGTCGGCATCGAGGACTCTGAAGCGATGGTTGCAAAGGAGTCCTAACCACTCCGAGCACGTCGTACCCCGAAAATGTCCGTGACTAGCGTAATCCTGGTCTCTGCGAGATTCTACAAACAAACCATGCTTCCAAATACGTTGAAGTACAAGCGGCTCCGACAAGTCACCACCTTCCCAGCCCGGCGGCTCAGTTAACCTTGCTCAACCTCCGACCATCCACACCCAAATCATACCTGCTAAACACAACTCAACAAACACAAACCTCACCTCACATCGCTCGCAAAAACCTTCCGAATCAGATCTCCACTGTCAACAACATCAAATCACAGCTATCAGATCTATCACATCCAACCGCTCCACTTCCCCCCGCCCACTCACATACCCAACCCATCACTTTCCATTACCTTTCTCGCTTATCTACTATGGAACCTAATTTTTTTTATCGAACTAGCGACGAGTATCAACGAACATTGGCCTCTCCACGCAATAGTCTTTTTTGGCCAAGCAGATGATATGATACGCAGCACATGCATTTCGGGGGAGCATCACTGAGGTGCGGAGAACATTGGAGGTGAAGATTCCCCTCTTTGGCCAAGGAATTTAAGGAGTTAAGGAGGGTAGAGGTTAAACTTATCCTCTCCGATGATAGCAGACGCGATATCCTATCGTGAGGTACGGAGAGAGAGAGGGAGCGGGGAGATTTCTTTTGTTAGTTGGGGGCCAAAGATGAGGACGATGTTACTTTTTAGTGTAATTTTGGAGTTTTTTGGGTGTTTGGTTTTGGTTTCTGGATTTGAGACGAGTGATCTTCCAGGACTATATAAGTTGGTATCTTGTGAGTCTGGAGCTGGGTGTCCGGAGGAGCTAAGAATTGAAAAGTTTTATAACGTGATTGCCAGAGAGGCTGGTGAGGTTGGTATAGGAGACTCCCACCATTTTCCTGGATTTGGCTGTTCTGGAAGCGGCGATTTGTTTGGAGGAATTGAGTTTGCGAGCACTGGTAAGTGAGCAGAGCCCTGGCCTGTTGCTTGCTTTTTTTGTTTTGTTGTTCTTGACTTGTGAGCTGATGGGCTGGGCTTGGAATACCGCAATCACTTCTTGTGTTCAGAGGATGGAGGAAAAAGTGAGGATACCGGGTTCGTGGTTGGAGGTGAACCGTTCCAGGATACAGGTGTCTTTTCCTTGGAAGAATTGAATTGCGAGCGGTGGGAGGTTATCGAAATCTC
The DNA here is from genome assembly GCA_029953675.1 of Rhodosorus marinus. Taxonomy (NCBI): domain Eukaryota; phylum Rhodophyta; class Stylonematophyceae; order Stylonematales; family Stylonemataceae; genus Rhodosorus; species Rhodosorus marinus. Next base: position 362,787 of record JAMWBK010000013.1, read on the forward strand.
AATCCTTTCGAATGGCAACACCACGGCCGTGTTCAGTGAGAGAGACGATGGAAACTCCCTGGTGGAGATAAAGGGAAGTTATCAACTCACCGAGGAACCGGCTTGTTTCTCAACCAGTTCTGAGGTCCGAGTACGCCGCGACGACGGGTAAGGATTCAATAGGAGCCTTTTAACTCAGGAACGATCAGGAAAATCGTCTGCCGCGCGATTCTCGTGAGCTCCTTACCTAAGGAAACTTTGTCTTCTCCTTTTTCTAGGAGCCTGACCAGAATGCCCCTGGGAGAAGTCCAAGTCGGCGATTTCGTAGAGTCTCTAGATTGGAGAGGTGAACGGTCCTTCTCCAAAGTATATTTAATTCAGCACGCTGGTTCGGCTTTGTACTCGGATGTAATTGACGTCCATGTTATAACCGTTGATGGTAATCCGACTCGTACTCCAAAGCTGCGACAGAGTTCAGAAACTCAAATATTGGACTTGTGCATATTTTCGGATTGTTTTAGGAGGAAACGGTAGACTGCAGGTAACCGGGGATCACATACTTCTTTCTGAGGGAATGAAACCAGTGAGAGCTTCGGACTTGAAGCTAGGAGATCAGCTACTGTATCTGAGCGGGGACGATTCCAGAGCTGTAGAAGCTTCGGTGGTGGAGTTAAAAAGGGCTCGTAGTGCCGTCGCCAACGTCAATACGTTTAACAACCGGCTTGTCGTCAATGGCTTCGCCGCAACTACACATTCTGTTCCGTTCCGTCTTTCTGCGAGACTTTTAACGCCATGGCTAGACGTTCTGGTACGACCGCATAACTTGACCTTTTGATATCGCGCCCAGCTTAGGGTGCTCACAGATACTGCTCTCTTTTCCCTCGCCGATTCAGGCATCTCCTTTTAAGCTTTTGTCAACGCTTGGCACTGATCGACTCGTAAAGGCCGTTGACACATCGCTAAACAAGCTTTTTCGAAAGTAGTAGAAGTGTCCGTCTGGGTGGGAGTTTGTCGGGTTCAAGCCCTCCAGTTCTCGGTCTTCGAATAGGTATGTGGTCTTCAAAGAGTTTTGTATAAAATGTCATCCGCATGCTCCATATCGGTTGGTTCGGCTCGTGAAGATGACTAATAAGAAAGGGTCCTTCTATTCTTTAACAAATGGTAAAAACGGAGCTCCATCTCCGGGGGGAGATACAACAAAGAGTCAACAAAGAAATAATATCCCAATCCACGAGCGGACAATTAGCAGTTGTTTGTGTATCCCCCCTCCCCCCCCACCATTAGGTCACTCCGCTCCAGAGGTGGGTCGGACTATCTAGATAATCCGCTGCGGGAGTTGTACGTTTGCATATTCTACAACTGCTGTTGTTTCACCAGAGAAGAATACACTCCCCCATGGCTCGTCATCAGCTCGTGGTGTGTGCCCTTCTCCACGATCTTCCCATCAGATACTACCGCGATCGTGTCCGCGTGCTGAATAGTCGACAGTCGGTGCGCAATAACGATCGTCGTCCGACCAGATGCCGCCTTGTCCAATGCCTTCTGTACAATCTTCTCCGATTCGCTGTCGAGAGCACTCGTCGCCTCATCGAGTAGAAGGATCTTCGGGTTCCGCACTACCGCTCGAGCAATCGCAATACGCTGCCTCTGTCCACCGCTCAGCTGCCCACCGTGTGCCCCGACCTGCGTGTCGTAACCCTTCGGCAACTTCATCACAAACTTGTGTGCATTTGCAAGCTTCGCCGCATTCACGATATCCTCCTCCGTCGCTACTGATCCCTCCGCCTTGCGCATACCGTGAGCGATGTTCTCCCGAACCGTCGTCGAGAAAAGCTCAGGCTCTTGCGTCACAAATCCAATGTGGTCCCGCATCGACGCAAGATTCCAGTGTTTCAGTGGCTCCCCATCGATCTTCACAGTCCCAGAATACGGGTCATAGAACCTCTCAGCAAGCGTCACAACCGTACTCTTTCCTGATCCGCTGGGTCCCACCAGAGCAAGCATCTTCCCCTTCTCCGCCTTCACTTGCAATCCTTTCAGAACCGTCATTTCAGGCCTCGCCGGGTACCTGAACGATACGTTCTTAAGCTCCACTTCTCCCTGGCATTTCTCCATCACCTCGCCGCTCTCGTCGAACGGGTCGATTGGCGACTCCTTGTCTATTAAACGGAAGACCCTGGTGGCCGCGTAGCCGGCATCAGCAGCGTCTGGCATAAGCGCCGCCACTTGTCCAAGAGTCATAGCTCCGAACAGCAGCGCAGTTAGCGCCTTCAGCATTCCAGCAAAGTCGCACCATTCCCAGCTTATCAGAAGCGACCCAAACCAGAAAGACAGACCCCAAATACCAAACATGCAAAACTGCGTAAACCCGAACGCTGATCCAGTGATCAACGCCTTGCGCTTCCCAGTTTGCGCCGGTATTTCAAGTTCATGGTCATAGTCTGCGAGGAACTTTTCTCCCACTCCAAGCGAAGTCACAGTTTGGATGCTGTCTACCGTGTTCGTGGCAATCGCGTTCGCGTTAGCAAACAGCTTTCCAAGTTCCCCTGAAAGTCCACCCATCATCTTCATTTGAATCATCCCACCAATAGCGAAAAGTGGAACCGTGAGTAGAACAACCAGCGCAAGCGCCCAACACGCACTGAACGCGATTGCGATTGCTGATACCATCGTTGCTCCCATCATGACAAAGTTTCCGAGGCGTTCCCCAGTAGCTCCCTTCACCTTCGCAGCCTCAGCTCCGAGACGAGTAGTAAGAATTCCCACACTATTCTCCCGCATATCGAAGAAACCAACGTCCTGACGAATGATCGCCTTGAATGTCATCTTGCGCAGTCGATTCGTCAGTCGCTCTCCAGTCAACCCGAAGAAGAACAACTGAGCCAGGTTGGACCACAGTGAGACAAAACCAACGAGTACGAAAATGAGACTCCAGAAACGAGCCTCTGCTTGATCGTTAGTCTCTACGAGTACCACAAGCATTTCCGACATCAGCAGAGAGAATATAGGCCAGATCACTCCCGAAATACACGCTCCCACGATTCCACCAACGAAGTAGGGCCACTCCGGTTCGTTCAGTGCCAGAGCTCTTGTTACGACACCCTTGTCCACAACTTTCTCCGCCTGCGCCTCCGTCTCCAGGTCGGTTTCACTCAACCCTGTTGCGCTCTTCGTCGTCTTGTGAACGGATTTCCCCTCCGTCTCGCTCTTTTGAGTAGCGCGTCGTGAGGTTGAGAATTTAGATTGGTCAAGTTCACCTCCTTCATCTTCTTCGTCGTCTGCGATCTGTTGCAATTTCACGAGGTTGGAATAGATGCCGTGTTCCTTCGCAAACAACTCGTCATGAGTCCCGAGCTCTTTAACGGCCCCGTTCTCGAAAACCGCTATTTTGTCGGCATTCTTAATCGTCGACAGGCGGTGGGCAATCAGCACCACTGTCCTCCCTTCCTGCGCCTTGTCGATCGCTTCTTGTACCACTCGTTCAGACGCCGTGTCCAGTGCACTCGTAGCCTCGTCCAGAAGCAATATCTTCGGGTTTCTCACAAGCGCTCGCGCAATCGCAACACGTTGTTTTTGTCCACCGGACAGCTGCGCACCTCGGTCCCCAATCACAGTGTCATACCCTTCTGGTAGCTTGCTGATGAACTCGTGAGCATTTGCCAACTTTGCAGCCGCAATAACCTCCTCCAGCGACGGTTCCATTCTTCTCACTTCTCGACCTTCCTCAGTGTCCACCACATCAATCCTTCCTCCAAGTCCAATGTTGTCCCGGATTGACATCGCGAACAGCGTCGGCATCTGAGATACAAGCCCGATCTGTCCCCTCAGCCACTGCACGTTCATTTCGCTCAGCTCCACCCCGTCCAGAGTCACCGATCCCCCCTTCGGATCGTAGAACCTCTCCAACAGTTGCATCGTTGTTGACTTTCCACATCCACTCTCTCCCACCAGCGCCACCGTTGTTCCCGCCTCAATCGTCAGGTTCAATCCGTTCAGAACAAGCCTATCAGGCCTCGAGTGGTACGTGAACATCACGTCCTTCAGTTCGATGTTTCCCTGCACCTCCATTCCGGCCTTGCCTTCTACCCCGAACGCATCAATTTTGCTTTGCCTTTCGATCACTTCGAAAACCCTGGGCGCTGCCCCTCGTGCCTCTGTAATTGCGTTCATTGCTGGAGCTCCTTGTCCGAGAGCCATCGCTCCGATAATTACGGAAAAGAATACCGTAACCACGTCCGCTGCGCTCATAACCTCATCCCGCACAAGTTTGTTCCCATACCAGAACGCCAGTCCGTACGAGCAAAGAATTACGAACATCGTTAAGCCCATTCCTAAGCCCATCCAGAACGATTTCCGAATTCCTGAAGATATCGCAGCTGCACAAAGGTAAATGAACAGGAGTCCACGTTAAATACAGCCCTCGGCGTATGTGTTTCCCGAACCAGAAAAAAATTGAATCCGCAGCGAGCTCGCCTGCAGGCTTACCTTTCAGCGCTTCTCCGTAGCGCTCAATCTCCGATGCTTCCAGGCCGTACGAGGCGACAATCTTTATCATCGAAAACGACTCGTGCGCAATTGCTCCCGCCTTCGCATACGCCGTCTGTCCCTCGCCTACTGCGTCCGCTGACATCTTCGCGAACAAGTACCCACTAGCAGCCAGAAGCGGTGTCACGGCGAGGATGACCAGTGTCAATTGCCAACCGTAGACGAATCCAATGATGAATCCCACAAGGAACATCGTCATGAACTGTGCAGCAGTGGACACCTTGTCTCCAATCCCATCTTCCACTTTCTGGATGTCTCCAGATACACGTTGAGCTAGCTCCGCAGAGTCAACCTCATCGTACCAGCCCATCTCCTGTGAAAGAAGAGAACGCATGTACAAGTTTCGCATTCTCCTTGCCTGCTGTTGACTCGTCCACATCATAAAATAGACTTGGCAAACTCCAGCGACAAGAGCACCAAGCCCCAAATAAACGAATATCAGAGCATTGTTCCTGATGGATTCGAGGGCTTCGTCCGGATTGTCGAGCGATTCCTCACTACCAAAATCCTCCAAGATATTTCCGAAGATGATGGTGAACATGGGTAGGAGTGCTCCTTGGCATGCACCGGCGAAGATTCCAATAAGTATAAAGAGCCTCTCCCGCCTATTTGAATACGTGAAAAGCTTCGCAAGCGAAACCGCTGGAGGCTTTTCGACCTTCTTCCTCTTCCGTGTGAAAAGTCCAAAGCACACCTTGACTTCCTCATACTCAACCTCTTCATCTTCAAGCAGCTTTGCCTCTGGGTCCTCAAATATCACTTCCTCATCCTGTTCATTCGGCCACATACAGGATAGAGTCAATACCGGACAGGCGGAAGACCGATTGAGCCCTTCAGACTAGCGGGAACCACTTACCTCCTCATCCGAATCATACGAGGTTTTCACCTGGGATTCATGAAATTCAAAAACGAAGAGTCAGATCTATGCCCCCACGTTGGCAGAGGTTCAGCGCAGTATCCTTTGGAAAGCCAGCCTACCGTTGGAAGGTGCTTCGAATCCCCCAACTCCGCGACCTCGACCTCCGTCCCCGACATCCTGTCAGTAGTCGCCAAAATACTCCCACCCCTCAACAGGCCAGGGCCTTCACAATGCCTCCTCTTCTTCTCCCACGCCAGTCAAAATCTTCACTACCGAGGTTGCTCCACCTCTCCCTCCCTTACACCGAACGAGAGACAGTCTTAACTCACCGTTCCCAACCCTCGCCCCCCGTCTCACACTCTGTACTCACTTCACACACCTACTCTCTTAAACTACCGGAGATCGTAGCTTAACTCCAAAAGCGGAGTTAGGGACGGCTTTTGCAATCCAACAAAACAACCAGAAAAAATCCGAAGGTTCTTGACGAACATTGATGGTAACAGTAGCCTTCAATTAATAAAAATTGCGAAGAAAATTGATCAGAAACGGGTCCACACTACAACTACCTAGTCCAATCTATTAAAAAACGATGAAACAAAACGAACCCGGCCGAAAACAAACAATTATCGTGAGGAATTCCAATTTTTTCGTTTCTTTTTCATAGCATGGCTGTTTTTCTCTTTTTTCAAGGGCTGCTGGCATCTAGTTCTCTTTAATTTGGTTTGTTTTTCGGGTACTATTTTCAGATAATGCTTTTCATAATAAAAAAGGTATATCGTGAACGGTCAGGTTTTGCTACGGTGATAGTCACTAAGGAGTTGTGAATGTGATGACGGAAGATGTTCACATTTATAATGTTTTTAGGAAATTTCAGTACGGGGCGGAAGAGGAGGGAAACGCTTAAATGGGCAGCCCTAAAATAGACAGGGGTTCTTGAATATTTAGGGGAAATTTCATGGCCCGGAAAAAAAAAGGAGGGTAGTAACTACATCCGAGAGGGGGGGGGGAATCCTCATTCATTGCACACGAATTACAGCCTTGTAGAAGCTGGTGTATGATTTTCCCCAGAGAATCGAGCACGAAAGGGGCCTAACCGTTAACGGAACGACCTCCTTGATTTTCAATCCATAATGTCTCTAAACGACCCTCTTTTTTTTTTTGCCATAAGGACAAACACATGATTTTGAGGCTGTGTTGGGATATCGCGGTGAGGGAAGGTAGGGGTTGGCTTGAAAACTATCAATCAATTCTTGTAGTCCGATGACGGCCCAGAAACCTTGTCATGAGACAGCTTCCCGAGTAAAATAATCCCGAGGGGTAGTAGGGTGCTAGTGTAGTTTCTCAAAGTGGGTTCACTGTTTGAACCAAAAAAGAAACTCCAAGTATTCCTCATCTATCGATATCTTCCCCGGATTTTTTTTTCGGGGAAATGTGTCGTGAGCTACTCGCAAGGGGAAAATATATAAAATACAATACAGTACCCTAAGGCAGACCAACCTCCACGACTCGACCTGCTTGTGGAGGGGGAGAGTTTCTTTTTTCAGCCCAAAAACGCGAGAAAGGATTGCCAAACGAGAATTTGAGGGCCGGTGGGTTGCCCGCTGGAAAGAGGGTAAATTCATCAAATAACACAATGACTGCTGAAAAGCACTAAGAAGAGAGAGTCTTTAGAGCAAGCGCTCTTCACAAATTATCAATAAATAAAACTACAGCCCCTCCTAGAATGGTAGCAAGTGTCAAACTGACAGGTGACGATGAAAACTGGTATATGCACTGGGACGATCGTCGGGAGTGCAAGGTGGATTTGTTTTCATATTTTACTGGATGATATCGAAAACTCAAGAAATGAGGGCCATGCGGGGTCAGAATATAACTCGAGAAATTATTAGTTTTCCATATAGAAATGGCTGTATTAATTTAAAAACAGGTGAGTTTTAGCAATTCACTATGTTTATTGGTAGAAAGGGCGTCTCCGGGGTTGACACTGATCGGGGTTTGATTGCATTTGCTCAGCCAGCACTATTCTGTCCATACAATAGCTAAGCAAGAGGTGGGAATGGGATCTGCACAAATTTCTAGCTCTTGATTGCTGTACTTGCAACGGCTTTCCAAATGTTCAGATTGAAGGCCTCCGGTTTCTTCCCACCTGCTGATGAGGTGGACGTGGCATTTTGACATGTGGATTTCGTCCGTCCCCGAGTTTTGTTGCATGGCCTTGCTGAACGTGAACGTGATATGTAGGAGGTGGCTTCTTTCACATTATCCCATTGAGAACAGAATGATCCCGTACAGCACACTGCAATTTTTTCTGGCTCAAATGCATGAGCGTAAGTAATGATTGTTGCTTACATATGGAACGCCAACCAGACTTTTTCCCCAGAGCTTGTAGCCCTCATGTGTCGCTACGAGCCATAGTAGGATGTGGTGCTCGCAAACTGCTGTGCCTTTCAATTGTGCTGGCATATGCTTGGAGTGGATTGTGGAGCAGCAGTTCGGTGCTGTGTGAGGAAATCCCAATCATAATAACGACAAAGCGTCACAAACTTGGTTTGCTTCCCCGATTACCCGTAGGCCTTTGCGTGTTTTCGTGACCCTCTCTGATGTTTCAGTGGACACCGTGGGCTTAATCACACCCTTTCCATGGACAACCATATGTCCTGGCGAGGGTGAGCGTGCCCAAGACTACAAAAAGCGCTCGATTTCTAAGCAAAGTAGTTTCCCGCGAGCAGGGTGTCCCTTCCTGACAGGACAAGTTCCACTGCTTTTCTGAGATCAGCCAATTACAGTAGGGCAGATCCTTCACCAAACCGATCAAATTTCCTCAACTATCAAAGCCAGGTAGCGTTGCGTAGCCTTCAACCAACATTTTGCTATCGGCTGGAAATCCAGACCCTATTTTGAGCTAGCGACCACCTCGGCCGGGAAGCCAAGGAACCAATCGCTCGGATTCCAGCTCATTTGAAAAAGACGTGTAACAGAATTATTTTTATGTGTCCTCGATCGAAAGTCTCTCATTGCGGCCAGCAGATTCCACCGAATCAACAAGACAGTTGCGTTTGTCACAGCTTTCAATACTGTCCCAATTTCTATTTCGATACTGGTACGGCTGGTGAAATGGTAGGTGGAGTGCTGAGCCGTTTTGCTAGGTAACCAGAGACAGCACAGATGCTGCAGACCGATGGTACCTCTCTAGATAAGCTATTCATAGCTTAGCTACCCTGGGAAACGCGACAGAAGACGCCGATGCCTCGCGCCCTGTACAGTCGACTGCATTTCCTGTCCCGCGATGAACTGCAACCGCGATTATATTGTCGAGGCCCTGTTATGCGCATGCGCTCTAGCATATAGTTCCATTTGTCGCACCAGGCAAAATTCCGAAAAGTCTGTGGCACGGATGTTCCAGAGTTTTCAAGGACCGTTCCTTTCGCAAAGCGCTTCCGCTCGCGCAGAGTTTCACAACCTATCCCCAGGCTGGACCAAAACGGCGCTTGTATAGAGAGAGGTGCTAGTCGCTACAGCACGTGAGAATATTTGATCAGCTTGCTGATGTGCGGATTCGTGAACAGCCCTTGCTCTGAAGACTGCTTTCCTTGTGTTTTTCAGCAGTCATTGTGCTTGAATATCCAAGTTGCCACCTCGTGGATAAGTCATACTTACCACCTCGGACAATCGAAATCAATGAGGATCGCAGCATCTGTGGAAAAAGGAGTTTGCTCTGTCCGCCTTCCAGCGTGTCGACTGCGTCATCGCGTCATTGCGTCCAGCACTAAACCCCAGCGGTGTCCACTGAACATCAGTGAGGGTCGCGAAAACACAGAAAGGTCTACAGGTGATCGGAAGCAAACCCACTTCGGAATTTGATGAGCACATAGACTAGCTTCCCCGAAAACGAATCGAGGTGCTAATCGTACTGGCTCAAGACTCCTGACGGTTCTTTTGGAATGCGCTCCCGGAGTGCGCGTGTCCCAACACGCACGGGGTTTGGAAGTCTGCTACGGTTTTTTGGGGGTTGGACTGTTAAGCAAAAAAGAAATTGCATCTCTCAGAGCAATATTAACGACTGTATCCTTGAACTGGGTATTTTAAGGTACCAAACTGAAAATACATTGAATAATATAAAATAATTGTCGTTTCGGAACGATAGATTTTGCCCCTCGGCACGTAGAAACGCAAGTATTGACTCAAGATATGACAACCATCCTTCTCCCCGCAGAATAAATTCTGATAGAAATTGGATATAGCACGTGTCCGATTATAATTTGACTAAATAGAAAACGAAACTTAAATAAGAGTTATATTTGGATTTTCATCGCTCTTATCAGGATTCTATTGGTTTAAAAGAAAACCATGTCCAATTATCTGCGAGTATATTGATAGCTAATTGAAGACCATTTCTTCATGAAAGCAATCGAGGATATCATGTCCGCTTTCACTCTGCCCAATCCTCCCCCCTTCATAAACCGAATTGAGCCGACCTATGATGGCTATAAATTTACTCAAAATTGACAACAGATATGAGAGCTGAATATCTTCACCCCCTCTCTACCGTCTCGTCTTTGAGATCTGCAACACGATTGTTGACTCGCTTCTTCACACTTGTACTGACGGGGGTATCCACATCGGGCGGAACAGGGTCAAAACCCAAAAATCCGATCTAAAATCAGTGTATGTTGAGAGCAGGATAGAAAGATACATAAGGGGTAAACAAATTCGGAATAACCAACACGCGTCAAAACATAATTGGTAGTAAAGAGCAATATATTTAATGATAATAATAATTTTACACATCATATTACTCATATTCAGATTGAATTTCGGGGGATTTCGGGATCTTCGTTATCCACGTCTTTTTCCAGGTTATTGTTGTGAACGCACCGTATAGGGTGGAGATGAACATTTTCACGATATTCCTGTGCATGTAATCTTGAATGCGAGGAGGCGACGTTGGTTCTAGCAGAAATTGGGGAGTTGGGGGGGGGGGGGGGTTGGGAGGCAGATGTAGATGAACAGAAGTGAAACTAGAGGTTGTTTTTCAAGATTGTTTTGATTTGTTTTTGCCTTTTTGTGTTTTCTTCACCAAGAACAAAAGACCAACACGAAAAAAAAGCCACGAAAAAGCCCTGAAAAAAAAAGGCGAGCGCTTGAACGCTCGTTTTCCTTTGTAGACAGGAGGAGAACAAGGGGAGGCCGGGAGCGGGAGAGTCTTGTCGAAGACTTTATTAGACAAGCAAAGAAAGAAAACAAAAACAAGTTCACTCTTCTTTTTGGTAACCCGCATAGAGCTTAACTTTGCCGAGTAGAGATCGCCTCAACTCCGACGCGGGAGGTTTGAATACGTTGGAGCAGCAATCTTCTCAGCATAGAGATTCCTTCGCGTGGAATTTACTTACAGTCTTGAAGCTGGGATCCACGAGGAAGACCAAAAGCAAGAATTGAGTGAGACGCGGTTAGATGCGTGGGTCGGAGTGGGACGGTGTAACCGTGCTGCTGAGGAACGAGAATTGGGGCAAGGAGACGCTGCTAGGTTTTTTTTTGGTTTTAAGTTGTGGAGGGATGAAGTTCGTCGTCGCGGAGAGGATGGAGGTTCAATTATCGGTGTCCATTGCTCGGAAATGAGACAATAGTTAGCTGAAATTGGAATTCGTTTCAAATCGAGCGGCGGACGGTGGGACATGACTCAAGGTGCACAAGTCAAAGTTCAAGAGGAAGAAAAACACAAAGTACTTGAGCAACCAAAGAATACCTCACAACTTTTCAATACAGACCAAGAAACCGAAGGCGATAAAAGAAAGCAACAAGCCGTATCGTTGCGTGAGAGAATGTCATCGGAGGTCCTGCCCTCCTTACAGACGGGGGGTACACACGGCCTTTGCCTGCCCAAGTTTACGAAATGAACTCTCTGACAAGCGACTTCTCTATCCATCCACTGTTTTAGGCAGCTCTGTTGCTCCCGAGCAGCCACCTGATCCCGGGAACGCCGCAAACGCGGGTGCTACGGTAGCTCCGCAGAAGTCCGAGTCGGGTGACAAAGCCGTTGCTAAGCGGGTTCGCCTGACCAGAAAAGAAATAGTCGTGAGAACTTTTCGAGAGAGCTTGCTTGACCAGCTTTTGAGCAACTACTTCGTCGATGAGAAGGGAACATCTGTCGATGCCGTGAATCCTGAAAACATAGAGACGCCTGTACAGACGATTATAGCTGGGCTGGAGAGTGCCAGCGCGGATCAGTTCAAGAAGACATGGGTTGGTCATCATTTTGAGAAGCTATTTGAATCAACGTTTACGAAGAATGGAGTGCGCGGTGGGGTTGATGCTCTGGTTAAGCTCGTATGTTCCCTATCGGCCGAAAAAAGTAAGCTCACTGCTCGAAACCGCGTCTCCCCAATGATTGGAAGTCCTGATAGCGATTGTCGATTGTGTTTATCAGCGGTGAATGAGAAGGTTAGGAACGGTCGGCTGCGCGCTGTTGAGCAGCTTCAGGTGTGTTCGGGAATGAAGGATTCGGCGATTGGAGAATTGGTTTCGCGACCTCAGCTTAGCTCCATAGGAAGTTGGATGGACGATTTCGTTGAGACGAACAACTGGAAGGGAGTTAACCATATTCTGTTGCTGCTGGATAGCATGGAAGTGTCAAAGGTAAAAACTTTTTCGTGCGAATGTGGAAAGGACACCCGCTTTATGAGTGAGGCTGTTGTAGTTTTTGTAGCATTTCGTCTTCCAGGCGCTCGGCTCACATATATGAGATTCATGTCCGTAGGAGTGGTTGAAACTGAACAAGGAAGTCGCGAGACGAGTAAAGGTGGTGGCTAAGGTTTCAAAGAAAGCCGAATCCGTGGTGAACGTTGAGGAGACGGAGTCACGGGCAAACGCGAAGAGGCTCTACACAAAATGGGTACAGTATCTCAAAAGCGAGGACAAACCTGCTCCGAGCGGAGACCCGCCGAAGAAAGCGTCCTCAAAGGGGGACGAAGGGAAACACACGACGAAGCCCAAAGAGAACACGCCTGTAAATCCTAATGAGCCAGCACCACCATCTAAGGCCCGACCTGCTGCGAGTATTGCCCAATCGGGAGAAAGGTGAGCAACTCCGATAGACACGCTGGACGCGGTGAACGGGTTGACCCCTTGCCCTGCATGTTGTCTGGACCGAGTTTGGGTTGATAAATGTGAACCTGGCGTGCAACTTGACCGATACGATGCAGAATTCTAATTTTGCTGTTTCTGGTTTGTTTCGTAGGGAGAAAACTAGCACCAAGGATATAAGACAGAAACGACCTCTACCATCATCAACTTCGCTGCCGGAAAGCACCCCCGCAGTGAAGAAAGCAAAGGCACTTAACGACGACGAATTGTTCGGAAGCCCTCCCGCGCCCAAGAAGAGAATGGTAAATTGGTTTTACATTCAACACAATGAGTTTTTATTTCATTTGCTTTTCGGTGCCACCCACGTGGTTGGGACTCCGGTCCTTCCATCGCTCTTTATGAAAGACAAGGTCAATCGCCCGCGTTGTATCCCCAGGGCAACCGCTTTTTGCTATAGTCCTACCAAACACACAGAGTTGTAAGCAACTATTGGACTGAAAACTGGCCTTCAAGTTTGCAAAACGGAAACTCGTGCTGACATGTTGCAACAAGCAACCGTGCTGCTCCCTCCGCGCACAGCATTTTTCTAGAGCATGGCACTGGTTTTCCGATGGTTCTGGATGGCACTGCTGTCCGTGGCCTTTAAGAAACTGCAAAAAACTGCCCATCTGACTACGAGTACTTGAACCTCTCCGAGAGATGCATCAAGAAGCCGGTGTCGTGATCTAGAGAAATGCTGGGAACGGAGTGGATCGCTTCATGATCTCCGCCAAGTTCTTCCCAATAATGTCCGCGCTTGCTTTGCTGTGCACGCAAAATGCCTTTGGTTTTGAGGGATTAAGGATGGGAGTCTTCCCCATCTGGGCTCCGGAAAACTAGTCTTATGCACGTGCGCGTGATTGTTGTCCAGTTTTCGTTTGTTTACTTGCATGGCAGTTTGCCCAACCCTATGTCGTTCTTACAGAACTTCGTTTGAATTCATATAGGCTCCTGCTGAAGCCTTGAAGAGCGGCAAACTCCGCGACGATGATATTCCCGCGCCAAAGAAGTTGGAGGTTGATCGAAAACCACCAACCGGAATGCACGGAAAGGACCGCGTTGAGCAAGCTGCCGGACATCCCTCGAAGCTGAAGCGAAGCAGTGGCGAGAAGAAGCGCGGATCTGAGAACGTTGAGAGGACTGCAAAACCGCCGGTGAAGGCCAAAAAGCGAGTCACATGGGCTCCAGGTGACAAGCTTCTTGACGTTGAGTACATTGAGACGAAAGAGGAGTTGGCTCGCATCTTCTGGCATGAGGCACCTCCCACAACAGCGGACACCCGAGAGCAGACGGTAAGTGGTTTGCAGAATGCTTCGAATTAACCTGATTGCAGTCCATTTTGGACTAAGAGCACACTGCGACTTTTGCTATCTGTGGATATCTAGGGCCCTCCGGAGGAGCAAGCAAGCGATCCGCACAGCATGGCTGCTCGGACTGGAAAGCATGACATGGATGTTGAGCGTCACAGATTGCAGAAGGTGGCAATGTACAAGAAATTGGATATGATGCGCGACGAACTAGTTTGGCGTTATCCAGCGAAGATCATGACAGGGCTAGAGAAACCCAAGTACGAGGGCGACGAAGCCAACATGAGAGCGACCCTTGTCTCGTTTTCTGCTGAAGAGTTCCCAAACCCCAAACAAGTCACAAGTCCTGTCGAAGCACCTTTCGCAAGCTATCCATCGAACAGCCCTGCGATCATACCACTGGAAGCTGAAGGTGATGAGACCATGGACGCAACCGACCAAGCAGACAGCACGAGCGCCTCGGATAAGGGGCAGGAACTCTCTGGCGAACAGCTTAAGATTCTCACGTCGATGAGTGAGGCACTTGTCTGGAGGACGCCATCGCGACTTCCTTTATTGCCAGCAATTGCACAGTATGGAGGCGAAGCGAGCGGTGAATTTGAGAACTCGCTCATGAACACGGCGGAGGTTTATCCAGGGGAGTCAGTAGATGCTCCAGATGAGACCGGTGTGGAGGTCGTGAATGGTGAGACTTCGTTGAGAGTGATCCCACTCGGTGATGTGGAGCCAAGTGCCGAAGCGGAATCACAGGTGAGTATTCTAAGCAGAGCAACACCCATATCCGTTCTTCTTTATGCGTTAGGTTCTCACTCTTATATCTTATGGCTTGCATGAGTAGGAGCCGGGAGGGAGTGGAAATCAGGCGATTGCCCTCGCTTCCATTTTGAGTTCTGCATTGAATCCGTCTGCCCAAGGGCCAGCCCGCAATGACGATACTGCCAAACCTCAGTTCATACCGCCTGAACCAGTTGTCTCAAACGTTCAAGCGCCTGCAGCGGGACTGGGGCCTCAAGTGACCCTTAACTACCTGTCCCAATTTGCGTCCGACCTGCCCCAAAATGGGTCTCTACTCCCTGTAGTCTCACAGACTCAAGCGTTCACACCGCCTATTATGTATGCACCACTCCCTACGCCTCAGATGCCTCAAGGCCCAGCACCAAATCCATTGTCACAGCCAATGGACAGTGGAAGCGGCAAGGGCTCGAGAGGAAAGTCGAAGACTGGGTCTCGTGGCGGGGGAAGTGGTAGCGGTCTTGCGTCTGTGCCTTGTAAATTTTATAGCAGTCGAGGGGGTTGCAAGAACGGCGAAAATTGTAAGTTTCTGCATAGTGACCCTTGAGTGCGCTAGGTGAAAACCCTTACGATTACCCTTGAAGAACATGTTTATTTTGTATATACGCTCGAGAACGCGCTAATCTGATAAATATGATTGCCGGTGTATTATTAAGACCGCCCCGGGAAAGGGGCTGCAGAGATGAATCAAACCAGACCTCTGCAAGCTGGTGTGCTGGTTTTCTTCAAGTAGACTGCTAAAATTTGCTCTGGTAACCGACAACCGTTCTGAAATTTCAGAATCGCCGTGGTGGGGTCTCGACCACGCGGCGTGTTGTCTGAGAGTCCGAATTTTTCATGGTCCTTCAGAGAATTGTGAGGATGCGTCGGACTTTGTCCTGTACGCTGCCAAAGAGGCCCTGACGGGATTGGTCAAGAGTCTAAATGACGAACAGGAATAAACGCATTTTCTTTCAACAATCCGAGGGCGGTTTTCCCCTTCTTTTCGTTTGGCTGATAGGAATGTCCTTGATAGCTTCCCCTCGGGATGAACCGACGTTGGCCTGCTGAAGGAGTGTTTTCTTGTTAAGAGGAAACTTGAGAGATTCCGCGATAGGAAGGTTCCAGCGATCCTAGCTACTTGGTCGGTTTCTGGTCCGGGATGCCGGGAGCCATCTTTTCTGTACTTTCATGTTTTTCTTTTCCATTTTCTGTTCTTAGTATATACATACCAGCTTCTTAGCAGAGCACCGACCGCAACACTGCTGATAAGCGGTTCTTTCCGTAACAGGGCCACTCATCAAGTCCGCAGTATTCCTAGAATCCCCATTCATCGAACTCGTCCGAATCCATTCTCTTCAACTCCCCGCCCGCGCTGGCTTTCGTATTCACGTTTGCCTGTTGCGAACTCGCCTCCATCGTACCTTGGAATGTGTTCTGAACAGCAGGCGCCGCTTGAACAGGCTGCTGCTGATAGTTGGCGTAATTTTGGTCATTAAACGTTGGTGCTGCACCGGCTGCAGCTGTGTTCTGCATGGCCGGCGCCGGTTGACTGGGCTGCTGCTGATAGTTGGCGTAATTTTGGTTATTGAACGTTGGTGCTCCGCCAGCTGCAGCTGTGTTCTGCACGGCCGGCGCCGGTTGATTGAGCTGCTGCTGATAATTGGCGTAGTTCTGGTTGTCAAACGTTGGTGCTGCGGCAGCAGCAGCTCCTCCAGCTCCCCAGAAATCGTCATCACCCGAGTCATCCGAATCATTCTGCGGCGGCGGGGGGGGAGGGGTAGGGTAGTCTGGGGGCATCGATGGCGGGGGAGGCTGATTCGCGACGAAATGCTGCTGGTCATACGCCGCCATCTGCACGGCTTGACCAGCCATTTGGCCTGAGAATCCTCCTTGCATGGCAGCTCCCGGGGGAGCGAGCGGCTCCTGTTCTTGAGCTGGGCCCTTCTTATGTCTTCGCGGTGCTGCTGCGGCTCCTTGAAGCGGTTGAATAGATTGCACCATCTCCGGCTGTGCCATACCTGGCATTGGTTGTTGCAAAGGTACTTGCGCTTGGGCATTAGGGTGCATTTGCACCGCCATTTGCATCTGTTGCTGCTGCATTGGGTCCTGAATCTGTTGCAGTTGTTGTGCTGGTTGTTGCATCGCCTGTTGCATCGCTTGCTGCTGCAAGTGTAATGTGGTCGAGTCGTGCACCGGCGGTGCCATTGCCGGTTGCAGTCCTTGAGGCACAACCACCTGTTGAACACCTTGAGCCATAGGAGGTTGCTGCACCTGCTGCTGCTGTAGTCCCGGCTGCAGTGGGTTCTGCGCAACGGCTTGCATCGGCAACTGTGCCTGGTCCTGCGGTGCCATTTGCGCGGTATTCTGGGGAGCTTGAAATTGCTGGTTGTTTGCCAAGGTCATTCCATTCATTGCCTCCTGCGCCTGCAGCAGCTGTTCGTTATTGGCATTTTCAGCTGGTGTCTGCGCATAACTCTCCGGCTCCGCATGTCCTTCCCCTGTTGAAGCAGCTGACTTTGGTGGGAACTCTATTTCCCTGGCCGTCGGGGGGAGGTGAATGCCACTAGCATCTGATGATGCCTCTTCGCCCGCAACCCGAAGCCAATTCAAGCCAGACGGATCGAGTTTCGTGGGTAGAGCATCTGGTCTTATCCGCTTTTCCCGTAGTAACTTGATCAAATGCACCGCGTTCTTGAACTCGTGGACATCCAGCCGTCCATCGGCGGTCACGTCGCAGAGGTTCCACACTTGTCGCAGGAGCTGACGCGGCAAACCTGATTTGTTAAATAGTTCCGCTGCCCGAGGTCCATTGACATAACCAGAGTCCGCCGGATCCGAAGCTGCAAACATTTCCTGATACCTTGCGTTCTGCGCTGGTAGTACTGTCCAAAGGGATGTAGTCTGCGCGGCATTCGCCCCCGCCGTCCCGACCATAGCCGCAGGTGCTGGTTGCGACGGTGCCGATCGCGCAGGCTGCTGAGGCCTCTGCTGCGCTTGTGGAGGCGCGTTCATCTTAGGAATGAGTTGAATTCCTACAAAGTTTCTCAATCCACCCACAGTAGGTTCTGCTCCTCTCTGGGCTAGAGCGATCAGGCGCAGCGCGATGTAGAACTCTTCCTTCTTCAGGAATCCTTTTCGCATGTGGTCCGCAGTGTCCCAGATCATTCGAAGCTGGTTGCGGCTGAGATTCTCAGCACAACTCAACACCGCGCCTGCAGTCTTTGCCGACGCTTTCTCGTTCCCACCGCTCGCCCTCTGCCATAATTGCATATATACTGCCTCCTCTTGTGGATTCATCTTTAGATACTGCGAGCCCTCTAAGCAATCGAAGAAAATGGCAACGGTAGATCCAAGAGTTAGGACTTCGATCGGATTGAAGTATTGACGAACATTCGCGGGAAAAAAGTCCATACCATGAGGTTTATCCGCTGGAGTTTCCGGTGCCAACAGCAATCCATTCGCACCAACTCGTGCGGCGCCTCCACTTGGTCCATATCCGTAGGCTTCAACGTACCCAACCGTACGGTTTTCGGGAACCCCTGCAAATGGTTGTTGCTGTCCATATCCAGGTGGATACCCACCTCCATAACCTCCCCCTTGACCAAAACTCATCTCGTCAAAACACTCCCAAATCGCTCAAAGCTAAGCATCTAAGTTACAAATCAGAAACAACTCCAACACTCCTCCACACCCGCGCCCAAAAAAAAAGAAAACACCCACACACATCCAAATCCAAATCCGAATCGGTCTATTCACTATGATACCCAAACTCCCCCTCCTCACCTGGCTGCTGTCCCTCCAAGCTCAAGTGTTCACCTTCAAGTGTTCACCTTCAAAAAAAAAAAAAGCCAACTCCTCAATCTACAAAAAAATAAGATCAAATCAAACACAATACATATATATATATATATCTCTCTCTCTCTCTCTCTCTCACCTCTTCATACATCCAATCTTCCTCTCCACCATCTCCCTTCCCCTCTTCAGTCCTCTAAAGGCTTTTTACCTCTTTCGTTCCAAATTTCCTTCTAAGGGAAAAAAAAAAGGCCCAGCGAAAAAAAAAGAAAAAAAGGATAACAAGCTGGTCCTCCTCCCTCACCCGCCCGAAAGCCAAAAACAGGACGTTCCAATGTGTTTCCAATTTCCCAACATCTTGTCCTATCCGCCCCCGGAGAAATGACTCTACCCCTTAATTTTGTTTTTCAAGAACACCGTTACTTTTGTACAAAACCAACCCCCTACTTCTTCAAAAAATCAATTATATGTTCAAATATATTTTCTAAAAATCATTTTTATCATATCCACTATATGGTTGAGAGGGGGGTAGAGGATCATCATTTTGCAAACGTATCGTTAGGCTTTTTTGGGGGGGGGGGAGGGAATGGTTCAGGGGCAGTTTGTTGTTTTTGTATTTCGGAACAAAATAATTGGGATTGGCTCTTTTTTCATCTAAATTACTTTTGTCCATGGTTTTATTGGATGATGTATATTGTATAATTGTTATTTTAGAGCCATCATTGTTATATATTGATTGAAGCAACTTTGGAGGGTGGTTGGGGATAAGAATGGGACTGCTGTTGTCCTGCAGCGATTGGAGAGACGAGAAGTTGAAAACGATGCGCGGCGCGTATGAATTGGAAACTGATTGAAATAAACAGTGGCTCTGGAAGGAAAGATTTAGCCCTGCTCGTCGGTCATCCCCCTTCTGCGAGGAAAGCCGGTCTTTGTGGGAGGGACCGCCTTGAGAGACTGGTCACTCAACAGGGCGAAGCAACACCTTGTTGCAGTTGCGGGCATCTCCTATCTTTCTGCATCGACTACCTCTGTGAAACATTTATCGGGTTCGTCATCGTCAATCTGAGGGTGACACAACCATTTTCGCAGAGTCCCCTGATGATGTAGCCAGCGGCGCCGCACCGGTTTTTCTGTTCGCGGGAAGGAAGTCAGCATTGCTGCGTCGGTGCTAGAGCATTGTCCATGCGCTCAAGCCCTAGAATCTGTCGCGCTTCCCCTGGTGTGGGCTTTGCATTTTTCAATCTTCTGTCGGACGCATAATAACGCGCTTGGGCACGCCTTCTCTCGGATACAAACACTCTTCAACTTCTAACGATTGGACCGTTTCTTGAAACGTAGTCCACCCATGATCCATCGTATATGGCGGAGCTTACTCCTAACTCGAAGAGGGCGAGTGAGGCAATAGCGCCAGTTACACCCGTCCCACAGCTGGTGACGATGGGCTTTGGAGATTTCAAGTCGATACCTTGATCCTCCATAAGTTTCTGCAGGTCAGCAGGTTCTTTCATCCTCCCGTTGTTGTCTTGGGATAGGTCAGTAAAGGGAAGCGAGACTGAGCCAGGCGCATGACCCGATGGCATGCCTGAATAAGAGTTTTATCATGAGCCTTGAGCGCCTTGATGAATTGAACGCCTGCGCGGGTGCATGCAAGCAATCTAAGCTGCATAATCTATCGCTTTGCATCTCACCTGCACGGGGCTCCGGCGTACTCCCATGGAACCTTCCCCCAGGACTCCGCGCATCAACAAGAAGCTCTTTCTGCGTATCAACGTTTTTTACAATGTCCTCGAAAGACCTTACAAAGCTCTCTCGAAGGCGCATAGGCGGCACCTCGGTTTCGGCACCAGGCTCAGCTTCATCCTGTGCATATAACACGGGCATGGATAAGTTCGGTTTCAGAAAGGCTGTTACGTAGTCCCATGAGCATTTCTCAGGAATTGACAAGCTCTTGCCTCAGTCACATCCAACGGAAAACCAGCAGCGATCCATGCTTCCATACCACCGTCAAGCACGAAGACGTCCTCAAGTCCGAACGATCTGAAAGTCCACCACGCCCTAGCGGAGCCGACGAATCCGTTTGCACTGTAGAATACAACCGGCCTCTTTACATCAATTCTCAAAGCCTGAAGAGATTCTCTGAAGAATTCGGCGCTAGGAAGCATGTGCGGTAGGCCCGTTTCCAGGTTCGCAACCTTGTCGATATCAAAGAAGATGGATCCAGGTATTCGTTTTGTTCTGTGCTCCTTTGCGGCATCTCTATTCTCATGAGGCAGATGCCACGTTGAGTCAACTACTCCAACAGAGGATCTGTTCTCATTCAACCACGCTGCGGAAACCAGCGCCCGTCCGTTCACATCGGCCTTCAGGGCCATCCTCGTTCCTCTCCTTTCCGGGTCAACAAAAAAAAAAAAAATCACGAGCAAACCTCTATTCAACCTTGTTTCAATCTCTCAAAAGAGAATTAGTTCCTTCAGCTTACCTGCTAAAGCCCAACCCAATGGATGAATAAAATGCCACGGCCATGACGAGTCTTGCGGTTCAGAGCAAGCTCGATTACAACCGATCTATGAAGGAATATCAATCTATCCCAATCGCTTCTCACGCAGCCTCCCTCTTTCGTCCCTTGTTGGACCGCAGGTCAGCTTAGCCTCGCTCTCAGACAAATCTGGAGCGGTCAGTTTTCGAGTGAACAGCGTCCAGTCCAATCTTCATGTTTCCAGCAAGACTACGTCTTCCTCACCCGAGCTGTAAGAGACATTGTTCATATGGAAGGTATATCTACTCTTCTATCTAATTCCGTGCCGGGGGGGGGGTTGGTGGCGGGGGTGCCAGAGCGCCAAAGCCGCTCTGGTTTAAGATGGTGTTCTCTCGGTTGGTGTAGTTTTCACTCTTTCAGGGTTGTTGCCTGTGATTAAACGATCAAGGACTACTATGGGGATTGGTGGGGCAGGGTGAATCGCAAGCAGTGGAGGATTAAACTGGGGATGGCAACTAAGGCCGTCAGTCGCTTCATAGAGCGGCTGAAGGTAAGTAATCAGCTCGTCCTCCACCCAGGACGCTTGCGCACAGGACAACAACAACTTCCAGGGTTTCTACCCACAGATCCTCAAAACCCCGGTCGATTTTGAGAATCGTCTCTTCTCCAAGGGCCTCGCTGTTCACGAGGTCAGGAGGGACATGGGTGGAGCGCTAGCTTCTTGTTTATGATCTGTTCTAGGCACTCCACAGCTTCCCTCTTGAAAATTTCTTCGATATCTGCCTGCGTCTCTCTGTCCGCCTTCACCTCTATGCCATCCAGCACGAAGAGCGTTGCTTAGCCGCGGTGCGAAGCGACTGACGGCCTTATTGCCATCCCCAGTTTAATCCCCCTCTGCTTGGCTTCCTTTGCTACCCTTGCATTTACCTCCGTGGTCTGCAACATCCTCCCCTGCTCGGCTTTCCTTTTCTTTACCTAAGCAGAGGGCCAACCCTCTCCCACTTCGCAAGACACCTGTATCTATGCACCGTTTCTTAAAAATTCCATGTCGTCTGCTCGGGTTTTACTGTGCGATGATCAACGGTCTTGTTTACCTCTCTCGCGGAAACCTCCAAATCTGCATCGGTCGAGTTGATTAGTCCATTGCTGGTCATTTTCTTAGTTAATACGTTCGCTCCGGTTTCGTTTGGTGGATTGGCATGGTTTTAAAGTGTGTGCACCACGAAAGACAAACATTCGAATGTCTCTCAGCGTGCGGGGACAGAACCCATCCCACCTCGGCTTATTGTTGTTGACATACGGCATTTGGGATTTTGGAGCGACTGTGCTTGGATTCTTAGGTTCTTTTTTTATTCGATGAGTATCCGAAAAGGAGCGGAAAGAGAGCTTGGGAACTGAAGCGAAAACTGCCCAAGCGCTTCAAGTTCTACCCAATCGACATCGAGTCATGAAAAACACTTGAAGAATCCATAGATAGATACAAAATATACATATTACATATACAACACCTTCCAAAATGAATTGACCTAAGGGCGTCGTCGGCTTTACCATCAAGCTCATTCCCGTCTAAGCATCTTCAATCTGCCTGTAGAGGTCTTGTGGCCCAACTCTTCAAAACTGCAGTCCCAGCTCGTACTGGGCGGGGGGCTCAGGTAGGCTCTGTTCTTGTTTGTGGACGGCTGCCATGTGTTTACTCAGGGCCGCAGGCCATCCGAAAGCGCGATCACAGATTTTGCATTTGTTTGCCTTGGTTTTCTCATGAACGTTAATTTTGTGCATCTTGAGGTGGCATTTTTGCTGAAACGCAGAGCCGCAGGTATCGCAGACAAAAGCTCTTTTGTTCTCATGAACAATACGCATATGCTTGTTCAGGTTGAACCGAGCGGTGAACCTGGACGGGCAACGGTCACAGGCGACGATTTTCGGCCTGGTGGAGGGTAGTCTCTTGGCTGTTGATCGGCTTGACGGCTGCTTCTTTCTTCTTTGGGTCCTTCGCGGCTTCTCGTATGAACTCGATTCCGTAGCTTCCTCTTGCGTTAACGACTCAAGATTGGACGAACAAGATTCTGAAAGAATCATACTAAGCGGGCTTGACACTTCCTCCGGTTTCACCATCCCGTCGCTTGTCTCGATGAGCCTCCCCATGTCACTAGTGTCTTCAGAGGGAAACAGTACCACAGAATTCTCCCAAAATTTCATCGGGAACGACGTCTGGGCTGGCTCGACTCTTCCCAGTGCAGGAAAATCCTTCCTCCTGGAGCTCAGCAGCGTACTTTGGTATTCGCCGATGTTCAAAACGTCGAAGCCGACTCCCTCCGTTACATTTTCTTTCGAGATCGAGCTCATCGTTGAAAGCTCCACTTCTTCCGTCTCCTGACTTATAAGCTCGGTCCACCCATCCGCGAAGGCTCCGGGAGGCGAAGTTGGTTGCCAACCCTCAAGGAGGTTGGAGAACTCTCCATCCCAGCAATATGGGGTGGGGTTTTCCATAATAGCATCGACGATAACGCCTTCCTCCTTTACTGCGAAGAAATCCATTTGTATTCTTTCCTCTCATCAGCTTCTAGCTTCCATCAACTTGTGAGGATCCCTGCAAGATCCCCGCCAACGGAAACACCAGAGGAGTAGTTATATAATCATAAACAAGAGACAAGTTCGTGGTGGGGTATCTTGAGACCAGGAATTTGCATCTGTCCCTTCCCGTTTCCAGGCATATTCAATGCTGGAAGTTTCAAACCAGCTAGGCCAAGCCTGCTGCACAAGAAGCCACTGAAGGATCGGCTGCGAATTCTGTGGAATACGCACTTCACGCACGAGGAACCATGTAGAGAGAGCCAGTAGCCAATAAGTGAGTAGAAAACAAAAGTCACACCCGCGTGGTCTAATTAGTTACCTCAAACGTTCAGGACACTATCCACGTTGCATCTCGAAACCGTTGCTGACCAGGAATAACCGAACAAGAAAAAAGCATTTCGATCGACCCTCTTTCGGTTTCACACCCCTCCTTTTGGGAGGGGTGATGGGATCGTTCCAAAGCACATCTTTCTTGCCGCATAAGTTACAACCGGGTTCCCTTCGCTCTCCTTCAAAGTCGCCTTCCAAACAGCTCCACATCGCCATGCAGACCATTTCTCTACTACCAAAAAAAAAAATTCAAAAAAAGTCTCCGTTTCTATAAATATCTATCAATTCCGCCAGAGCCTTCACGACCTTTCAAAATAATCTCCAAAATAATATTTCATCCAGTATTATTGTTTATATAATTTGTTTACTTTTGCAAACATTAGGACCTTTCGAGGGACTTTTCGCGACATTCGATCTGTTTTGTAGCAAAATACATTGTTTGGTTTCTCAACGCTTAGGTTTTCGATTGGCGATGTCTTGGTCAACGGGTTAGGGCTGGTAAGTCCACTGCAACGGCATTGCCTTTCGTTGAGGGGTGGATTGGTTGCAGCAGATGCTTTTAGATAACCTCTCTGAAAAAACCTTACAAGTACATGTGGATTTGTTGCTGATTTTCGATATCCTGAGAGCACCATTTCCGTTGGCTTCGGCTTTGTGGAGCTTGTGGGATCGGTAGAGGGGGTTTGTTTGTTTGGGCTGCTAGTTGCTGCGGCCGGCCATTGCGGTTGCCGATTTTATTTTTCGTTCCGACTGAATCCCAAGCTTTGCTGGGGGTTTCTTTATTCTATTAATAGAGTTCCACCAGACATCGCTAGGCACAAACGCTTACAAAAGAGGGCCCAGACAGCACCCCTTCGCCGACTCGAACAGTCCACATGATCTTTCCGAGTAAGAGAACTTACCCAATGAATCACTAATGAATAATCACTACTGCTTGTTTGGTAAACCGCTGGGGTTCGTCTCCCCAGGGTGATTACCTCTGACAGATTCGTTATTTTCTCTTTGTGAGCTCCATTCGGGAGCTCTAATAAAGCGTTCACGGTGCCGCATTGCCATTTATAGAAACACCGCGTTCAAAGGAGTTTGATTCGGTATTTATAGAGAAGAACCCTCTTCTCACGAGTTCCGTGCACCTAGTTTCTTGAGAATAGCCTCCCTTCCACTACGAGCCACCAAAACAAAACATAACTGACGAACCACCAGAACGACAGGTTCCCCGGCACCAAGCGCGATGGGCAAGCGCCACATACTTATCCTAGAGCACCCACTTGACAACTCTGTATTTTTTCCAAAACATCTCCTTACATTGATCATTATCCATTTAAATCATCGCAAGGCACTTCCAAAATGGCTACGAGCACCAAAATCGAATGATACTCTAAAACGAATCCTCCCAACCTCCCCCCCCCGGGCTCTCCCCCTGCCTCCCCTACTAGACAGCCACACCCACACTCTAATTCCTTAAAACTTACCAACTTCAAAGTATGAAGAATAAAATAAAGCTAAAAATATGATGAATTTAAATATTCCAATACATCCTTTCCTTAAATTATATTATTTATGGATGCAATTCTTCTATCTTATAAATTAGATATTTTATTAATTATTGTTCCATTCCATCCAATTAAAAAGCCGTTGTTTGTCTTATTGGTCTAAAAATGGAATCTCCAAGTCGGGTTGTTTTTTTGATGTGGGGATCTATCTTTTTTCTTCTTGTTTTTGTAAAGGTCGCTTGAAGGTGTTTTGGGGGATAGTCACTTGGTCTGCTGGGTTCTTCAAGTCAACGAGTTAGTAGTGGAGGTGAGAGGGAGGAGTTGGGGATTCTATGTATGATTTGAGTGAGCTACAGGTTCAGAAGAATAGAGCACGCGTTGTTTAGGGATTGTAAAAATTCAGTTGAATTGGTCCGGGAAAGCGCGGCCGCCGAATTCTTGCGGCGTTTTTTGTTTTTGCTTTCAAGTTGGCGGCGATGTCGGATGTTTTCTTTTTTGCTCAAGGTTGTGAATGGCTAACAGAGGTGACCATTGGGAAACTTTCCGCCTTTGGTTTGCTCCTCGCGCTTTTCGATCCTCCCGAATCGTTTTTTTTTGGCTTTGGCGTTCAATTCGAGCACGACCAGGAGCACAACGAAAATAGAACCTTCGCCTCTGATTTTTCGTACAAATTCGTCCACTTTAGGTCTCATATATCACTACTTGCACAAGCTCCCCCGACTCCACATCGATGGGATCCGCCTTGACACGCAAAATCTCACTGCAAATCAAACGGGGGAAGGAGTACATTGTCAAATTCTCTTTCATGATCCCACGCTGGAGTCTTATCAGGGCGTTACCATTCGCTGTTGTCTGTGCCCGATGCGCAAGTTGGAACTGTCAGGTTCACCGCTATTGATCTGCTTTTTAGCAATCCTTCACAGCCACATCGAATCATTTCTCGATTCTCCAGGAACCAAAAATAACCACACCAGGCTCCATTCCCGGTTAGCCTATCTCAGATTATCTGTGGAAGAACAGACCCAACGGTCAGAGGGTCTCAGCTCGAAACACTTGTCCGGTCTGTCCATCAACATGAGATGGGCTCTACCTTGGAATGAACGAATTAGTCAGCTCATCGTCACGGACTGCGCCAACCCAAACGATTGTCGCGGAGCACCTGGCCTCGAACGGCCATCAGTTTTTCCTAGGACAGCAACCGTTTCTGCGCAATGGCCTCCTGCCGAGCTCTCCACAGCCCATCCATTCGCAGCCGAGAACAACGCAATGGTTTACTGTTCAAGGTGACATCCCTAAGACTTGGATGGGACAAATGCAATTTCTGGTTCGGAGCATGTGAACACTTTTACCACTTTCTCGGCCAACACTGGTCCCAGTTTCCTGTGGCAAAGGAGAACGTGAGCTAGAATCCTGAGCGACTTAAAACTCGGGCACGGCAACGCCGTACCTCTTCCGAGAACCATCACGACTTTGTACATCGATCTCCTTGAGGTAGTCGGTCACAGTTTCTGGCCCTTGAGTCGCAAGCGCACTGGCGAGAGAGGCGATCGAAGGGAATCGACGTGCAATGGCATTCGCAGAGTCCCATGATAACCCCGGGATCTGAATCAGCATCCCTTGGTAGGTGGTAGTCAGAAGGGCACCATCAGATTCGTGATCAGCGTCCCGGACTGCTTTCTTCTTCGTCCTGGTCGTCGCGTCCAATAGACAGCTTGGACGCAATCTGTTTAAGCCGTTGGCAGAAAGAGTAAGCAACGCGGCGGCAAACGAACACGGGAGGAAAAAGGCTAGCACACCGTTTCGGCTCTTCTTGCAGGCATTCTGTGAAGTGAACAAGAAACTTGGCGCATGCCTTGAGGTCCTGAGCACAATGAGTGCTGATTCCTTTCTCAACTAGAAGCCACGTCCGAGAGTCCTGAGCAAGACCAGAGATAAAGTCACAGCACAGCGATCAGGATGATGGGTACGCTCCCAAATGAGCTTTATGATTGTCTTTGGGTTCCTCAGTACCGACACTGCATCCAGGGAAACAACCGGTTCTGAGTCGATTCCAGCGCCTGCTGAATTCTGGTTCAGGGCCTTTTTGCAGAAGGAATCAACTCCATACAGGACAATGGTTATTCTCTTCATCGGGAAGCTCGCCCGGAGATCAGCGATCAGATTGACCAGCGTACAGTTCTTAATATGGTTTGTGATATCCGACCCGTCCAAACAAAGAACGCAGTTCTTGTCTTGGACTTTGCCCTAGGCACGGTTGAGTTGGTCTTGCGATGAGTTCAAATTCATATGCCACGGTCATCCCGGTTTGCTGAGGAGAGCTAATTCGTACCGATTCGGAGGTTTCCGAGTCCCATAGGACAAGTTTGTCGAACTGGTTATGTCTTTTTGGGCTTATAAACTCGACCTTAAGATCCAAGCACGCAGACACGAGCTTTTCTTCTGAACGCTCTGAGAAGACCATGATCGGTGATGATGCTTTGACAGTTTCTTCTCCAGTGGCGCGTCTTCTAGATACAACGGCTGCCTGTTGCTTGCTGAGTCTATTTTTCGGAGGAGCTCCTCGTCCTTCTCCCGTCCTCGGGGACGGGTCCTAACCGATATTTGGCGCGGAGTAAAACTATCAGAAAATTCGCCTATACAGTCTCCAGTCAACCACGTCTGTGTTGATCAAGCTCAAACTTCATACCAGCGTCGTTTCAATAGGTGTTGTAGTGTTCCCCCGAGCTCTGCTCGAGCGGTTTTGCCCTCTTCTAGGAACGAGATTCGCTTTGCCCGTTGAACTAGTGCTGAGACCGGTTGCAGTCGGTGAGAATTCTCTATCCGAAGTCCTGGTACTGTTGCCAGTCTCCAATTCATTGCTACAAGTCATGGCCTTCCGGGCCGCAGGTTTTCTGGTTTTCTGCGGCGTATTTTCCCAATATCCTCCCGTTTCAATGTCATACTTGCTTTCAATATTCAAAACCGCGCTGTCTAGATCCCATGCAGCCCCTTCCAGAGCGCGTAGCAAGTTCGGCAAAGGGACGTTCGGAAATAACGCGCGCATCTCCTCTTCAGCAGACCTCCCAACTGCTCTGGCGCTTGAGGCGTGGTCAGTGCTCGGCTGGACACCATCCTCTTCACAAACAGCCACAACAACGCAGTCAGAATCACTGCTGTCGTGGACTTCTTCAACTGTTATTATTTGCTCGTTCATCGAATAGCCTCTCTCTTATCGACGCCCGGAGCCAGCTGCACAACAGACTCAATAGCTGCTCATCACGAGCCTACTCGACATCGTTGTACACACGATTACCGAGGCAGTTCAACGGCACCGAAATGCTCCCAGTAAAACGTCAAAATTGACGGGGGCCGACCACCTCCCTCCTCCCCATGATTCTTAAGACCAATCAATCAGCAAACAACTCATCGGCTGGAGGCACACAACAATCGCATATCGAACAAAGGGTCGAAGACTCATAATGATCGCCTAACTCAACACGGTCGATGAGCGACAAAGAATAAGATTATCCAGACACGGTGGACAACCGCCCGGGCAGAAGATCTCTCGACATAGCTCGATTCGATCTCTTTGAATGCTCCCATCCCAAGAACAAAATGGGTGATCGAAAACTTCAGTTGGTGCTTGCAAGCGTGGACTAAAACTGGTCGGTTTGCTGTCGATAACTAGACTATTCACCAGAGGGCTTCGATTTCCAGGGTATTGAAAGAAGTATGGCAGTGCAGTCTGGCTCTCTTAGGTCGTGGTCTATCAAGAAACAGTTTGCTATGACTCGTGCTACCTGCGCTGTTCAGCATTGCCCATCTCACCGTTGAGATTCTTTCCAAACCAAGAACACCACCGTAGATATTTTCAAAAACAATTCTTTCAAATTTTGAAAACTATTTAAACTAAAATAGAATGATTTGTCCCACTTTTGTTCCCCAGCTGACATTTTTGTAGCCAAAATTAACTGTCTTCATAATATAGAAATAAATGTGCTTAATCATAGACCGACTGAATTTTTTAACGGAACTTGTTTCGGCGGAACCTCCCAAAAAGTGCGGTCCTAGCGCAGAAGACCGAACGTTTGGGTTGTCGACAAGCGCTCCAGATATCTTCAGTATGGCCTCTATACTGACTTGACTTTGGGAAAGAAGCCCGTTGTAGAGAACACTTTACTGGGAGCGCGCAAGGTGTGAGCTCGTGTATTGAGTGGAGACCTTGGAAAGAAGACCATCCATGGATCCTTTTAGCCGAAACGACGTCTACATCTCCAGGCAATGTTCCGCTACCGTTGCTAGGACACTCTCTTGGCGTTCACAGAAATGTCAAACTCATTTCCCACCGAGATCAGGAGAAGCCATGTGTCTCTCGCATTGCCCGAGCCGGAAACGCTGAAGAACACTAGAACAGTACAATAACAAAAAAAAAATTAGTACACGCCGAAATGTACTACTACAACGACAACAAGGTTATCGTATACATTAGAATAAAAATATTTTAAATATAATTATCAGCTTTTATTACTGTTGAATACAATTTAGTGATCAACAATACTGGATTTGAAAACACGTTGGAGACTTCCGCGATCTCTCTCGGGCGGTTCGGGCTTTGGGAAGCGAAGCTCGCGGTTGGGAACATGTTTTTTTTTCTTGTTGCCGGAGTTGTTGGGGAGGGAGTGAGCTTTGTGCGGGTGAGTGAGCGACGGTAAGGAGAGCCTTTAAGGGGGGACTCGGTGGCTAGTTGTTTGTTATACATATTGTGTTTCCGGTTTCTGCTTTTTTGTCGTTTGGTTTGTCGAGGGTGGAGGGAGAGCGTTTGAAGATGTGAGCTTTTTTTTTTCATTCTTGGGGATGGAATGCAGTGGGGAGTTTATGCTTTATTTAGACCTCGGAGAAGAGGCTCCTTAGGTTTGAATGGAGCTTTTGTTAGTTTGCGGTGTTTTGCTGGGTATGGAGATCGACCGCGTCCAAGAGGCTCGGACGAATTTCTTAAGCTCGCGAAGCGCGTACGAGATTATTCAAAGCGCGGAAACATCAATGGAGCGATCTCAACGCTTAAGCATATTAAGAAGATCGGGTACTCGTGGAACAGCCACTTGTTCCTGCACCTCATGGAGGCCTACGGGTACCACAAACGATGGAAGGATGCCTTGCACGTTTTCAGGCATATTCCTAATCCAAACATGTACCATTATACTTATATGCTCGCCCTTTACGGTCGACTGGGGAAAACAAAAGAAGGAATGGGCCTCTTCAAAGAAATGGTGAACAACGGCATTGAACCAGGAATAATCGCTTACAACTCACTTCTGCTGGGCATTGCGAAAGCTGGGGAGGTTGATAAGGTTGACATGATCTTCAGGGAGATTAGGAAGAGCGGACTTGCGCCAACAGGAATCACGTACAACACGTTAGTTCACCTTCATGCCCGTAGAGGCGATAGCCAGGGTAGGTTCAACAGTTTGTAAACTCTTGCATCGCGGCGGTCCGTGATCCTTTCCCCAGCCTAACCCCCCTTTTTTGGTCTTGATCTGGTCACAGCCGCAATGGAAATAGTCGGGCAGATGCGTGCTAAGGGCGTTGACGTCACTGGCACAACGCTCAACTCGCTTCTGCACGCGTTTGTAAACGACGGCAACTTGGACGCCGCGGTGTCCCTTTTCAGGACACTGTTAGGTAGCAACCAAGAAGGTGTAGTGGAGGATGTTGCTGACATTGTGCGAATAGAGGCCATCGTGGAGGCGGTATCTTCGAGTTCCCTCGAAAGCTCGTCTCTGCATACGTTCGCTATGATTATGACGGCCTTTGCAAGGGCGCGTATGGTCGACCACGCGGAGGCCCTGTTCATGCGCCTCAAAGAGAGCGGCCTGATATTTAATCGAGTTGTGTATAACGCCCTTATCGATGCGAACGTCAAGTCTAACAGAATGGACAGGGCACTCGAGGTCATGGAGGAAATGCGAATTTGTGGGCTTGGTCCTAATGCTACTTCCTACGCCAACGTTATGCTGGGTTACGCCGTGTTTGGAGATATCAAAGTTGTCCAGCACTTGTTAGATGAGATGACGTCGCGAGATTCTGTACAGCCCAACATAAGCAACTACAATGCCCTGGCGCTTGCGCATGTACGAAGAGGCGAATTTGAGGAGGCAAGGGAGGTCATTGAAAACCTGAAAATGCCTGGGAATCAGCACACCGATAAGCTCCGGCGGACGTCCGGGTGCAGGGGGATATCTGAACAGATTGTTGCGCTTTGCGAAAAACGTATGTATAGACTTGCCGTCGAAGTTTTCAAAAACGCCCGGGAGAAAGGCCAGGAAGTATCTGATGAAGGGGCCAGACATGTTGCAGAGGCGCTGGCGAAGATTGAAGCAGGAGAACTGGAAGCATTCCCAATTTCCGCGGGACGCGCTCTTGAAGGCGGTGGGAAGTGAGATGAGGTGATTGATTGTTTTTCAACTAAGATCTATTAACAGTAAATAACACTAGAGGAGAAGCATCGAACACAGAAAATGATGCACTGCACATCAGTCGCACTATATGCACTTTCTTCTTTGTATTAAGGACCTGTGCATGATGTCAACGAGCTTTGAGGCTTCCATTCTTTCAGATAAGCGCTACCAAGTATGGTAAAAGCCAAAGAGCTGCTCTGGGGGTGCGAACGAGGCATTCCCGAGCCGGTCTTTTGCATAAAGCAGGCGGTCCTTTTTCAGGCAAAATTATGTTCGCGTTTCTGTCTTGCTATCGGTGCAGTACGAATGCTTCATGCACTCCTCTTCACCCTCAGCAACCCTCTCGATGAATGAGGGAGTGCTAGCCTCCGAGCCACTTGTCACGGTGAGAAACGGCAGGAGCATAAAGATT
Organism: Rhodosorus marinus; assembly: GCA_029953675.1. NCBI lineage: Eukaryota > Rhodophyta > Stylonematophyceae > Stylonematales > Stylonemataceae > Rhodosorus > Rhodosorus marinus. Next base: position 394,881 of record JAMWBK010000013.1, read on the forward strand.
GAATTATTTTTCTGTAAAAAAACTAGTAGGATATTCTCTAGAGAAACAGTGGAGCAACACGTGTTGACTTCGTCTTCAATGGTTAGATAGTTTCATTTAATCCAATTAACATATACCACGCGTCTTGTATCATCATGCAGATGCTAAATAGTCCAATGAAAATAGCCTTATCATATCTTTCTGTTGCGAGAAACCTAATATAAAAGATATCTCAGCAGATCCTATCATAAACAAATGTAATTCAATATATTTTGTGCAACCAGCTCGCAATATTTTCATTTGTATTCGTACAAAATTCCGCGGTCGGAGCTTCGAGACCTAACGCAATATCTTTTCATCCTCTTGTTTTTCTTCTCTTTTTTAGAAGACAGACTGTCTATATTCATAATCCGAAATAATTTTATCCCCCCAGCTGACATCGAAAATTTGGATAAAATAGGCCGGTTTGTCAAACAAGGAATTTGTCATATTTTTGAACGCTTTTCGTCTTCTGAGAGAGATTTCTCTGCAACTAGTGAGAGCCTCCGTTTTGGGGGATAAGCTGTGCAAAACTAGCTAGTGAGGACTGAGTTTTAAGAGAGCACTCAGTGAAGTAGCGCTCTACTATAAAGTTTAGTAGGAACGGTGTATCAATTTTGTTTCCTTTCCCCCAAAGCCCTTTTCCCCAACCCCGTTCACGACCACATTCCCGTGGACTGAAGAGAGCTCTCAAGGTGGAAAGAGATATCTCTGGCTGGAAGACCATGTGATAAAAATCCAAGAGGAGCTTCCGGAGCGGCAGCTGAGGACTTGGGGTGGTGGGGAACTATGGGTGGCATGATAGGGAGGGGTGTTGAAAAGCAAGCATCTGAATACCTGCTTTGAGGTTTGTTTTTCAGGAGAGCGAAGACCTGTTGTAGCAGGCATGAGGGGTACGTGATATGGGACATGTGCCGAACGCGTTTGGTTGGTCTGCGTCTGACTCTTTTCTGTTTTTTATTGCTTTGGTAGGAGGACTCGCGAGCATGATTGCTGGAAGCAAGCTCTTGAGAAAATATTTTTGGTATGGCTTCGAGGTCCAGAAACCAGTGAATGCTGTGGGCAATACCGCGCGCCGGCTGAAGGCTGCTTCACAGAAAGAAACGCGAGAACGTCAACTGAGTGCGAAGGAGGAGCTTGAACTTCGCGCTGAGGCTGAGTATTATGCTGCATGGGCGACAAACTGCATGTTACCTTGGGAAAGAGCTCAAATGAACGAGAACAAAACTCCGCTAAGACTTTGGGAGAAGGTGTACTGGGCAGTTTTTCCCGTGTTGGGAGTCTCCGGCTTCATCTACGAGATGAGGGGCTCGAACAACAAGTTGAGACACTTCTTTAGGAAAGACCAAGACATTGATCCGGAAATTCGAGCTTTGCACAAACACTCGGAATTCGATAGGCTTTGGCGATTTTTTTGATCGCCAAAGTCGTAGGGCGCGTTGAGAAATTTGTAAATATGTCGCAGTTTCAGAGAAAGAGATAGGTCAGTGTGCCAATTGTAGAGCCGTTTGTAATGCCTCATGACTTTTCGAAGATTAGAGTTGAGCTTTTTGTTCTGAGAATCGATGCCGGTCCAGATTACCATATCCTACAGGACGTGTGCATAAATTCCCAGGATAGAAGATGGTGCGCCTTGCGGATCGAAGGCGGGTTCCAATAGTAAATGAAGATAATGTGGGTTCAAGAATTTGATGCCCAGTTCTTTGGTGGAGCTGAAGCCCATAAGTGCCTACTCGGCTCTGGAATGCTCGTCGTCCTCGTCTCACTGCCTTCGTACGAGGTTTTCTTTCTGGCCAGGCCGCTGTAACCAATCTTCCCTTGTATCAAGAGCTCGCTTTCCTGCATCGTTCAAACGATCATGTCAGTGAAGGGCTAGCAGTGAACAATCCCATATAGTCTGCGCAATGTGAAATAGACGAGATACATTTTTTCTGCGCCACCCATACGTTTTCGTACATATTAGTAGCTTAACTTTCGTACTAACTTTCCTTAGGAGGAGGAGGGTCGCTGCATGACTTGCTTGCAGCCGGATTCTTCCTGAGCAGTATGTTCACAGTGTGTTGAGGATATCTGGGCGCTGAAGAGCGTAATAGGACTGAGCATGGACACAACCAAGCCTAGAGGCTTTCCAGGTCACAACAGATCAACTTGCAGAAATGCGGTCCTACCAGAATACCATGAAAAGAAGGTTTTCATTTATACATCTGGTATAAAAATTCACATTTTTGTAGGGGTTCCGGTCTCAGGGTCTCGATTTTGACCTGACACCAGGTGGCCGCCGCTTCTGCCAGAGCGCCTTTACAAGGACTTCGACTAATCGAAAAGAACTGGATTGCTCATGTCCCGTGAACCGCAGAGTGGGTGCACCCATACCGACTCCGTGATTCATTAGGCTCTTTAGCCAAGAGTCAGCTGATCAATGGTACGGGATATGCTGGGTCTCCGAAATCCGGGAACGATTGAGCACATACTCAGCGGAAAAGTATGCGGCAAGGTCGAAGCTTCTTGCGAGGCTGATGAGATCTCAGATCTTTTGTTCAAGCTGTAGAATTAACCCTTACAAAGCAAATTAATCCGCGAAAGGATTTGCGTGTATCGTTGTGCTCTTCAAAACAATGTCTGCGACTGGTCGATCCTTCGCACCCACAGGAACAGCTTCCATTTTGTCAAGAACCTCATCTCCATGGATAACTTTGCCAAACACTGTGCAGGTCTGGTTCAGATGCGGAGCTTCTGCGTATGTTATGAAAAACTGAGACCCGTTCGTATTCGCTTGAGAAGTTGCCATCGCAAGCTGTCCGCGGGAAACAAACTTTGCTTCGGGATCGATTTCATCCTCAAACTTGCCACCCCACATTGACTTGCTCTTCCTGCCCGTACCAGAAGGATCGCCTCCTTGAATCATGAACCCTTTCATATTACGATGAAATATCGTACCATCGTAGCTCCCTGAAGCAGACAAGCCAAGAAAGTTCTCCGAAGCCTTGGGAGCTTCGTCACAAAATAATTCCAACTTGATATCTCCCAGAGATGTATGTAGTGTTACCGACATCTTTCATCTTCAATACTGAACACACACAATAAGGATTCTCATCTTCCTCCCCTCCACCCTCTCTCCATCACCGCCATCCCAAACCAATCCAAAACCCTAGTAACAAACCTCATCCAGCTCGCGAAGGTGACTCTTAACCAATCCTTCACCATCGATTACGATTATCAAAACCGCCATTTATATTAACTAAATTCAGATCTCACGCATCTGGAACAATACACCACAATCTTTTATCTGTCACTGGCCTTCAGTCAATTTAAATCGACTGATTCAATCAATTAGTGGATATATTGGGGGGGGGGTAGTTAGTCGATTTCATCCTAGCCAAAATAGTATCCAAAAATGTCTTAAAAACAATCTTTAGGTTGCAAATGAGAAGGTGGAAAGGGGTTGTATAAATTGCGTCGATTCTGCTTGTTTCTTTTTTTTGTCGTCGGTCGCGAAGGAGGGAAATTTTGTTTGTGGGTTTTTGGTAGAGGGAGGTGAGAGGGAGAGGGTTGGCATTGGAAGAGAAGGCGTAGCTTTGTAAAGAGCGGTTTTGGTGTCGTTTTGGAAGTTTTGGAAAGGTTTTTGGATTATTTCTGGAATATTATACAACTATGGGTTCAAGCCTGCAGGATGAGGTTGAGGGACTTCTGCAGAGTCAGCGGTACGATCCGTCAATCATTCCGAAACTGGAGGAGTATGTTCAGCATCAAGTGACGATTGGTTCTTATGATTCGGATGCGAATCTGGCGTTGCTTAAGTTGTACCAGTTTTATCCCGAGTTGTACAACGCGGGTGTGGTTGCGAAGGTTCTCATGCTGGCGCTCACGGCGTTGCCGTCGACGGACTTCTTGTGTTCTCAGTACCTTATATCGAGCAAATTTCAAAACCAGGAACCGGTACCAAAGCTCGTGAATCTGCTGGAATTACTTGAAGGCGGAAAGTATATTGAGTTCTGGGCTAGTAAGGAGTCTTACAAGGACCGCGTCCCCGCCGTCAAGGACTTTGATAAGTCCATTAGAAGATTTATGTTCGGAGTGATCAAGCGGACTTATATCGCAGTTGCGAGGGAGGAGCTCATGGTGAGTTGCATCGCCGCGTTCAGTTCTGCCCTCGGGATCCCATACTTATACGACGAATCGCCCCGGTTTCAATTGTAGGGACTCCTTAACCTCAAGGATGAAGAATTAACAGCGTTCATCAGCGATGAACAGCTTACTGAAGCTGATGGGCTTATTAAGCTCCCGCCGACGAAGGAGAATCAACCGAAGCCCGTAAAAGTTACGGAGGCAATCAGCTTCCGTGAAGTCGCCCCTACACTGTTCAAGGTGATGTGACCTGTCCATAGCAGGAAGATGAACTACCACAACGGCTACAGAGCTACAGATCTTCGAGTTTTCTTTGTACTTTAGCCCTCATGGACCAGGATTTGTGGCCTGGACGCGCCCTCGTCGACGAGCTACGTTTCTTGACGTCCCTTGCAGCGATGGCCTCGCACTGGACACGTAGGCACGCCAAGTCCATTAATTAGAAATAACTTCTCCGTTCAGATTCGTAGTCCTCAGCAACGCTTTCATCGCTCCTGGAGGAGATTAGGAAGGGGCAATCCCACATGGTACAGCAAATAAAAACTAACGGAAGCCGCGACTGGCGAGGTCGTGCAACTCACGGAAAGTCTGTTGGTAGGGAGCACCGGCACTTGAATACAAATCCATACTGCGAAATACGTCCAGCACAGTTCCTAGACTAGTATTTCAGCAGCGCAAACGCAAGCTCCAGCCGCCTTTGCATTCGTGGCCTGTGGCAAAGACAGCCTTCGGCGAACACTTCCGTCAGATCGCGTCGCAATTCCACACAAGCTTGCTCTCATTAACCCTCGCAGTTATCAAGCTGCGGTTCAATTGTTAGTCCGTAGGCTGTATTCTCTTCCGTTGACCTGGATTTTCTCTTCAACGACCAGCTCATCCAACAACGACACAAGCTGCTCCTTGGTCTTATCGAAAGGTGGATTTTGGCAGAACATCTGTGCCAATGTGAGTCCTAGTCAGTTCCAAGCTGTAGCGACCGCTTTTTGCGCGCTAGAGAACGCATCCTGCTACGTACCTTCAACATGTTGTGAATTCGCTCTACCGGGAGCGATCCCAGGTTGGTCAACATTCCGAGCAAGAAGGTTTCATACACCTTCATTTCATCTCGGGTATTGTTTACTGCGAGGTCCTCCTTATCGTCAGCGGCAGTCGCGCCTTCGAGGCCTTCGGCAAGAGCCGCATCGCTGCTAAAGTCCTCTACAAGTTGCAGGCTATCTTCGTCCACCTCCTTTAGCAAACCCCGCTGCAGCCATCTCCGCGCGTTCTTTTCTACATCCTCCTTGGAGAGCTTAAGCTCCTCTGCGAGATCGTCCACCTTCCACTTCCCGACTTTCTCGAAGCATTTAAACAGAGCTGCTTGGTTTGGGCTCACTGTCATGCTCAGCTCCTTCCCGCTCTCCATCTCGATCCGAACCAAGACGACTAAGGTGAAACAAATGGGGAGGGGCAAGGCGCTGACTTCAGAGGCGAAAAAAAAAGGTTCAGCAGAGTTTTGAATCTTAACGGCTTCAATCTTACTTCCGAGATCAGGTTGCCACTTGAGTTTCCTAGGAGCTTTGGTTTCCTCAAAGTGTTTCTGGAGCAGCATGGCATCCTCCCGGAAGGGATCTGGCAGCTCGCCATCTTGCTCTTTCGTTTCCGGCCAGAAGTGCTGTTGGACACACACACACACACAACACAATCCCGCGAAACATCAGGGTTCGCTATGCTCTGCCATTGCACAGTTTAATGGGAACGAATGTGCTTACCTTGGACATGATGATAAACTCAAGATCTTGATTCAGATCGCTGTGTTCCTTAGCAGTTGCGGCCATGATCCTCTTGGTGTCCGCGTAGTCCTTGAGCATTACAGAGCAATCCTGCATTGCTTCGCTACCAAACCTTGCCTTGAACATCTCAACGTTCCAGATTTCCCTCTCAACATCCGCTCCTCGTTCCTGGCTGGTCAGCAGTTTGTGCCCCAGCATTTTGCGGTACTCATTCGCGTACGCCTCTCTGGATCCATAGACATCGAACAATCTCGCCAAGGGATCGTTCTGTTCAATCATGTCCTCCTCGTCCTCAGCGCGAACTGAAGCGTCTGCAGGGTCAGGCTGCCACGCATCGAACGTTTCATCTGTGTACGGGCGAAACACAATGAGCCACACTATAATAATCCAAGTGCGCCTGTGAAGGCTAATCTTAGGCCTGCTTTACCTCGTGCGACTGAATCGTCGTCGTCTTGGACCGCGTCCTCTAAAACTTCAAGCAGTTCTCCCTCGTATTCGGTAACATCGGTTACAATACAGCGAATCGTGTCCGGTCTAGTCCGAAGGTATGCGCGGATAGGTTCGCAGACCTGTTCTACGATGACTCGCCGAGGATCGATGTGGCGTAAAGCTTTCACAAGGTGGACGTACTGCAGTATGATGTCCGCCGTATGGGCTCCTTGATGAAGAAGCCTTAGCTCCAATTGTTTCCTTAGACTTGAAGCGACTTCCAAGGCCTATAAACGGTAGCCACGAGGCATTCATCAGCAAAATAAGAAGGTACGAAAAGCAGAAGCATAGCGACGTACAAGATCAGTCTGGACTAAACCAATGTTGATGTCTCCCAAGACCGGCTCACTGTGCGGAAAGTCTAGAATGATGTCAAACAGTTGACGGATTCGAGCCTGAGACAGAGAATAACACATCTGAAACTCTAGCCTGGCTCTCCAGTAGCTCAAATCATCGTTAACATCGGCTTCCATTTGGCTGAGAATACACTGCAGCACTGGTATCGCGTGATCTTCCAGCCACTCACGAAGACCACCCAGTGCAGCCTCTTCAAAGTCATTATGACATCGCTCCTCAATCTAAAGACCCGCAAAAAGAGCTCAGAATGCAGGCAAGCAACATGTTTGAAAGGTCGAAAACTGTATTCCTGATCCGATGGGGTCAGCGTACCTCGCGATCGAGGGCCTTTGACAGCGACTCCCAAGCGATGTCGAGAATGGACGCCTTCAGGCCCAGTGTCTTCCAGGCTGCACAAAATTCCTGGAAGCCGTCGAGGTCTGCTGCAATCCTATCCCGTAGAATCTTGCTGAGAATTGGTTCCGTGCATTCAGGCAGAGACTTCTCGGTGACCTTTCTCCCGGCCAAGAGCAATGAACAAGGAACCAGGAAGGCGAATCTTTCGTCTCAGCGATGCTTTGTTTTGACTCGGATAGAAGCTTTTGTGGATCTCTCACGGCTTGGATGTGGTTGGCCAGGAAGACATTCACGTAGGCCGCTTCGTTCCCGAGGAGCGTTGATAGGGCCTCGAGATTTCCTCGTGAGCTGTATGGGCAGAATAGGTGAATGAAATTTGTCGAGAAAATTAGCTCGCCAAAGTCTTCTGTGTGCTCCGTTGGAAAGGATAAAAGTTGTTTTACCTCATGATTTGGTCTCCCAGCTGGCGTAGAACCGGCGTCAGCTGCTTCTCCATCTACGATCGATTAGAAACAAAAAGGTTCAGATACTCTGGAGTAGCTTTTCGAAGCTTTCAATAGCACTCACGTTTCTGCCAGATTGCGAAGATAGGTGGACTTGGAAGATTGCCGCAGGAAGCTGCTCTTCAATTAGGGTTTTCAGCTTCTCCTCGTGTGAAATCAAGGCAATATCAGCCAGAGCCTTTGTGAGCACGAGCCTTTCCACTACTCCAGCTCGGTTGATCTCCTCTGACAATGTCCAGTCGCGCTGCTTGTCAGGCAAGCTCCAGATCGTCGTCGAAGACTCACACAGTCGCCACACTCGTTCCATTGTGAAAGTTGTCTGGTTTCTCAGCTCAACTCATTCAACTTGATTGCTTTAGCCAAACCCTGGGCATTAGATACTCCTTTACTCATGTCACATCTCACAATCCCATAACGGCCCAAAAGCTTGAAACTAAACCCCCCGCCCCCCCCCTCCAAGTCCTCTTCGAATGATTATCCGGTAGGCATTTAGCAGTTGAAATCCACTGGCTCACTGGTTTGCAGTTGCTCTAAGCGAGGTCCTCTTTCAAGGTCTAGCGTCATCGCGCCATAGTGGCTCCCTCGAGATGTGCGGTTCCGAAACTTCCGCTTTATTGACATCGTTCTGAAAACGGCGGGGAAGATCAACCCGGAATGTAAAATGGAATCGTGAAACTGAGCTCTGCTCTACCACCAGGTCAGGTAGCTTACGGAATCAGATCTGCACTGAAGAGGGAGCGTCGGGGATGTGCGACGAGGTTGGCGAATTTTGGTGATTGGCTAGAGAAAAGATCCCATGTCGGCAGCGAGGAATAGTTCGGATGGCCAAAACAGGCTTGTTGAGGGCTGGGGACGTCGATTGGATGAAGAGTGATGCAGCAAGTGACCATCTGGTCTGGTTTTACGGCTTGGGTTCGCAACGGCGTCCAGCATCGTCACACCGCAGGACCGTAAACCGCGCGCGCCAGAGACAGCGACGTTTTCAGATGTTTTGCCTGCGGTTTACCAGACTCTTACAGCAGGGAAGCCGGCATTTGATATTCATAGCCGCGAAAACTTAACCTCCTCACTCCAAGGAGGTAGGGGAAAACTTCTCGTCCATTGAACAGAAAAGCTGGCATAGCATGCTCCCTCCCTTAAACTTGGTCCTCAAGATCATTCTACGCTCCGTAAGAATCCGTATTCCCCCGCATTCCTTTCTCTGTCCCGCCCCGCTTCACGACCCCACCCCAACTCAGGAATTCAACCCCAGACTAACGTAACCCCAGAGCAAAAGAAAACATTCGACTTTCGAATACCACAAATTATTTCCGATTGTCTTGTCCCATTTTCCCTCAGATCTTCAAAACCAATCTAAACGGCATCTCCAGCCGGGCCAAATCTAATGACCAAATTTCTCCTTCACATCAATGTTCCCCCCCTCTTACGCAATAACAAAATAAAGGAAAATATTAGGTTTTAAATTTACGTTTACAGAACTGATTGAATAACTTCAAATTCGTTTTCCTTTTGATCACAAAAATTTGTTTTTAAGCTCTTTTTTCGTCCGTCATTTTTTCTTTACAAATTCTTCTTTATTCTATTCGAAGTAGTTTTGCAGAGTGGATGTCAGGCAGCGTCAAAAACAGGAAGAAAACAACCGTTTGGTCGCAATCAGCTGCTGATTAATCATGACCGAAGACTAGGGTTGTCATATTTAGTCCAAAATCAACTTTAGTACCGTTTTTAGTACATGTACTATGTAATAAAAGAAGAAACTTCGGATGTACTTGTGATGAAAATCTTTGAGAAAAGGGGACTAGCCAGTACATTTTAATTGGACAGGTTTTTAGAATATTTTAGATGTATAAAGTTGAATTATCTTTTTTTATTGGTTATCATTGGACCTCATGTTTTATCGGACATTTTATGACAGTCCGACGGAATGGAAAGATGTTGGGCTAACGTTTTTTAGAGAGCGGGGGAGGGGAAAGAGATGGAGTGAAATGAAATGTAAAAAGTGGAAGTCAGGTGGGGAATGAGTGTGGGTACAGGAAGTAGGTGGGTGGGTGTGATGTGTGTGCGGTGGTTTTGGGGTGGGGTGGGGTGGGGTGGGGTGGGGGAGGGAGGAGGAGGGTAGTAGTAAAGCAGGTTGAGCTGTGTTTATTTAGTAAAGGTTTTTGGGGGGCTGCTTGGTGTTTTGTTTTGTGTTTTTGGACGAGGGTTGATACAGCTGCAATGTGGAAGGCGGTTGGATGAAGGGTTGGCTACAGACTGACTGAGGAGGCTGTTAACTGCTTTGTTTTTTTTGTGAACGGCCGTACTCGTATTCGAAGGTCTTGGGATTCCCTGGAGGATCTCGTCGGTCCAGGTTTTGTTTTTAGGTGTGGGAGAAACGGGAGCTTTGCGTGTTTGTTCAGGGACTGTCTCCGGAGTCTCACGGTTTTAGGCAGTGATGGGGGTAAATTCTCGGCGGTGGAGTAGTTTTGCCCAAGTGCGGGTTGATCGGACGCTTAGGGCGCTCAGGAGTAGGCCCCGCTTCGAAAGATTCAAGGCCATAAAGAAGCATCAGTATGACCCTAGATTGCTCCGAAGCTCTTTGGCGCTGGTTCTTCTGGTTGGATTGGTGTATACTATGGCATCTCTCAACGCACGCAGGCTTTGGTATAATCGAGTCGAGCCGTATGCGAGTACCATTCCGGTGGACTATCCCTACGACTCGATATACAGGACTCCGCAAGACATGGAATGTCTGGCATGGAAATCACAAAGTGGTTTAAAACCTTGTGCGCATGTGGTCAAATCATCTGAGACAGGGTATTGCATTGTAAAGGATCTGATCAGCAATTCTGTATTCAAGGTATGTTCTTCGTGCACGACGCAGACGCAGTACCAGCTTCCGTACCCCGGACGCTTTCCCGGTATCAATACTTTCGGGGCCCTTTCCTGAAAACAATTCATGTCCGTTTGAAGTAGGTGATGAGCACTTCTCCGGGGACGTTCGGTCAGAGGCCCAGCTTTTCTTGCCAAGGCCACTTTCTCGACTTTATAAACTTTCGAGTAGGGGCCCAGATACACGTACAGGAGCTTGAAAGAGAACCAGATCCAGTTGTGGAGCAGGAAGGTCGGGAGTCATCGAGGGGTATTGTCATGGCAGTGAACGACAGAAATTTCCCGTCAATGTTTGCGGTTGTTCGAAGACTTCGGGATGAAGGATGCGAGTTGCCTGTGGAGCTCTGGCATCTAGCAGATGAGCTCGCGACAGTAGGTAGCGCCCTAGACGATTTGGTAGACAACTACAACGTTCTTCTGATGAAGGTCGAAGACCCGAAGATTAGAGGATTTCTGGTCAAGGTCTACGCCGTGGAGATGAGCAAGTTCGATCAGCTCCTGTTCCTCGATTCAGACAACTTTCCGCTCAAGGATCCGACGTACCTCTTCGACACGCCCGAGTTTCAGAAGACTGGAGCCATTTTCTGGCCGGATTTCTGGCATCCATCGTTCTCTATATTCGACACCGGTCCGGGGGGGCTGGCGTGGGAGTTGTTCGGGGTGAAATGCGATAACGAAATGGAGCAGGAAAGTGGACAGCTGCTTGTGGACCGAAAGAGACATTCGAAGGCGTTGTCCCTGACGGCATGGTATGGACACAATAACAGCATCGTTCAGGAGCTTCGGGCGGTTTGGGGAGACAAGGACCTATTCCGGTTGGCTTTCAAGAGACTCTCGGTGGAGTATCACATGATTCAGACCTTGCCAGGACTTGCTGGACGCAATCTTGCTAGAAAAAAAGACGACCTCGGGGAGGGCTCCAATTTTTGCGGGCAGACAATGGTCCAACACGACCCAAAGGGGGAGGTCGTTTTCTTGCACCGAAATACGGCGAAACTGGACAGCGTCAGCGGGAAGGCGATGACGTGGGAGACGATCCAACGTTACGGCGGCATCAATGTCGCCAACTACACGGTGCTCATGAACCAATTTAGGATGGCCGACACTTGTTGGTATTTTCCAAACATGGACGACCCAGAGCTGAACCCTAAATACGAGGAAGTCACTTTCGGACATGTCGAGGCGATAGCCATTTCGCGGGTCACTGCACTCGAGACGCGCATCAGGAAAGAGTCACTTGCGAAAAAGTCGCATAACCGGGTTACCAAATCTTTACTGAAGATTTTCCATGGGTGGACATAGTAATCAAGCGAGATGCTCGGCTTGAACTGGAGAATCTGCACCCCAGTTGACAGGGTCAGTGGTTCACTCAACACGATGCTCCGGTCGAGTTTTTTGAGCGTCTATCGATGACTCACCTTCACGGCGAGGAGCAAAACCGGGCGAATTTTTTTTAAATCGTTTTATTTCGCGCCTCAGTGCACGAGACTTTTTTGCGAGCAGAACGAAGCGGGGAAACACACGCGGTGAGCGAGGTGACGTCGATTCTGCTCACAAAACGCCGCCAACGGAGCGGCAAGGACAGGGTATGTTTCATCAATTAGTTATCCATCGATTTAGGTTTTGGCAGGTGCGCCCAAACGTTCTTATTTAGCTCAAGACTGGAGGGCTTTGCCGTGAAGGGGTCCAAGCGGTCCCTCCTTTCATCTGCAAATGGATTGACCGAGTTTTGGGCCTCATCCGTTCTGTCCTTGGTTGTTTTGTGTCGGCTTTTCCGGATCCTTTTCAGAATCCTCGGACGGCTGACTTTCTAGCTTTCCCTCCTTCGAGTCTATAATCTCAGTAACGAAGTTGTGATTGGTATAAACACACATATTTGCAGCGATCTCCATGGATTTTCTTGCTATGGTTTCTGCGTCGTATCCATCCACGTCCAATAGTGCGAGAGCCGCTGCGGATGCATAGGGACCGCCGGATCCGACAGCCACTACGCCCTCATTTGGCTCGATCACATCACCTCCACCATTCACCATCAGAGACACATTTGCATCGCAAACAACGAGCATCGAGTCCAATCGTCTCAAAAACTTGTCCATTCGCCAGTCCTAGGTCGGAGCCGTACGAAAAGGAGAAACATAAGCGTTTCTGCGACTGAACATTGTTCCTAGGTCTTGTACCTGCGTCTGCGAAGGAAATAATTGCTCACCTTTGCCAAGCTGACACAAGCTCTGAGGAGCTGCCCAGGGTGTTCCTCGATTTTCGTCTCGAGCCGCTCAAGAAGAGTGAACGCATCAGCAGTCGCGCCAGCGAACCCGGCCACGATCTTACCATCCGGACCAATCCGCCGCACCTTCTTAGCCGTCGGCTTGATCACAATCGAGCCCATTGTACACTGTCCATCTCCGATCACTACAACCTTCTCCCCTTTCCTAACCGACAAAATCGTCGTCCCGTGCATCGTTGCGCCCGATGCCATCTGCCTGATCCCTCCCACCAAGCCACCACCCCCACCCACTCGCCGACATTCTCTCAGAACTCGTAACATTTTCGCCAAAACAACACCCTCCAATCCAACTCTATCCAAGCACCCCACCCCTAAAATCTCATCCGTAATATCCTACCTCCAGATCAACCCTGTCCAAACTTTCAAGCTTGCCCCCATGCCTATCTCGACGCCACCACCAGCTGGAGGCAGCGCTCTCTTCTACTCTGGCTAGCCATCGTTTTCCCAATCCGTTTTCTACGAATGACTATATCTTCCGTTTTTCAATACAAAATTCACCGTGACCGGTAATTTTTTGGCTTTTGACATTCCAAGTGGACTTTTCTATATTTGACGGGGTTTGCACTTGTTGAGGGCCATAAATCTGGTACCTTTGCAAGTTCTGGAGGGCCAAACGGAGGTGGCCCCTGTTAGTTTTTAAAGCTCAAGGGGCTGAAAAGCGGAGGAGGCCACTGTTAGTTTTCGAAGCTCGAGAGGCCTAAAGCGGAGGAGACCACTGTTATGTTTCGAAGCTCAGGGGGCTAAAATTTGAGGAGGCCACTGTTCCCTTTTCGAAGCTCGTTGGGCCAAAAACCGGAGGAGACCACTGTTACTTTTCAAAGCTCGAGGTGCCAAAAAACGGAGGAGGCCGCCAGCCACTGTTACCTTTTTTTCAAAGCTCGAGAGGCCAAAAACGGAGGAGGCCATTGTTACTTTTCAAAGCTCGAGGTGCCAAAAAACGGAGGAGGCCACCGTCATTTTTCAAAGCTCGAGACTCCAAAAGCGGAGGAGGCCATTGTTACTTTTCAAAGCTCGAGGTGCCAAAAAACGGAGGAGGCCACTGTTACTTTTCAAAGCTCGAGAGGCCAAAAACGGAGGAGGCCATTGTTACTTTTCAATGCTCGAAGTGCCAAAAAACGGAGGAGGCCACTGTTACTTATCAAAGAGCCGAGAGGCCGAAAACGGAGGTGGCCATGGCTACTTTTCAAAGCTTGTCGACTAGGTGGGGGGGTCAGGAAATTTCGCCCTCATCCTATGATGACCATTGCTAGCTTCGTACGGCATCTGATGCATGTGGCGTCCAGTACAATGCAAGTAATCAGCGCCTAAATCTTCTTGCCCGCGGGTTCAGTTCTTCGCTTAGAATAGTTCTCGTTTATTCGTCCCGTACTATCTAAAATATTGCAAGCAGCCAGCTGTTCAAGCTTCAGATTCCTTTGAAAGGCTTAAAGAAGAGGCCTCCCTTCTTTTTTTTTGGTGCTATAACTGTAGCTCTCCTGAAAAGTTGAATCAAGTTTTACACCTTCTATACGCTTGAAGTGTACGATCCTGTTATGTTATTCTCGGTTAACGAACAATGATTAATCTATGTGCACGGTGCCTTTTTGGTTGGATGGCTTCCTTCCCCAGTAGATTGATGGAAGCGCACTTGAAAAAAGAAAACAAATCACTGCGTTCCTCTCCGCCAGAGGCAAAAGTTCAGCTGCCACGCGACGCGGGATCTATCACCGCAAGCATCAATCTTGGAATACTCGATGAAATCGACACCCGCGGACTGCAAGTAGATCACGCTTTCTTGTGCTTGTTGTGCAATGTCCGGAGGAAGACGTAAGCAAGTAGTCTGAGGCCGGCTATCCATGCTATCATGATTCCCCAGTTTCCCCATACGCCAAGGTTGAAGGTCAGGTCGTACGTCTCGTACACATACACATCCTCAATTGGGCAACCCAACTGGAACTCGGTCGGTGGGTCCGGGGGCGTGTTGCAGGTGTAGGTCTGCCCATTGAACTCGTTCAGCATCAATGCCGCAAATGAGTAGACGACGAAAGACAGGTACTGCACCCAGCGAATCCAGGAAGGCAGGTTCTCCGTGGCAACATAGAAGCCAGCAACCATCAGCGAGGCGAGCATTACCACAGATGCAAGAACGGTCGCCTTCTGGACATTCATCACGGCAACTGAAATCGCTAGCCCAAACGATTGCGCCACTAGTACGTTTGTAACCAACAGCAACAGGTAAACAAAGAACCGGTCGATGTTGGGATTCAGTCCCACCAGCCAGTAAACGATGGAGCCCCAAACGATCGGATATATTACGTCGAGAGGAACCTCAGCAGTTGACTTGGCCAAGAAATAAGCGGAGAGCCGGTACGCTCCCGAGGAGCGATCCTTTCGAATGACCGCCTTCTCGGTAGGGAACGCATACGTCGCTGAGAGCATTGTGAAAAAGCCCCAGAAGATACACGCGAAGAACAGGTTCCCGACTCGGTCATTGATGGTTGCTTCAGTCTCGGGCATACGAAACCAAACGATTCCAACCAACACGAGCGTGCAGCATAGGTGGATGATAGGCCAAATCTCCGTGACCTGTCCACGCTTCTGTCGAAAGGCCCGCTGCGATAAATTGCGGAACTGCGTGTTCCAGGAGGTCGCATATTTTCGATCGTCATCCCAGCTGACGTCTTCAACGGGTTCTGAGCGGCCCATAGACTCCATGAAATTGGACGGCAAGCTTCGAACTGATTTTACCACGCTGTGGAAGGAACTCACGACGCTGTCGGTAAAAAATCGACGAGTGCTCGACTTCTCGTTGTCAAACTCTGTGTGATCCAGGAACAGTCCCTTCTCCTCCTCCTTCCAAGCCTCAACGAGCTTCGCCTTGAGCGGTTGAGTACCGTGCAGGTCTTCGTCAGTAAGCAGCTGCATATAGAAATCCGCTAGATTGTATCCAAATGGACACTCCATGCCCAGTTTCGAAAAATATTTGAAGGCGTCTTTGGCATCTCCGAAGAATACGGAGTTTCCCTCGCTTAGCAGCAGCAGCTTGTCAAATTCCTGGAACATCTGGCTGCTTGGCTGGTGGATCGTAGTCACCACTGTCTTTCCGTCGAGGGAGAGCCTCTTAAGAATCTTGACAACAGTAAGGGCGGTGTTTGAGTCCAGCCCGGAAGTGGGTTCGTCCAAGAGTATCACATACGGGTCAGTAAGCAGCTCGTTTGCGATACCCACCCGCTTGCGCTCGCCACCAGAAATACCCTTGTTGAAGAGCCCATCGCCAATTTTCGTGTTCGCCGTTTTCTGAAGGTTGAGTTTGTCCAGGACAACATCAACGCGCGCGTCCTTCTCAGGAACGGTCATGCTGTCGGGCAAGCGCACGTGAGCGGTAAAAGTCAAAACCTCATTGACCGTCAAGTTGGAGAAGAACAAATCCTCCTGAGTTACATAAGCCACCTTCCTCCTTGTCCTCTTATCCCTCTGCTTTCCACCAAACAGGAGTTCCCCTTCGGACGGCTGACCCAACCTCCCCGCCAATATGTTCAATAGAGTTGTCTTGCCGCTGCCACTTGGCCCCATTACGGCCAGCATTTCACCTGGCCGTACATAGCCACTAATTCCATGTAAAATCTCCTTGCTGTTGGAACCTTTCTTCCTCATCCAACGCAGACATCCTTCACTACCCGTATTTACATCTACATTCACCTCATACTTAACATCTTTGAAATACAAGCTCACCCCCTTCTTCTTGCTGACGGCCTCATACGAATCTTCCGCAAGGCTCTCCACGTCAAGTGCAATATCTCCTTCAGAATCACTCAACTCCAGCTCAGGATTCACAGGAGGCGAATCCTTGGAAACCGTTGAGTCGTTAACCGACTCGGTCCCAACCGCCATCCTCAGCTTTCACACCAAGCCCACTACAAAAAAAAACCAAGCCCCCCACCAAGAAGAAAAACCACCCAAAACTCTCCTCTTCTATCCTCTAACAACCACAAACTTCTATACCTTCCAAATTTCCCTCACCCCTCGGTACCATCCCTTCCTTCCCGCTCCTCCCTCTCCTCCCTCTCCTCCAACTCCCCCCCCAGGTGACTAAGTACACCCCATCCACACACACACATATATATATATATATATATATATATATATATGTAGTTAATAATATATGAAAGTACAGAAACTATCCCTGCAAGACACTCCAAAACGACCTTGAAAATCGTTCCGCTTTCTCGAAGAGCAAAAAATCAAAAAAAATCATGTTGAAAAGAACTGTATCTAAATACAAAGAGAAAACAAAACTCCGTTTTATCGTTCGATTTGATTGATTGGTTGAAATCTATTTCCAACAGGGAGAATTTTTTTCTATAGGTCCAAAAGAGTCCTCAAAATATCGTTTTTTTCTCGTAAAATAGAATGGGAGGTAAATTTTTTTCTAAACGCGAACCCTGTTTAATTTTTGTGAAGGGCCTATGGCAATCTAGCGTTCTGGTGTAGTATTCATAAATACGTATATTTATAGGCTGGAATTTTTTTGTGTTCCGCCAAGGATCGAGATGTGAATAACGGCATGTAGTTGCTGTACCAATAGGATACTTTAATTAGACAAAGTTTTGCTCATTTAGTAATTGTTTTTGGTATAAGCGGGATTCGCAGTTCTTTACGTTTTGATATTTTTTTCGTCAATTTTTGATTCTCCCCATGTTGAGCGAATAGTTTCCATCTATATTTATTTAGATTTAGATGTGTTTTCTTGGTGAGCGGAAACTTTTGGAGGCCTTTTGTGGGAATCATTGGTGTGGGGGTGGGTTCGGGATGAGGTTGAGGTCTCGAGTCTGGTGAGCGAGCTACTCCAGCTCGTGCCTTTGATGCGTATAGAGGAAAAAGCTCTTGGTATGTTCTTGGAGGCGGTTGAAATTCATGCTGCTCAGGGCTTTGTGCAACTTTGTCGCAAGTTTTGGAATCAACCCTCCGCCAGCAGTTCCTTTTCCAACCTCTGGTCTCGCTGGGGTTGACAAAAGTGGTCTTTACGTACTTTTGAGCTGGCCACGGCTCGAAACCCACTGACTTCAGCTTATCTTGAACCTCGGTAAATTTTATGGGGCGGCGTTGTTACGTCTATCCCAACCGAGCGACGACCCGTAATCTTTTTGGTCACGCCGCTGTCCAACCCTAACAGAATTTCCTACGCCCAGATCCTGTACGGAATTTGATGCTACTTCCAAAGACGTCTGCTCCATTTGTTTTTTCCTCCTGCCCCGTGTTTTAGGTTCTAGAATACGTTGCCTGCTCTCGAGGAGCATGGCAACACCGGAACTTCTTCGTCCTGTTGCTGCTGTGCTGGAAGATCTCCGCAGTATCAAAACTACAGCTGCTGAGGAGTGTTTTCGGAGGTAGGACAACGTTTGGAACTTCGCTCTGCTCGGTGGCCGAGTAGGTCAAGTGAATAACATTCCAAGGACCACGTATGGTCCAGAAACTCGTTGACGTTGAGGTCGAGGGACATGGGTAGTGACGACGTGAGATTTTCGCCTGCATCACTAGGAGCTCAATAGTTGTTGCTATCCTAGGACACAGCATGACTTCTCGCCTTCCACAACCGCTGCGCAATGCCCTGCAGAAGCGGCTCTGTCTTGACGGTGGCCTGTCTACGACACTTGAAAATCTCGGAGCTGACCTGTCTCAAGGGTCCCTATGGTCTGCACGGCTAATACGGGACAATCCAGATCTGATAGTGAGGGTCCATCAGAGCTTTCTGGAAGCAGGAGCAGATATTATTGGTTCGGCAACCTACCAGGTTAGCCAGGCGGTCCTGGTCCTCCCCAACAGGCATGTGGGTGAACAGGATATTCATCACCTGCAGTTTTTATTGATTTCCGTTTGCAGTGCTCACTGGAGAAAATGATGGAAGAGTTCGGCGTGGACAGGCCTCAAGCCGAAGAGTATATACGCCTTGGAGTTCGTCTCGCCAAACAGGCCGTGAGCGAATATAGCAGAAAGTCCGGAAGGGAAGCATTTGTTGCTGCTGCTCTGGGTTCATATGGTGCGATCCTCGCCGATGGGTCGGAATATCGAGGCAACTACGGGGTGTCTTCTGGTACGTAGAACCGTCCAACGCAACGCGTCCGTTCTTCGAAGCACATTTCGGAAAGTCTCTAGAGACGTAGTCCTGTCCACAGCAACCGATCCCGTCCTCACCGCCCCGCTCCGTCCTCCGCAGAGCAACTTGAGAGAATCCATACAGAGCGCGTGAGATGCGCACTGTTGGAGTCGCCCGATCTGGTGGCCTTCGAAACGATTCCTGATAATGAGGAAGTCAGAACCATTCTACGGTTAATGGAAGCAAATTTCTCGGATACGCCTTTCTGGGTCTCTTTACAATGCCAAAGCGAATCGCAGTTAGCGGATGGGTGAGGCCTGCCCGATCAACCCCAGACCAGAGATGGCTTGCATCAATCGAGCTTGAAAGCATGTCCCCACCAGAAAGACTGTAGTCCTTTTCTTATCTTGGACTGAAATCGAACGAGCACGTAAATCGTCCAGGAGCAATTTGGATACGATATCGGCATACATCAAGCAGCTGCCGCCGAGGTCTATGGTTGCTATAGGTGTGAACTGCGTCCAGCCGGAGTTGGTTCGTCCGGTCATAGAGCGAATCCGATCGGGCTTGGGTGGCAACACGCAGATCTTGACAGTGTGCTACCCGAATTCTGGCGAAGTTTGGGAAGAGGTGGACGCCTCCAACCTGACACCGCAGTTTAAGCTGTTTTCGGGTCACTCACAGTATCCGCGTTTTATTCGGCGCCACTGAATAGGGATGGAAGCACGCTGACGGCAAGACACCATCGCCAGAGGAGTGGTCCAACATGGTCGCGCAGAGCGGAGCAGATATTGTTGGAGGCTGCTGTAGGACTGCAACAAGTCATATTCGGTTCCTGAGAGAGCTCCTCTAGCAGCACCTCCGGGAGCACTCTGTTTGGAATACCAATTCCTCTGATCAGCACAATAGATGAAAAACGCAGATCAAGCCAGCCTTGACGAAAATATTATCTCGCTTTATTTATTTACGCGAATGCGCTCCACAGTCAGCCCGTATCACACATTTTGAGGGTTCAGTAACCGGAGCACCCTTAAAATACTTAGCGGTAGGACTCTACGTTTGTGTGAAACATTGATACTTGAGCACCGACTTGCTCAAACACCTTCTTGCCGCCTTTGTGGAAGTGGAAAGTGGGCATCGCGGATATTTCCGCTTTTCTAGCAACGTCCGTGAGCTCGTCGACATCTACTTGATAGAACTTCACCCCTTTCCTCAAATTCTCCGGGTCCTCGGACGCCTTTTCCACCTCCGGACTCATCACCTTGCACGGTCCACACCATACGGCATAAAAATCAATCACCGTCTAGAGATCATGGAAAAAAAAAAAAAAGCGCGCCGCGTCAGCAAACAACCACAAGACCACAAAACCGATCCGCAGGGGGGAAAAATCCCTCTCTTCATAATTGCTCCTCTGTCCGCCTCGAATCCAATACACTTACCAGATTCTCCGAATCAATCGCAGCCATGTACTCCTCCATACTCGTAATCTTCTGTACGCCCATTCTGGTTATAGTGCTTCTGAACGATCTTACAAAACAACTTCCTCTTGTCAATACGGATCGTGATCCCATAAAATTCTTTCACTTACACTCGCTTCTCTCGAGCCCTGCCCTACCACAACTTCTACTCTCGCTACTCTCTTTATATACTGACCGGCCCACCAGCCCAGCCCTCCCGAAGCCCATACTCCCGGACTACTAGTACACACTCATCGATCAAGCGAAAACGCCTCAATCGGCATCGAATTCATAGGACAGCTGGATATCTCCTAAAATAAATAAATTTCAATAACATCGTGCGCTTCCGGAGCACAACTGTATCGTGATTTTATAATATACCATACAGAATATTCAATAAGTTTACTTTTAGGAGGTAATTTTAATGTACTCGTTAAAGCTTAGCTCTTTTTATTAATTTTGAGAAATGCGATAGGGTACAACGATTTATTCTAAAGGTATTTGGTTAAAGTATTGCATTTTCGTATATTTTTTGCTCTCCACTTGTTCTTATGGTTATCCGAAGGGGGGGTTGAGAAGAAGTTTCTAGTCTACCTTTTAGTTTGCTCAGGACTTGATTTGAAGGAATTCGGGATTCGGGAAGGTTCCTGTAAAGGGTAGAAAATGTTATTTTCTTAATGTGCACGAGGTTTGATATGGTTTTGTGAAAATTTCTGCCGCTGTTCTTAATTTTTTTAAAATAGGGGGGAGCAGGTTGGTCGTGGAGGCTCTCGCTCGTCTGGCGTTTCCTTTCGTAGTGAGTTTTCATCGCTCGTACAATGACTGATGTCATTCGACTGGCACGCTGCTTACGAACGAAACGAATGGGCAGGATCGTCGGACGTGCATGTTTGGACGTAGAGCAAGATCGTGATCTAGGATGATCCATTCGTTTCCTTGTACGCGTCGAAGAATCCTTTCCCCCTCTCACTGGTGGGCTTGCAACTACGTGCAAACCATCTCTTTCGGTCAACGTCGAGAGGTGAAGCAGGTTTCGTGAAATCCTCAGATGCAAAGTTAACAAAGGAAGCATCATGGCTCTCCCGTAAATCTCTGGATAGCAGTACTGTCCATCCAACAGTCCAGACCAACTCGGACCGAGTAAAAGTCAGCCCAGGAGGCAGAACCGGACACCGCTGATTGAACTGGCTCCACCACACCTGACTCTGCAAAAAAAAATTTGTCTATATACCCCTACCCCTAACCTTTAGTGCCTATTTCTCTAGCCGCGGTTTGCACCCTCCCTACACCCATGCACATACTCTTCCGTATTTCTTCATTTTATGAGGAAAACGGACATATAAGAAAACAACTCCAGCCCCTTATGTAAAAGCTCACATTACGAACAGTTGTTGTTAAGGGGGAGTGGAAGTAGAAAACCCCTTGTATCGCTCATTTTGCTCGGGATTCAAAAATATTTTTGCATTCAAAACAAAGTTTTGGAAAAAATTGAAATATGTGGACAACCAACGACGACTCGGGTTTTCAGGGTTTTTTAGGTGTTGTTAATAGCTATGTTCAGGGAGAGGAGGGGATGGGGTTGGAGAAGGGGGGGGAAGGGGAAATGAGATGAGAGCAGGGGAGTTTTGGGACTTGGCGTTGGAGGAAAGGAAGATTGAGAGGACAAATTCTGGTAGGTATATTCAGGACAAGTGGCAAGTGTATTGGTGAGTTTGTGTGGGATCGTTGTCGCTACCACTGTTTTCCGGCTGCTTAGAGTTTTGTCAAGAAGCTGTGAATCGGAAGAGGTTGAGTTGGACAGGACTGCAGCGAAGATGGACAGACGTGGTCCCAGGTACGATTTTGGTGGCGTAGATACTAATGGTTCTCTGGACACAGCGGGCCCAACATTCACCGTCAGTGGTATTGATGATTACACTGGATATGACGATTACAGTGGTGTGAACCAAGTAGTCAAGGATGTAGAGAATGATAAAGATACTACGGCAGCAACCAATGGCAGCATGGAAAATGGCGGTGGGGAGCTTGTTGAGCGTCTAGAGGCGCTTGATCTGCAGGCGTCGAACCTGGAGGACCTGCAACTGGCTGGTGTGGTGACCAGAAAGGCGTGTGCAATTGTGCTTAGGGATTACAACTCCGACGAAGACGATTCAGATGAGGATGAAGAAGATGGACGTTTGATCAGCGAGAAGTATTATCACGACAACGGAAATCCAAAGTTTTACAAGACGTTCCAGAAGCTGTATTCCAGAGGCGAGCCGTGGGATCGCGTTGTTGAGGAGAAGCATTTCGACGTCGACGGAGTTTGTCGAATGGATGTACATTTCGCCCTGGGCCAGCCGTATTTGTACAGGAAGCACTACTATCCGAACCAGCGCCTCAAGTCAGAGTCCGTTTTTTGGGTTGAGGATGAGAAGTCCCTCAAATGCAGAAAGATCGGATGGTGGAGGACCTACTACGATACTGGAAACGTAAAGTCCGAGATTCAGTACAATGACAAGGGGGTTAGAATCGGATTTGCAAAGCGCTATGGCCACGATGGTACCATCGAATGGGTGAGGGACTACACTAAGGACTACGAGGATAAGCTATGGTCGTTTAATGATCGAAAGGGCAAACTGGTCTTCAGCGAAGTGGACGCTGCGCAGATGCTTGGCTTTGAGGGGATACCGAAGACTATGTCTGAGGTTAACTCAAGATACCGTCAGCTCTGTGCTCCTTTGCATCCTGATAAGAAGCCCGAGCCGGAGTCGACGGAGCAGTTCATTCGCCTTTCACGAGCGCGGGATGTTCTGAAAGAGTATTTTGAGAAGAAGGGAGAATACTGATTCAGTCATCCATTCACGTATCCGGTTTTGGTTATGCTCCTTCGACGATTGACAATAAGAAGAATTTGGGTATCCTCGTAGCAACTCGTTGCGCAAGGCGAGGGCAGCGGAAGAAACTTGGCGAGCTGATCAAAGGCCTGGTACATACGTCCGCAACTTCTAGAGGTGTATTATCGTCTTTGCAAAAGCTCTCGCTTGAACCCTTGACTACGTTTGCTGAGTATTTATGATTAATACGATACGTGACGCTGAGATCGCTTCCTAGCAGTTTTTCGGTGAGGAGAGCAAGTGAGACGATCTCGCGGGATATGATCAGAAAAGGTAATTTTTTTTTCTTTTTTCGAGCAGCCGGAGTTGACTACTCAGGCTTCCCCTTTGCTCGGATCTTGAGCGGGTTCCACATGTTCTCTCGCCTCCTACCCTTTCCTAAGCGGTGATCGCGTGCTCCTTCCAGTACTCGACAGACTTCATATAATCCTCACGTGAAATAGGAACTCCGCTGCCACCCTGCGATATTAGCTCGTTTCTCATGACAGTTATAGGTGACATTGGCAGCTCGAAGGGCACCTCCTGGGCTTTGATACTTATAAGACCCCAGGGCGCATCCTGAGGAAGAAGGCGGTTCGCTTAACGGCTCAATCCATAGCTTGCAGTAGAGTTGAGGCTCTGGGCTCCGCATGATATTCATGCTGGCCGAAACGAACGCACCGACTTTGGCTTGTCCTTTCCCATAGCCACACTTTCCTTGTTTATCTGCTCTCGTGAGTACAGGATAAGGTCAAAATAGCTTGCCGGAGGTGGGGAGACGGAACCCTTGGGGAAGTATCGGACCAGTACAGGCAATTCCTTCTCAGACCTGCTCTCATATCTCGTCCTCAGCAAGTGCTCGTTGTCCTTTGTGATCGCAACAGCCCCTGCATACCAACCACTGAAAGAGTCAGACTTGGGGCAGGGGCAATCGAACATACGCGCTCGACTTACCGCATGTAATCGAATCGCCTACAAAGTTGGGCATGAATAAATGTTTGCAAAATGGCGCATATCCATCCACCAGCACTGGTCGGTCCTGAAATTCCTGAAGATGAGGTCACGTTCGAGAGAAGCAGTGAGGGCTAGACATAATGGAAGCCCTGCTCGTTGAGGATGGCTATTAGAGTTTGACATCGATTGTCAGCTGATCCCACTTGGAAGAACCTACTTGCTGTACTTTCACCCGTTCGGTGTAATAGTCGTTGACCTTCTCCTCGAAGTCCTTTTTGTCGTAGCTGATCCTTGTTCCCGCATATGTCGGGTCGTCAAACTGGCGAAATGCAAATTCATCAAGTTCGATCTCCACCATGCTTCGTATCTTACGATATGTAGCGAGACGGCGCACTCCCCCTCGCATTTCCGAACGCTTTCCAATCCTGCTCAGATGCATGCCATGGGCTCCATTACCTCTCAAGGATTCCTGCTCATGAACTATCTCTCCGACCAGGCAGCAACGAGAGCCGGATGAGAAGGGGGTTTGAGAACTTAGGACCAGTCTAGCCTCGATCGGATAGGGATAAGCGCAGAGCGAATTAGCACTATATCTACTAGGATGGATGGGTATCCACCCTACGGTGTCGGTGCTCGTTCCCGATTCATCGCCTTCGTTGAATTCACTATTTTAAATAGAATTTTTGACGTATTTGTGATTCTACAAATGATATTTCGTTAGAACTTTCCCGAAACGTGATAATTGGATGACTGCATCCAGTTTTTCTAGTATTTTTCTCAGTGCCCCCTTGATTGGTGATTGACTTCAGCACTACAGTGGGACTGTTGGGATTGTGGGACGTGACCGAAGCAAACTGGTGAAGCTCGCCAGCACCCTAGCTAGAAAGATGCTTCTGAGAAGCTTTTCTGCCCGAGCTATCGTACCCTATTCAATCTCAAACTGGCTGTTTTAGTCAGATTCGGTTGGTGTCTCTGAAGGTCGGCAGTACAACGTTTTTTGAGGCCTTCTTAAGAGCGTGTGGGAAGGGCAAGTGTCTGGGGGACGAGTTGGTCTGTTCCTCATTCGTTTGTATCTTTGTAGTCCGGGGAAATGGAAGCGGTCAATGGTGAAGAGCATGATATGGAGCGCCGTCTTTCCAAGCTTCTAGAGGAGAGCGTTGTATCGAGACCGCAATCAGAAGAGATCACCTCGAAATGCTGCGGGGGAAAAGGTAAAGACAAGGGCCAAGGCCAACCTGAGCGTAGCGCAGGTGAGGTAGCCGTTGCAAAGACCAAAGCTTCTTGCTGTAGTGGTGCTACGAATGGTCGCAAATCAGACGACGAGTTGAGGGAGGATATCAAGGAGTACTATGGGAAAATCATCCAAAAGAAGGAAGATTTGCAGACGAGTGCGTGCTGCACCGAAGAGAAGTTTCCCTCGTACGTGAAGCCGTTGGCTGGAATGGTGGCGGATGAGGTGAGGGCGAGTCTAACGTAAGGAGTTGGTTGGCCTGTCCTGTTTGACGCTTTCTCCGCTGACACTGTGCCTCATGTTTTGTTTCAGGTGGCCAGCAAATTTTTCGGATGCGATTTCTGCGTACCCGATGTTCTGGAGAACACCAGTGTGCTGGATCTGGGATCGGGCTCGGGCTTCGATTGCTTTATCATCTCCCAGCTCGTTGGGGAAACAGGTCAGGTGGTGGGAGTTGACATGACGGACAGTCAGGTGGAGCTTGCGAACAAATATACTCAATGGCATGCGGACAGGTTTGGTTTCGAGAAATCCAACGTTACCTTCCACAAAGGCTACATAGAGAAGCTGGATGAAATCGGTCTAGATGACGCTTCCTTTGATGTAGTTGTGTCCAACTGCGTTCTTAACCTTAGCCCGGATAAGGAGGTAAGTTTTTTGATCAAACCGATGACAGACTGGAGCAGTCTCCGCGGTGTGGCTCATTGTCTGATGGTTGCGCTGGATATCAGGCTGTGCTGAAGGAGGCGTACAGGGTTCTCCGGACAGGTGGAGAGATGTACTTTTCCGACGTGTACGCACTCAGGCGAGTCCCTGAAAAGCTCAAAGATGATCCAGTCCTTAGAGGAGAATGCATTAGCGGTGCTCTGTATTGGAACGACTTTATTACTCTTGCACGCAAGGTCGGGTTTACGGACCCTCGCGTAGTTCAGTCAGAACCGTACATTGTGAACGATTCGGTAAGAGGCCAAGCGAATTGAGACTCCCGTTCCAGTCCACAAGAGGGGACGTCTCAAGATGGTTGCCTGCGCATGAAATCCGCAGGATCATGTACTAAATGTGTTCCCGCTCTTGTTCTTTTTTTCACCTCCACAATTAGCTCAAGGACAAGCTAGACGGTACGACATTCGTCTCAACAACGTTTCGACTTTTCAAGGTCTCAAATCTGGAGGCAACCATTGAGGACTATGGTCAAGCTGTGAAGTACAAAGGAAAGATATTTTCTGCCCCGTCGCGGCTGGTGTTTGACAGGGACAACATCTTTGAAGCTGGCGCAGTGGTCCCAGTCTCCCGCAATACCTTCCGAACGCTGAGAGCGTCTCGGTTCCGCTCGCATTTTGACTTCTACGGATGCTGTTCGAAGAAACACCTTGGGCCTTTTGCACGTTCCCAGCCACTGACAATCTGAGCCCAATTCCAGTTTCCCGCGAAAACGATTTCCAATTTCCCGCGAAAACGATTTCCAATTTCCCGCGAAAACGATCCCTCTCTTTCCCCTTCAATTTCAAAGAAACAGTAGTATAGATATACAATAATAAATAAAACTATCAATCTCTCGTGCTTCGATATAGTCAACCGTAGAACGTTAAATTTCATTCTATCAATCAATTTTTAATGACTGAATAGATACAGTCTTGCATCTCCAAGAGTGTTTGTACTGAACTTCATTTCTCTCCATATTTCTGGGAATGAGGTCTCTCTGATTGTGTTCTGTGTGGAGTGGGATTATGATAGAGTGTCGGTTGAGCAGGTAGCGGTGTAGGGGGATGAAAGCCGTCGGTTAGG
Organism: Rhodosorus marinus; assembly: GCA_029953675.1. Lineage (NCBI taxonomy): Eukaryota > Rhodophyta > Stylonematophyceae > Stylonematales > Stylonemataceae > Rhodosorus > Rhodosorus marinus. Next base: position 421,988 of record JAMWBK010000013.1, read on the forward strand.
TTGCCCATATGCTGTAGTTAAAGTTTGGATGTCCGGTTTTTTGTTTTTGGACGACGAGGGTTGTTGGTTGGGGAGCGGATTCCTCCTTTGCACCGGTTCGGGGGCGCTTGGGTTTTTTGGTTGTCGAGCGGTCGGAGCAGGACTTCGTGTGGGATCGTTTTGTGCGGCCCCTGCTGTTTACTAAGTCGAATCGCAGAAGGAAAAGACTGGTAGCTACTGTAGCTCGTCAATGACGGTGCTTGGTTCTCGAGGGTTGGAGTTCCGCTGAGCACGTAGAGGTTTTTCGCGTGGTGTTTGAGATGAAACAAATTAACGCGGATTTTTTTAATTAATAATTGGATTTTCTAACTTGCATCCGGGAAAAAAAGGCTTTTTGGTTTGGTGGTTTGCTGAGAGAGTGGTTGAAGGTGTGGTCTCATTGAGGTGAAAAAGTGGGGTGGGAGGGTATCTAGAGCTTGTATTTTGTTGCTGCAAAGCAATGGCATGTGGAGGGAAGGTTGCTGAGGAGACCATAATGGAGGATGTTTCGAATGAGGAAGATGAGGAGTCCACAGGTGAGGTTTCGTGTGGTTGTTGATGGCTTCTTCTGGTTTCCGGGGCTGGACATAATTAAGCTGAAGCGTACATTCTTGTCCGAATTTTTTCCCCGCGTTTTGTTTTACCGTGGATTTGGGTCTGCTAGGAGTCGAAGACGAATCTGAGGTCTTTGCGGATCAGAATGAACATGTTGATTCCCGAAGCGCGTACGAGGCGGATGTGGGAATCTTCGAGAAAATTCGGCTGGAAAATTTTATGAGCCATCACCTTTTCGAATTTGTCTTTGGTAGGTCTCGAAAGCCTCAAACTTGTGCTGTCCGAGAGCCTTTCACGAAGACCTTTATCCTTCCGGCTCAAACGCGTTCGGTTTTTCCGCTTTTGTCAGGTTCCAACGTGAACATCATATGCGGTCAGAATGGTTCAGGAAAGTCTGCTATTATTGCGGCTCTGCAGATTGGGCTTGGTGCCCGTACTTCGTCGGCTGATCGAGGAAAATCGGTGTCCTCGTACGTCAGGAACGGTGCAACCTTTGGTACAATAAAAATCCAAATCAGAAACCGGAAAGTGGTAGGTTTCTTTCAGCGCTGCTTGCCTTCGCTATTCCGTCCGGAACATTTTGGTTTATTTTGTTAGTCTACGGCTGAGGAAGCGGTTTGGTGTTGGGTTTGGTACAGGGAGAAGTCGATAATAGGTACAATCCGCATCTGTACGGGGATGCAATCATTGTCGAACGTAAGCTCGTAAGAACAGGCAGCGGTGGAGGGTGGACATTCCGGGACCGCAACGACCGCAAAGTGAAGCTAGGAGGAATCGCTCCGAGAGAAGAGCTCACGAGAATTTTGGACCACTTCAACTTGAGAGTATGTGCTCCTCGTAGACTTGTGTCGAGGCCCAACCACGCAGAGCACTTTGCTAAAACCACTCCCGGAACATTCTCTGGATGCCAGGTTGAAAATCCAATCGCTGTTCTTACTCAACAGAAGAGCAAACAATTCCTGTCCTCCGGTAAGGACACGGATAGGTACAAGTTCTTCATGGAGGCTACTGGACTGCAGCAAGTGCGTTCCCACCATCGTCGGTTTCGAGTTATCGTCTTCGCCTTCGTGGGGATGGAAACGTTTTTGTGAGAGTTTGACATTGACGCGAATCTGGTCTCTGACGCTAACCCCCTTTTTTTTATATCCGGCAGGTTAAATCCGAACTCATCGCCATCGCACGGGTGAAGACTGAGATCTCACAGATTCTGGATAAGAAGAAGTCGTTTGTGGAGGATATTGAGAAAGGGTTGGCCGTGCTCAAGAAACGGTATGATGTCGCGCAGGAGATGAGTACCCTTGAGGGAAGAATCGAGGAGCTCGAGTCTCTCTGGGCCTGGACTTTAGTTGCGGAAGAAGAGGATACTCTGGAGAAATACAAGGAACAAGTGAAGGTCTTCGAAGAGAGAATTCAGGAGCATCAAAACAATGCTGAGATCTGTGAACAAGAAGTCCAGGTCCGATTGACCGCAGGCAACTAATTTTCGCCTTCTCAATTGAGTTTTCTACCGCCTTACCTACTCGTCCTCGGACTTTTTTTTGCTCCACAGAGGTCCAGAGCCCAGGTGGACAGCCTGAACGAGGAAATAAACACCGCTACACAAAAAATACGAGCCCAAACTCAAAAAGTGAACAGTACCAGGACGGAGTTGAGGAGTCTCAAGCAGCAAATCAGCATCCAGGGAAAAGAGAAGAATGCGTGTGACTCGGCTATTAGGGATGCCGCGCGAAGAGCATCCAAACTCGAGGATGACCTGCGCGCTGCACGCGCCAAACACGAGCAAGGGTAATTAGAAAGCCGCCGCATCGATCATCCAGTGCTGAGATTTGATGCTCAACGTGGCCTCTCTTGAAATGGATTCAAACAGAAACTCTGCCCTGGACGATATCGAGAAGGATCTGGAGGAAAAACAAGCAGAGAAGCGAAGGTCTGAGGCAAATGTTGAAGCATTGGAGGCTGAACTGGGTAAACTCGTGGAACAACTGCACAGAGTTCGGGATGACATGCAAGGAGTGGATCGAGAAAGCCAAAAATGCAAAATCCATGAAGAGTAGGGTCATCGCCTCCAGATAGCGGAAAGCTGTGCCACTTTAGTCCCATATTTCTAACCTGGTTCCTTGGTTTTATCCCGGTCCCTGCATTCTGCTCATAGTCGCGCCAGATCCGAGGCGCAGCAGTACCAGAAATCCCAGGGCAACAGCCTTTCCAAGTGGGGCCGACACATACCGGAGCTTCAAAACAGAATTGACAAGGTACGACGTCGATGGTTTGGCTTGTTCACCTCGCCCAGAAACGCGAAACCGAAGAGTCCGCCACGGATCAGCAGTGGTGTGAAGAAAGCCTCGCCTTGAAGTACTGACATCGATTTGTGCGACTTTCTTAGGCCTTTGCCGAGGGGAAGTTCAAGAAGAAGCCCATAGGACCTGTAGGAGCGTACGTCAACGTGAAAGAAGAAGAGTGGGCACGAGCAATACAGCACTGCCTCGGCTCTACATTGTCAGCGTACTTGGTTGACAACAGCCACGATCAAGGGGTAACCGTTGGCAAAGAGCAACTACGATACCGATGGCGTACGTGACCCCAGACTCTAATTTTACATGTATGTTGATCTTCGTTGATCCCCAGGTTCTGCGCAAGCTTGTGCCCCAGAGAAGCTACCAAGCGATCATCCAGACTCAATTCGATTCTCGTTACCATATTCCAAGGAGTGCCACGGCTCCGCACGGGTAATCTACGTTCAGTGTGCAGCTTCTCTTCTCATTACGAAGGCTATCGATTAACCAGAACTCTCATTGTCGTACACCTCGTAGGCTCTACGCGGTCATGGATGCCATCACCGTTTCTGAGGATCCCGTTTTCAACGTCTTGGTCGACCAAGGAGAAATCGAGAAGCAAATTCTGGTTAAGTCTCCTTCTGAAGCTACCATGTACACAGAGCGCGAGCATCCGAACATCCGGAAATGTTGGCTACCGGATGGCTCACAGATGTATACCAGGAATTCAGCAGCCGTAAGTACTGGGGCCAACTTAGTTGCATGAGTGCTCATCCCACATCCTGCACTGTTGTTGGAGAGGCCGGACGGTTTTGCAGGAATATCATTTGGTCAACAGTTTTTCACAAGCGCCCACTCATGTCACTTGCACAGGTCTATCGGAGCGGTGAGAGGCACCTGCCCGTGTTGCTTGCACAGGACATGACGGATCAGATTAATGCCTTACTATCTCGAGCAGAAGATCTTGCCCGGGAAGGGAACGAGGTACAAAAACACGGTTCAAGTTAGTGCTCGTTGGAACTGCTCGTAGTTGGGCTGAAACCATCAAAACCTTCTCTACGAAAATCAGCTTCGTGCGAGGAAGTCGTCTATTCAACGAGAAAGAGATGAACTCTCGCAGAAAGAGTTGACCCTGACTCGAGGGAGTCGGGACACTCGCAAACGCATATCGCAACTGGACTTTGACATTAGCCGGCTTCAGAGTGCTATCGAGGAGCGGGCGTCAGAGTAAGAATGCGAAGAATATATGGACCCCACTCGAGCGCTGCCATAGTGCTGTGTTGTGTGTTGTCCGGTACGGGCTCTCGGTTTTCTCAGTCTTCGACTTCGCCCTGTCCAGGTTCGACTCTAGTTCGTGGGATGCGCAGATCGCGCAGACTCGAGAGGACACAGAAGAGCAGAAACGGAAGAAGGAAGACATGGCCAAGAAAATTGACGACTTGAAGGAGGCGATGTCTGAGGTAGAGTCTTGGCATTCAATCTTTGTTTTCGCCGCAAAACAAAAAAAAAATTCTCGTGGAGAGTATTGAAACGCATGTCTTGACAATGCTCTTCGCTTCCCACCATCGTGTATTCCAGACAAACCACACCCTGGATAATGATAAGGACCTTCTTGAAAACCTCGGCGGCGAGCTGGAGGATCTAAAGAAGAACTTGGATGAATCCTCGGACGCGTACCGAAAAGCTGTGGCTTCTTCGTCCCAGGGCAAGGCAAGGATGGAGAAACTAAAGACAATGAAGGAGGATGCAATGCAGGCGCTGCAGAACTTCGAGGAAAAGCTGCAAAAGGTAAATGATGTGAACGTTCAGCAGAGTACAAAGCCGGCTTTCCCTCTGAACTGTTTCGGATGCGATTTCAGGAAATTGACAGCGCGATGCAGCTTGCTCCGGAGCGCATTTACCGCGGACAGAAAAACTCTTCCCAGTTAGAGTCAGATATTAAGAAGCTCAAAGCAAAGTAGGAATATTTCCTTGAGACCTGTCTGTTTGTGCTTCAGCTCGATGCCTAATACGAATTCTGCTGATATGACAGATTGCGAGGTGAACAAGAGAGGCACGCTGGCCGATCTCTGCTGGAGATCGAGAAGGAATACATAGAGGCCAAGCAGAGGAAGGCAAAGAACGATCACGACCTTAGGAAAATGGACGAGCATCTCCGCCGTGTGCATACTGGGTACTCGGCGCGGAAGAAAAAGTATCTTCGAATGAGACATCAGACGAAGGTCGAGACGAACGTGCACTTCAAGTACTTCATGGCAAAGCGGAGACATATGGGAGAGCTAATTTTCGATGACAAAGGTGGAGAAAACGGTGGTAAGAACTTGGCAGCCTGTGAGCAATCTACTCAAATCTGTGCTTGCCTTACCTTTCAATCTTCCTGTGTTCACATTTGCAGAGGGAACCCTGCGTCTGAACGTCGCAATGTCCAACCACAAGAAGAAGGACGGCGGCAGGTACCGGACAGGCGAAATGACAGGCCTATCTGGAGGAGAGAGGAACTACACAACGTTTTGCTTTATGCTTGCACTAGGTGAATCAATCAATGTCCCGGTTCGAATAATGGTAGGAACCAGAAACAGACCACAGACCCTTTCCGAGCACATGACTTGCGCCAGACTGAGGTTCTAACGAGGACTATGTGCTGTTCTCTTGTAGGACGAGTTTGATGTGTTTATGGATGCCCAGAACAGAAGAAGCTGTTACGAAACCTTGATAGATGTGTCCAAGGATATGCCAGGACGACAGTTCGTTTTCGTCTCCCCTCTCGAGCTCCCAAACGTGCAGGCTAGCCTGCGAGTGAAAATTCAGAAACTGGCACCGCCTGGTACGTAGCGACGGAGGTTTGCATTTTCAATTGCTTTGATTACAAATTGACCGGTTCTTGCCGGATTCTTTTCGCGTTTGTACAGAACGCCCAGGCGTGAGACAGCAGTACCTGGAGGAATTCGTGAATGTCAGCACGTGAAGCTCTGCAAAAGAAGAAACCAGCCAATCCTTCCTGTGCTATGCCAGACAAGAGGGGCGTTCGATTTTTCCGACGTTGATGGCTTCAGACGAATTTGTTTTAATCCAATCGTTCTTCCGATGAAATTATATATTTTTCTTAAAGTTTATCACCTTGTATCTTATCCACAGCCCAGAAAAAACTCAACACGCTGACACTCTCAACAGTGCTGGTTTCCACGCTGATTTGCGCAAGCGGGAGACGGGAACGTCGACGATTCCTAGGGGGAGCAGCAAGATCAAGGTTATATTTTGATCATCACAGCCCCGGCCACTCACGATCTAGAGCTCCTCGTCCCCCACCGTTGCTTCTTCAACATCGTCGCCTTCGTTAGCGTCCTCATCAAGGTCTTCATCAAAATCTTCGCCAATATCTTCGTATTCGTAGTAGTATTCATCATCTGATGACTCCTCCTCATCCAATGCTTCAAAGGGAATATCTTCGTCAAGCACCATCTTTTCAGTGGTGTCAATCATAGCTTGCAGGTCATCCGAAAGCTCTAGGGGTGATGATTCCGCAGATGGCTGAAAACAACACGGATTGAAAGACTAAGCGAACGAAATCGAAATATACCTGGAGTGATCAATTTCGTACCATGCTGACCAAAACCTTTTCTAGGCTCGACCTCTCGAATGATATGTCCCCTTCGAAGAGAACCTGACCATTTTTAAAACCAAAAAAGAGGCAGGCGTAACGCGTGAATATAAGATACGTGCACATGGAGGGCGTTGTTCATGCTACTCACATTCTCAAACTTAACGTCTTTGCCGCCCTTTGTAAAGTCCCAGGAGACGGAGTCCTTGAAAGTACACTGTCATGAAGCACGCAATCATAGAAAGAAGTAAAGTTAGGCAGGAACCCATTGCATACGTGTACGCGAACAACCTACGTCAACAAATCTAACTGCTGTCAAAGTTGCTCCACCAAAGTTGACTTTGCCGACGAACGTAACCTGATAATCAAAGAAGAATTGAACAGTGAACCGTCTAGCTACGAAAACGAGGGAAGCAAAACCAGGCTCCAGGCTGAAGCAAAAAGTTGTACCATGAGAAACTGCGTACCTTGCTGAACGTGACTTTGTGCAGATTAGCGCGATCGAAGCAAGCTTCGCCCATGAACACCGTCTGCGAATTGACGAGGTAAATATTAGATGAATTTAAGCATTAATGACAGAAGCATCCCCCCACCTCAGCCACGGTCACTTCTTGAATTTTCGCCCTGCAAAACCGTGAATTGTCTCCGACGACAACTGTAGTTAGAATCATCCGGCTCAGTTTGGAATCCATTGCTACTACACCACCTTTCACAGATACCTGAAACAAAATTATCACATTGTCAGGTGCCGAGAATCCATAAGTTTATACCCAAACCCCTGACTCTAGTCTGAGTTTATGCTACCAGCTTCCATTCTTGAGACTTACTTCGCTTAGAGCAGTCTTCCAAATCGAAGAAGAGCTCAACACCAAGTCTTCCAATATTGTTAGCTGGGCGACGTCAAAGTAGATACAGAGTCAGATGCATATCCCACATTCTACAGTCAAGTGCTGCTTGAAAAAATTTTTTCGCGGATGTCCTACGGAATCAAAGGAGCATTCCCCAATTCTGGAAGTGGGCGCCAGCAATGAACCGTACACTTGGACGTCGCTAACGCGAAGCTGCAGCGCTTTCATTTTTCTCGATATTAGTCCCTCCCCCAAGGCGACCTGAGAATTCAAAGGAGTTTGAATTAAATCAGGGTGCGTAGGGAAATACACCCCAGAAAACGGCTGGGGGCAGGACCCTCTCACCCTATTGATAGAACCCTTTCGCAAGAATATGTTTTCAAGGTACACGGAACCTGCCACCAGCAACTGCAAAGAAAAAGAGAAGCTTAACATTTGTCTTGTTCAACAATGGTGAGGCGCATCGGCAGCCTGCCTACCTCGGTGAAGGAGAACTTATCGAGACGAGCTACAGACTCAATAGAGACTGATGCAGCAACTGAAACCTGTACGGGCCAATGGAGACAGTCTGGTAAGTCCACGAGCAGTAACTAGTAATCTAGTGCCTTGGCCAACCTTTTGGAATTCGACACGGCTGGCCTTAAAAGATGTAGCTAGCAAGCGTCCGACGATCTCCACCTGTTTTGCACATGCCTCATCGTTAGATGAACCAGTACACAATCATCTATTCTGTGCAACATGCCGCATGTATCTACCTGTGAGACCTTGCTCTTGTGCATTCGACTATTCTCAATAACAACCTCGCTGTTAACGGTGATCTGGACGAACAAAAGATCCAAAGTTTGAACCAGCTCGGTGAAGCTGTCTGTGGGCTTGTAATGCGCAATCACTTACGTTCGATGCGGATGACTCCTTCATGAACGGCTTCTCCAATCGCAGTGAGAGTTCCACTTTCAACTTCGTAAGAGCAACACAGACGAGATGATTAGTCAGAGTTGTTCAAGTTGTGTCCTGAGCGAAGCACGAAACTCCAAGTTGAGCACGCGGATGGCTTACGTTCTCTACGACTGCCTTTCTGAACGTCGGCGAAGCGAGTTTAAGCAGTCCACCAACAAATATCTATGATACACCAGAGCCACAATACTAGCATAAGCTCAAAAGCAGTAAGCAATATTTCAAAAACACCGTACCTCAGAGATTGAGACGCGTTTGAAGAACGGCTTCTGGATCACCACGGTCCTGTTCATGTGCACCTATTGCAGATAGCGATTCTATGAGCTGGTGCGATGACTTCGATCCCCTAAATAAACTCATTTCCTTTGTATCACCAACAGGGAATGAACCCAGTACTGCCTCATCCACATATTCAAGAGCTGGTCGTGTACGTACCATGCCAATCAAGCTATTCATGGCTCTCATGTTTTCGAGGCTCAAGAATGCCGGAAACTTGATCTACAGATTCCCGGCAATAAAGAAAAGTGACAAAAGTGGACCAGTACACAGGTTAGCTATTTTGGAACCCAGCGAATCACTGCAGTCAAAATTCGAGTGAACTTCTCACATTTCTAGCGATTGAGCCTACTAGCTGAAGCGCATTCATGCGTGAAGGTCCCCCAAAGCTAATCTACGTAATCGCAACGAAACTTTCTCGTTAAATGCTTCCCGCGCGAGTTAAGCTTCACCAGTGGAGTCAAGCGAGGGATTAATGCTCGTACCGACGAAAGAATCGAATTGGAGTAGCTTGCCTTCACCATTGTAGTAACGCCAGTAAAAGTTACCTGGTAGTTCCACAGCACAGACGAGATGTGAGATGCGTGAATGACGTTCATGCACGTTGCTTGCGCTGAGTACACCGCAGATGCTGTTACGTACCTGATCAAAGTAGGAATTCAAGTAGTTCCTGTGTGCGACAGTTGTGCCTCCTGTGACGTAAGTTACCTGCAACAACGAAGCAGATCCCAGGCGGAAAGTCAGCCTACAAATGCGCAGTGAGGTATCTCTGACAATTCACGGACGCACATTCTGCCACATCGTGTGCCTTGTCGGAAAGATACTCCTTTTGCTCTGTCGAGAAGCCTGTCACGTACACACTAGCTCGGTCAGACAGTAGCACAGCCTAGCATTTGGGGTAGGCGAAAGGATACAGCGCAACTTACGAGCACGGCCACATCCTCAATTTTTTCTTTGTGCAGACATCTGTATTTGTGGCCATCGCTCATATCGAGGTTCTTGTAGGTCGCGTCTGGGTTCATCCATTCAGTTTTGCTCACAATCTGTAAAAACAAGCGGACACCTTTCTTCAGATCTGACGAGAAAAAAGAAAAGTATGCGTGTCAAGAAAGTAATAGTCTCTACCTTAGGAACGCATGATTTCAGTCCGACGTGAATCAAAAAGCCGCCAAGCGCCACCGAGCCAAGAAAGATCACCCCAAGGAAAATGGAGAAGACGATGAGGAGCTTCCTAAGACTTCCGGAGGGTTTTCCAGACGCCGCTGGAGGAGAGGTTTCCTGGAGGGTCTATTAAGAAAAAAAAAAAAGAAGAGAGAATATCCAAACCATCAGAAGCTGATCCACTTCCGGACAGACCAAAGAAAGAGCTTTCGATTTCCACTGCAGCATACCTCGACTACTTGCGTCGCCATTTTACGCTCGAGTATCTCCAAAAACCCGCTACAAAATTATTACATTCACAACAACTTGCCTCAGCCGTTCTCACCCCTGCGCTACACACGACCTTCTACTCTGCCCCAGTCGTATGATCGCCAACAGCCTGTTTTAAGCTCTGTTTCCCCACCGAAGCAGCAAATCGGAAGCCAAACGGCCAAAAACGATCCTCTATTACTTGATCCGCGTCCTAATACCAAAAAAACGGGTTTCACCCTTTTTCGCAAACTTTTATGTGGCCAAAACAACCTCATCAACAATGTCGAATGATCCCGCCCCACTCCCCACAAGAGAAATCTAATATCATTAAAATTTTGGACAGTACCTGAGTTAAATTTCCTTCAGAGTAAATTTTTTCTTCGTACATCTCCAGAAAATTCCAAAATAGCTGTCTTTTTAAATTCAGTTATATATTTTAATTGGTCAATAATTATTTAATTGTTAAAATAATAAGAGGGTCATATCCAAATCTCCTCCTGTTTTGTATGGAAAACGTGAAAACCCGTTTCCGCAGGATTTCAATTTCTCTCCGAAACACACAAAAGAGGCGCAAGTTTACAATAATGCCATAATAGATCTGATATTTTATTAAGGTAAGCTTTTTCAATAGGCTGTTTTGTTTTAAGTTTTCCAAATTATGGTGCGTTGAAACTCCGTTTGAAAATGTCTAAAAAAACGAAGGTCTATTCAAACTTGGGCAATAATGGTTGGCTACATCTTATTGTTGAATTTTGAGAATAAGATGGATCATTTGAGGGTACTGATAATACTGATATCCTTACGGTTTTAACGGATACTCAACACGAAAAAACGGTTTACTTAATACCAGTAAGTTTGACCTCTCGAACTGTGCTTGTGGCCTTTTTAGAGGCACAGTCTCTGCCGTTGGGTGGTCTGCGATATCCGGCAGCGGGAGCGGGTCACGGCTCATTTGAGATCACTATGGTGAGTCCCAAGCTGAGCTATAGGAAGGCTCCGAATTGGAGGATGCAGTCGTCCGCGGGCCTGTTCGGATGGAAGAGTTTCGTCATTGCGTGTGTTGCTCTTTCTTTGATTGCGCTCGGCGTGTACAGAGGAAGGCTGGTGCAGAAAGACAAAATCTCTACGACTCTGTTTATAGCGATCGGATCCAAGCCCTCGAACTTTCATCTTCGAGAATCTGCGCGAAGATCCTGGCTGCAATGGACCTCTCCTGGGAACACTGAATATAAGTTTTTCAGTGACCACCCTCAGTATGCGGAGGACAGTGATAAGGAGCACGCCGAGAAACTGCTCTTTGAAGCTAAAGCTGTACGCGTAGATGAATCCAAGAGCCGTACCTCTTCCCCTGGGGTATCCAATATCGTTGTCATCTAAAACTGCGTTTGTCACTCTCTTACAGGAAAAGGATATGGTGCTTATGAACATAGAAGGTGGCTACGGGACAAAAGAGGACAACAACTTCCTGGACAGAGCGCTCTATCAGTTTGAATACGCTTCCAGGAACTACGACTTTGACTACTTCCTTCGCGTGGACGACGACTCCTTTCTTTGTTTACACAGACTAATGTTTGAATTGAAATCCTATCCCAGTCAGCAATTCTTCATGGGAAGGTATGTACCAACGGGAGCACTGCGCACTGTAATCACATCCGATCACTTGCTTGTGTTGATCTGATCAGACTTCTCGCTCAGGTTTTGGTGCAAACCTGGAAGGCATCGCGCGGACGAGAACTTTATGCTGTTCTCTTCCGACCTTGCTGAATTCATCGTCGGCCGAACGTCCTTAGTACCGATGGATCCCAGCGTCACGTTCGCTTGGAATTTTGGGCTACTCGCATACACGCTGAACCTAACCATTTTCGACGATCAGAAACGTATCGACGCGCAACAAGGATACCTAACAGACTACATGCACGCGAATTCATCGTCGAGAGCAAACTCTGATGGATATAAGGAGTTTTGTGAAAAGTCAGTACTTCACTGGACATCGTATCTGACCGCGCTAGGAAGAGTACCCTTGTGGGCCCTGAACTCCAGCTTCAGGGGTCCCAAATGAATTAACTCTAACAAGCCCTTTCCGCGCTTACAAACTCACGACTGCTCAGGTACATCTACGCACATCACGTAAGACACGGCGATATCATGAAGAAGGTATACTCCTCGACACAGATACATCTGCTGTACGATGCACCGGAAATGAGCAGTCATCGTGAATCCTGCAAAGCGACAGAACAGAGCTTCATCCCAGCGAGGCATTCGAAAACACTGCCTGACATCATTGTGGGAACCAACAACGCCGCCGTTTAGCTCCTAGGGGGGGTGTTGTGAGCGTGTAGAACGATTCGAGAATGTACAGGACTTCCATGTCCCGCTTGTCGGCGAAATTGAACAACTTAGCCCTCTGCCTTGCCGAACCGTCGACGTCCGGGATCGGTCGTTCGTGCGTGTTGTGAACGCCGATGTCAACTGCTTGACACTTCTGACTGTAGATACTGACAAGATTGTCGCTTAAAGAAATTGTAAATAGGCAGGAATATTTGATTGAGGAACACCAGCCTTTCCGGAAGTTAAAAGAACGTAAAACAACTCGGGCGCTATGCTCGACCTACTCAGTCTGAGTGATTGTAGTTTTCATGAAGTAGAATGGAACTACACCCTAAGCTAAGCCCTTCTTGTGCCACCCAGCAGTGCCTACCATCCTTAGTTGTGGATTGCAAATAATATATAACGAAAATTGCGACGTCGTTGTGGACAGGCCTCTCACAAGCAGTCGGCCCACGTCTTGATAGGCCCCAGCCGCAAGTCTTCAACTGGGCATGTCGTATCCGATACCCTCGGCTTTTTATAGGCCTAATTCCAGCGCACTGCTCAAGCACTAAGCGATTGCAGTGCACGTACCTAGGACTGCTCACTTTAGCCTTTCTAAGATGGAATTAGCTGGCAACTTGTCGAGGTAACGCTTAAGGATCTCTGGCACTGAGCCATATTTTCTCTATGAGCCCGGTTGCAGTGCCTAAGAAAACCTCCGTACCTGAATACTCTGCATTTGAGAGGTCGGTGAGTAAACTTGTAACCGAACTGTTTGCAGGATCCTAAAAGCCAATTCTGGACTCAAACCTCTAAGAGTCTGTGATTTGTTTCTCCCCACCTACTCCTGCCATGTACGAATTCTGCAAGAGATGAGAGTAAAACCAGTACGCACCGCACCTACTACATCCTCCCTTTTCCTTGTGAGCTGGAAGATCTCCCAAGTTGAGTGGAATGATACGACATGCTAAATCCGGAATTTGATGAAATGATTGGTTACGATCGATGAATGTGTCAGCACCAGAGCTTCCGGCAATGCGTTTGCTTGATACGTCCAGGTTGATTGACTTTTGCAAATGCCCGAAATAGCATTTGGACATGGAGCGGAGAAGGCTGCCGAGGCTCTTCATGAATTTTGTGAGAAGGCGAAGGTTTTTAATTGTGTTGCAGTGTATCAATGATGGCGCTACAATCTACTTACTGAAGCTGTCTGCTGTGCGGGGCTTGTTGGAGGGGATGGGTAACCTGGGCGGAAGCAAGTTTCTTGTAGTTGACGCTCTGGGATGGGCTGATGCTAAGGATGACCTGTTCGCCACGGCCTTGTCCAGGATTGATCCCTTAGAAAGTGGAGAAACGTATGAGGTTGTGAAGCCAAAGACTGGGGAGCACCTGCCGGAAACAGTTGAGGAGATTAAGCAGTATGACGGCATCGTAATTTCTGGTTCGGCAACATCAGCAAACGATGAACTGGAATGGATCGACAAATTATCTGAGATGATAAGGATGATTGCAAGCCAAGATAAGACAAGGCTTGTTGGAATTTGTTTCGGTCATCAGCTTGTTGCCAAAGCGCTTGGTGGTAGTGTATTGAAGCAGGATACGTTCATATTGCAACCTGAGAGAATTGAACCTCTGAGCAGGTTGTGGACTGACAACGTGAGCGGCGCGTCACAGCTACTGCTGGAATCTCACGGAGACCAGGTTTCGTTAGCTCCGCCGGGTGCTGAGGTGTGACCAAGGCTTCGCCTCAGGCTGCCCCGATGAAATGCGCTTGTAGCAAGCCCGGCTGAACAATTCTTCATGGTTTGTACAGGTTCTAGCGAGCAGCACGACTGCCAAGATTGAGTCAATGGCAGTGCGCTCAGTGAAGGGTGATCGTCGGGTTGTGGCGTGGACGCTGCAAGCCCATCCGGAAATGCAAGCGCATCTCCTCGTGGACAGAGTTCTCTCTCGCGTAGCCAACCAGATGGAAAATCGAGGGCAGGGGGCACGAGAACAACTTCTAGCTTTCAACGCCAAAGACGCATGCTTTATGATGAAAGCTGTGAAGAGCTTCTTGGTGTCAGGATGGTCGAACTCTTAATCCCGACTCGACCTAATAGCTCAATACCTAGTCTCAAGCGACCAGATCCTGCAACTCAACGGATCGAATTGGCCGATGCCACGCACAATCTCATGCCGTGGATTGCGTCATCTTAAGCGTGCCAATAAACTGAGTTTGAACATAGCCGAGTAAAGCAAAGCAAGAAGTGAGCTGGCTTCCCGCAACATTCACCGTGCAGGAAAGGGGTGTACAAGAAGAGCCTCGTTATGAACGTGAACACACTATGTGGTGCTTGTTGTATTGACGGACCCTCCTAGTTGCTTAGCACAATGAATCCGTAGTAATTGGTCAGCAGCGATCGACGCTGAAAATTTCTTCGTGAAGATTGTGTGGGATGGCCATAGTTGGAATGGAGGAAATGGAATGGAACGGGACCCACACAATGGGTTTGAGGTTTGGGTACATGGTGCTGGAGCGGGGAGGTGGGAAAAGTGGATACTGTTGCGTGGTTACGTGGTCGTTTGGAGTGAAGCGTTGTGGTGAGGTTGGCGGTTTCGTGTCTGCGGTTGGCGGGGATGAGCAGTCTCGGCGAGAGCAGGTTTCTCGTAGTGGATACGGCTGACAACGAGAAGTGGGCTGGGGCTGCGGATGATCTGTTCAGCAAGGTTTTGTGCAAGATTGAACAGCTGGATAATGAGAAGTATGAGGTAGTGCGCCCATATGCGGGAGAGCGCCTGCCGGAGACTGTTGAAGAAGTTCAGCAGTACAAGGGTGTGATCATTACTGGGTCTGGACGGTCAGCAAACGATGACTTTGAGTGGATTGAAAAGATATCCGAGATGATCAGGGCTATCGTCAGTCAGGAGAAGACAAGACTCGTTGCTATTTGTTTCGGGCAGCAACTGGTTGCCCGGGCTCTGGGTGGCAGGGTATCAAAGCAAGATATGTTCACATTGCAACCTGAGAGAATCGTTCCTTCAGGCGAGCTATGGTTGGTAAACCTGGGTGGCGCGTCGAAACTTCTCCTGGAAGCTCACGGAGACCAGGTCTCAATACCTCCCCCCCGGGCTGATGTACGTGCGCGCATGGATTCTACGATCAAGCTGCGATAACTGAAATGCCTCGTGTGTGCGATTTTCAACAGGTCTTAGCGACAAGCAGCACTGCGGCGATTGAGTCCATGGCCATTCGCTCGGGAACCGGTGATGGCAGGGTTGTGGTGTGGACGCTGCAAGCACATCCGGAGATGCCAGCGCCTCTCTTCGTTGATAAGGTTCTCCCATTTGTATCCAAGAGGATGGAAAATGATGGATATGGCGCTCGGGAAAAACTGCTGTCCTTCAAACCTAGCGACGCTGAATTCATCATGAGCGAAATGAAAAAGTTCTTGGTGTCCGGATGGTCGACAACAACTCGTGAGCAGTCCGTCTGTTGAGCTCCATGAACAGTCCTAACGATGCTGCAAGCAAAGTCCTTCTTATGTACTATATTGAGCTTCAGTCGTTAGGATGTCCGCTCCAATGCACAGGGCACGTCTTGCGCACAGCAGTAAATTATCATCCACCACTCTTCAGCGTCCAAAGAGCCGGTCGAGCCTGCTCCAGCCTGCTCTAGGTCGAGGTATAGCCAGCTACGCATCATCCACCACTCTTCAGCGTCCAAAGAGCCTGTCGAGCCTGCTCTAGGTCGGGGTATGGCCAGCTACGCGCAGCTCTGCACTGCCCTCTTTCTGAACGGGGTATAATCAGCCAGCAAAGACGGAAGTTCGCCGTCTTTTCAGTGACCACGCTAGCAGCTACTGAGGTTTTGCAGTGGACGCTGCAGTTGCAAGGACTCCACCTTTAGCACGGCTCAGTAACGCGAATGTTCGAACACATTAATGTAACGCCACTTGTTCCACGTCCGTTTTCCTCCGCATCGAGTTCACCCTTGTCATACTTCAATATCGGGAGGGAACATTTGGCATTTCTCGCAACTTTCTATGGACTGCAAAACGTTTTTAATTTTCAAGGCTGGTTGGTGCTTTGCTCTGTGCTCTGATCAGTAGTATTTGTGGCTCTTTGAGGTTGAGAGGGCGGGGAGGGGGAGAGTGTGGGTAGGGTTTGTACTGATGGGATGCATGAACATCTAACTATTTCTTAAGAAATACTGATAAGATGGTCGGCACAAGGAAAGATAATATGGCGAGGAGAGGATTGCTCACATCGCCCATCAAGTCCGAGTCGAAAAGCGGTGAGACTGCTCGCAGCTAGACGTTAAGTGTAAGTGCCTGAACCGTGGAGAGCGCTGTGCTCCGCTTCGTTTTGTCGTCGGGTGTTTGTTACCGCGACGCAGATGGAAATCAGAGTGGGTCTGCGCTGAATCCTGCAGCTCTTGGGGGTAGTGAACAACTTGGTCACCCGCTCAAGCAAGGGATTGTGAAGCAAGCATTTAGGAGCGACGTAGCCGGGTTATCCTTGAGCGATCACCCGTCGGATGCCTTATCCTCGTCTTCTGGAGATCAGATCATCAGAACTTTTCAAGGTTTCTTCCATGAGCAGCAGAGAGTATGCCATGTTCACTAGCACATGCCTTAGATGTCAAACGAGACCGTGCTCTGACCTCGTCGAAGTGTAGGTGCTTGAGTCTCGAGCCCTGAAATCCCAAGAACGGCATGCGACGCAAAGTAAGATGGATTCTCCAGTGTTTTCAAAGCTGGGTAGCAAATGGCCCCCAAAGTATGCAGTGGACTTATCACACACCCGAAACATATCGATATGCACTACTCAAGAGATCGATCATCGAGTTCGAGCAGTTAGTGAAAAGTTCGATGACACTGTTTCAACATTTCAGAATCGCGTTCTTGCCGCTTGCAATGCACAACTCGCAGAGACCGAGAAGCTTGAACGAGAGCTCACGTCTAGCGTGAAAATGCTTCAGGTACCTCCTTGAAGTACAGAAAATGCTTCGTTCACAGAAGAAGGGGGACTCATTGGGCGAGATCCGATTCGGTTTGAACAGGATATCATATACCACGGCTCGCGAAGGGGTATGAAGCTCAAGAGAGTTACGCAAGGAATCCATGAAAACTGCGTACGCAGTATGAGAGCATCAAAGTATGATGAAGCCCTTCCCCTGCAATCAACAGGCTTTTCATTGTCGTTCAGCCCTGTTTTCGTTCCCCCCAACTTTGGCAGAGCTCAGCTTCGTGACAGGCAAAAGGATCTGATCAGTAGACTTGGAAAGGAGGACGGAAGGGCCAAACGGCACTTCAAGCTCGAGAAACAGCGTCTACATGCTCTCAAATCAGTTGCAGATCTGCTGAATTGATTGACGTCGCTGAAACTGGACAAGATCAAGCATGAAAAGGGTGTGAAAGCGCTAGTTGCGCTCCCAAACCGCGTAGTCGCTGCGAGAATAGTTTTCATTGCCTCCGAAGTACACGAAACGCGAACAACCAAGTCCGCACGGCGTAGTCACCAACCAATGCCAAAGGGGGAAAACACAGCAGTGAAGGAGATCGCTCCTCCCAGCCCATACCGCTCGAGAAAAATCACAATTAGGCCCTCTTCAAAGATTCCTCTTATTTGCTGGCGTCAATAAAGCTCAAAATCCCTCCGAGCCAACTGAGAAGCGGAGCAGCGGGCGGATCCGGCAGCCCGTACAATTTCCTTCAGTTAGCCAGGGACGAGGACCAGAGCTCTCACTTCCCCTGTATTGATCCATGTAACCAGTTGGTAGAGTCGTTCACACAATGATTTTTGCCTTTTCGGTGTTCGGGTCGTTCAAGTCGCGGATAAAGGTCCTCCAGGTAAAGAGCCCATGAGCAGCTTTTGCTTCGCTATCGAAAACTGTACAGAACTGGTAACCCAAAGGTTAAGGGTTAGACTTGGTCGCGTGAGTGCCATTCTGTGATCGCCCTGACTCTCTTTGCGAGCTGTAACTGTACGCTTCGTTGACCGTGGTTCTTCGGTGCCGTAGGGTACCTTGGTTCTTCAGATGCTCTCCGCGCGGATTTTCCAGTGCACGTCGCCCGGGGATCCCAGCCACCCTTAGAGGGACCCCCTTGTCCTACCCCAGAGAAACGATTGATCTCAGTCAACAGAAGTACTATTGACTGCCTTATTGACTGATAAATCTGAGAAGCCCAAAAAATTTAGCCAATCTATTTTCGGTTTTCCATATTGATTGATCTAGTCAAAGTAAACATTTCTATTTCGGGCTTGGACCGCCATCAGTCAATATAAATTCCTTGTTGATTGTTTTAATATCTGAGGAAGCAATTTTTTTCTTCTTTTTTTTTAACAGGGGCCGGTTGACACATCGGAGTTTTTTTCAGATCTAAAAATTTTTCTTTTGTTTTGGATCTCAGAAGATAATGAGCGAATAAGAGAAGGTGAAGTCAATGAGGGAGGGTTGGCAGCTGCTACGGGGATGTGCGGGTGGACGTCCGGAGGGATGTGAAACTATAGTATCAAGAAGAGACGGCGATCTTGGACAACTCGTTGATTCGAGATTTGGCAATTGTACACTTTCCCCGCGGTGGTGTTGTAGGGTTTTTTTTGGTTCTGCTGTTTTGTGGGTTGATTGGTTTTTTTGTTTTTTGTTTGCAGAGTTGAAAGCTTGCGATGGGGCTGCTGAAGGCATCTATATGCCTAGGGCTGGCACTAGTCGGCTTGGCGGCAGCTAGTGATCTTTATGATTATGCCAGAAGTCCTGTTGTGGAGCTTACTTCGAATAATTTTAAAGAGAAGGTCATGGAATCTAACGAGACATGGTATGTCCTTCTCTGTACTGCTTTTGCTTGCCTGCTGCCTGCTGTAGTGCATTGGTGATTCTAGAATTACTTCCCTGAATATTTTGGACTCGTTCACGTAGGTTTGTGGAGTTTTACGCTCCTTGGTGTGGTCACTGCAAGAGCCTTGCCCCAAGCTGGGAAAAGGCAGCGGAACACCTGAAAGGGGTAGTATACTTTGGTGGTGTCAATTGCGACGAACATAAAGATATGGCGCAAAAGTAAGAAAGGGCAATTTGGTTGCGCAGATCAAGAGAATAAAAGTCGCTCACTCAATTTGTTGCTCTGGATTAGGTACGGAGTCCGTGGATTCCCGACGATCAAGGTCTTCAAAGGCAGCGGAAGCAGGGCCAGGCGCCCAACAGAGTACCAGGGTCAACGCTCTGCCAAGGCCATCGTCGATCGAGCAAAGATGGAGATCCCGAACAATGTCGTAGAGATCAAATCAGGTGGCATTGACTCATTTTTGGAGGATGAAAAGCAGCTTGCTCACGTCATCCTGTTCACGGATAAGACGACTACCTCTACAACCTACAAGAGTCTCAGCTCGGCGTTCCTAGGGAAAGCCTCTCTCGGAGAGATTCGCAAGAAGGAGGCGGAAGCTATTAAGGAGAAGTTCGAGGTGACCTCCTATCCGGCTTTCGTCTACTTTTCGCCGGGAGCGAATGCAGACCAGTATTCCAAGTACTCCGGACCGACGGAGCCTCTGGCGCTACGTAACTTCATTGGCAACCTTGTAGGAGAGACGGCGGGTACGATTGAACAGCGTTGGACTCCTTCTCCTGGCTTTGTCAAGTCACGTCATGCTTGCGGAATAGTCGCGAGTCTTTTAACACAGTAGTTTTGAACTCCCATTGCGTGTATCAGGTCAATATACTGATGAAACCATAGATCCATCCAAGGCGAAGGGGAGCGATGAAGAAATGGAGCAGCATTTCTACCAGCCAAAAGAACATGAAGTCGGAGCCGAGAAAGTGACTGGTACGGCATCGTTTAATAGATTGTGCATGAAGCGACTGGACAGCTCCTCTTGCATTGCAGCATTCATTACGGACAGTACCAAGGCAGAAGCTGTGCAAGATGCGATGAAATCGCTTTCTGAGAAGTAGGTTTGAAGCTCCTACTCTCAACTCCGGAGGTCTCCATGCGGAGGATGGAGACGGTCACGTTCCTAAGAATTGGAGCTCATGCTTGAGTCCCGCTTGTGAAACTGTTCCTTGTTACAGGTACAAGTACGACAACCTGGCGTTTGTTGTTGGCGACGTTAGCGACGATGAGTCTGGTATGAAACTCGTGGAGGCTTTAGAACTAGATACATCCCTTGGCGTTTCTCTGGTTGTGCTGCGCGGGAGAAAGATGAAGTATGCTGAGCGTGAGAATTCCTCGGGAGAATTCTCAGTTGCTGCAGGTGTGTCTTTCCTAGACCGCGTACTAGGCGGGGATATCCGCTACAAGAAGCTCCCGAGTGAGTTGCCGGCATGGAACGAGCTGGAGATTGAAACCGAAGCTGACGAAGAGAATGCTGAGGCCGGAGATGAAAAGACTGAAGCGACTGATGCGGGAGAGGATGCAGAAGCTGAGTCCGGTGGTCAAGGTACAGATGACCGGCAAGCTGACAAGGAGCCGAGTGGTGGTAAGGCCAAGGAGTTCGGAGCTGGATCAGAAAATGACCCTCAAGTCCACCCCGGTGAAAAATGTGATACTGATGGTACTGAGAAGGATAGCAAGGAGGAATTGTAACGCTAGGGGAAGCTCAAGAGTTACGTTGTCTTGCTCGTTAGACCAGGGCACGAATCGATTAAGTACACCTCTCAGAAAACGCACAGAGTAACGTTCAGTGCTTTCGAATTGGACTACAATTAAACTTGTTGACCAGCTCGCGTTTCCGAGTCGCCTTAATTTCTGTTGGTCCTGTTTTCCAGCTCGCGGGTCCCGCAGCGCTCTCTAGGGTGAGGCCCTGCAGACACCGGGACATTTCCTCAAGATTTTCCTCAAGACATGGGTACCACATATCGGGTCGCGCTGAAGTCATACATATGTTCCCTATCACGCTGTTGAGCTTTCGAGGCGCAAGCGCCGTCGAGCAAGCTGTGACCCGACTAGAACAAGTTTCAGATTGTAGCTCCAGTCGTGCACATCGCTAATACGGAAAGCCTTATTCTAGTGTGGATCAGGGGCATACCCCAAAATGCTTATGCAGGCATTCCCCCCCCCCCCCCGGTTGTCCTGGGGAGAAGAAATATCTGCGATTCGGCTCGTCCAGATTTCTGATGCTCCAGGCGCACCCCAAAATGCCCCCCAAAATCCTTCTGCTTGTGCCAGGCATTCCCCCCCGGTTGTCCCGGGGAGAATACATATCTGCGATTCGGCTCGTTCCGATTTCTGATGCCTCCACATTCACCCCCAAGTGCCCCAAAAATCCTGCTGCTGACTCAGCAAACCTCATCAGAGATGCAACTTCTCAAAATGGTGGCTTCTCGAGGGATGTCCTCAACAAATGTATCATCGAGGTTAGCGTTAACGACCGCGTGCAAACTGCTAATCAATCTTTCCTTTATAATGAATTTCAGTTCAATAATTCATTTTTCATGAAGGCATCGAATTTATTTTCATCTTACGAATGCGCTCCAATATAACGTATTTTAGTTGCTTTAGAGGATATAAATGGCGGCATGATTTTTATGAATATATAAAATATATTTAATCAATCGGCATGCCTCAATGCGGATGTGCCCCGAAATAGAGCCAAATCCATGTAATTTTAATAATTATCGTCCAAGGCAAACAACCATTATGGGGCATGCCTTATGCCCCCCGCAGCTTTACTTATTACAAAATATATCCACCCACCCCCCGGGGTTAGTTTTCCCTCCATAATTGATTTCTAAGTCTCTCATTCCCCAAAAACGTTAAAAACAAAAGTAATTAGATGTGATCACGTACTGCACTCCGATTGCGGGTGTCAATGAATAATAATTCGCAGGGGTGGAGGGAGCCGGTCTTTTCTTTTTATCAACGGAACAGGAGTATTTCTCCTTCGAGAATCGCCAACCCTGTAGCACTAGCTGAGTCTCCACCGAAAGCGGACTTGTTGATTCTAGGCTAGCTCCAAGGGGGCTCATGCGGGTTATGGATCTGCATGCATAACAAAGATCCCGTGAGATGGATCAGATCCAGTTGCTCTTCTAACTATATCCGGTTTGTTTTGTTTTCTTTACTATATAACTGAGGCGACCAGGGTTTTGAAACCCGCGCCCAGGAGCTAACCGGTGCCCTCCGATTCTCTGGAGAGCGTAGATGAATTGAGGCATATTGCTAGCTACTATATACCGAGATGTACGGGTAGAGGGCGGGAGGTCTGCGAGGAGGGGGACTGGGAAAGTCGTTTAGGGGCTTTGGATCTTGAGCAAAGGGAGGGATGCAGTCTCATTTGACGGAACGTTTGCGATTGTTTTCGATGGGGATCGGTGAAGAGCTATGGAGGAGCTCCTCGGAAGAGGGTGAGCGTCGAGGACTGAATAGTGGAAAGCTTAAGGAGAAGAGGCGTCTGGTGGTAATGCTGCCGTTGGTTGTCTTGGCATGCTTTGCGGTTTCCGCAAATTTTGTCATGCGGTCTACTGTTGAATCGCCCCTACTAAGCGGGCCGGAAATCGTGGCGCTGCAGAAAGCTGCAAGTGGGGGTGCTCTTCTCACCCAGACGATTGAGGGCTGGGAGTGGCGCGCGTTCTACCCGAAGGAAGAGGGCGAAAAGGCAGAGCTAGGGGAAAAGAAATTGGACGCGATGCTTGACAACGTTCTTCACGTAGCTAAGCTTATTGGATTCAAGAAGAAGAAGAACAAGCTCGATCATGAGGAGGTCGAGACGAGATCTGATATTTACGTTGTTGTCCCGGATCCTGGTGTCGGACTGAAGTACCGCGGGGATGGAGGGAAAGACGACACTCTTCTGGAACTAAAGGTAAGTTGCGTTCCCTCGAGAGGACAGATTATTCAATAAAGGCGTGATTGTCTGGCTGACTTCCGTGCCCCATGCTCGTTGACCTTTGTAAAAGCTGAGGACCAGAACAGTCACCGAGTACGGGTTCTTCTCCGATCGTGACTATGTTCTTGAGGATTGGGACAAGATGATTCGGAAACCGCTTGGGAAGAGCAGGGGTAAGAACAATTGGGACGAACATGCTCTTGCCAATGTGAACGTTGTTGAAATGGTAGCCCTTGTTGTTCGTTAACGGGTTGATATCGCTTCAGGTCGTGATGTTGTGCTAGATATTCTTGCGGATGCAGTACAGGAATACGATGCCCGTCAATTCGGATCCGCAGAGGACAGGTTCCGTTTCAATCCACAAGTAAAGAGGTTGTTGGGACTGGCCAAAGAATCTGCAGAAAACGAATCCAAATTCAAGCAGGTGAGATATGTGAATCGCTAAGCCCATTTCTGCTGTTTTCCGCAAACACTCGTGGAGCCGTTCGCGGCCTAAGAGCATATTAAACTTTGGTCATCCACAGGTCCCCATGACGAAAACGCGGTACCTCGATCGCCTCTCTCTGGTTTCTAAAGTTCTCACTGTGAACTTCAAGTTCGAAGCGACCGCAGTGAAGTTGGATGATTCGGAGTGGTGGAGCGTTGCCATTGAAGGTGCCCAAAAGCGCTTTTTAAAGTCTGACTGTTTGCAAACATCGTTCCAAGCCTGATGAGCAACTCTTGTTCTTGTGCTCTGATGTTTTCTACAGGACCGAACCGTCTGCTGTGCTCTGTCTTCGCTGATGTAATTCTTCGTGAAAAAGATGTTCAGAAGGCTCTTAGAGAGAATAAGGTTATCTTCGCGGGGTATCCCGAGTTTTTGCAAGTTTATCAAGAATAGCACTCTCCATAGGCGCCCTACCTTTTCAGCCGGATCGCGTCAATTACAGACCACTAAAACAATGCGCAGCCGGCGAAAGTCTCCCACGAACAGGTGCGGCAGTGCTTCGCTTTCTATTCCTAGTATCCATCAACGGCTGTCAGTCTCCATCTCCCCCACTAGGTTTTGCTCTTTTCCGGAAGTGGTTTTCAAATCCGCTCCAGCAGGCGACGTATTCTCTGTCCCGCTCGGGACATTCTATAGCCCACTTGGTCAGATTGAGCATCTTTGAAGTCTCGAACATGAAAGCAACATCTTCCGAGCCCAGTTTAGCAGGCTTCAGATCGGCACTCGTTGCCGTTTCGAATGACTCTACGTCCGGTCCATGTGGCGATCCCATCGAATGCAGGGAACTCCCGCCAGGAACGAAACCCTTCCCAGACTTGGCGTCGTAGGTACCTCTAATCAGCCCCTGACAAGGACACGTAGATGATACATGGACGATCCGCATTAGCAAGGAAATTGATAATTTCGGTTAAGACGCGAAGCAGGAATGACGGAAATGGTCGTATCCGAGGCTTGAGTAGAACTTGAAGGCCATCGTACCATGTACTCAGTCATACAATTGCGGTGAAAGTATGGCGGTCTGAAAGTATCTTCCTGGACCATCCACCGAGGTGGGAAAACAACAAAGTCTAGCAGGGCAACTCCTGGGGTTGCGCTGGGACTTGTCAGCACGGTAAAGATGGAAGGGTCCATGTGATCGAATAGGACCTATCAAAAAAATTTCAGTTTCGATCGCACGGGAGAGATAGAGTGAGTGGTAGTGAAATTCTTGTACGGCAACAAACTCGTTTTGCAGTTGGATGGCGCGAAACAAACCGAGTTCACAGGGCAAAAGTTCTCAAGATCGTACATAAACGGGAGATAGTTGCCCCGCCAGGCGACCACGTCGAAAGGATCAGATTCGACCCAGGAAGTGAAGAACCTGTTCTGAAACTTGCATATCACCTCCGTCTTCACATCCTCGTCACGAAAGGCCGCTGTAGGGTACAAAAAGTCCACCTCGGAGGCCAGGCCGTTGGCTCCTATGACTCCGCGCTCGGGAAGCTCAAAGTGCCTGCCGTAGATCTCGCACACGTAGCCTCTAGCATGTTCAGAAACAGGGCTTACAGCAAACTTGATGTTTCTCGGGATAACTACAATGTATCCTGTTTCCACGTGAAGCAGCCCCACCTCGGTTCGGATGTCGAGGCTCCCGAGCTGAGGTACAATGAGCATATCCCCGTCAGAATTGTACATGCAGGACGTGTTCATAGGTTTGTTGCAAGTGTAAACGTAGATCTGGAGTCCGTCCCTATTCGAAGGATCTCCATGAGCAGCTACTGTTCGGAGCCCAGCGACAAAGTCTGTCTGCTGCTCGTGAGGAGGCTGACCCTCCACAGCCAGTGGGTTCCACCGCAGCCTTTCTGGTGTCACGATCTCGGCCTGCTGAACATACGGAGCACGTTTCGCATTTTCGACGAATTCCCCGAGACCGCCAATTACAACCGACGGCTTGATTTTGTACAGCCAAGTCTTAAGATTTGACGCTCTGGGCTCCGTGAAAGCGGAACCAGAGATCTGCTCCGCGTAGAGCCCAAATGAACACTTCTGTGGGTTGTTCCTGCCATTCTTCGGGAGCGCACCTTGAAGCGCCTCAGACTCCAAGTGTGACTTGAACCCCTTCAAATACGAATAACCCACCATCTTCAAACACACAGGGGTTAACGCAGCTGACTAGAACGTAGGCATCATCGGCACACTCAAAACCTTGGCAATAAAAAGTGCTAGGAAGTTGTGGAAGTGCCCGCCCGGCCTAGTCCACAGTCGTAGACGACTGGACAAAGAAAAAACAACACACACAGGTAGTCTTTCAGGTGCGTTCTGACTTGCCTCCCTGCGTTCCAATCGGGCATCCTATATCAACCAAAAGCACCGCACGGTACAACCTGGCCGTCCACAATTCTCCTACCATGTTGGCGACAATATCCAGACCTTGCTTCCAGAAATGCTCCTGGCGCTGGAATGTGATGAATGAGGTGGAGGCACGCACCACCCTGGTCAGCGGTGGCAGAAGAGTTCTCTTCTCAGATAGCGGAGCCATTTGTCCTTATCGCAGAGACTTGTGAGCTCTCGCTTTTCGTGAGCCTCATGAGCTATCGCTTTTCGTGAGCCTCATGAGCGCTTGGAATTTACTCCAGGTTGCGGGGGTGTGGCAGAGACTTCAGAAGAAACCCCAAAAACAAGAAATCCAGAAACCAGAATTCCAAGGCGAACTTGACAACCTTGGCCGCTCGCAAGACTAAATGAAAAAGGAACTCAGGCTCCAGGCGCTAGTCTTGAAAACAGTTCTGAATCAATCGTTCTCCAGGAAGGTCTGTACTCGTCGTCAGATGGCCGCTTCTCCCTGCAAGGCAAAGCAAGAACCGACCTGCCATATTGTCTTGACGTCAAGGATGATGATTTTTGGAATTGGCACTTTTTTCCTGAGATACGGACAAGTTTTGGAGCCTGAAGTACGCCTCTGAATCTCGCTCATTGATACTTCATGGGAACCAAGGAAATCACTAGGATCCGCATTAGCCGGAAAGGACGTTACATAAAAACCGAAGTGTTCGCTCAGCAGAGCTCCTCTCATGGAAAGCCCGAAACAAGAGCAGGTATTCGCAAGGCATGCGAGCGGAACTGTTTCTTTTTGTTCGCCTATAAAGTTTCACTCAAATAAACCAGTCGTCGTGTGCTCATCATCTCAGAGATGAAGTAAAGCGCGTTGGCACTACTATCCTCAGAGCAAGGAGCACATGGCACATGTTCAAAAAACCAATGCTCAGCTCATGAGCTGGTGCAAGTCGTGCAGAAATGCAGCTCTTGCATGTCCCCAAATCTTGCGTGGTTCCTACAGATCCTCCTTTTCCTCCGGTGTTGGCTCACCCGTCTCACTCTTGGTGTCAGTACTCGCAGATTCTTCAGCCGATGCCGAAGACTCGGCGGCGTCACGCCCTTGTGGTTTATCCTCTTCGGACGGAGTCGGGGCAGGGGTTGGTAGCCGGAGTTTGGTCAACCTGGTCAATCCCTTTGCCAACGCATACGTGCGACTGTCCAAATCCGCACTTCTAAAGGCTGGATCGTCCATATCCGTCTTCCCTTCCTGCGCGGCCAAGGAATCCTCCAAGAATTTGGATGCCTCCTCTAATTCGATTATGAACGACTCTATCTTCGGAAGCTCGGGTGAATTTTTCTCCTCGTGCAACTGAAGCAGAATTAGTAGGAAGACGAAACGGTGAGGCACAGCTTAACCTCATTGGGAAGAAAAACGGGACCGAACCCCAGACCGGCAAGATCCCCGCACCTCTTGAGCCAGTAGTACGAACGCAAGAGCCTTACCTGGCGAATATCTGCCGACGAACTACGAGAATATTCAACAGCTTTCTTTAGCTTTTCAACTGCCTCTGGGCGGGAGGATAGCTCAGTCAAACGGAAATTCAATTTTCCAACCATTTCCCTGAGCTTCTTCTCCTTGGACGTAAAGTCCTGGGTGGTTGCCTTGTCGGCGTCGAAGATCCAGTCTTCCTCTTCCATCAGTTTCGCTCGTATGCTATCTCGCTCCTCTTCAGTGCTGACTTTCTCCAGCTCCTCATTGTATAGCTCTTCTCGCAGTTGGAAGATTGATGATTCTAACGAATTGAGGGCGTCGGAGCGCTCTTTTCTTTTTCGGTCCTTCTCGTCGAGCTTGTACAGAATCTGCCTCGCGCTTGCCAAGTCGCTCGGGGACAGACGTCGAGATGCTAGGGCATTCGCACGCCTGTCGAGGGACTTGCTCAGATTCACCCTGTGCACCACTGTCTGCATCGTTCTTTCCACTTTCGTATTGTTCGAAGTCGGCTCAGCCTCGGCAGTCTCTGCGGGCGAGATGCTTTCACTCGGCTCTTCACTTTGAGTCTCACCGCTGCTCGCAGACGCGGATGCACTCTCCGTTGCATTGACGACCTTCTCAACCCACACAGATTCCTCAATGGTCGCTTCTGCCTTGTAGATCTCGAAGAGGCCAGCCTTATCAAGGTTGAACGTTATCGAGATCTAAATCCGACGACACGTTCGGGGCACGAATTTCTTGTGAGTATGTGGGGTTGCTCCGTGCAGCCAGGAACTTTGTAGCGTTCGCTAAAGCCTACGGACCGTAGATACTTCTTGTACGCACCTTCGGCGGAATAACCGTGGAGTTGTCTTTCATCTTGCTAATTACTGAGGCGACGTTGCCAATCGCATATTCGGCAATAGGGGGTTCCTGGTTGTCCGCGAAGAGAGTTAAATTGAAATCTCCCATCCTCTTGAAGTTGATTGTCTTCCGCTGTGGAGTTTTACTTCCAGAGGTGAACAGGCGGCTCAGCTGAGGTTCAACCTTCTTGCTGGAGTTGTCACGCCCAACGGATACTGATATACTGTCGGGCAGGTGTTCAACGACATCGACCTTGCGGGACTTGACGAGTGAACTCAAGCTTGCCCCATACCACAGAGCTCCAAAGACCGCTCCCTGCGATCACCGAAACAAGCGCCCGGAAAGCAAGTGACACTGAGTCACAACGTCGAAAAAGCGTACACAAGGTTAATGTGCCAACTGACCTCATCAGTGTTAACGCTCTTCGTCAGGGATTCAAGGCCAAGAGTTTCTAGGAGCCGCACTTGTATAACCGGAATTCGGCTAACTCCACCGTACGGAACCACCGCACTCAAATCTTTGGCTGATATGTTAGCCTCCTTCAACGCTTTCTGCACCGGTATGTTGACCCTGGCGAACAGATGGCCTGCAAGGGATTCAAATTCGCTCCTTGAAATTTGTAGGCGAAAATCCTGATCATCGTGGAGGCTCCCGACGTTGAAAACGGCCTTCACAAAAGTGACGCGGACAAGAGCCAGGAATGAGAAACGACAATCGCTCACGGCATCGAGAGCCACACCCAATCTGTTCAGGGTTCTCTTCCTCTGGGAACGTGATTGACAGCATTGTCCGTCTTGGTTTGCCGTGCGTACCTCAGTGTTTGCAGACAACACTTCTCGCAATCGCTGTACCTCCTTTCGCAAACGCGCCATCACTCTGGGTATCTTCTTCACCGAATCCTTTCCTTCTCGCGTTCCATCGAATTTTTCTGCTACGTAATTTGCTAGAATCTAGAGGGGAGGTGTGATGCAGCGCCAAGTGGTTAAAACTGCTGAAGCATAATGAAAGAGTGCAGTGCTCTTCGCCGACACTCCACCAAGACGGGGACGGGATAAAAGGAAACGCTATTTTCTCCTACAAATGTTCAATCTCTCACCTCATCGAGCGCTCTCCCACTGAGCTCAGTGTCCCACGCATGTGCAAGAGCGTCTACAGTTAGCTCTTCGTCCGTCTTCCCTTGGGCCTTGGAAATCTGAAGTACGCTTGCGCTAGCTGAGCTAGAACCAACGTCAAGGATTAGCACGGTCTGATTCAAAGACTTTTCCTTTGAGTCGAACAGCATTTTCAAGGCTATCGCAGTGTTTGTGTTGATAAGAACGGGAGCATTCAACCCCGCAAGCTTAGACGCATCTACCAGAGCCGCACGTTGCACTTGGTCGAACCAAGACGGAACGGTGATCACGGAATCTGCGTCCACGTGTTTTCAAAAAGGTGAGAGGACGGGGTCAGCAGAAGAGCGCTGGTAGATGAATAAACAATTGCCCGCGAAGGATGCATACCTCGAACAATGTCCAAAGAGCTGTCAAGGTTTGCCGACGCGAACTTCTTCGCCTGCGCCAAGATCATTGCCGCCAGCACCTCCGTCGGGTATTGGTGCTCCTCTTCACCGATATGCACCGTGGCGTTTGTACGGATGCACTTCGCCGGGTCCTCTGGTGACGGGGAGCAAGCACCGAGGAGAGTTCGCACATCGAGGAAGGACCGCTGCGAAACGAGTAGGGAGGAATGCGTCAATCACAGTATTCCGCATATATCGACCGCTGGTCATTTATCAGAAATGAGAAGAAGAATCCGTCATGGGTGGGTGACAAATTCTTACGTGCGGGTACTTCGTTGCGTACGTAACTGCGGCATCTCCGAAAAGCCGCTCTCCTTCGTCGGTGAAGGCGACTGCAGAAGGTGTTTTCCTTTTAGATTGCTCGTTAAAAGCAATTTCTAGACCGGTGCCAGGCTTTATGATTGCGATCTATGGGAGGATCATGAAACGATGACGATCTGAACATACATTCACAGTGCAACAGAAGGAGTGGACAGTGCACAGAAGGAGTGGTTCCCAATGACAAACCTTGAAAAACTGAGATCCGAGATCAACCGCCATCATTGCCGCATTGGCACAAGCCAGAACGCCGAGGATCCATATCGCTAGACGCATGATCGAGCATTCGCAGCTAGCAAAATGACCTTGTTAAGATCCGTCCAATGAGAATTCAATGGGGACACAGAGGATGCGGACACGTTTGACTCTCCCGACGATCACAGCAAGAGCGACAATTCTGAAACCCAGAAGCAGTGAAAAATTGCGCCGTCCCTCTGTGACCAATCCCCTTGGACGCCTAAGAGCAAAACCACACTTTCGTCTCAAGCCAACGCTGGACTGAAGTATTCCTTGTACACAAAATTATACTCGCTTAGAATCAATTCCGTGCGATCAACGAGAAGAAGAAACTCCGTTCGGCAAAAGACTTTTTTGCCCCCAAACCATTCACACTTGAGTTGCGCCGAATCCTTATCAAAAAAAAAAAAAACACCCTTCCGCTTATAACAACGGATTCAATACTCTAATGGCTTCTTCCTCACCCACCGATTGACCCTGATACAAAAGCTTCCGCCGATTCGATTAATCCGATGTATACCCGATTAGGCGCTCACCTCAATACAGCACAAGCGCCAAATCGCATCAGTCTCCCAACACACCCCCCCAACCCCCCCTTCCACTCGCCACCCCTCATCTCCCGCAACTCCTATTTTTCAAGTACAACAATCACTATCCCATAATATGACTGATATAATTATTTTTCTATTTTATTTAAGCTTTTGTTGATTGAATACAGTCAATAACCACTGTCGAGTAAGCGGGCGGATCTGGGATTCAGTTGGGGCAGGGGCAAGTTTTTCTTGTTAGCGAAGAGCTCATAGATAAATTATCAATGATTAATCATGTCTCGTGGAGTTGTAAATGACTGGCAGGGCGACTGGGCGTTCGGGTGGGACCTCTGTCCATTTGCAGCCAAGTTGCTTGGGATTGTTTCTGTTCTTGCTTCGTAGTGCTGTGGCTGCGAATCTGGCTAGGTTGGGTTTGAAGAAAGAATGCCAAAGACGGCTGGGTTTGTTGGCTCCTTGGGGGGTGCTCAGCTGCCGTGGAGGGGGAGAAGGTCTTCCACGTGCTCTGAGGCGCGCGAGCCTACGAGATTTACGCGTCCAGTTACTCCTACACACGGTACTACTCTGTCAAATGTAGAGGGTGAGTGGTTTGGGTATGCTCACGCCAGGACGGTCTCACTGCCCTGAAGCTTGCTTAACTGACGTGGCGCAAATATGAACACACCTACCTGCTTAGTCATGAAACTTCTTTCTCTGGCGTCTCTGGCGAGAGACTAACCATACCAGAATACTACGTCCCTGACGAGTTCCGTAACTGGGATGCCAAAATCTATGGATTTGATTGCGTCACATCGGTGAAGGAGGTCGAGGGGAATAGCCTACGCGTGAAGCTGACTCGTGCAATGCCAACAGTTGGATGTGAGGCCGATGCGGTAGTACCGGAGGTATTCGAGGAAACTCTTCCCCTATCGCAGGATGATGGATTTGTTGGCTTCGAGAATGGCAGCTTTTCGCGGGGCCCACCCAAGTACGCCAGTAGCTCTACATGGGAGCACTGCATGTGTTATGGGAAGAAGAGGGTGCGAGTCCTTTTCCCAGAACTAGACGGGAGGCAAAAAACTAGGCTGTTCACAGAGGCGTGGGATGGAGACTACTGCAATGGAGCACTGCTGTCCGGGTGTGGCTCAAAGATTTCTCGAATTGAAGGGAACGGCGAAATGGACGCAAGCGTGCAACTAGAAGGAAAATGGTCCCGGCGGGGCTATACATGGAGAAAGTCTGACGGTACCTGTCAAGTGTCCTCGGTCATAGAATCTCGCAACAGATTCGTGAAGCGATTTCTCCCAGGAGGTGTTACAATCGATAAGGTTGTGGACGAAAACGGCAGGATCGTATTGGAGACTTCGTGGAATGTGTCGGAGCTGACTCGGATTGTGCTATTACGCACATACTCTGAGACCCAAGAGCTCGAGGAAGTCTCAAACTATGTGGACGAGAGGTGCTAAATGGGAGTATGGGTCCAACAACATGACGCGGAAGTTGGCCGTACATTGTTCTATGCGCTCGCCGTCCACAACCTTCAAGAAGCAAATTGTGCATCGTCACGGGCGGGCGGGTGGTCCAGATTGCCACGGGCAATCAGTATGCCTTGCAATAGTTAAAGGTGCGCGAAACTCGGGATCCGTGCTTTCGGAAAGCAGTGAGGACTGCTACTAATGCTTAGCTAAAGAACCCGACGTGGAAGATGTGGAATCGGGACTCGACGCTTCTACAGATGAAAATGAGAAATCTTTTGTGCTTTGCCGTGCTAATTTTGTAAATCGGAGTTTTTAAGTTGTTTACTCAAAATACCGTCTTCGTTCATTTATCGCGTGAGGAACAGCAAGTTTCCGACGATTCCTACGGCATTCCTAGAGCCACCTAAGAACAGGTGTGGGCAGTTGGAAAGGGGGCGGCTGTATCTCTAATCCTCAACCGTCTCTTTCCGATCTGCCGTCATCACTCTCTCGCCTCTAACTCTTCTAAATCTTCCCCGAATAGCTCCGAAAACCCTTTGCAGTTGAGAGTCCCGATCTGGTAGGTCTTGTTGTCCCAGGGAGCAAGGTCGGAGTTGGAGGCTGGCATCCAACATTCCACCTTCACTCTTGATATATCTCCTAGCATATTCCCCGGGAAAACTCATTCGTGGTTTTCGACGCTTGAAAATTATTCAATTCAAAAGACGAGGTGTCCTCTTGTCGCGCGGACAGATAATGGTTATCTCCGGTCTCTAAAAAAAAGCTAGGACAGATTCTTTCAAAACTTAGGACATATGACGTATACAGTGAAAATTTAATATCAATTCTTTTTTTGTGGAATAGACAAGTCAAACCGTATGCGAGAAAGCCTCCAAGATATAATCTCTTTTCAAAAACTGTGCCAGCCTGGTGCTCCCATACCCTACTTTTGGAGCGATGCAAAACTGCGTTTGTTGACTATCGCATCATAAACGCCTTTTTTTTCTCATATCACTTGCTGATCTTGAAGAGAAAGAACCAACAAAACGTCCCGGCAGAGTTCTGCCGGGACGTTTTGTGGGTAGTTACCCACGTTTTCCGGCACTGATCAAGCCGTTAAAGTATCTGGCTTCATTTTGATTAAGTCACCCCTTTCTAAGTTTGAACTTCTAGTTCTATTTGATCGACAGACTCTAAAGATCACGACACTCTTGTCCTAGAAGTTAATTAGATCGTCTTCCAAAAGGAAAGACGCACTTTTGTACCCCCTACTTTTGTACGTCTTGGGAGGTTCGTGGGCCTGGTTAATCCGATGACGGTTCACGTGGCGCGTTGTATCTGGTTGTACTTTTGGGCAGATTTAGCTTGGTTCCCTTTTGCGTGCCCCTGTGTCTCAATTTCATGAGCATGGCTAACACGATCTGACTATGACCTTGAGTCAGCGAAAGCTTGGCCGTCCAACCGAGAATCTGAGGTGAGGGCACTTTCGAAAAGAAAAGAAAAAACGGATTTGTTTTGGTTTATACTGACTATATTGATCATCGAACTAGCAGGGGGGCTCGCTCTTAAATCACCTCAAGCAATTCTTCTTTTCCGATCACGAGAGGATTTCTGTTGAAACTTCGCAGATAGATACCCATTCAAAATTTCGGTGAGCTTCGTTCATTTTTTTTTTCTCGCCCTCTGGTTGGCCTAGTTTTGTCTCAGCCAACCAAGATGCCAGAAAACGATCATCTTTAAAAAAAATTCAGACAACGATCATCGTTTTATCATCAGATAGAGTGTTTGGGAAGACCCACTGCTTCTATCCCCCTTTTTGCGTGACTGCCCTCGTCCGGGCCACCTACCGGGTGGGAATAGATCAAGCTCGTAAATCCAACCAATTGAGATGCAGGTAATCGGCTGACTGGAGGATCTGGAGATTCGCGGTGCTGTTGACGTGGGAAAGAAACAGCCTATTGTTCCCCCCCCGGAATAGTTCCGTTTTCTTGAAAATTTAGTTGGAGCCCTTGACGGGAACACTTCAGCCGAACTTGGTCAGAAATCCGCTCTCTACACCCCGCCATGAAATTGTGTAGCAAGCTCTAGGGAAACCCTAGTAACTCAAATTCATTCAACTCAATGATAAGAACCGTTCGTTTTCAGGCGCCTTGACAACGATCGAATATTTTGCGAAAAAAAACGCGCAGGGGACTTTGACCGTTCAGTAAACAAAAAAACACAACAAGCGATTCAAGTGTCCCGTGCGTCGATTTCTTTCATTTTTTCCTCAAATCTGCTTGGGTGAAAGACTGCCACGGGGGTGTGCCCCTGCGCGAAGACTAGCATGAAAGCTTGACTGACGTCTTGGGACAGTGTTTTCATCTTTACTGGAACAACTGAGAACAAGGGATGAACAAGGGATGAAAAAGGAATGTGCGAGCCCGGGATGCAAGGATTCGCACGTTGGATCTTCAATTTTTCTTGTTTTTAGAATATATTACGATGAGAGCTGCGCTGGATTTCTGATCGTGGCTTTAGGATATCCCCCTCGGTTTCGTCCCCGAACAGAAGGTAAAAGCGCGGTTCCGGGGCGCGCTCCCTGAGTTCGGGCCGCAAATAAAATGGCTCGTCTTCAAAACTCGCTGAGGGGTTGCCTGCAAGTTTTGCTTATCGCCCTCCCTAACAAATGATATTCCAGCTAGCCTCACACTGATACGACTATCAGCTCAAAATTTCGTTTGGAAGGTGAAAGTGTACCAGCTGAGGCCCTGCGGGGTATGTATCCTCCTGCGGCTACTTTCCTGCCTGCTGTTCACACGTTTGGACGCTTTCCGGTGTACAAACCTCAATCCAGCTGACAGCTACTGTAATTGCGCTTTGAGTAGAAAGCTCCGCTGCCACGTTTCGTTACCGGCGAAAGCTCGCAGAAACAAGGAGCCATGTTGGTCGGTTAGGACAAGCAAGAAAGTTTGAACTGAGATCTGGGAACCAAGTCGCATATCATTGTTCGCCTTGCCCAAGAAAACAGGTTGATATCCTGTTCAATCAGTTTGTTCTTACTGGTGTGGACTTTTGTTTACCAGTGCAGAATCGCTGGCTCTGGACTGCTCAACTACGTTCGTAATCGGTCATCTAGTCCAGTCGTTTCTTCGAATCATCAACGGTTTTCTTCTGGAGGGATTCCGCCCATTCTGTGACTCTTCGTTGACGCCACCGCATATTTTTTTGTGGAAGTGTTAAGTCAGAGCAGACAGTACCCTAGATACAGCGAGGATACTATTTCATGATTTCTTTGCTCACTACTACTGCCGGGGCAGGCACGTACACTCTGGAACGGAAAAGTCAGGTTTTTAGCTCGTTTTGAAAGCATTGACCGCTCGGTCATGATTATCCCCCGGGGCGGGAGCGGGGGAGAACGTCATTTTTGCTCGGAATGACTCAGGCTAGTCAACAACTAGGTTTTCGGGGCCTTAAAATTCATTTTGTTAACAAATCAACCCCGCGTTCCCATCGCCCCTCACATTGTATGCGCGTAAATTTTTGTTTAGAAATTAATTTAATTTTTTTGCCTCAAACGCCTCCGGAGCAAATACTTACTCGGGGGGGAGGGGGGGGACCTTCAGAGAAAGACTGAAAACGCACTATCCAGCGCCTGGCGATACACAGCGCGACTTCGCGTAGTTGGTTCTCGCGGACAGCTTGTGGCCCATAACGGCCGTCATTGGTTTGGACATAATTTCTTAGATAAACATCAAAAAAATTGAAGATTGACTTCCTTCACCCCAAATTGCCACTGATTTTAGCACGGTCTGCTGGGTTTGTGAGTGGTTGTTTAGAAGGTAGCTTCCAAAAGCGCAAGAAAATTCCTCAGTGTTTTTGAAATAATTGTGAAAGCATTGCCAAATTACGTCACGATGGGCTCCGGAAGCCGCGCCGTCGCGCACGCTCTATCCCCCGGAAATAGGGGGATGGGATCCGATCCGTTTTTCTCATATTAATATTACTTTCGCTTCATCCTAAAATCTACAAAAACCAATATCCTTTGAATAGCGAAGTAATTTATTGAACTCGGAAGACGCGTGATTGAGGAGGGGGCAATAGGAATATGAGTTTATCGGAAGAAAATGAGATGATTTTACATATTCAGTACTACAAGAGAAAAAGCAGGTATGTATGATTGAAATGTACTTCCAATCGAAGAAAACGAAGGGATTCAAAATATTCAATAGTACGAAACAAGCGGAAAGTAAGTATTCTCAAAATTATCAGGCCAAAGTTCCCCTTTTCGGGAATATTTTGAAATCCAATCAGCTTTAGGAACAATGCGAGGAATTAAATAATTGACTCATATTGTACTCATTTTATGGGCCATCATGAGTTCGAATACTTTTCCTTGGAATAAGTATTCAATTCGCTGCTCCAGGAAAAAAACCAAAAGCGGTGTAAAAAATACGAATTTCATTTCTTCCGACGTCGAGCCTTACCGCCAACTCCGAGCGAGAAGGCATTAGTGGAAATCAGATCCTGAGAGAAATGCTTTTTTCTTTATTAAGTCTGCGGTTTGCGGTTAGGGCACACTTAATTCCAAGTCGGCAAGGCGATTGCACGCTTGATGCCCCAGGGATAGCCAACACAACAACGCGTCGTTTCGACGGTTTGGAGTTGTTGCTTCCTCGAGTATTGACTATTCTATATCGCTGTCGCTTGTCAGGGGGTGGTTCTAAAAACCTACATTTTCCGAACATGCTCACTACGTTCATCACTCGAATTTCTTGATTCTTGCCCTAGTACGTGTTAGCCTAACCGCGAAACCATTTTTTCCTAAACGAACGGACCAAAGTCTATCACATTGGTCGAGGTCATTTTTCGGGAGTCCCAAATACGGCGCCGGAGGCAGCCACATTATGGTCTTAAGAAGACACCCGGAGCCCAGGAAACTTTTTTTCTATTCCAGTTCCCTCCGAAATTGTATCATGAAATAGTTACATTTTGAAAGAGATTCAGTAGAATACATTTCCTTGAATGGTTGGTTTCAGGTACACGAGTTTGAGCCGCGGTAGATTATGTAGTTCCCCCATCGCCGAGAGCATCGTGTAAAGCTGAGGGGTGACTAGGCTTGCCAAGCATACGTGGAAAAGGTTACCGCGGCACCTACTGTACTTGACACTAGTACACAGGGTGAGTTGACACCCTACCTTCGCATCAATTCTTCCGGAACTTGATTTGAACGCAGCAACTTCTCACCTAAACTGAATTCGAGGTCCAGAGATTTGCCAAAACCAGCTTTCGCGGCGATTAGAATGTTTATTTATCTTTTTTAAGAAGCGTCTACTACGCACTACCTCCTACCCCCTAGGTGGGCGGACTTTGAAAATACACTGCGGCTCGGTCTGAAGCAGCACTCTCCTCTGCCGAAAAAATGTTCACAAATCTTTTTGTACTGGACCTGGTAACCGGCGAGTCTGGGACGACTTTTTCTGAGACTCTGCTTATTGGAACGCGCGATCTCGAAATCCCCATCCATATCACCCATGTTTCCTAGATTTTTCAACATGTCGAATAGGGAAGAAGTTCACCGCTCTCTGCAGCACCGCAAAAAAACCCGGTAGTACTAGCTCTTCCCGAGTAGATGGCCGGACTGACCAAAATTTTAATAATTTTTTTTTCGCGAGGTTGTGCTACTGGTTTATGGTGACTAGAAAATACTATGGGCGGGTTTCCCTCCGGTTCAGTACCGATGTGCCTGGGGAGCTAGAAGAGATGCGCAGTTTTCAGTCATCATATGACGTCTTCAATCAAATGTTCTAGACGTTTCCTTAAATGTTTGAATTTTCTTCGTTCAAATTTCTAATTATGAGCGGGGGTGGAGGGGGGTTGGAAAGCAGAGGGCTTGCCCGGGTTGTCCAGGGTGGAGAGTTTCTTCTGCAGAATGGTTGGGGGGGGGGTTCGCACCGGCGAACCGAAGAGTTTCTCTAATTCCAATAACGTTTTTACCAATCTGTGCAGTTCTTTCCACGAGAATTTTTTGTTGGGGTGGCTCTGCTAACAGGGGATAGAATTATCGAAAGAAAAGTCCAGGAGGTACCTTCGGGCAGACAGCGAGGTAAAAGGGCGAAAAAGGTACACAGAGCCACATATACACGCATACACACAAACCCTCCCACTCCGTCTCTCTCTCTCTCTCTCTCCCTCTCTCTCTCGGGAAAGTCCGACATTGGTGGTGAACCAAGGGGAAGGCCCTTGGTTCTCGATCCCGGTTTTTTCCTGGGGGGGTTTTGTTTGGACAATTTTTGTTTTTATGAAGCTCACCCCCAGTTCATGTTTTATTTGTAATTTGTTTATTTATGAAGAGAGTCGTTCAGGTTTTTCCTTCTAGTCCTTTGTTGCCTTATTTCCGTCCAGAGAGCCTTTCTCTGGTTCCGGTCCTACTAATTTTCAGGGGGCGCAAGTTGGGCCCCCCTGGCGAAAAGTAAGTTTCTTTTGCACGCCCTTTGACATCGCCTCGAGGCCTTGTTTTCTCGTTCGCGCCTCTGGTCTCTCTGTCTGCTGCTCTGTGTGTGGTTTTTATTTTTTCTAATTTTGTTGAACGCGGCTGGCTGGCGCTCTCCCCCATGTCTTTTCCAAAGTTTTGGAGATGAAATTCTTGCTCTCATCCATTTGTGGTGCAACTAGGGAAATTCCAAAGAATCAGCAAACCCAGTGCGATAACTGAGCAACGGGTTTTTTATTCGATAGAGGCCGCTTTAGTTATGTTGCATATGTCCCTCGCCCTCACCTTACCAATACTGCAGTTCACTTCGTCGGGCTATTATTGAAGAAAATGATGAGCTCTTCGTTCGTAGGGACTAGAGGGCGGGACGAGGTGGACGGGCAGGCACACTGTGGCGAACGAGCGCGGCGGGCGGTTGGATGTGGTTGAGCACAAGAGGATGGAATGGGCGATTTCAACTCCGCACAGGTGTGGGGCAGAGTAGTGCTCTCTTTGAATTTCCGTCTCTGGGAGAAGTGGCGTCACGGGAGGTCTCGGTAGTCGGTTCCAAAGCTGATTTAGACCTGTCACTAACGACGGCGTGCTAGATCTTCCTGCGGTTGGATGCGGGTGGATGACCAGCTCATGTTTCACGAAAGTGGCCTAACCTCGTTCGGTGTCCCTGGTTGCCAGATGAGTAGAATTCCAATAGACTCATTACTAAACGAACAGGACCACGAGGAGGCTAACGCGGAGGAAACTGAAGCTTCGCCTTCGCCTCGCTCTGCAAAGGCATCTGCCAAAAAGTCGAGGACCAGGTGGAGCGCGGAAGAGGACGAACAGCTTCGGACTCTAGTGGAGAAGCATGGAGAGGGCAATTGGGATTTCTTGGCCTCGTTTTTCTCAACAGGCCGAACGGGAAGGCAACTTAGAGCGAGATGGAAGAACAACCTGGATCCCCGCCTCGTCCGATCTGTATGGACGTCAGAAGAGGACGCCAGGCTCCTGTACGGGCGAGCGCAAGGAGATTCATGGAGTTCTCTAGCGAGATCGTTCCCCGGTCGCTGCGATAACGATCTCAAGAACAGGTTCTATCAACTACAACGTGGCCCCGGATCCAGTAAGCTCAGATGACACTGAATGACGATAGGATTGATAACGCCCTCCATCGAATGCTTACAGTGACACGCGCGGTGTCTGCGCTGTTCGAATAGCCTCGAAGACCTCTGTTTTTGGGACCTGCTTGCACGGAGAATGGATACCCTGCAGCAATGGATACCCTGCAACAATGGATACCCTGCAACAATGGATACCCTGCAACAATGGATACCCTGCAACAATGGATACCCTGCAACAATGGATACCCTGCAACACAACTAGTATTTACCCGCCTGCTTCAGGGTGAAACAAAACGCAGAGTCGATGCACTCTTGCATAGCAACTGGCGCAGGAGTTCCATCTATGCTGTAATATTTGAACATGACTAGCCCGTGAGAGGTGGGAGCTGCTAACTTTTTTTCCTTCGGGCTTGCTGAACTTGATTCCACGGCCGTAAAGCTGCCACGCCTGGTTTTTGAGGCTACTCTGGAAAAAGGCGCCTCGCTTTTGGTGGCCCCCAAGCTATGGGATATGCGCCCGCTTGACGCTTAAGAGATGTATAATTCGAGAACTAGTATGTACGGAAGATGTATATCTACCAATATGACAGGTGGTATCACCCAGTCGATGGGTCTCAATGGCAAAATGCGCATCAACTTGCTCACTTTGTTTAGGATTCTATAGCACAAATCAAGCCGGGACAAGTGTTTCAATATTGTTAGGCACTTGTCGCTGATGGATACTTGGCTACCCGTTTTCCCGGTGGGAGCAAATGATGGGCTCTGGACCTTCCGAGTAAAGGAAATCTATCAACTTTTGTTTCAGGGTTCAGCACCAGCTTTTAAATAGAGCCAAAGTGCTACGTCTGCTGCTGAGATATCCAAAGCGGCATCTTCCCAAATCCAGCCGAGACCAATCAGCGCGTTGTTTTCGTGCAAGTCAAGATTGTGTCCCTGGGACAAAGCATTTGTCATTTGTTGTAATCGAAACCGCTCTCGTGCTCATACATGCACATCCACAAGCGGTACTTGTCAGTGCTCGGCGCTGCGAGATAAGTGTATCCGACGCTGGCCTATTGGAGTGATTCTCATCCTCTCGTGGTTCTGGAGTGGATAGAGACTCTCATACTTCGTGTAGGTCGTCCAATTCAAGGCGGAATCATCTTTTCACCTCGAGGTTTCACGAGAAGAGTTAACCTCGCACCAAACCGCACGAATTTCGTCCCGCCTATGGAACGTGACTGGAACAGGCCCAGCTCGCTCAGCAACGCTTCTGGAGTTAGGGCCCCCCCTCAAGCGGATCTGGATTTTCATTCTGTGAGCCAATCGGGGTATTGGCAAATCTCTTTTCCTTTTTGCACATGTTGGTTTGAGGATGCTATGCTTTTTCATGACTGATACCGAGGGTTTCGCGCGAGGCTTACTTCCGAGTACACGGGTTCAGGCTTGGCTACCGGGGTCGTTCAAGTCCCCCTCTGTTCTGCCGAAGGCTGCTTGCAATTGGCGCTTGGGGGAACTATCGGCTGTCATCTTCGTAATGAGAAGACATGGGTGACGTCAGTTCCAGAAAGTTGAGAGTAGCAGTGATCGGAGGCGGTCTCTCCGGACTTTCGGCCGCCTACGAGCTTGGGAAAAACCCGCTCCTTCACGTTGACTTATTTGAGAAAAGCGATCACCTCGGGGGAATAGTGACTACCACAGAGAAGGACGGGTTTCTCTTTGAGCTTGGTCCGCAGTCTATGAACTCGAAACACGACGAGGTACGATAAAAAGCTCTGCAAAAACTATCTGGCTTTCTCAGAATTGGATAGCGGCGTTCAAACGTTGCCTGCTCCAACGACTGATATTCGCGCCATCGCTCCGGCAATACCTCAATACTGCAGGTGGAAGAAATCATTCGCGATCTGGGTCTAGTCTCAAACAAGGTCTTCCGATCCGGTGGAAAATCGGTGAAGACTCTGATCATTCGAGATGGCAAACCGGTGGAGCTCAAGCTCAGCCCTAGCGGCTTCTTTTCGAGCAAGCTATTGTCTTTCAGGGCCAAACTTTTCCTCTTCTTGGAGCCGTTCAAGAGGAAGTCTAAAAGCACAGACCTTTCCATAGACGAGTTCAGCGCACATCGGTTTGGCAGGGAGGTACTTGGAGCACGAACTCATCTCTTCCGAAACTCCAGAGCGGAAGAATTCACGATCATGGATGCTCTCTGATTCCTAAGACTCGGTAGTCAGACGC
Organism: Rhodosorus marinus; assembly: GCA_029953675.1. Classification (NCBI taxonomy): domain Eukaryota; phylum Rhodophyta; class Stylonematophyceae; order Stylonematales; family Stylonemataceae; genus Rhodosorus; species Rhodosorus marinus. The sequence goes on from JAMWBK010000013.1 coordinate 464,027, forward strand.
CTACGGAGAGTTTGCGAATCTTACCAGGTGCCCCCGTCACTGTTTCGTTCTGTTGTCCCTAGACTACTGACTATCTCGTCGACCCGATGATGTCTGGAGTGAACGGAGGCTCACTGCGCACTCTGTCTGCGAAGTATGCGTTGCCGACTGCCTGGATTGCAGAACAGACCAAAGGCTCGGTCATACTGGGTATGTTAGGCGCCAAGAAAAAACACCCACGAAAATATCCATCGAAGCTCCTCCGCGAGACAATGAGCTTTGAACAAGGCCTCAAGGTGAGTGCAAGCATTTGGGATCTCGACGTTCAATAGATGTGAATGGGCTGGGCGCGCATCAATGCTCCATCCAGGACCCTGACCTTTGGTTCTCATGTATCGATCTCTTCGAAGGTCTTGCCGGACACCCTCGCAGAGAAATCGAAGGCGTTCATTCACAAGAAGAGAGAAGTAAAGAGACTTTGCTTGCAAGAGGATGGACGGTGGGTAAGGGTATGACCGAACAATCGGGGTTTGTTTTAAGCTTGTGGATTTATCCCGACCATCTTCACTGGCGTTCTCTTCTAAAATCGGCAGAATTCATTTTTGTTTATTTCCTGCTCTCAACAATGACCCAAGGATGTGGGGCATTGGAGCCCTTACGACGCGGTTATATCCACTGCACCGACCTATTCGTTGCAGCAGATCTCGACCTGTAGAAACACAAGGCTGCGAGAGCTTCTCAGCGACCTTTCCACGCTTTCGTATTCCGCAATAAGCATCCTCTTCTTGGTTCGTACGGCCATTGAACGTGGAGGTTTTGAGTCTGCACCCGCATCTAACCATGAGGTCGCCGTTGACCTGTTGCAGGGATTCAAGGACGTAACTTCGCGAATTCCTCTGACTGGTTTCGGATGCCTGGCTCCCACGAGAGAGTCTCGGAGTTTTCTTGGAATGACATTCACCACATCTAGCTTTGAGGTAGGTCAAAAGTAGCTGGTGCCTCCCCGCCAGGGCTCGGTGCCGTGGTCGTAACAGTCGCCGTCCGAGAGGCTCAGAGATATCCTGTACCCGATCTAGCGAGTAGAAAGCAGCTGATTACTTGCGCTTCAAACGGGAAATTGTACACAGGGTAGAACTCCTGAGGGAGGCATCGGCGTGAATGTTTTCTTAGGTGGTGGACACAACCCCAAACAAGCCCGCTTCTCCCAGGATGAAGCAGTCGCAATGGCGAGACATGAGCTACATGAGGTACAGTTTCAACGCAGCTTTCCGTCGTGAATCTTCCGCCGCTTGGTGTTTCTATGCCCAGTGGACGTGGAAACTGCTCTGATCAAAATGTCCTGCTTTTTTTTTTCGCCGCCAGTTGTTTGGGATCGAGAAAGCTCCGCAGACAGTGGCATATCGACAATGGCTGCGGGCTATCCCGCAGTACGAGTTGGGGTACGTGTTCAACTCTACAGTGTGGACGTTGGGGTGTAGGATCACCGGTGTGACCTGTTTAGATACGAGTTCTGAGGTAACTTGTTGTGTTTTCGCTCTGTTCCCCAGGTATGAGCACTACGAGTCGTCATTGAACGCAGCCGAAGAAGAGTTCCCGGGGTTGTTTTTTGCTGGTAATTACAGAGACGTACGCTTTTTCCCAAAAGTTCCGCGTTTGATATTTGCCATCTTGCAGCGGAGAGATGAGTCTTTCTCGTATAAGAGTTTTGCTCACCTATCGTTTTCGACTGCCATCAGGGCATTGGAGTCCCAGATGCGATTCGTTCTGGAGTTATTGCTGCAAAGCGAGTTAATAAATTCCAAGAACCAGCTGAAAGTCCGTAGAGAAGTCTGAGATGAAGGCAACGTTCCCCATGCTGCTAGGGTGCACGAAGGTTGAAATTGTCATGTTCATTTGTGAACGGGAACGGCCCTCACGCTGTTTATTGCGCAGCTCGGAGCTGTGGTCTAGAGTATGTGATTCGTCTCGCCGTTGACGTTCAACGCGTCCGCTTCGTCTTTTTCTGATATGGCTTTCCTGTCACCTTCAGGGAACACTGTGCTTGGGCTATCTTGGTATCTGGTTGCGTTGTACTTGTAAATCCAACATCTTTTGATCTGTCAACTGAATGTCAACCTTCCGACGTTCGTCTGCCTAGGTTCCCTCTCTGGCAATTCGAGTCGCAGAATACTTTTACTTGTGGTTCAACACATTTTGGGCATATTGCTCGCCACCAGAATGCTCCCTGTTTCTTTGCCCTCAGCCCTTGTCCTCGGAGTCCAGAGCCTTTCCGCGCACGAGCCCGTATGGCCTTGCTAGCGACTTTCAGCATGACACAGAGCCCGTCGCGAAAGCTTAGGACCTAGCGATTTCCATGACGATCTTCCCCATTGTCCCACCACTTTCTGCTAGCTCAATTGCTCTCTTGTACTCGGCGAACGGTACTACTTGATGGATAATGGGCTTCATTTTTCCTGACGCCAGGTAGGGTGAAAGCCGTTCGTAGTAGTTCGTCTTCCCACCGTGTAACAAAAACGTGGCTCGGGGATCTCTTGCCGCAGCACCAGTAAGCTGCACGTATTTTCCGTCCTCAGCTAGAAGCGTTAGACACTTCTCTCCCTCACCGACAGTGTCCAGGATGAAATCGAACTTGTTTCCTTCTAGAGCTTGTACAAGATCTGTCGTTTTGTAGTCCACGACTTTATTCGCGCCAATCCTTCCCACCTCTTCCACCTTCGATGTTGAGGCTGTCGCGGCAATAAACTCTGAGTTTAGAACGTGCTTCGCTATTTGAACCATTGCCGATCCCACCCCTCCAGCACCACCCGTAATGAGAACCGAACGAGTTGACGCTGGATCTGCCATGTGAGAGAGTATTCATTCAATGCCATTGCAGAAGAGATTCCTCCCGAGTTAGATCTTCAGCGCTCATGGACGGGGACGAGTTGTTGCAAAACAACTTTACCGCTTCGCTCCACTGCTTCAATGCATGTGCCGAAAGTGACCCCTACACAACCCGCGATAGCGGGGTCCAATCCTTCGGGCAGGGCGGCTATTGTGTCCTCATAGACGTTTGCGTACTCCGCCCATGCTCCAAACTGTTGAGGTCTATGTGGTTGTCGCTGCATATTTCCGAATACTTTCTGTCCAACAGAAAACTTTTCTGCGCCTGGGCCGACTCTCACAACCTCACCACAAAGATCGTACCCATCCACGACGGGGAAAACGTCGGGAGGACTGATAAGGTCAAGCACAACAACAGTATTTGAGCCCCGGTTTAGCGCGAGGGATCCACACCATTATCATATTATTGTTAATCGGAAGTCTCACTCACCCACCAATCACGGTCAGCATTATCCTACGCCGCAGAGAATCGATTGGGTTCACGGAAGTCGTGAACACCTTGACCAAGACTTGTCCCTCGTCCAATGGGGGTAGCTCAAAATCGGCCTTCAGGTCATAAGTGTCCAAGTCTCCCGTTTCAGAACGAACGAGAGCCCTCATTATTCTCTGTCTCTGCTGCGGACGAGAAGTGAGATCCGCGCTACAAGAGCCTGTGTTCCTCCCCTCCGAACAATCTCCGGATCAATACCGGCGGTGACGCTAGTTACGATACGATCAACTCGTCTCGATCCTAATTCTTCGCTAAGCTATTGCAGCTACCCCCCGTCTGAACATCCAGCAGCCCCTCAACTCTAACGCAACAGGTGTAGAGTGCCTGCAAATAAATACAGCCATTGAACACCCCACTGCATTCGCTCCCTGTCCCAAAAAATGTTGAGCATAGCATCTTACCTTCACTGGGCCAAGTTTCGCAATCAAGATACGATCCAATCAGTAAATTTTTTTTCCGTTGACTAAGCTGCATGCTACCCCTCCCTCCCCCCCCGCCCACGTACATTAAATCAATCCATTCGCGCTTGTTTTGGGAGGGACTAAGGGGAATGCGGAGAGTGCCCTTAATGGTGTGTTTTTTAACGCAAACAGTATATTCCCAATCCCTTGCTGATTGATAGATACAATAGATCTATCACCTTTTCTGTGATGTCATATAGATTCCAGGGTGGTTCGTTTCTGCGAACCTCGGCAAGGATGGAGATTCCTGTGATTGGATGTTAAGTTATGGATAGAAAGTAGTGATTGGAGATAAGTAGATAGAAGTCGCTTGATTCGCTGAAAGCCGAGGGTAAAAAATACAAAGAAAAAGGAAGAGACAGCTAGCTGTGTGTATGAGAAAAGGTTGGAGCGTCACACAGTGAGAAACCTGCTGGGGACAGGTAGGTTTTCCTGGGGGCTTCCAAGCGCTGAAATATCAAAATGATGAAATATCAAAAGACTGAAGCAAAAAAAAAGAACAACCCCACTTGCGTAATTGACAGGTGCATTTCTCTCATTTCCCTCCCTCCTCGTCAGGAGGCTGAAATACAGTCCAAGCTTATGGACGCTCCTGCGGCGTCCTGTTCAAAAAACACCAATGTATGCGGTGGTGGACGTATGCGCTCGTCGTTTATACCGAGCAGAATCTGCACGGAAGCCCGGCGGATCAGCGCCCGCTTCACAGCGAATATGCGCTGTGCAGCTGGGATGTCTTGGTCGAAAAGCCCGGTCTACGGACAGTTTTCAGGATGTTGACGAACGCCTGAATTGAAACTTGCTCTCTCGCCAACAACACGAAAAGTTTATTCGTCTGCGTTTCAGCACCCTCGCATCGGGCTTCGAGCCTCCCGATATTGTCAGGAGCCTAGCCACCTCCGCGGACCTTGACGGTTTCCTTTCCAGCCGGACTGGGTCCCAAGGCATCGCTTGGGGCCACGAAAGGGTCTTTTGAAACACATCCGTTCGCGGTCCGGGTCTGGCTGGAGCGCTGGCAATGTCATGCACCGGGTGGGCGGGAGTTTCCTCGGCATCCACTGTGGGATCAGCCGTATTTTCTGCAGGTAGCACACACCACCGTGTTCATCCGCTTGCTTGGACGGTACTCACCCGTCGGGAACTCGACCATGACTTGATTCGCACTTACGTGGGAAAATTCGCGGGTGGAATCGTACTCCGCGTCGTCCAGTTCAGTAGTGCTTTCCAAGCTTCGCTATTGATCATTTTTTCCCATTGTTCGTGCGTTGCAAGAGCCACCAATTTTCCCTGCAACGCGAATCAATTCATGCAATCCAATCTCGAGCGTACGGCGCCTTGACACCTTCTGAGAAACCATGCCACGATCGGCTGTGAAAATTAGGGACTCTCTGAAAAACCCACTTTTAGAGGCTACGCTTGGATTGCACGAACCGTCCCGGAAGACGAACCATCAGCGCAATTCATAGGTGCAATCGAAGCCCCAGTACGGTCCAATTTGTCACTGTGGTCTAGTATATATATCCCCAGCAGCGGGAATTCGATTGATGCGCACGGAGTGCAATCGCCTTCAGCTTTGCTGTTCGATGACAGTTGCTGTGGACGCTACAGATTTTCAGATTCCCTGGTGATCATGGCATATGATGAGATTATCACAGCGTAAGGAAATCGAACGCGTACACTTCTTTGGTGCAGAGCCATCTTTCTCGACTCGCGAACACGAAAGGAGGAAAAATTCCGGTTTTAACCCAGCGCTCCCTCATCTTTTCGTTGGAGGATGCGCATGTTCGTCGGATGGGACTCAAGCCCAGGTGACGCACGCCAATCGAATGACATTGTCCGTTGTTGCTTAGTAACTACCTCCAGCTGAGGGAGGGTCGTTTATGTTTCTGGGCTCCCTGCGCCTTACGAATCTGTTCTGCTTGTCTTGGCAACCTCAGGCCAACCTCCAGCACGGTTAGGTCTGCATTAGGTCCCAAGAATTCACAGTGATGCTTGTGTCCGTGCACCTGTGGACTCAGAAAAAAGAAAAACCCAATCTGTGGCTGTCATGAGCTTCTGTGACACACATCCATCACCTAGCACGTCCTCTTTGCCGCTCCTGCTTCAAGAAGTCAGGAGCCGGAAAAGTTTTTACGAGTTCCAGCCGCTTCATTGTGAACAGCAGGTCCAGCCTCCTACTGTAGGCCGTATATAAGTCTCTACATACGAGTGCACGAAGCTCAACAGAGAATCCAGGCCAGGCGGCATTCTCAACTCCGATTGATCTGATCTGGACGAGGTGACACTGGCATGCCTTAGACTTGCCATTGATGCTAGCAAGAAGCGTTCAGCACGCTTTGTCTTTGTCTTCTTGATCTCTAGTCTACATTGGATGGATTTACTCGCATAGCCTGAAGCGCACGCTTGTCTACGTTCATCCGCAACTACACATCTGCCAAATATCCTGGCCAGTAGAGTACTTTTCCTAGTGTTACAAGAAGCTCGTTCGTCTGCGGCTACATCAAATAAGTTAAGTATGCCAAGCGTTTGAAAAAAACGCAGGCTGGGGAGTCCCAACGTATTTCTCAAGAGGGGATCGGCTCCCCTTGCCTGGCAAAGACAACGCTCCCCTGAAGTGCAAGGCCTCCTGTTCTTCTTGGTCGTGTGCAACATCGCACAAGACCTGATTGAAACTTTCAAAGGTTTTCCCCAAGCTCGAAACAACTGAGGCCAGTTCCTGACTGCTCTCGTCGAAGCTGGCATCATGGATGAGCTGGGCTATCTCAACCATTATATCCATTGCAGCACTCGCGAACGCAGACCTGCGGAATTCCTTCAACGGAAAACATAAAAACACAGACGCAAAGGGTGGAAACGGACGAGCAGATGTCAGTACATCGCGGTGGTCTCGTCAGAGAGTTTAGAGGGAGGTATGACTGCGAAGCTTTACACAACCTGTACTGATGCGTCTTCCCAGATTTGCAGGAGCAGATGCAGGAATTCATATTCGCGAAAAAGAATTCTTATGCTTCTCATATTTCCCCTCGTCATTACCGACATTACGCACCTCACCCACTGCGAATGCAAAAGGCTGGCATTCGGGTACCGGGAACACAATCTGCTGATTTCTCCAATGGTATCGTTTGATACCAAATGTTCCACATGCTCCTATACAGTATGCGAGACATGATCTACGTCAGTTGGACTGCTATTATAGGAGATGTTAAGTATCTACCCGGGCAGCTCCAAGTCACCCGGCCCGTTCAGCGTATTTCTGGTGCCTACCTGGGAGCACCTGCGAAAGCAAGTCCCGAAAAACCTTGAGATTTCAAGCCGTGTTTCTCCTATGGGTATGCCTTCGGTGACTTTGGGTACGATTCCACGACCGCACGTCAGCAGAGCTAGGAGGTCCGCTGTTTTGGTCCTGAGGAACAACTCCAATTCGGTCGATGCGGTGCTATTCACAGCGTTTGTGTCTGACCGCAAGACAAGCATGTCCTCGTACAACCGCAAGGATTCTCTCGGAGCGCCGGAGAGCTCATTTCGCTAAACAGAAATAAATTTGGACAAAGGTGAGGGTTTACAACCTGCCAGGTGCCGACAACCCGGCTGCGTCCACCCCCATCGGGTCTCATCACTTACTAGAGCAGTTTTCAAACCAGCACCGAAAATGTCCATAAGAGGTTTGAGTCTCAAGAAGATGTTCAGCTGCAAAGTTGATTTTCCCGTGAGATAATGGTGCAGGTCGTTCTGAAGTTGATAGACAACATTCGCGAAGACGTGGCCTGGGGACATTCAGAGGAAGCCAAACAAAAAATCGTTCCCTCAGTCAAGTATGCAGTGAATCCGAAACTCCGCGGAGAGTAGCCAGACTCAATTGCTCATGCACTAGCTAAGAGCCCGGGGGAATCAGCTATGAATCCAATGTCCTAGTTTGGTCTCAAGAAAGCCGGCTGCGTACGATTCGGGGCTGCTTTCACGTACAAGAGTTTTCTATCGTCTTGGAGGACGACAGCTCCACATTCTCGAGCTCAACAGCGGTGACGAACGCGGACGCAAGCAGGTCGAAAATGTTCTCTTGGCAAAGTAGTGATAGGGACAGCCGTACTACTCGGTCAGTCGTCCCAAAGAATCGATTCATCGACTCACGCTTGTCCAAGAAATGAGTCAACAGATCGGCAACGGCTTCATGTGCAACATGCTTGACAAGGTTGGGAATAAAGGACCCGACTTCTTCCATACGCATGAGTGTCCAGAGCGGCTTCAAGTTTAAGGCAGCAAACACCACCTGACAAACATTCGTCGTGACGCTAGCATCCAGCGCATCCGGATCACCTTCAAAGTAACGGAGGAGAGACCTAAACGGTTCTTCCGTTCTGCACACAGACACCAGTACGTACGAGGGCCCGTAGGCGATTGCGTTCGAAGCGACATAGGAGAGCATCTTCTTTGCCCTAACGTCCTCCAGGACTAGTGTCGTCTCTCTGGAATCCCGTTCCTCAGTTGAAGTTACCAATCTCAGAAGCTCCTGCGATGAAAAAAATGGTGGGAAGGAGACGGTAGAACTTGCATTCTTAGGACGCTGGAAAACAGAGCATAGTTTGGCTGAAAGTCACTTTTTGCCAACCCTTCGCCATCGCGTATGAAGCGGAGGCAATGTACAGCTCGCTAAACATTTCAGTGTCGATGGCGACTGAGGGGAGTCTAACGCTAGGTAAGGCCCTCAGAAACGCATATTATTGCCGTTGAGGGAACGTACGAGGGATACTTGCTCTCGACAGAGAAAGTGATACAACTTGGAGACCTGTGGAGCAGGTAGTTCTGCTCGCAGCTCGCCCATTTCCATCAACAACAACTTCAATTCTGAGGAGGATCCCTTCTCGGCATTGTGAAGCGTCTGATTGAACTGATTCAGTCCGATGCCAGCTTCTGAGGGGCCCGTAATATGTTGCAGGCTTTGGGTAGCATAGTCGCCAAGCACCAGTTTCTCTATCCAAAAAGCTGCGGACTTCGCCAATTGCAAAAGGCCTTCCACGACGAGAGACATTCCTAAGTACTCGGATGTACGCAGGTCAAGTCCATCTTTCACCTTTATGTTGACCCGCTTCCCGCGTCAGGAGCCCAATCGAGTATCGAAACTGCTGAGAACCTCCAAAGGATTGCCAAATACATTGATATCCACCTTGCGCCTACTGCTTCACGACATACCAGGAAAACTCGCTGCTCTCGGCTGTCTTCCACGCGAATATAGAAATACTCACCCTGCGGCTCATCCTTTCCCGGACCCGTTTCGCTTCGCTGCCGTCAAGAGCTCCTCAGACTCTTCACAAATTCAAATCCTTCCCCACGGTTTTCACCGTAGCGAATTGGCTTCAGAAGTTGGCTTGAGCAAGTTCACGTGCGTAAAAAAAACCAGTTCGTTTTATGGGCAGCTCTCACAAGCTGAGCAGGTTTGACAGAATCTCAATCTCACCTTTGCAGCACCACTGTGTGCTGCCCTTCCGGCTGAATGCCGAGTAGGTGGGTGGGGAGGTCGCGGCCAATGTTGGCTTGGTGAATAGGACTCATCAACTGTGCGAGATTGCAAACATTCTCTCACATCCCATATCAAAGTGGTGGACGTTTTGCTTCTCCAGGTTCCTTTTGTGGGTCAGAAACGAGCCCCAGAAGATTGAGATGCCTGAGCTTAGAGAAATGCCGGATCCTTTGTCCTCAACTCTGGCGTTTATCTTTGGCTTTGAGGAAATGACGTTTATGGAGCGGTTACGCCCTCGCATCTGAGAATGGCATTGCTCCCGTCAGCCCAAGCCGGAGAGGCTTCTCGCGCGAGGTTCATGCCCTCTGCTTGAAACGGTGGGAGTAAAGGATAAATGGATGATAGATTATCTGGAAACCATCAGCATCCCTGCGAAAAGCATTTCTAGTATGTTGGTCGGGCGGAGGGATTCCAGAGCGTGAACAGGTTGTGTCCGCCGAAAGAGCCTTGGAAAGGAAAGGAATATCTTAGCTCGGTGGTAGCCTTAGCGTGAGATTTCTTTGTCGATTCTGGAATGGCATCCTCCCCGCTGACAACGCATATTCTGGACACCTCTACAGGGCTACCTGCAGAAGGAGTTGAGGTTTCATTGTTCCGGATCGCGGACAAGGAAATATTAACGGCTAGAACCAGGAGCGATAAGGACGGCCGATGTCCAAGGTTGCTGTCTCACGGGCAGCCCATCCTAGGTTAGACCAAAGCTTATGATATCGACTCGGGTTCGGGTGATGAGCCCTTTTGTCTTGGGATCATGTAGTGTCTCTGACGCGACGATTGGATCGTCTACCATTCTGTGTCGTTCGAAATTTCAATGCCTAGGTACCTACAAGATCCGCTTCGAAGTCGCGGATTTCTTTGCCAAGCGTGGCTCTTCATGCTTTTATCCTTATGTTGAGATCGTATTCAATATTCTTGACGCTACCCAGCACTACCATGTTCCGCTTCTGATCAGCCCCTTTGGGTATACAACGTACCGTGGGAGCTGACGCCCAGACTCAAGAGTGGCCACCTCGACAATCTTCGTTAATTGTCTTCGATCCAGTGCTGAGTTTTCGGAACCACATTTAACCTGAATCTCGCTTGCGAAGATTTAAGAAGCATTATCTCCCGTAAAATGCATACAAGTTTGTTCTAATCGCGCTTTCCGCGAGGCGCACTCTTGACTGCCTTCCGAGCATATGCAGGGAACGAAGACTTGCGGCCTTACAATAGTAGCGCTGAAGTTACGCAACGCCTTAGCTGAAGTAAAAGAACATGTCTGTCAGCAGTTGTCCAGGCTGCTACTGAGACGTCAATTTTAGAGGAGCATGATCTAATGGGGCGTGCGAACCTCTGCGGACGATAAGCAGAACCCTTTCCTCAGCAAGCTACTGAAACGCGTGGCTGACTTGTAAATTTCTCAGACTGGGGCTTGAATCCTTCGGCCCAGGGTAGTAAAGACTTCTACCACCCCTGAGGATGAAACAGGAACCCCGACGGCTAACTACGAGGAGACAACCTCATCGGCGAAAGGATCGGAGAAGTCGTCCAATGAAGGCATGCCAACTGGAACTTCTTCTTCTGCGGCAACCACTGGGTCAACCTCCACTAGAACAGGTTCAGGCGCAGGACGAATCCCCGGTGCAGAGCCTCGAGAGCGGTCAAATACAGCTCGCCAGTCAGGAAGACGGGGTTTCGGGGAGACTAGTACGGGAATTCAGGGCGGTTTGGAGCTCCAGAAACAAGTCTAGGGCGGTTTGGAGCTCCAGAAACAAGTCTTGGGCGCTTTCCGGTACGCTGGGAAGCAAGACACCCCGCGAGAGGCTCGCCATCAAATTGCGGAACTTCGAGATACCCAAACTGCTCAAAGTGGGAAGTGCGGTTCCCCAGGACCCTACTGCGGCTGCGGGTTGGACCACAACACGGTTGCAGAGTCCCAGTCACCCCAATCGCAATGGGAGGCCTACCTGGGCGCGCACAACATCACAGGTGGGTCGCGACACTCTAGCGCTCGCCTATGATCGTCTACGCTCCTTGGCTTCGCGGGTTGACTTGGAGGTTAATCATCACAAATCGTTCTACTGGGGAGGTGTAGCTGCACAAGAGCAGCAGGTACCTGCGTCGTTCCAGGATATTTGGAGACCGGATGGTTTTGTCCACTTAGGCATCCCCTACGGGTCGCCGTCCTTCGTTGAAGGCGAGTTGCTGCAGCTCCTCGGTAAGCACAGACAGCTGGTTGCAGAGCTTCGACGGCTACCTCCGGGCTTCCTCCAGTGCTCGTTGTTGTTGTTTCGGTATTGTTGCAGTCAGCGGTAAACCTCTTGGCTCCGCTCACTTCCAACTCATTGGGCGGTGGTTGGCCACTCGTGCGGATGCTGAAAGTTTCCGTGACCTTGGGTATTTTCTCGATGAGGAGCTGAGCGCTCTGTCGCGACCCACCTGTGATGTTGTGCGCGCCCAGGTAGGCCTCCCATTGCGATTGGGGGGACTGGGACTCTGCAACCGTGTTGTGGTCCAACCCGCAGCCGCAGTAGGGTCCTGGGGAACCGCACTTCCCACTTTGAGCAGTTTGGGTATCTCGAAGTTCCGCAATTTGATGGCGAGCCTCTCGCGGGGTGTCTTGCTTCCCAGCGTACCGGAAAGCGCCCAAGACTTGTTTCTGGAGCTCCAAACCGCCCTGAATTCCTGTACTAGTCTCCCCGAAACCGTTCAACCCCGTCTTCCTGACTGGCGAGCTGTATTTGACCGCTCTCGAGGCTCCGCACCGGGGATTCGTCCTGCGCCTGAACCTGTTCTAGTGGAGGTTGACCCAGTGGTTGCCGCAGAAGAAGAAGTTCCAGTTGATCCTCCTGATGATTCCCAGCGCTCTGGGAGCCGAGCTCAAGCACGCACGGATGCGTGCAAAATATCCTTTCTTGGGACTTGCACCGTGCTGCATATGGCCGACTCCTCGCGCAGATGGTCTCACGTTCTCGCGCTCGCGCCCGCCTACGTAGTCTTGGAGGGTCTATTAGCTCTCAGTGGCTCATGACCGTACCAGCCTTTCCGCCACTCACACTGTCGGATTTCGAAGTGCGTACTTCACTGCGCTTATACCTCGGCTTACATCAGCCCCCCTGGCCGTACGAGATGGGTTCGTCGTGCCCTCTCTGCTCTCAGACTGAAGACAACGCAGATTTTGGCGCCCACCTGCTCGCTAGTTGCCCGGCGGTGAAAGGTGCTCGAACCCGCCGCCATACACGGATCTTGAACCTGTTATACCGGGAACTTCGGCCTATAGTCCGGCAGGCCGGTCTGGAAATCGAACGTGAGAAACCTTTACCTGTCGCGGACTTTCAAAATGATGAACGCCGTGTAGCCGACCTGGTGATCACCTGTGACGACAGCCGCCGTACCACATACGTTGATCTTGCTGTTCCTAATCCTCAAGCTAGTCGTTATCTCCCGGCTGCGGGGGAGCGCCGTGGATCTGCCGCCGCCAGTATGAGACGCCGCAAAGAGATCAAATACGCGGGGGCTTTGTCTTCCCCTGGTGTTCGTGCTTCGGCACTAGCACATCGCTTGGTACCCCTGATCATTGAGTGCTTTGGGGTCATGGACTCTGTTGGTTCTCGCTGGCTTCGGGAGTTGTTCCGCGAACGCCCTGACCGTCTTCAATCGTTGTTTACCCGCTTAAGTTTCCTGCTGTGGCGCATGAATGCCGCTTTGATGTTGGAGGCGCGAGTTCTTCGCCGCACTTAGTCTTTTTTCCCCCTCGGGGTATTTTCTTTAAGCCTCCGATTAAACCATTCGCTCGATCATACGCGAAAGAGTCAAAAATGCTTCCAAGAAAAAAAGATGCACTTTCGGCTACCGTTTGGGGTAGTGGAAAAAGTTGATTTTTTTAAAAAATATTTCAGTATGTCTGTTGTGGAACACAGCAAAACAGATTTTCCAGTTCAGAAGAGGAAATGCTGCTTCATGGTTCACAACCGCAGAAAGCTTTTTCAATCTCCCTCAAGATGCTGATGAACTCTTTGCCTTCTAACAGTTTCTCTAAGAAAACTGATCCGAAGCTTGTGCAGTTGCACAACTTCAAACGCCAAAAAAAGACAAAACGGAGTTGTGATTTCCGTCAATACCTTCTAGGAAAAGGAAACGAACTCCAAGAGCTTGCCCATGCTAAAAGGGTGAACCAAGACTCCACGTTGACAAGCTAGTGAAGCATCCGCTTCTATCTTCGTCCCCCCTCACCCCCTCAACCTTACAGTGCTCTTGTGAGAAGAGCGATCAGTCCAATTCCGGCAAACAAGTTTTAATCATCTGCAAGCAGGGGAATCACCCAAGCCAGAGTCGAGTTCAAGCAACTCTTCTCCCCATAGTTTGTAGATCCCCTGCCCTCTGTTTCACCGCCTCCGAAGAAACGCTTCCCCATCCTGTCAACGGACCGCTTTCCAATCACAAAAGGCTTCCCTACTGTTGCTGCCTCCCTGCTCCCACCAGAACCAGACTACGATTCTGAAAATCAGAAACCTCGAAAACAGACTGGTAGGGCATCAAAGCAAAAAAATTGATTCCCCACGTAACCGCCCCGCGAACCCTTTAAAACACGTGCATTTTCCCATTCTCCACTAAAAAAACCGAGATAGCCACTAAAATTTACTCCCCGCCTAGCCAAAATGTTCAACGGATCGCCTGTCGCTCACTATTTTAGTCCCAACTGATTCCTTACAAAATCCTCGAAATCCGTTAGTAAACGTGACAAAAAGCTACCACATTATCGAATGCTCACTTGATGGTCCACACAAGCAAGATAGACTTGTTCCCTGCAACAAGTCTATCTTGCTTGTTTAGGGTTTTTATGCTGGGTGCTGCGTGGGAAAACTCCTCCCGCCTACGGATTTCATAGGTCGACGCAATCAACATGGTTGTTGAGTGACTGGACTTAGCAACCAGACTGGTTTAGTACACTACAAGACCACCTAGGGAATTAGGTGGTACTGAGATTGTACTAAACAGGCTGTCTCGTGAGTACTAACAAACGAAAATATAATCAGAATAGATGATTGTAGATACTATCCCCGCTCAGTTAGGATTAGCTTTTGTTACGCCTGCTTCGGCATGAACGTTTTCCTAAGTCCCGTGATGTCCATTTCACCTGCTCGCACCCTTCCGCGTCTAGCCGATGCTCGTTGTAGCTTAGGGTATTAGCTAGGTGGTACTGTAGTGTACTAAACCAGGCTGGCCCGCGAGTACTAGCAAACGAGAATATAATCAAAATAGATGATTGTAGATACTATCCAGGCCCGGTTAGGATTAGGTTTTGCTACGCCTGTTCCGGCATGAACGTTTTCCTAAGTCCAGTGATTTCCATTTCACATGCTCGCACCCTTCCGCTTCTAGCCGATGCTCGTTGTAGCTTATGGTATTCCCCGGATACAATGATATGTCGACACACCTTCCCATGAAGTGGGGGAGGAAAGAGAAGTGAGAGGGAGGGAACGAATCCGGGTTGGTGTTGCAAGGAAGAAATGTACATTCAACCTTGATTTGTTAGCAAAAACCACTCTGTTTTATCTACTACTCAGCTTTAGGACGGGGAATATCGAAAAACCCGACCCACTTGACCCAACCCTATTAGTTGGCTATTAAACAGTAGTTGCCCGCTAGCTCTTTTCTCGTTGATGAGGCTCCTCCTCTTTTTGTTCCAGCTACCTTTCTACTACACAGTAAAACTCTGACTTAAGCACAGAGGCTAGTCCTCGAATCCTAAGTCTAAATCTGAATCAATTCCGCACAAGTCACGCTTCGCTGTCTCATCTAGAAACGCATCCAAAAATAGCACCTACGGCATCGGATACGGTTCGAAACCAATCTACGCATTCTAAGTCCATCAAGAACACTTGAAACCTCTTACGACTCTACATCAAGTCCCAAAACTCTAGATGAGCTATCTGTTTTCAATTCCAATGTTCGCCTTCCCACATGGGGCCGTTCGACCCCCGGGTTTGGCACCAGCTGCTCAATTCAGTTGCCTTCGATTCCCAATGAGACTAGTTCGACTCCGAGTTTAGCACCAGCTGCTCAATTCTTTGTCTTTGATTCCCACTGAGGATGAATCCTCAACAGATTCATCATTAATACTCTTACGCGTCGGACTGTAGAGGCTCCAACCTCGAGATTGTTGACAAAACCTGAATGTGTTTATTCGTGCTAGGAATCGGTCTGGTCGAGCTGGACAGAGACCAAGGTACGACGACCAGGATATGTGGATTACGTAACCAAGAATTCGGAGACTGAAAGAAAAAAAATTCTAGAGGAAGAAAGGCTACTCGCAAGTAGCACCAAGGACACACATAATCATGGCTTTTCTTAACTGTTTATTGTGGCAAAGAGAATCTCACAGTCTGCGTTCTTCAGTGAGCCGCCAGTGTAAACTCCATTCCCCATAACGCGAAGAGAGCCATTGTGCCCAGGCCGTGAAAGTTTGATGTAGCCCTCTCTGGTAATGATCGGATAGAACATGGTGCGCAATAGCAGATGATTTTTCTCCAGTCGCTTCGACCCTTTCAGAGCCCGATACAATCAGCCGCTTTTCAGAAGCTTTCGATCTCAGCTGAATGAAGCCTCTGGGGTATTTGTGAGCGGGTGTTGTAGCAACTTCGAAGGCAACCGGGTCCGTTTCCTTGTTCTGCCAGTTCTTTGTTGCAGTGATATTACCGTTTTGAGTAGACTCGACAAGGACGTTTTTCGAGCTCATGCGAAGCACAACTTCGCTTCCAATGAGGGGGTGCTCAGAATGGATCCTTGGGATCCGCAGCTTTCTATCGGGTTGTTTCGAAGGCGTGGAGATAATCTCCCATCCGTCAAGGTTGGTCTCACGTGCCTGTACCTTGGGAAATCGGATAGAAGCGCAACCGATCCACTCCCGAGGTTCCCGATTTCAAAGCGATGCCGTGTGTATCGCGGATCAACTGCTTGTGTAACTGCTTTCAGAACAACCTTCGATGTTTCCAATTCGTTGAGGGATGCCACCATACCGCTTCGCACCGACCGGAGGGCAAACGCGGAATCTTCCTATTTGTCTCTTAAGGACATCCATTCGCTAAGGGCGGGGTTACCGATCTTGCGTCAGCGTAGATCTTGCCGAACGACCGTATGTACCGATGAATCTCCTCAGATTTGGTCGCAATCACATTTCCAGATAGGACGTCCTTGAAGGTCCGAGGCCGGTTGATAACCAGTTCCGCAAATCCGACCGGACGGCGTGTTATGGGATAGGTACGGTTGGCTGCTTTTCGCCAATATGAAACAGTCACCCACAAATGCCCATTCAATTGTACCGCGAGCATCGAGCTTAACAAACCATGCCCCCTTGAGCCGTGCCATCTTGTCCTGACCTTCCTCAGAATCGGAGGTGCCGATGAGAAGAACACCGCCATCATCCTCGGGCTGAAGATAGTACAAAAGCTCATCTCCAGGGGCCTTCTCGGTCTTGGTCCACAGTAACTTTGATGTCAGCTTGTAAACTCTGTAGGCCCCCTGCTTTGTCTTCTCCTCGAAAAAAGCGTGTGGAAACCCTGTGGTGCATCCAGATTAGTAGCCGCTGTCCGTAGATAGAACCGGACTTTGTGTCCGATCTGCCTGGCAACCCTTCGGCAAAACCTTTGTCCACAACTTCCGCCCTCCCGGTGTAATCTTGTGGAGGGCCACAGCATTAAAATAGTTATTAGTTGTTAAAAGAACGTTTCTGTTTTCTTCCTCAACGACTCCACCGCCGAGATTTTTCCGTAGTTTGCTGGAATAGCGTCTCGGATCTCCCACAGGACCTTCCCTCTAGCACTGTATTTGACCGGGAAGTCATTGCCACAACTGATCCATCACTGAAAACGGCGAGGCTCCCTTCATTGTATTCGCCTTCATGAAGGCTGAATAGAGCCCTCCAGAGAAATCGTCAGTTTGAATCGTACTTTCGGACGTAGTCCGAAGGAAGAGGTCGAGATTGGTGTCCGGATACTCATTTCTGAAAGACCCTGCCCAAGGACAGCTTCGGCCGTACTCGCAAGGGAACGCTTTTGTAATCGAGCACCAGGAGAGCCTCTTTCAAATACTTCTTGTTTTGAGCCGTTTTCAGCTCCGTCTCAACGATCCTTGTAACTGTTGGAACGTCAAACACGGACGAGTCCCAGGTTCCTAGCACCTTGACTAGCACCTAACGAAGGCGAGGAAACGTTTTCAGCATCGTTGAGCACCCTTCCAAGTAGTAGTCGTTCCAAAATACCTCTGAGTCTCGCGCAGTCAAGTCAGAAAGAATTTGTGTAACTCCTCCTTCGGGAGCCGCAACGTCTTCAACGAAACTACCATCTTCAGCCCACGCAACAACCTCGCATCCACCTTGTAACAATCGAGCCTTTGACAATACCTCAGTGTTTCTGTCAAATTGACTGTACTCGCAGGTGCTTGCATTGTCAAGTGGAATAGTAACGAGGGCAAAGCTCCCATCCGGCAATTCCTTAATAGCCATGATTCTAAAATCCAGAAGGTTCCCCCGAAAAGAAATCATGTGGTGCATCAATTCCACAAGCCCCTTCAGTCGACCAAAGCGAAGAAAAACAACTCCACTACACCTTTCCGCTAGTTTTGCACTTGGGGTGGTTGTCTGCCTTCCAAAATTGCCGATTTGAGTTTCTCCCTGGTTCCTAGTTCCCTTTTCCGGCCTGCGCTTTCTTCAGGCTATGCTGGTAAAACCGCAATCGCGATGAACTCGCGCGTCACCTCCGCCGGTGGCACCTTCATGATCTTCAAGTCGAGCCTTTCGGGTTTTTTGAGAGTAGTCGTCTTCGACCAGACATTGTCGTTCGTTATCACCGCACAGGTAAGCAGTACGTAATAGACGTCAAGGTGGAATCGGCTCTACGAGCCCAACTCCTCGTTCGAGCCGCATGTCAAACTGGTTATGCCGCAGCCAACGCCGAGGCCGGGAAACGAGCCAAGTATCGGGAAGCCATCGGTGACCACAATGACTTCCAATTTGTACCCTTCGCCGTCGAAGGGTTTGGAGACTCGGCCAAGCGGCCCAGGACTTCATTACCGAAACTACTGCACATCTTGAGCACAAAGCGGAGGCGCAAACGCTCATTCGCGTGGACATTAACCGAGAGCTATGGCGCGGCACGGCTCGCTTGGCGATCGATGCCATGCGCAAAGATAATCATGTTCGGAAGCTGTTCCCTATGGAGGTAGTCTTCTACCCCACTCTGGGTCTCCTTAGCCTAGCCCCTCCTGTTTTCCTTGCGTCTCTCTAGCGCTATATTCGGTGGTTGGAATAAACGGAAACAGTAAAACCACGACCTGCCTCGTGCACCATCTTTCTCAACTCCTAATCCCCTCCACACGCACTTGGAGAGTGACAAACTAGTCAGGTGGGGCTCAAAGCCCCCCATTAAGTATCCTGGCAGGGCAGCTCACGCTCCCTTTGGAACATACCTATATCTACATCTTCTCCTGCACCTCTAGCCCTACGGCAAAGATGTTCATTAAAAGATGTCGGTTTACTCGCAGCCTAAGGTCCCCGAATGAGCGACTCCTTGAAGGGTGTGTACAGAGCTCGCTTCCACAACTAGGGCAGCTTTACATCGCCAGAGAGTGTCAGGCTCAAGAAATATACAGTCGAAAAAGAATATCAGGCCGGTAACCTCAACACTCCCTCAACCAAGCACCCCAAGCACTATCTAAGAATCCGAAGATGTGGACAAGCCACATTAAGAGCGTTTTCTCGATTAAACCATTCGTTCGTTCTCTACTGGTAAAAACCACCAAATGAGAACTCGTCTAATTAGATCCGCATATTTTCATCTGTTTTTCTAGAATCCCAAATGAGAAAAAATCGAGTTTTGACCTTTAGCTGGCTTTCAGTTGTCGCAATATATGCTGAATGAATTTGTTCAACACTGTAAATCTATGCTGAGGTTCGGTAGTGTTTCAACAGAAGGATTTACAGTTTCAGCGTGCTCACCTAAAAGGAAAGGCTTTCTGCTTCAAGTAGAAGGCCTCCCTCAGTTGGCACATGAACGAATGGTTTAATCGGAGGCTGAAAGAAAGGGCTTTGCTAGCATAGCATGAAGCGCTACGCAAGGCGTGAAAAGGAACTAAGAACTAGGGAGAGAAGCGTGCAAACCCAGGTGCCGATGGCGCGCCTCGGCAAGCATGCTGCTAGAATATCGCCGCAGGGTGCACTCAAACGCCGTAAAAGCGCCAAGTACTCAGTAGGATGCTCAGCGAAACATTTCCACAACCACTCTAAACTCGAATTATCCACATGACCAAAGCTTTCCACAATGAAAGGCCGGAACTGGTGGGAGCGACCCTCGGCGTAGGGCAGACTGGCCATGCTCGCAGCATACCGTCGTTCCTTCACTCGTCGAACGAACGAATGGTTTAATCGGAGGCTGAAAAAAAAACCCCGAGGGGAAAAAAAGACTAAGCGCGGCGAAGTACTCGCGCCTCCAACATCAAAGCGGCATTCATGCGCCACAGCAGGAAACTTAAGCGGGTAAACAACGATTGAAGACGGTCAGGGCGTTCGCGGAACAACTCCCGAAGCCAGCGAGAACCAACAGAGTCCATGAACCCAAAGCACTCAATGATCAGGGGTACCAAGCGATGTGCTAGTGCCGAAGCACGAACACTAGGGGAAGACAAAGCCCCCGCGTATCTCGTCGAAGAGCCGAAGCGGCTGCCCCTCGGCGGCGGGCGGGGGCCGTGAGGTGGGCGCTCGCCACAGGGCATGTAATCGCGAGGTCAACATATGAGGAGCGTCGGGCGGCAGGGTCTGATACAAGAAGATCTACGATACAGCGGGCCGGCGCCGTGTCCGAGACCGATCTGGGTAGTTCCGATTCCACCTCAACCGTATGCCCTACCCGAGTTAAACATTCGCTTAGGATGTACTTGAGACGAGTGTGGCGCCTCGTTCGTAGACCTCGCAACAATCCGCATGAACCCAAGAAGTGGTAGCCACAAGCGTCAATCCGGCTCTCACATCCCTGACAGAAAGACGGCCGATTAGAGTGCCACGGGGCTTGTGGCAAACCTAAGTAGATTCGTGCGGCAGAGCGGAATTGGAAGGCATCGAGACGGTGACCCGGCGACGAAGGCGGAGTGGTTAACCACAGGTGCGAAAGATGGCCTCCCATGCCGCGAAGGCGAGCGGCGGTGGTAGGCGGTGTGAGGGGAGAGTTGAGCAAGATTGCGTGAACTGGACTTTAGCGCCAAGTGCTTGTTTGCGAGATCCAAATAGTTTTCTGACGGAAGTGAAACCGGATCACCCCAATTTCTTGAGGGGAAATGATTGATTTTGGGGGTTGTGTTGCGACCTCGATATCACCGCCCTGACCGTCTGCCCTCGTTTCTTACCCGTTTAAGTTTCTTGCGTATGAACGCTGCTTTGATGTTGGAGGCACGCGATCTTCGCTGCGCTTAGTCTTTTTTTTCTCCTCGGAGCTTTTTCTTTCAGTCTCCGATTAAACAAATTCATTCGATACCACCTGTGAAGATAGCCTTTACAGTCACGCTTCGAACTAAAACCTCTGAAGTAGTAAAATACCCTTTTTCTGGTCACTGTGATGGCACATGACTCGTCTCCAAAGAACTTTCTTCGCTTAGGATCTGTTTTAGTACTCCGTTCAGGGGGCCCCTTCCCTTCTCACTTCGCGATCATAGTGGACTTTAGGAGACAGTCTGAGCTTGCTGATTGCAGTTACGCTTCTAAACGGGACTGTAATACCACAAACCAAAAACAATTCCGACGAGTTAGAAAAACCCCCAGTTAATGCCTGGCTACCGGTCAATGACAAACAGCACACGGTTCATCTCCACAGAGCCGTTTTCGTTTAGAATTTAGTTCACTTCCCCGTGGGCTCGACATGGCTATCCACCGAAAAACCACCCTCTCTCCTTGTGAAGAAAGAGGAATGTGTTTATTCGGAGACTGAACAACGAACTGAGGGGAAGAATACGGGGAGAGCCCTTGCGGACTCCGTGACTTTGTGTGCATGATCCTTGTTTTTCTGTAGCGTTATCTTCCCCCAGAGTCTGTGGTTCCCGTTATAGTCACGCATCATGGATTCTGTGCGGTCACGCATCATAGAGTCTGTACAGTGACATTTCACGGATTGTTACTATCACTCATGGATTCTGTTGGTTCCCGATCACCTCGCGAAATGCTCCGTGAGCGCCCCCGCTCTCCTCGCCATTTACGAGTTCGAGTTTCACGTTGTGGGGTATGAATGAATGGGTTTTATCGGAGACTGACAAAAAAAAAAAATGAGGGGAAAAAATAGACTAGGGCGGCGAAGATCGCGCGCCTCCAACATCAAGCATCGTTCATACGCACAGCCACAAACTTAAACGGGTAAACAACGAGGACAGACGGTCAGGGGGTTCGCGGAACAATTCCCGAAGCCAACGGGAGAAGCCTCTGCCTGTCGCAGTCTACCAGAATGAGACAGGCAGAGGCTTCTGAACGTCGCGTGGCCGACATCGTGGTCACCTGTGACGATAGCCGCCGTACGACGTACGTTGATCTTGCTGTTCCTAATCCTAAGGCTGGTCGCTACTTGCCTGCTGCGGGAGAGCGCCGTGGATTTGCCGCTACTAATATGAGTCAAGCTGGTGGCTTCGCACCTGTGGTTAACCACTCCGCCTTCGTCGCCGGGTCACCGTCTCGATGCCTTCCAATTCCGCTCTGCCGCACGAATCTACTTAGGTTTGCCACAAGCCCCGTGGCACTCTAATCGGCCGTCTTTCTGTCAGGGATGTGAGAGCCGGATTGACGCTTGTGGCTACCACTTCTTGGGTTCATGCGGATTGTTGCGAGGTCTACGAACGAGGCGCCACACTCGTCTCAAGTACATCCTAAGCGAATGTTTAACTCGGGTAGGGCATACGGTTGAGGTGGAATCGGAACTACCCAGATCAGTCTCGGACACGGCGCCGGCCCGCTGTATCGCAGATCTTCTTGTATCAGACCCTGCCGCCCGACGCTCAGCATATGTTGACCTCGCGATTACATGCCTTGTGGCGAGCGCCCACCTCACGGCCCCCGCCCGCCGCCGAGGGGCAGCCGCTTCGGCTCTTCGACGAGTGAAGGAACGACGGTATGCTGCGAGCATGGCCAGTCTGCCCTACGCCGAGGGTCGCTCCCACCAGTTCCGGCCTTTCATTGTGGAAAGCTTTGGTCATGTGGATAATTCGAGTTTAGAGTGGTTGTGGAAATGTTTCGCTGAGCATCCTACTGAGTACTTGGCGCTTTTACGGCGTTTGAGTGCACCCTGCGGCGATATTCTAGCAGCATGCTTGCCGAGGCGCGCCATCGGCACCTGGGTTTGCACGCTTCTCTCCCTAGTTCTTAGTTCCTTTTCACGCCTTGCGTAGCGCTTCACGCTATGCTAGTAAAGCCCTGTGGCCAGCGCCCACCTCACCGCAGCCGCCCGCCGCCGGGGGGCCGCGGCTTCAGCCCTTCGAAGAGTTAAGGAACGACGGTATGCTGAGAGCATGGCCAGTCTGCCTTGCGCTGAGGGTCGCTCTCACCGGTTCCAGCCATTCATTGTGGAAAGCTTTGGTCACGTCGATAAGTCGGGTTTAGAGTGGTTGCGGAAATGTTTTGCTGAGCATCCTACTGAATATTTGGCGCTCTTGAGGCGTTTAAGTGTCTCCCTATGGCGATATTCCAGCGACATGCTTTCCGAGGCGCGCCATCGGCGCCTGGGGTTGCATGCTTCCCTCCCTAGTTATTAGTTCATCTTCACGCCTTGCGTAGCGCTTCAGGCTATGCTAGTAAAGTCCAGTAAAGCCCTAGTAAAGTCCAGTAAAGCCCAATATGAGACGCCCTAAAGAGTTGAAAATATGTAGGGGCCTTGTCTTCCCCAGGCATTCGTGCTTCGGCTCTAGCTCATGGCCTGGTACCTCTGGTCATTGAGTGCTTTGGGTTTATGGATTCCGTTGGTTCTCGTTGGCTTAGGGAATTGTTACGCGAACGCCCTGACCGTCTGTCCTCGATTACCCGTTTTAAGTTTCTTGCTGTGGCGTATGAACGCTGCTTTGATGTTGGAGGCGCGCGACCTTCGCCGCTCTTAGCCTTGGTTTTCCCAGCTTTTTTTTTTTTTTTCGGGTGTATGTGGTAGAGGAGATTGTGAACAATAAACGCGGTCTTTTTTTGCAACATTGGTGCCGCCGCCAGGTGTTAGAAAATTGTATATAGTTTTGAAGGTGTCCGTTGTCACCTTTGAAGCCGTTTCCCGGCCTTTGTTTTCTTGTGTGGCTGCCTCAAGAGATTGATCTTCGCCGCGCTTAGTCTTTTTTTCCCCTCGGGTTTTTTTTTTCAGCCTCCGATTAAACCATTCGTTCCAAGAGATTGATTGAATCTAGGTAGAACTCAGCCAAACCATTATACCAATTCATTCGTTTGCCCGCGCCGCTCCGGCTGCGTTTCGGTTTTTACCTAAGTTCTTTTGTCATGGGGCAACCACCACCTAAGTGCTTGCTTGCAAATTTCATGTTCAACTCTTCCACTAGAGCTTACAGTTTCGAGTAAGCTATGAATGAATTTAGTAAGTTTTAGAGTGTATGGTTTTTGTTTGATAATTAAACAAAAAATGCCTATGAATAGAAATATTTTAAGCGGTCCCGCATTTTCTCAACTAAGCATATCATTGTATAACGTCCCTATGTTTTGCGTAGAATCTCGTGTGGCAAGCTTTTAACATGAATTTATTTAGTCTGAGCCTGAAAGAAAAATCCCCGAGGGGGCAAAAACAGACTAAGTGCGGCGAAGATCACGAACGAATGGTTTAATATCAAGAGCCGCGACATCGTCAAGGCAGCGTTTACGGCACATCAGCTTTTAACAAGAGCCGTTGGGGGATGGTTAGTATTCCACAGCCAACCCCCCCCCCCCCAAACGGTTTTTCACAATGCTCGAATTTATTGATTTACCATTCGTTCGAATTTATTGATTTTAGGTAGGAGTCGAAAACGATGAGAACATAGGTGGTAGGTCATTTCTGACCAACATTTTCTCTATCAAAAAAAATCAAATTTACATGATTGGTAGGAGTCTCTGTGGTCGAGCAGCGTAGATTATTTCTCTCCAACGGTTTTTCTCAAAAATACTGGAGTTTATTGATTCTGTGTTTTGGTGCGGTCTCTGTTTGGTTGATAAATTTAGGCACCAGTGCGACAGTATAGTGCGGCCTATGTTTGATTGATAAATTTAGGACACTTGCCATTTGCCAAGGAAGAATGATTTTATGACAAAGATGCCACCCCTTCTGAATGAATGGTTTAACCATGGCCCTTCTGGCGCCTCAGCGGAGAGGTTAGAATGGAAAGTTCGTTTTGAAGAACTTTGCTTCGTAACTTCTCTCTGATTTTATCCACTTCGATGTCGTATTGGAACGAACGAATGTTCGATGGATATGAAAATCAGATCTTCCATGTTATATAAGTAGGGAGTTCCGAATTACTCCAATGTGATCTCTGTGATGGAAGGCAGGCTTTGCAATGGATCGTAGCTAGTTGGTGAGCTGCGTTTGGTAGATGCACTTGGAGAACACAGGTAACAAGCAACAGACGAAAAGTGCCGCAGAAAGACGTGAGTACCCTTGACTGGCAAAGACGACGACGAAATGCCTTTGAGTTCACGTGTGATGGGCGTGCTCCTATTGAGCACGGCTCTCGTATGCAGAACGACCAACGCGTGCTCGGCAGATCAGCTTTGTGCTGAAGAGCTACCAATTGAGTATGGCGTGACGGCAACGATTATGGGACCGTACGACTTGATTGCTTCCAATCCGAACGGGGATGGATCGACAGTTCTAGTAGGGACCGTCGACGTTAGGGCCCAAAGTACGCGGGTTAGGGTCAGGGTTCGGATGAACTCGGGCTACGCGGGGAGTTCTGTGGAAGCAGGTGTATACACGAGTGTTGAAGATCTAGAGAGCTGCGGAAAGAGTACCAACTACAAATCGAGATCTTTCAGGAATCCAAATGTTAGGACGGTTAGCTTCCGGTACGACAGACATCTCAGGAGTCCATTAGGAGACTGCTGCGGTGATCTTTTCTACTTCGCTTCGGTCAGCTTTACATTCGGATCTGCAGCGGGTACAGCTACTATTAGGAGTGAAGGGAACAGCTTTTGCAGCGAGTCGTCGGCTATGGGCTTTGCCTATTGCCAGTATCCTTTGGCATGCATATCGACCACGCCCCCCACGGCTTCACCGAGGCCCACACCTAACCAGATAACGAAGACGAAGACGGGACAGTTCGTCTACGCATCCTGTCAGAGTTGTACCGCCGATGCGATGGCGGACCCTCTGGTCGGAACGTGCGTTGGATCCATGACTGCGACAACGGACCCAGAAAACGGAGTCTTAACAGTTGATATTGATCTTGGCGACAATGTTGTCGCTTACAGATGGGCACAGATCGACAGGTTTAATTTCGTCTTCGCACAAAACTACAACCTTATCGGCTTGACTAGGTTGAATAGCAATGACAACCTTGTGGACGATGTCACTTGGCGTGACTATGTCCTGGATGACACGATACCACTAGACTACCTAGACCCCGATCCTAGACTTTTCCAGAGCAGGATCAGTCGGGAGTTTGACATATCTGGCACTTGCAACGGTCCGACTCTGCTTGTTTCATTGCTGGTAGAGAACAGTAATGGGAACTTATACGAGTTGGCGCTGGCCGAGTCTGACCACTGCGAGATATCATTTGCTTATGAGGTCGAGGACGGAAAGCTCTTGGGGATATCAAGACTTCCTATCGATACCGACGACTACTGTGCGGATAACACGAAATCGAGGACTCTATATACAGTTTCGACCATCGCCAACTATCGGCCGGTAAACACGCCTCTTCTTGTCCCTACAACAGCGACCCCGACGCCTGACTTGGACGCAGCTGGGCCCATAAATACAGTGGGTTACGTGATTGTCAACTGTTTCCAGTACGATGCAGATGGCTTCACTAGGAACTCAAACTGCGACGATTTGACTCCAATCGGGACTTGCTTCCCCGTCACCATCCAGGAGATGCCGGAGTTGGGTAGTCCGTACAGCGAAGACCAAGCACGCTACGAGATCGGTGTGGACTTTACCCAAAGCCAGGGCCCAGATTTCCAAATTGCGTTCGCTGACGTTCGTCGAGGCAGACAACCGCGTTGGCTGATTGGATACGACTTCGAGTTTGAGGACGAGAATAATGTGACTGTGGAAGGGTCGTTTTCTGGTTTTCGGGGTTTAGAGCCATACCTGACTTCGAGGCTCACCAATTACGTTCAGCGTCGCTTTACCGATGAGGATTGTAAGATCAATCACGACCCCGTCCCTTGTTCAAACATAAGATGCACGAGAGCGTCCTTCAGCACACATATCAATCAAATCATAGCCATCCAGAAGACTGATTCGTCCAGCGTCGACTATTACGGGCTTAGGATTGTGCAGGACTGTGGCCAAATCCCGGCGAATGTTAACGATATTCCGGAGGTTTTCTCAACCCCTCTCGATGACAACTTCTGCACAAATCAACTTCCTAACCCGCCAACCAACCGCCGCTAATTGGACTGTATGGACTAGACCTGCAAATCCACTTGCATCAACCAGACGCGGCATAGCAAGCGGTGGTAGCAGATGGAAGTTTTGCTCAGAACTGTGTAGTTTGGTTGCACGCGTTTTATTCTCGTATCTCGTTTTCTTTTCGCATTGTGCCCTACGGAAACCTTAAGGCTATGCTAGTAAAAACCAGTGAATCTACATTTATGCGTTCAGTGCAGCCCACAATTGTAATGTTCAGCAACTACAACAGCAAAGAAAACAACGAGTCTAATTTCAGTCAGCGTCACGTTCGGACGTCTCGGACCCCTTCCACACGCCCGACGACTACACGCCACCGAACTTGCTCCATTTCCCAACGCTCGTCTGGTAGTGCTCGCCTGCAGCGATCGCCTCCTGGGCTACCGCGCTTCGTACCTTGGTGAGCTTTCGGATGCGAAGTGCCTACCTTTTAGCTCGAGCGCTGACTAGAGAAGACCCCGTGGCTCTTCCGCCCCCACTCTTGAGTATCTATGATGGTCTTCAACAGGCGTTCAGTAGGTGCAACGCCGTGCCGGACGAGCATTGATCCAGTTTTCGCAGCATCGATCCAGTTTTCGCTCGCTCTTGAAGCTGTTATGGGGACGTACTGAGCCATTTTTGAGTGCTCTCCGATGCACAGAGTCCTCGCAGAGGAGGGGGAAACCAACCCCAGGTCACGTGTTCCAGATCACCCGGGTATAAGCCGATTGTGGAGCTCACACACTGATGTGATTCAGCATAGCCTCACGTGGCGCCAACACAGTGCAGCTCACGCAATCTTGCTCAACTCTCCCCTCGCACCGCCTACCACCGCCGCTCGCCTCCGCGGCCTGGGATACCATCTATCGCACGTGTGGCTAACCGCTTTGCCTTCGTCTCTGGGACACCGTCTCGACGCCTTCCAGTTCCGCTCTGCCGCAAAGATCTACCTGGATTTGCCACAAGCTCCGTGGCACTCTAATCGGCCGTCTTTCTGTCAGGTATGTGAGCGTCGGATTGACGCTTGTGGTTACCGATTCTTAGGTTCATGAGGACTGTTGAGAGGTCTTCGTAGGAGGCGCCACACTCGCCTCAAGTACATTCTCAGCGAATCTTTGACTCGGTTAGGGCATACGGTTGAGGTGGAATCGGAAATGCCCAGATCGGTCTCGGACACGGCACCGCCTCGCTGCATCGCAGATCTCCTCGTCCCCGACACTGTCGCCAGACGCTCGGTATATGTGGACCTTGCCATCACATGCCCTGTGATCAAGCGCTCATCTCAGCTATGCCGCCCGTCGCCGAGGAGCAGCCGCTTCGGCCCTTCGCCGAGTGAAGGAACGACGGTGTGCTGCGAGTATGGCCAGTCTGCCTTGCGCTGAGGGTCGTTCTCACAGGTTTCAGCCTTCCGTTGTGAAAACCTTCGGCCACGTGGATAAAGCGGGTTTGGAGTGGTTGCGGAAATGTTTTGCTGAGCATCCTATGGAATACTTGGAACTCTTACGCCGTTTCATTGTCGCCCTGTGGCGATATTCTAGCAGCATGCTTGCCGAGGCGCGCCACCGGCGCGTAGGTTTGCATGTTTTCCTCTCCCGAGTTCTTGGTTACAGTCCACGAATTGCGGAGCGCTTCAGGCTATGTCAGTAGAAACCGGTGTTAGCAGATGTGCTATAAATAGGGTTGTGCCAAGTGGCCGGGTTTTTCGCTGTTTACGACCCAGAATTGGTTAAACCCGTGGAAACACGGGGGTTTAGAGGAGTAAACAGCGAAAAACCCGACCCACTTTGCACAACCCTACTATTAAATGTTCCCAGATTACGACTGATCTGCACATATCGAATGCTCTCCTGAAGCTCCAAGTCAATGCCTTCCAGGTTCAGACGGGTCTGGTAAAAGTCCAAATCTGGGACTCGCACAAGTTCTTAGCTACAGTCCACGCCTTGCGTAGAGCTTCAGGCTATGCTAATAAAAACCACTCTGGGGTCAATTCGGACCCCGAAATTGAGCGGTAAGTTTCGGCAAAGTAGGTGTTTTGTGCCTCTTTCTTATGTCTCTTGTTGCTTTGTCTTAGAGTCTCCCTCACTAGTATGTCAATACCTTGGCTTTTATAAGCATCAAACTTGGTTAACCCCAATGCTTCTAAGTAACTTCATGGTCTACACGTGTTTGTCTCGATTCAACGCTTTGGTTTCTATTCTAGAGCCTGCACGCTCATTGTCTCCATCAACATGTTTCAGGGCCATGTGCTGGGATGGCAACTGTATCAGCAACTCTAACAAAGTCTTCATGGTGGAGGGAGTCGCTTCGATTGTACACGTTTGCTGCACTCCTCCCCGAAGCGACGCCATTTGCTTAGGATTCTCAGCTTGGCTCTGTGTCTGTTGAACTTCGTCGTTTCTCGCCTTGGTGAGTACATCCGCGATTTGCTCCTGGGTTCGGATGAATAGGAACTCGTAGCTTCCTAGGTCGTGATGCCGTCGTGCAAATTGGTACTGAAGATCAATATGCTTAAACAGTGGCTTTTCCGGGTCCATGCTCCAGGTGAGATTACGTTAGTCTGGGGTTTAGTAAAGCGTTCACGGTTACGTTAGTCTGGGTTTGGTTTAGTAGTAGAAATAGTGATGCACTACATAAGGCAGCTGCCCAGTAAAGTTTGCGGTTGCGTTAGTCTGGGGTGATCGTGTGATGCGCTACATTAGGTAGTTGCCCAATAATGGCTACGGGGTAGGTAGCAGCCGAATAAAGGCTACGGGGTGAACTAAAAATGGAGCTGAGCCCATGGATGCACGCTCCTGTGGAATTTCACGGACCTGAAAATAGAATCCAAGTCCTCCCCATTGACAGGGCTTTACTGGGCTTTACTAGCATAGCCTGAAGCGCTACGCAAGGCGTGAAAAAGAACTAAGAACTAGGGAGGGAAGCATGCAAACCCAGGCGCCGATACCGTGCCTCAGCAAGTATACTGCTAGAGTATCGCCACAGGGCGGCACTCAAACGCCGTAAAAGCGCCAAGTACTCAGGAGGATGCTCAGCGAAACATTTCCGCAACCACTCTAAACCCGACTTATCCACATGCCCCATCGACAGGGGAGTCGTATTTATTGCTCAAATGCTCGAGCCTCTCGTTCGCTAATGTCTTGGTGTTGTCGTAGCCCTCCACACGGGCCTTCCAGATCCGAGAGCGTAACCCCAGACTAATGTAACCCCAGCGGCACATTGACTAACACCTCTGCTCAAGCTTTTCCTCCAAGCCCGTCCGGAACAGGTAGGTCTCATAGACTATGTATAGTACTGCAAATTGTAATTTAATAATTAGCCATAATAGCCGACCTGGTGATCACCTGTGACGACAGCCGCCGTACCACATACGTTGATCTTGCTGTTCCCAACCCTCAAGCTAGTCGTTATCTCCCGGCTGCGGGGGAGCGCCGTGGATCTGCCGCCGCCAGCATGAGACGCCGCAAAGAGATCAAATACGCGGGGGCTTTGTCTTCCCCTGGTGTTCGTGCTTCGGCACTAGCACATCGCTTGGTACCCCTGATCATTGAGTGCTTTGGGTTCATGGACTCTGTTGGTTCTCGCTGGCTTCGGGAGTTGTTCCGCGAACGCCCTGACCGTCTTCAATCGTTGTTTACCCGCTTAAGTTTCCTGCTGTGGCGCATGAATGCCGCTTTGATGTTGGAGGCGCGAGTACTTCGCCGCGCTTAGTCTTTTTTTCCCCTCGGGGTTTTTTTTTTTTTCAGCCTCCGATTAAACCATTCATTCATTCAATAGCCATAATAAGCCAATTTAATAATTAATTACTACGATAGGGCGATGATTTTTCTTCATAATACGAATGTGCTTCAAAATATCCTATTTTATAAACAAAACAAGCACTAGCACGAACGAATGGTTTAATCGGAGGCTGAAAAAAAAACCCCGAGGGGAAAAAAAGACTAAGCGCGGCGAAGTACTCGCGCCTCCAACATCAAAGCGGCATTCATGCGCCACAGCAGGAAACTTAAGCGGGTAAACAACGATTGAAGACGGTCAGGGCGTTCGCGGAACAACTCCCGAAGCCAGCGAGAACCAACAGAGTCCATGAACCCAAAGCACTCAATGATCAGGGGTACCAAGCGATGTGCTAGTGCCGAAGCACGAACACCAGGGGAAGACAAAGCCCCCGCGTATTTGATCTCTTTGCGGCGTCTCATGCTGGCGGCGGCAGATCCACGGCGCTCCCCCGCAGCCGGGAGATAACGACTAGCTTGAGGGTTAGGAACAGCAAGATCAACGTATGTGGTACGGCGGCTGTCGTCACAGGTGATCACCTGGTCGGCTACACGGCGTTCATCATTTTGAAAGTCCGCGACGGGTAAAGGTTTCTCACGTTCGATTTCCAGACCGGCTTGCCGGACTATAGGCCGAAGTTCCCGGTATAACAGGTTCAAGATCCGTGTATGGCGGCGGGTTCGAGCACCTTTCACCGCCGGGCAACTAGCGAGCAGGTGGGCGCCAAAATCTGCGTTGTCTTCAGTCTGAGAGCAGAGAGGGCACGACGAACCCATCTCGTACGGCCAAGGGGGCTGATGTAAGCCGAGGTATAAGCGCAGTGAAGTACGCACTTCGAAATCCGACAGTGTGAGTGGCGGAAAGGCTGGTACGGTCATGAGCCACTGAGAGCTAGTAACCCCTCCAAGACTACGTAGGCGGGCGCGAGCGCGAGAAGATGAGACCATCTGCGCCAGGAGTCGGCCATATGCAGCACGGTGCAAGTCCCAAGAAAGGATATTTTGCAGCGCATCCGTGCGTGCTTGAGCTCGGCTCCCACCGCGCTGGGAATCATCAGGAGGATCAACTGGAACTTCTTCTTCTGCGGCAACCACTGGGTCAATCTCCCCTAGAACAGGTTCAGGCGCAGGACGAATCCCCGGGGCGGAGCCTCGACAGCGGTCAAATACAGCTCGCCAGTCAGGAAGACGGGGTTGAACGGTTTCGGGGAGACTAGTACAGGAATTCAGGGCGGTTTGGAGCTCCAGAAACAAGTCTTGGGCGCTTTCCGGTACGCTGGGAAGCAAGACACCCCGCGAGAGGCTCGCCATCAAATTGCGGAACTTCGAGATACCCAAGCTGCTCAAAGTGGGAAGTGCGGTTCCCCAGGCCCCTACTGCGGCTGCAGGTTGGACCACAACACGATTGCAGAGGCCCAGTCCCCCCAATCGCAATGGGAGGCCTACCTGGGCGCGCACAACATCACAGGTGGGTCGCGGCAGAGCGCTCAGCTCTTCATCGAGAAAATACCCCAGGTCACGGAAACTTTCAGCATCCGCACGAGTGGCCAACCACCGGCCCCAATGAGTTGGAAGTGAGCGAAGCCAATAGGTTAACCGCTGACTGCAACAATACCGAAACAGCAACAACGAGCACTGGAGAAAGCCCGGAGGTAGCCGTCGAAGCTCTGCAACCAGCTGTCTGTGCTTACCGAGGAGCTGCAGCAACTCGCCTTCAACGAAGGACGGGGACCCGTAGGAGATGCCTAAGTGGACAAAACCATCCGGTCTCCAAATATCCTGGAACGACGCAGGTACCTGCTGCTCTTGTGCAGCTACACCTCCCCAGTAGAACGATTTGTGATGATTAACCTCCAGGTCAACCCGCGAAGCCAAGGAGCGGAGACGATCATAACCGAGTGCTAGAGTATCAAGGGGCCCCAGGAGGCACACGTCGTCGTGGTATGCAACCGTACGAACCTGCGGGAATTCGGAGCGAAGACGAAGCAAGACGAGTTGTAGTCCACAGGCATGTAGGAAAGGGGACAAGGGATCACCCTGTTGTACCCCTGTGCGCGCCGCAAACGTGTGTGAGGAAGCGCCAAGGGTGTCATAGGTAGCCCCACGACCAAGCGGAGAATAAAGTCTACTAACAAAGGGAAAGCCTACAGGGAAGACTTCGCGCACCACGTGCATGAGAGCCGGACGAGAGACGCGGTTGAACGCATTGGTAAAATCTACAGAGAGGAGCCCAGAATCTGGGGAGTACGCCATTTCCGAACGGAGTAAAACAGACAACAACTCACAGCCACCACGATAGCCCACGCCTAACTGCACGTGCCCAAAGAAACGGCGGACTTGTTCCCTTTTACTGACTTTGATTTACAGGGACACCAAAGAAAAAGGGGGAGCAAGCGCGCCATCGGCGCCTGGGGTTGCATACTTCCCTCCCTAGTTATTAGTTCATCTTCACGCCTTGCGTAGCGCTTCAGGCTATGCTAGTAAAGTCCAGTCCAGCTGAACGATAGAAGCATGGTGGATTGTTTTCTCATCGGGAGGGGGTGGTGTTGGGGTGCTTGGGTGGGATGTATCTAAGAAATTCATTTTGAACATATAAAAACAATCTAGTCGAATGTCCAATTTATATATATGAAAACTAAACTCAGGAAACTGTTTTTTTTTCGCTCAAAAAGTTTGGAAGTTTGCGTAGTGAAAGTAGATTTCAAAAAAACAAAAAAAATGAATAGTCGAAATTACATATTAAATTCTATTTTGGCCCGGTTTACGTCAATTTGGCTCAGGGACCATTTTTGGCAAGTGTTTGGGAGTTTGATGAAACATGAAGGGTATTCAGTTTTACTTTTGGGGCTTACGGCTGTGGGTTGTCTCTTCGTGGAAACGAAGGCACAGAATTTGGAGGATGAGATTTGTGTCCCACTTGACACATTTGAAGATGTTGTGAACGGATTGCTAGGTACTATCCATCTCGACCGGACCAACATCGGACCTTACAATAAGAAGAACAAGAACTGGATTAAGCAGAAGTCTTGGGTCAGCCTCGGTGCATTGGGAAGTTACAGGTAAACGTTACCTGCCGCGGTGATAAAGCACAAGAGGGGTAGCAAAATCTACTATGAACACATCAACAAGTGGGGAGTGAGGAACGGTGGATTCTCGGTGAAGGTAGTCAAGCATAAGAAGTTCGACTGGGCTTTGAGAATCAAGGTTGTCTATGAGAGCGATGATGACGAAATCATTGTCACGTGCATGACAAGAAGACCAAGAAGCCTTGCAAGAACCAGAAATACAACAACAGAGGCCAACCGGACAATGTCAAAGCGATCATCCACGCCGCAGTGAAGACGAAAAAGAACTCTCCAGTTCTCAAGCTGAAGAACTATCACAGTCTGTTCAAGATGGAGAGCAAGTTCGGCAAGAAGCTCTTAGAGAAGTTTGGCGATGAACAGGAAGGCTGGGTCGGCAAAAACAAGAAACCCCTAAGGACGGTCGAGGATTGGGTGCTTGGCTACCTCGTTGATGGCGCACTCACCGAACTGCTCTTCAATTTCGATGTTAACAACCTCATCGACGGCTACCTTGTCGACCAGAAAAAATACGACGTCGGTAAGCTCTTAGGCCTTGCCGACGTACCTTTTGCCGGCCTCATCGACAAGAAAGTACTGGAGAAACTCGATATTGTCCAGGCAACCAAGAAGAAGAATTCGGTATGCCTCAAGTATAAAGTACCGCTCTCCGATTTGTTCTCATGATGAGATGATGATTGGCGTATGTCAGAAAGAAATAAAAGTTCCCCATCTCTCCGTGGATGGAATGGACAGCATCTCTCCTTGACGTTGTATATATCTTACTGTAGAGTGGCTCGGATGACTTGTTTCTTGTTTCCGAAGAAACGTTTTGGTTATACAAATAGTCACGTCAACTACGCTAGCACCGTTCTAGCTGATGCGGGCTGAGTAACGCTGTCTGCGCTCCGCGGACAGGAGCATTTCGCTCCTGTCATTCCTGATCCAGCCTGGCTTACCCCCAGTGGAAGGCCAGACCTCTCCTGGGCCCACTTTTGGGGCAACCTCCTGCCCCCGCTAGTGTCTCTAGTCCTGCGTATTCCCAGGTCCTCCGTCGCGGTTCTCTGAACAACGCACGGCTGCTATGGTGGTTTTAGTAACCTAGTCTGAAACGCTACGCAAGACGTAAAAGGAAACTAGGCACTAGTGAGAAGAGGATGCAAGCCCAGGCGGCGGTGGCGCGCCTAGGCGAGCATCCTGCTAGAATACCGCCAGAGAGAGGCGTTTTGAATGACTCCGTCATCCTATTGTCCACAAATAAAATTTGTTCATTTCGAGATTTTTATTTTCAAAGGGGGGGTTCTCGCATGCGGGTTTGTCTGGGGTTCCTGTTGGAGATACAAGGCCTATGAGTCTCATCTATTATCTCTTCGTCATACCTCAACTTGGTACTAAACGCACTTTTCTACCTCCGTTTTGTGTGGCTTAGTTCCTAGCTCAAGGTCATGAGGTCCGTTCCTTGCAACTACATCAAAACTCGCTTCGCCCTCCTCCAATTCTCCGCGGTATAATCATAAGTGCGCCGGAAATCCTCGTACGGCATACATGATATCAGGACGAGTCCTGGTCGCGATGAACATCAGGCATCCGACGAGCTCTCTGTATGGTACGTCCTAGGGCATAGCCGCCGGCTGTGTAGTCATGCACCTTGACTTCGCAATCGCTGGAGTTTTGACTGGTTTAGAATTTTCCATTTCAAACCTTTTAAGTACCTGCTTGATGTATTTCACTCGGCTGAGGCTAATCGTCTTGAGCTTCCGATCCTTTACAATCTCTATCCCCAAATAGTAACGGGTCTCGCCCAGATCCTTGATCTCGTACAGCTCCGCAAAATGCTTCTTTGCCTCTCGGGTCGGCTTTTCCATGATGAGAATATCGTCGACATAAACCAACAACACAACCCCCGTTCTCATGTAAACACGAGGCCCTTCGCCAGCGCTGGAAACCCCTATTCTGCAGGTATTTTGTAGGCTGATCGTGCCAGGTCCTAGCAGACTGCCTCAGTCCGTATAATGCCTTCCGCAATTCGCACGCAAATCCCTGTGAACCCCCATATCCGTGTGGCGGTTGCACGTATACATCATCGTGCAATTGGCCATAGAGGTACGCCGTTTCAACATCAAATTGTAGTGCTTCCCAGTCATAGTCATATTTTGATTGTCTCGAAATTGATCGTTGGCGCGAACACGGCGTCGTACGACTCCTCATCTTGTGCGAACCCTTGCACAACCAATCACGCTTTGTACCTCTCTATTCGCCCCGCCGCGTCCTCTGGGATTTTAAACAAACTTTGTTTTTCAACACTTTTGTGTTCGGCGGTCTCCTTACCAGTTCCCATGTGTTATGCTCATCAAATTGACGACAGCTCGTCATTAATCGCCCTTTGCCACAATTCGCCGTCCGGTCTTGTCAGAGCCTCTTTCACATTCCTAGGTTCATCCACATTATAACCTGCCAGCTGAATGTTATTCAAGACATCCATTTTTGCGTCCTTCCTGCTTCGAATCGGCCTCGGCATCTTTTCTTGGGGTACTGCTTCGTTGACTGGTACACCAGTGTCATCAATGACACTAAGATCTTCCATATCAGAGTCGCTAGATAGGTTGTCTAGAACTTCTTCACAACTCTTTTGCAAACCGGGTGTAATCGTTGTTATTATACGTTTTCTGTTGCCTTCTTTCTTCCGCAGTAAAGGGGGAACCCATCGGCAACTATGGTAGGCGTTTGGGGAAGACAAAAGGAAAAGTTCGTAAGAGAGTCCGAAGATGATTGTGAGGGAGGTACGCGGGCCGTACCCCGAACCTCTTGTCATTCAGGGCCCGGACCCCTCGGGCACCCGGGAAGTTTTGCAAAGGCGCCAGCACCAGTCTAATGGCGACGTGCAGGAGGCACCGACGGAACCACAAGCAGGCGATGTTCAAGCAAGAACGCGGACCGAGTCTGCAGCCGCAACCGACCCGGCAGCCACATTCTTGCATCAACTGCGTAGCTTCGACAGATGCTACCAGGACCTGGGCATCGCTGCGTCCGAAATTACAGACTTCTACAACGCAGTTTTTCAACTGTACTCGCGAGTCAACAGCTCGCAAGAGCTGCAAGGCGTCCGGTGCACTACGGAGTTGTCCCGGAAACCGGGTATGTAGGAAGGTGGAGCCGCTACTAGGAATTCTGCACCATATCCGCATGATCTCCCGCGACAGGCCGTAGGCAACCACCTCGCCCCCGAAACCCGTTACCGAAACGGTCGACTGCCAGGAAGCTATGACGTCCATGATTTAGGAACCCTGCTCCCTGCGCCCCAGGGAGGGACAGGTGTCCGGGATCTAGGACACTATGCGGAGGCATTCCCAGCCATCGGGGAGGGCCCTGCAAGGCCAACCTTCGCCGAGTTTGCAGCTCAGAAAGAACCAGGGAGAGGAGGAGATGCTCGTTCCAGAACTTCTGGACGCCCCGGACCACAGACCCAGCAGGCTGCCCTGCGGCAACTGCACGCTACGGTCGGGGGTCAGGCTGGGGACCCGATGTTGCTCCAGTCCTCGCGACGCTACGGAATGTCCGACCCCCAAGGCTGGATGAGGTGGCCCCTGCGGACTTTGCAACGGTTCTTTGCAGAGCACTGGGTATGCCCAGCTCCTATGTGGCGCATGTGGACTTTATTGCCTCCCATGCCTGCCTGCTGTGCCATCCAGACGCAATTCCGATTCTCCAAAGTGCCATCTCCCGAGGAGTTTTCCGGACTGGGATTTTCGGATCCTTCACACAACGACACGCCGATCGACAAGTAAGCGTTCACACTGGACTTTACTAGCATAGCCTGAAGCGCTACGCAAGGCGTGAAGATGAACTAATAACTAGGGAGGGAAGCATGCAACCCCAGGCGCCGATGGCGCGCCTCGGAAAGCATGTCCCTGGAATATCGCCAAATGGAGACACTTAAACGCCTCAAGAGCGCCAAATGTTCAGTAGGATGCTCAGCAAAACATTTCCGCAACCACTCTAAACCCGACTTATCGACGTGACCAAAGCTTTCCACAATGAATGGCTGGAACCGGTGAGAGCGACCCTCAGCGCAAGGCAGACTGGCCATGCTCAGAGCACACCGTCGTTCCTTAACTTTTCGAAGGGCTGAAGCCGCGGCCCCCCCGGCGGCGGGCGGCTGCGGTGAGGTGGGCGCTGGCCACGGGGCAGGTAATCGCAGGGTCCACATATGTTGAGCGTCTGGCAGCAGCGCCGGAGACGTGGAGATCGGCTATACAACGGGGCGGTGCAGAGTCCGTTATTGATCTGGGCAGTTCCGACTCAACCTCAACCGTAGGCCCTATCCGAGTCAAAAATTCGCTGAGGATGTACTTGAGGCGAGTGTGACGCCTCGTACGGAGACCTCTCAACAGTCCGCAGGAACCCAGGAAGTGGTAGCCACAAGCGTCAATCCGGCTCTCACATCCCTGACAGAAAGACGGCCGATTAGAGTGCCACGGAGCCTGTGGCAAACCGAGATAGATCCGTGCGGCAGAACGGAACTGGAAAGCATCGAGACGATGACTCAATGACGACGGTAGAGTGGTTAACCACAAGTGCGAGAGGTGGCCTCCCATGCCGCGGAGACGAGCGGCAGTGGTAGGCGGCGTGAGAGGAGAATTGAGCATGACTGTGTGAGCGGCACTGTGTTGGCCCCAGGTGAGGCTATGTTGAATCACATCAGTGCGGGAGCTCCACAATCGGCTCAAACCCGGGTAGTCTGCAACAGGGGACCCGGGGCTAGCCTCTCCGTCATCGGCAAGAACTCGGTGGAGGGGAGAATACTCAATCGCTTCAGCTCGTCCCCATAACAGCTCCCTCCAGGAACGAAAGCGGGACCAATTTGCGTCCGGCACGGCGTTGCACCTCCTGAACGCGTGTTGAAGACCATCATAAATTGTCAAAAGCGGGGGCGGCAGGGTCACTGAATCCTCGTTGGTCAAAGCTCGAGCCAAGAGGCAGGCACTTCGCATCTGGAAGGTCACCAACGTTCGCAGCGCGGTAGCCCAGGAGGCAACCGCCGCTGGCGAGCATACCAGCCCACGGTCTGCGACGCCGAATCCCTAATCGCAACGGTAGAGCGATCTGTGCACGAATCAAGTCCCTGTCGGGAGCAGCTTCAAGATCGAGGGGCTCATCCAAGAGCGTTCCCCAGTGTTGCAGGGTCATCTCGTCGGCTTTAGCCGCGATCCACGAGCCCCAAGCTGGAGGCAGGCTGCGCAACCAGTAGTTGAGTCTGGGACCGGCACAAAAGCGGGAAAGCAAGCAGGCCGATTGCAGCATGCTGTCGGGTAGGTGCTCAATGGCGTCGGTGAGTTGCTTGTGCCGTGCCAAAACTCGCTCGCAGGATGCTTGGACAAAGTTGTCAGTCCCCAATCCGACGCCGTGGTGTTCGAACCCTTCACGTTCGCTGATTAGTCGCAGAGTGGGTGGCAGAGAGGCCAGCGACACGTCCCTCGGGGGGAGAAAGCGACATTTTTCTGTTTCCACAGTCAAACCGACGCGACGTGCAATCGCTTCGATCTCGGTCAGCCCTCTAGCCAGGGTCTCAGGGGTGCCCAGCAATGTTACGTCATCGTGGTTCACACTGGCCAGGTGTTGGACACAGACAACCTTCTGGGTTACCTCGAACGTCAGACCATCGCTCCCGGGGATATCGCTGCCCAAACGCTGAAGCGGGCCATCGAGCAGCTTATCCGCATTCGTTCGAGGATCCGCAGGCGACAACTCTCCTTCCACACTCTCGCAGCGCTCTACGAGTATCTGGAGGGACGACTAGAGCTCCTAAAAGCCAGACAACATCCACCTGAGGTACCCGGGGAGTGCGCGGAACCCCCTGGGCCTGCAGCCGCTTCGAACACAGACCCTGAAGCCTCGTCCCTTCCAGGGGATGTACAGGCAGACCGTGGGACAGTTGACGCCCCGGTTGAGACCAGCGCGACTTCCCAAGTACCTGAGAACGCAGCACACGAGGAAAATCCCCATGCGGAGCTCCTCTGCAACCTTCCGGAGCCACCTCAACAGAAGCGCTCGCGAGTATCCGCCGATAACACCGGATCGGATACTGAGATGACTCCGGCAGCCGTGGATACTCCACAGGATACCACTGTGACACAGGTTGCCCTTGACGGCAACCATCACGCGATGGACACGCAGGAGAGCCAGGAAAACTCAGCGCAATAATGCCGAGCAGACGCAGGGGAATCAAACGACGCCGCGACGAGCCTCTGTTCTTCTCGGATCGTCAAGACTGGATCAGACGGTGGAGCGTCTTCGTCGACGACGTCACGGAAGGAGGCAGGCAGTGGACGCGCCTTACACACTGCCCGGTTCCCACACGGCGATTTGTGCCACGCAGCCAGGTCCATACGTGGAGCTACCTCTTCCGTGCTGCATTAGAGCTCTCTATGGACAGTACCGCACCAACAAACGCCAGCCTGCTTCTTGTCGGACTTCCACGCCTTGTCCTTGGACACTCTGCACTTGATGTTGGCATTCAGGTATCGCACGTGCTTGAAGGAGAATTCTCTACCGTCTGGAGCGCTCTAGAGGACAAGCGTCTATGCTGTCGCATACTACCGCACGCAAGGAGCTGAAGCGGTTCGACGCCAATATCTCGGGCGCCACAAGCGAGTGTTGAAACTAGCACACCTTGGCCGCCTTTCAGATGCAGCTCGGAGCCTACAGGCCACCGAAATGGCACCTTGTACCGCGGCTACATGGAGACAACTACAAGCGCTCTTTCCCGACCCGGCGGAAGGTGACTTACCAGACGAGATTGCACAAGCCCTGGAATCTTTGCTCGCTCTGAATACCGAGACACTTAAGCGGCGGTGGGATTCAAGAAACGCGGCCGACGAGGGCCTCATGTCGATCGTGGCACGTCTTCCTCAGGGCAAGAGCCCAGGCCCTAGCGGTCTCCGAGCGGAAAACCTCCAAGATGCAACTCAACAAACGCAAGTGGCGTTGATTCGTGTATTGCGACAACTGGCGACCGCTCCGGAGAAATTTTTCCCCGGCTCTGACCCGCGCCCTTCGCAGCAGTCGACTCCTGCCGTTCGCGAAGCCTAACAAGGGTTTAGTGCCGCAGGAACATCCCGGAGTTCGCCCTATCGGAGTACCAGAAGTTTTGCGCAAGGTAGCAACGCAATGGACTCTTCACGCGGTTATGGACAGGGTGCGTGAGCTCCTGGTGCCCTTACAACTGGGTATTGGAGTAAGTGGCGGGTGCGAACGCTCACTTCACGCGATCCAGGCCCATTTGTCATGCGAACCCGATTCGGTGGTCCTTCGGCTAGACCTGGAGAATGCCTTTATTCGCATCGACCGACGCCTTGCCAAGCAACTGGTGGACGAGCACTTCCCGGAGCTTGCACCAGTGTATAGACTTGGCTATGGAAGCGACAACGCGGACCCACCGACGCTCTGTGGCTGGCGATCTTCCCCTGGACAGAACGAAACCGACACCTCTCGCTTGACTCTCCAAGCAGCTACAGGAGTCCAACAGGGAGATCCACTGGGGCCGGTGCTACACGCACTATCCCTGGCGCCCTTTCTAAGAGCGTTGCGAGCTAAGTTCCCCAACGAAACGATTGTTGCTATCCACGACGATATCACGATTGTCGGGCCGCTACAAGCCTTGAAGGTATCCCTGGCATGGGGAAAAACTGTGCTCCCCTCTCTTGGAGCACGCCTGCAACTCGGCAAGTGCACTGTGTACGGGCGAACACTGACTACCACGCGAGTGGTCAATCATGAGATTCCTGGAGTTCAAGTGACCAGAGACGGAGTCACCATCCACTCGATACCGATAGGCAGCCGAGAATATATCGAACAGGAGTGCCGGGGGCTGCAAAATAAGCATGAGAAACTCTTTGAGGAAATTGCCAAGCTCCCACAACCGGAGCTTACGACGCAAATTGCCCTCTTCAGGTTCTGTGCGGAAACGCGGCTAGACTATGTTCTACGATGCCTCGCATACGAGTTTCGAAGAACTCTGCGGCGCGCGGCCGATGTGATGGCCAGATATCATCTGGAAATTCTATTCGGAGGCCTCGCTACGACAGCTGTAGAGGACGACGAGTACGCAGAGCTGATCTCGGACCAAATCGCTCTGCCTTGCCGCTGGGGGGGGTTGGGTTTCGCTACTCGAAAGCGCGTCCAACCCATCGCGTTTTACTCGTCATGGAGTAACACCTTCCGGAACAATGAAGATGAATGGCCATACCTGACTGAACTAGAGCGGGAGGTTTCGGCAGAACGCTCATCAGACACATACGAGCCGACGGAGCAACGATGGTCGACTGCACAGCTGGCGGACCAGATCTTGAGTGCGGTTGAGATGCAGGTAAACGTTCGACAACTGCTGGGGCTGCCAATTCCGGGATTGCGAACCACCGAGAAGTGCACTAGTTGCCGGAGTAAACAGGGAAGGACTGGGGTACAACGGTTTCATCACTGCCCAACATCAACTGGACTGTGGCAACGTAGGCACGACGAAATCTGCAGAGAGTTGGCACGGTGGCTGAGGCGATGGAACTTCATGGACGTCGAGCAAGAACCTGAGGGGTACTTCGAGAACTACGGACTGCGACCTGATATCGTTGCTAGGGATCCGAGGACCAAACAAAGGTATGCGCTGGACGTGACGGTGGTGTCACCATTACTGGGAAAATATTTGCGCCGGAGCAAAGATGATAGCGGATACGCGGCGAGAGCTGCGGAGAAGTGGAAAATCGCTCACTACAAGGAAGTGATGGTGATCGAGAAACCGGATGACAAGTTCATCCCCATAGCGATAGAGACGTTTGGGCGTACGGGGCAAATGG
Source organism: Rhodosorus marinus (assembly GCA_029953675.1). NCBI lineage: Eukaryota > Rhodophyta > Stylonematophyceae > Stylonematales > Stylonemataceae > Rhodosorus > Rhodosorus marinus. Next base: position 506,612 of record JAMWBK010000013.1, read on the forward strand.
CACAAGAGTTCCTCCGCGACAGCTGCAAACACTTACTGCACAGGAGTGAGGAGCTGAGAGATGTGAGATCGCAGATGAACCGGCAACTATGGCGAGGTAATGCAGAGATAGCACTAGGCGCTTTGCGCGTGGACCAGTTGGAGAATCCGCTGGTGCCTGTTTTTTCTTTTGAACGTAGCATGAGACCCCGGTAGCGGGGTTCCAGTAAGTTTCTCCCTAGATAGGATTAGACGTAGTGTTGCGCTGCAGTAGGCAGCTGCCCAGTAAAGCTTACGGTTACATCGCGCACAACGAAATCTCGCCCGCTCCCTACGTCTCGAACTTAACATTTCAATAAAATGTATTCCTTGATGACGACATCCAGCTTGTTGCGCTTAGCAGCCGGTACCCCTATAAGCGCCCTATAGAGACCGCATAGGTGATTCACTGCGGATAATCTCGCATGATGTTTGGACCCTCTAACCACCGATCAATTACCGGAAAATACGATAGAATATACCCCAGGTTCACTACTAAATCAGCTTCCTGGATACCCCTCTTGTCGGACGAAAGCTACATCCAAAAATAGAAAAGAATGAAAATCATAAAATAATAATAAAATATTATGAAATCTTCGCCTAGCCCCCGTAGCCTCCGCTCTCGAATCAAAACGAAGCTCAATTCCTCGAAACCCCCAAAACTAGGACCACGCTGATCGGATTACTCCAAAGCCTGCTACTTATCACACACAACAGGCACAATCTGACTAAAGCACTACTAGGCATCGAAACCATCATAATACTCAGCTACAGTATAGCCGCAAGACAAGGATCAGCCAGCAACATGACCGAAGCCACAGGACTAGTGATACTAGCCGTGAGCATAGGCGCCATTGAAGCAGCCATCGGACTAGCTATCAGTGCCGCATACAGAAACGTGAGAACCAACCTTAACCTCAGCCTGCAGACTCTACTCATCCCCAAACCCACAAAGATGCCCGATAACCACCCACGATCAGAATAAACCAGTTAGACCTCGCAGAACAACATTAATACAACTAACCGACGGAATACATCTACCACCCCAATACTCGCCGCAGCCAGACTAAGGACAACTATGAAAGCGCAGTATCAGACCTAGATAAGCCCCGGAAAGCGCTAAAACAGACAACATCGGACATCAAACACATGAAATAGAAGCTCAGAATCAGCCAAAAACAGCAATAAACCACTCAGAATCAGCCATAAAAACACGAAATAGGAGCTCAAAAGTCGAAAAAAAGCACGAAGAACAACAAAAATAAGGACTAGGAATCACGGAAAAATGATAAATTATACTAAATATACCCCCAGGGACACCTCAAACCAGCTCAAAATACACTAATCAGACCAGGCAAAACACGGAAATAAGACGGCAAAAAAACACAGAAAAACATGAAACAAACATGAAAGAAGAGATAAAAAACAAGAAAAGTACCGAAGACACTGAAAATAACTACAAGAACAAGAAATAAGAGACAAAAAAGATGAGAAAAGGGATAAAAAACAGGAAAACAGACATCAGAAAGCAGAAAAATAAGCAAAAAAGAGCAAAATAAACATCAGAAACAAGAAAAGAAGAGAAAATACAGAAATAAACATGAATTAGCACCCCGAAAGCACGAAAAACATCAGACGAAATACACAGAAAAGATGAAAAATAAACGCCAGGTATGGGGTTATGCCCAGGGGGGTCGGATTTTTCGCTGTATAACCCTCTAAACCCCCTGTTTTCGAGGGTTTAACCACTTCTGGCTCGTAAACAGCGAAAAACCCGACCCACTTGGCACAAACCTACTAGGAACCACCGATAAAGGCCGAAAATAGATAACATCGGACATCAAAAATCAGGTATCTATGAACTAAATCCAAGCCCGAAGACCAATCAACAGCTAAGTTCAGAAGGGAACCGCCAGCACGTCTACTCAAAATGGTAGTCAGCACGAAAGATCAGAAATCAGCACCAGAGAAGCCAATCTCCGGAAAACTCAATAAGAGAGACAACGTCCAGGACTGAAAAAGGCTCGAAAAACAAGATCAGGGACAAAAAAGACTAGGGGCAAAATAACAAAACAACAAGCCCGACAGGATCTAAGCACTGAAGACAGTAAAACCTCAACACCCGCATGGAGGTTAAGACTGCAACGACAAGAAGTCAATAAGCAGTATGAGAACCACGTATCAGCGAACAAGGAAAATCAGCTACAACATGGGACCAGTACTGAAAACCGGACACCAGGACTTCACAAAAAGGCAGAAACCAGACAAAGAAGCACCAACTCAACCACCTTCGGCAGCTGGACTTGAGATCAACAGGGAAGAGCGAAATCAATTCAACCTGGATCCCAGATAACCGCCAGTCACCCTCGATCACCAGGGAGACCGAAGTCAATCCGACTGGATCACGATACCAGCTCAACAAGACCGAAGAGAGTGAAAATAGGCAAAATAACAAGATAATCACTACTGAAAAGGATCTCAAAGACAGAACTCAAACCGAACTAACAGCCTGGACACCCGTAAGAGATCTCAGCGGAACTATTCCGGAGACTCTTCAACTCAAAGCATGAAAGCCAACCCCACCACTACTCAGCTAGACCACCTGCGGAACAGTACTGAACAAGTCTCCAAATACAGCCTAAGTACCAACCTCAGCCCCCGAAATACAGGCCATCTCAATCCGAAGCCCAGCAGCTCAAGGACAAAGGCGGCCTTTTTGCGTGAACCAGTACCAAAGACCATCTGCCCCACTAGGAATATTCCAGACCTCCAGCAGAACATCTATACTCAGACTAGGGACCAAATTACAAGAACATACAGAGATAGCAAGCAGCCTGCCACTCTACACAGTACTGAACGAGCTCTCATAGGCATGAACTAAACCAGACCAGTTAACCTAGGGAAAGCTCTCTATGCCCCTGGACTCCTCAAAGAAATAACCAGGTAGCCACAAACTCAACCAAGCAGCCTAAAAACCAGCCCTCCTCTTCCTCATCAAAACACGATCTGGATCGGGACGGCTTTTGCGCGACCTACAACAGCAAATACAAGCCGCTATCAACTTTTTGAGTAGGGGATCAGTACTAAATACTCCTCTCATAGCTCCTAAAACCACAAATCTAATCAACCAGCCACTATCTTCAGTAGGCCACAGCCACTAGCCACTATCTTCAGTAGGCTATCACCGGGCGGTGCCCCTAGCACTAACTCCCCGAGTAACGTGTCAACGCTAGGGACCAACCAAATGAACCTCTCCAGCCTCCCTCCACTGTAGAGGGCGGTGCCCCTAGCACTAACTCCTCGAGTAACATCTCAACGCTAGGGACCAACCAAATGAACCTCTCCAGCCTCCCTCCTCCGCAATCCAATCTCACAAGCAGCATGAACATTCTCCTGAACCACAAAACAGCCTCTGCAGCGTATATACCCAGCTAAACCCATTTTTGCCCCCTTTTCGCCTTTTTCGACCAAATCTAGTAGGGAACAGAAGCTGAAATCAAAGAAATACAAGAAATACCCAATACTCCCAAATAATGCGAAAACGGCGTATATAGCGCAATCAAAGAAATCCATAAACCAGCCAACCTTGCGAAGCAAACTCCCAAGCAACCACCCACCTCAGCCCCAGATCCTTGGCCTGGCACCCCTCAAAGCTCGACATAGAGTCCTAGGGAAGCAGATACCCCTCCAGCCACCCTCAAATCAGGCAATCTCGCGTTGATACCGAAAAAAAGGTGCAGAGGCCGTTTTTGGGGGGGGTCGAAGGTGTACTGAGTGTTTTAGAACGGGCAGAGCTCCGTGAAGAAACAAGGTGCGGCTCACCTAGTTGATGACCAAAGCTCAGGTTCATAGAGCTCTATCATAGTCTGGAAAACGGTTCATGCTATACAGGCTAAAACAAGGAGACATGGCGTACTGCTGGAAAAAAAAAAAGAGCCCGGGCCCCATTTAGTTTTTCTCGCGAACTTGTGGATGTGAAAGGTAAAGAAGTTTGTCGGTTACCCGCGAGATACACGGATGAATTCAAGCTCTAGAATGGCTTCCCTCGGTCCGACTGTGGCCCTGCCACCAGCACCAGAAAATAAGTCGAACTAGTCACTCCGTCTCGGCGGCCAACCAGAACACCACTCCATCCCCCCTCCCCCAAAAAGAGGACAAATCACACATCCCCACCACCTCAATTATGAATGGCGGTTTTACTATGAATAGGATAAGGAACGACGGAATGCGGAGCAAGGGCCGTTCTCACAGGTTCCAGCCTTCCCTTGTGGAAAGCTTTGGACATCTGGAAAAGTCAAGCTTGCCGTAGCTGCGGAAGTATTTTACTGACAGTCCTGCTGAATCTATTGTGGACTCTTAGGCCGTTTTAGTGTCGCTCTCTGGCGATATTGTAGCAGCATGCTCGCCTAGGCGCGCCACCGCCGCCTGTGCTTGTAGGCTTTTCTCCCTAGTTCCTAGTGTTCCCATAGAATGTGGATGAACGGATTTTCTTAGCATAGCCTGAATCGCTACGCAGGGCGTGAAAGGGAAGTAGGAACTAGTGAGAAAAGCGTGCAAACCCTGGCTTCGATGGCGCGCCTCGGCGAGCATGCTGCCACCATATCGCCGGGTAGCGACAATCAACCGGCGTAGGAGTAGAATGTAGTCTTCTACGCCGCTCTGGGGTCTCCTTAGCTTAGCGTATCTTGATTTTCTTGCGTATCCCAGCGCTACATTCTGTAGTTGGAATAAACGGTCCAAGTTCCCTTTTACGCCCTGCGTAGTGATTCAGGCTATATGCTAGTGAAACCCACGCCCTCCCTCTTTAACTAGTTAAACCACCACTCATAAATAGCAAAAGCGGACCGACTAACACTTTCCAAAAAAAAAAAAGGGAAAGAGGCAAACGATGAATTAAATTGTTTAATCGAACGAAACGAATGGTTTAAGAAAAAACTCAGAGGGGAAAAAGACTATGCGCCCCGAAGATATCGCGCCTCCAACATCAAAGCAGCGTTCATACGCCTCGGCAAGAAACTTAAACGGGTAAACGATGAGAGAGACGGTCAGGGCGTTCGCGGAACAACTCTCGAAGCCAACGAAAACCAAAGAATCCATAAACCAAAGCACTCAATGACCATAGTTACCAGGCGATGAGCTAGAGCCGAAGCAAGGTGCAGGGGGAGGACGAACGCCCCTCCTATTTCAACTCTTTTCGACTTCTCATACTGGCAGCGGCAAACCCCGGCACTCCCCGCAGCCGGCAAATAACGACTAGCCTGTGGATTAGTAACAGGAAGACTAAAAATGATAGGGTCCGCTTGCCAGCGACTAGGTGGTGGTGGTTTTACTGGGTAAAGGGTTTACGTTTACAAGTATAACCTGAAGCGCTACGGAGGACGTAAACGCGAACTAGGACCTAGGGAGAAAAGCGTGCAAGCACAGGCTGCGGTGGCGCACCTGGGCGAGCATGCTGCTACAATAGCCCACAGAGCGACACTTAAACGGCCTAGGAGTCCCAGACATTCAGCAGGATTGTCAGTAAAATACTTCCGCAGTCACGGCAAGCTCGACTTTTCCAGACGCGCATAGCTTTCCACAAGGAAATGCTGGAACCTGTGAGAACGCCCCTCTGCCCAGGGGAGACTGCCTATGCTCTCGGCATACTGTCCTTCCTCACAGTCGGCGAAGTACAGAAGCAGCTCTCCCCCGGCGGAGAGCGGCAGAGGGGAGATAGGTACTCAATGATAGGTACAAAGGCTTAGTTAAATCAGCTACATGCCGTCCTTACCGAGTGAGAGGGTGTTCGAATTTTCGAAGAGGTATCTTGGAGCTTTCAGATTTCAAGAATTCATTTTTTCTAATGGTACTTGTAGTAGAGGATGTTCGAATGATCTTCAACTAGGTATCTGGGCATTCTGGTACTTTTCGAGCAGAATAAAAGGACGTGTGCACAAACATCTTTGTGGCAGAGTAGAGGCACCTTGGACTGCAGTGTGTATTTGGAGCAACATTTCTATTGTTATCAAAGATGAAGAGCTACTACGCGACGACGGTGTTTATCGCGGTTGGTTGCTTGGCTGCAATCGCAGCGGGCCAGCAGCAGTACTGTAACCCAAATGGTATGCTTCCCACTTTCCAGAAAAGGCCCACGATATTGCACTATGGTGGGGGGTCGGAGACGATGGGGACTCGGGCTGGACAGATGGAAACACAAACAGTTCTGAACGAAGACGGATCAACGAGTTTTCAGGTGCTGGTAACGAACTACGAGGGGAAAATTTTAAACATTACGAAAGTGAGAATTGGAGTTTGGCCCACTTGCGATGGGACTACCGTTCCCTTAGGACCCGGCAAGTTTCAGATTAACCTTGCCGACGATGAGATTGATCAGGGCAACTGGAGATTTCAGATTCCAGTGACGAGTATGCCGATTCCCAACTGCCTTTCTGAGGACAAGTTCTGCATGGTTGTGGCGCTGGGGGGATACGTGTCCACAAACGAATTTGTAAACCTCAGATTGTCCTCGAGCTACACCAATGGCAACCAGTGCCCGGCCCATACCCCTCAGGGACCTAACGGGGTGACTCAGTGCCCAATCGGCGTGACGTGGAGGGAGAATTGCGAGTCTGAAGGTTACTATCCCGTTTTCAAAAGCTGGAATTATCTGACCTTTCCAAACGGGCCCGAGGGGGATGTTTTTACTGCAAATTTGCGCATGGAGTCAATGCTTGGACCCGACGGAAATACAGGTCTCACGGTATTCATAACCACACAATCCCCAAACTTCCTAAAATTAACGAGAGCGAGGTTTGGAGTCTGGCCCAACTGCAACGACGGAAGTGTCCCCAATGGAGGAAGCAAGTTTCAGGTTAGCGTTACCGAAGATTTGATTGATCAGCAAGACATGGCCTGGAGGATCGCAACTGCCGGGATGCCGATTCCCAATTGCGTTAATCTGCGCACTTTCTGCTTCGTCGGGTCGTTCAAGGCAGAAGTTATTGATTACCTCAATACCACCGTCTCGAGAAGCCTCGTAATTTCTAAACAGTACACCAATGGGACTCAATGCAAGGGCGGCATGGGTAGGGGACCCAACGGGGTACAGCAGTGCGCAATCGGCGTGGATTGGCAAGTCTGAGGTTAGCTGCGATCCCCATGTGCTGTAAAAATAAAAAAAAAGCAGTGGTGTGATCCGACCTTTACTTCATATGAAATACAACCTGAGTGTCTAAGAGCGTAATGGAATCCTTAGGAAACATCTGATAAAACCTTGCGTTCCAAATTCTCCGGAGAATGAGGGGTGCGACACGAACAATTCCGCCTTCGTGAAACTGCTTCTCGATAACCGTTCTATGCGATTCGATGGTGAAGCTCGTATCAATACGTAATAGACACAATCCACCTACGAACCACCACTTAAGATCGGTCGATAGAATTTCAACTTTGGCCTTTCTTGCGTTTTGTAAGTCTCAATCCTTTTTCCTTTCTATATCTACTCTCAGCTACCAGTACTAAGAGTTAGGCTTTTATCCCGCGTCCATTTGTCGCTAATAATCCCAACAGCGCGACGACTGGGTTACGTTGTAACCGTAAGCTTTACTGGGCAGCTGCCTACTGCAGCGTAACAGTACTTCTATCGCTGTCTAGGGGAATACTTACTCGAACCCCGCTACCGGGGTCTCATGCTACGTTCTAAAGCAAACCGGACCAGTTGGAGAATCCACTGGTACAGGCACCAGTGGATTCTCCAACTGGTCCACGCGCAAAGCGCCTAGCTCTATCTCCGCATTACCTCGCCAAAGTTGCTGGTTTATCTGCGATCTTATATCGCTCAGTTCTAGGCTCCGGTGCAACAAATGCTTGCAAATGTCCCGCAGAAACTCCTGTGCCATCGGTCCAGTCCGCCCAAATGTTTCTATTGCAATTGGGATGAACTTGTCATCCGGGTGTTCTATCGTCATCGCCTCCTTGAGTGTGCTTTCTTCCACCTCTCTGCACATCTTGCTGCATATCCACTCTCCCCCTCACTACGCCTCAGATACTTCCCTTGCAGAGGAGACACGACCGTCACGTCCAGCGCATACCGTTGAAATGTCCTCGGATGCGGAGCAATGATGTTGCTCAGTTGTAAAGCTTACGGTTACGTTGTCTTTGAACAAAAGAGTGTGAGCAAAACACTGGCTTGATTGCTTGTCTTGGAGTATCCCGCACTCGTATACGAACAAGCTTGGCTCATATTTCCTCCAACTCTTCTAAGCCACCTTAAAAGTCTAGACGTTCATGTCGTCAACACGTCTGTTTCTATCCAGGGTAGCAGTAAACCGTTTTTCCAACTAGTATGTTATAATAGGCGCCTCTGCAGCGGTGATGCTTCCATCAGAGGAACAGCCTACATTCGACCACTAGTCGGTTGCCGTGCAACTCGATCCAGACGAATCCCAGAACCCGCAGAAAAGCCTTGCGGCTCGCTCCACACAAATCTCCGTAAATGACCACAGCTTCAGCCATAGGAAGAGCTCCTCCTGGAGCTCATCATGTCGTTTAGTTCTCATCCCAGACGATGCTCGGCAATCGTGGAGCTGCTGATTCCACGACCGTCGTGTGGTTGCCTGCCGAAGTGTAAACTCTCGCCCAAGCCCCGGTGAAGGTAGTCCTAGGAGCATTCGAATGCTCTACATCATTTCTGATCGATCGCTTCTGCTTCCTCGGGCCGGTTGCGGGGAAGTCTCGCAACCAGACCCCACTCCCAGCCCCGGCTGCCGACCGGATTCGGGCTCGATCAATGTCACCTAACGTCAGATCCCACGCTAGTAGTAAAAGCACAACCAGCTCCTCACAGGTATGTCGGTGACCCCCGCGTGAGTCTAACGCAACTGTAAACATTTTCCTGGGCAACTACTTAATTCAATCAACACACCCAGGGATTCGTGATTCGGCTCTAGCTGATCCCCTGGTGATTGAGAGCTTTGGGTTTATGAATTCCCATTGGTTCTCGTTGTCTTCAGGATTTGCTCCGCGAAGGACGTGACCGTCGTCCTCACTGTTTACAAGTTTAAGTTTCTTGGCGTATGAACGCTGCGTTGACGTTGGAGGTGCGCGATCTTCGCCGCGCGTCGGTTTTTTTGTTGACCGTTTGTTGTTTTGCCGGATCAACCCTCCTCCTTTGATACAAAACTGGTGGAGCCCCATATGTGGTCTAGGCACCTCATAGTAGTCTAAGACGATGAACTTAAATTAGAACCAGATACGCCTATATCTAGCACCATCGTAGAGTATATTATATGCTAGGCACTCTGGATCCAGGAGGGTTGCCTGAGTAAAATGTGAAGGGGTGTGCGCCTCCACGGGTGTCTATAGCTTAGTAACGACTTCCAGTTCCAACAAAAACCACCTTTGATAGCGTTAAATGTAAAGTAATTACAATCTACTTAAGGGATAGACGATAAGGAAGGGCAGAACGTGTTGGGATCTTAGGCTCACCCTTGGATGGCCAGGGGTAGGGTCGGGTTGACTGTGGGTTTAGTAGTACGGTCGTCGGGGTTTAGTTGAGGGAATTTTACTGCGATTAGTAATAGCCGTTGCTAGATTTGAACCGCTGAAGGATGCAATGGAGTTACTTAGAGTAGCTGCGACTATGTTTGAATAGCTGCGTGTAGCAAATTAGCTCTTTTGTACTTTTTTCCCAAACATCCTCGCCTTCCTTTATTCGTACCCTGAGCCTATGCATCAAATGCATTCAATAAGTACTCTAACGTTCGTAGTCTCCGACTACCATGGACGGTCCTCATTCACTCTACCCCAGGTATAGTGTATATCCGCTATGGTACCAATATTGTCTTCTACTACTACGTTCAGGTTTCTACCCAGATGGTGAAGGCCGCGTACCCTTGAGCTCTCAACACTCACCATCGGCCCTTTCCCACTAGGGGGATCTAATGTCCATACCGAGTCCCTTCTGCAAAATGACGAACCTATCTTTGGTAAGTCGCTTGGTAAATACATCCGCAAGCTTTTCCTCCGTTGGAAGATACCTCAATTATACCTCTCCACTTGTGCAACGGTACCTTGCATAATGGAGTTTCACAGACACGTGCCGCGACATCCGGCTGTCGTTTGTTACCGACCACCTAATACAGGAATTGTTGTCAGAATAGTCTGGGGTTACGTTAGTCTGGGGTTACGTTTGCGTCTCGACTTCGCGTCCCAGCTCCTCAAGAAATTCTTGAGGCCAGCGTTGTAATGTGAGCATGTCGCCACGTGCTTGATATTCTGCTTCCGTCGTCGATTGTGCGATTGAGCGCTGCCTCCACGACCTGTACAGCACGGTTGATCTGTTCAGTAGCATACCGCTAGTGCTCCTTCGATCGACATTGTCGTCAGCCCAAGTTGAGTCAGAATACCCTGTCACCTGGTATTTTGTGCCGTTCACACCCTCTTCACCCAACCGCAGTACTAGATCCCTTGTACCTTGGAGATACTTGACAAGTTTTTCTCGCTTTTTCATAGTCTCCGAGCCTGAAGTTTGTCATTCTTGCGCATTGTCCCATGGCATTGGCTATGCCGGGTCGCGTTCTGGTGCTGAGGAATAAGAGCGACCCGACAAGTTCTTGAAAAGGTGCTTGCATCATCTCGGTGACTTCTTCCGTAACGGATTTAGACGTCATGATGATTGGAGTGGATAGGGGCTTGCATCCTAACATTGCATACGTAGTGACGATGTCTTTGACGTATCTTGTCTGCCCGAGGTAGATTTCGCGTCTCCTTTGGTCTCGTTGTATTTGGACGCCGAGGAATTCATCTACCTTACCCAGCATCTTAACCCGGTACAGCGCCTGTAGTGTTTCCTTGGCTTTCCGCACGTCGCTCACGTTTCCAATGATCAACATATCATACACGTGAACTGCAAGGATGAGCGTTCCCCGCTTGAAAACGCAGCTGTCCGTTCTCAAGGTGTCGACCCCGTGTGCTCTAGGTCGGCGTTCAGTTGCTCGTGCCAGACCCTCCCCTACTGCTTCAAACCGTAGAGGCTTTTCTTCAGTTTTCATATCTTATCAGCGTTTCCTGCTTATTCTAGCCCTTTCGACTGACACAGGAAAAGTTCTTCCTCCAGTGTACCGTTCAGGTAGGCTGTAGTGACATCTGCCTCTTCCACTTCAAGATCTTCAGTCGCCGCTACACTCAGTCATACTCTGACACTAGAGAAGCCAACTGTGGGCGAAAATGTTTCATCGTAGTCGACGCCTTCTCTTTACGTAAATCGTCGCGTGACAATTCTTGCTTTGAATTTTGTCACCGCTCCATAACAACCGGTTCTCACTGGAAACACTATCTTTGAGCTCAGGATTCTTCGTCCGTTGGGCACTTTGTCTTTTGAGATAAATTGCGACGTTCCCTTTTCTCTCAGGGAGCCAATTTCTTCTGCGGCTGCTCTCTTCCACTCTTCCGTGTATGGACCTCCGTTTGCTTCCGCCAATGCCGTTGGCTCCGGTACGTCGTACATGGAATCACCCTTTTGGAACAAGTTCTGGGTTATGGTGTTTTCTTGCTGTTGTGCCCTCTCTGGTTCCTTCGTTGATTCGGGCCATTCGTTGTCAGGCTTGCGGATCTTCTGAGCCTTCGGAGGACGTTACTCTTCCTGTATGCTCCAATTTCGCGTATGTATGAACTTGTCTTTCGTTGGCAAACATACATTAGCTACACGGGCGTTGCTCACGTGGAGTATGAGGTCCCTCTGGCGGTGGCAACGGAAATTGCTGACTACAGTGACGCCCCAGCGGTACAGCGGGTGGCGGATCTCGTTGTGTCTGACCTAAATGGGCGTCGCAGTGAGTACATTGACCTCTCCATCCCTTGTCCTCAGGCGACCAGGTACCTACCTGCGTCCGCTCGGCGTCGAGGAGCTGCAGCTCGGTCCATGTGGCACGTGAAAGAATCGCAGTACGCGGCAGCGACGTCAAAACCTGCTTTTCGCAATTCGGCGGTGACATACCGGTTTTTCCCCCTCACTCTTGAATGCTGTGGATTGATAGATAGTGGAGGTTCTCGCTGGCTGCGAGGTATCTTCGCAACGACCAAGGGCGTCTAGATAGTCTGCCACGGAGCTTTCTTTGACCCTGTGGCGCTCAAACGCTGCTTTGTTTGTAGACGCGCGTCATCAGCGTCTTGTCTCTCTATTCTCAGGGTAGTTAGGCTCTGAATAAACGTGAAGAAGGCGTTACTCACGCGCATGAGAGTTCCGACCCTGCCCTGGGTGCAAGTATATTTGCCAACGGAGGGCAAGTTCATACATACGGGAAATTGGAGCATACAGGAAGAGCAACGTCCTACTGATCCTTTTGCGTCTGGCCCCCTTCCTCTTCCGTCTCCTAGGGTGATTCCGACCTTCGGGATTGTTGTCAGGGTCCTGAACACTTCCTTGTCGACGCACACGTGGTCGGTGGCAACACTGTCGTGGAAGAAGGCTGATGAGCCTCCGCGTCCTGACGATGCCGGTATGGAATTTCTTAGGCTCTTCTGGTTCTGGACATGTATCCTTGAAATGTCCCCGTTGGCAGCAATTATAGCACCTGAACCTGTGCGTCTTCCTGGTCGCTTGGGTGTCGGCCATCACGGGTTTCCCTCCCTTGCGCCTCTCTTTGGATTTCTGTTCCTCCTGTTGGCGATCTCGCCAACTTTCTGTGTACTCCTCCAGGCTTCTGCACAACGCCCATGGCAGGTTAGGGTCCCTCCATACGTTAAACAGGAAGTCCTTGAACTCTGGTCGGTCCTCAAGGATTTATCTCATGAACCTTAGCCTCTCAGAGTCCTTCGGAGTCTCGCCAGAGGTTTCTCTTATCTTGGCGAACTCCCTGTCCAGCCACGAAATCAGCGCGCGAGCGCTTTCTGTCGGCCTCACCTTGGTCGGTAAACACGGACGCAAACGCTGTCTGTGTTTCCTGCTGCCGTCGTGTCGTATCTTTCGCAAAGATGATCCCACTGGTTCTTTAGTTTCCTCTGCGCCGATGACTATATCGAGCGCTTTCCCCGCCAGTCCTCGCCAGGACAGCAGACGCATATGCTCGTCATTATTGTCATCTCCCCTGGCATCCACCAGTACGTTAGCTACTCCCTTGAGTCGGAGAAACGTCTGTAGCTGGTACTTCCATTGCCGAAGCAGTCCTGGATTCCTCCTCCCCAGTATTCTGGAGGTAACTTCAGGTCCATTGTTCGCTGATCCCTCGAAGCCAAACTCCCACTGGTTTCCATCACACAAAGGTATTTCTGATCGCACTAAGCGATGAGACCTTGTAGAAAATTGACCTCTGTTGTAACCATTTCCTAAACGTCGGTGCCTTCCTGAATCGTACCCTGCCCCATGCAACAATCGCATTCAATAAGTACTCTAACGCTCGTAGTCCCCGACTACCATGGACGGTCCTCATTCACTCTACTCCAGGTATAGTGTATATCCGCTGTGGTACCAATATTGTCTTCTACTTCTACGGTGAGGTTTCTACCGCTGTGGTTGAAGCCGCATACCCTTGACCTTTCAACACTGCGACTATGAATGTATGAATCGTAGCTTGCGACTATGTTTGAATCGCGCGGAAGACTATATTAGTAGGGTTGTGCCAAGCGGGTTTTTCGCTGTTTACGACGCACTGGAACAACCCTAATATTAGTGGCGCATGAATGCCGCTTTGATGTTGGAGGCGCGAGTACTTCGCCGCGCTTAGTCTTTTTTTCCCCTCGGGGTTTTTTTTTTTTCAGCCTCCGATTAAACCATTCATTCAATATTAGTAGTGTTGTCATGTGCCGTACGACAACGTATCGGACTGCACATAACGCTTATCGGACGGTCCCAATAACTTTCGAAGTGGATAGACTATTGAACAATAGTATAAAATGAGCGGGTGCCGATTGATATTATTCGACAAAACTGGTCCGATAAACGGTCCGACAAATCGTCCGATACTCAATCAACATTAGTCAGGTAATCAATCATCTCCAGTCCAGATATTGAATCTGTTGTAAAACGCGGTGATTTTGATCCGACCTTTATTTCATACCTAAGTTATAGGGAATACCACCTAATTATATAAGAGCTTCTGGAATCCTACAGGCAATATCCGATGCAACTTGACGTTCCAAAATCGCCGGAGAAGGAGGGTTCGACACGAACAATTCCGCTTCCGTGAAACTCCTTCCCGCTAATCGTTCTATCCGATTCGATGGTGAAGCCCACACCAATACGTAGTAGATACAATCCACTTAAGAACTCATCCGTCTCAAGAATTTCAAGCCTTGCCTTTACTGCAAGGTCTTCTTCTTCTTCTTCTCTACTTCACTCCCCTGTCACCACTTGGGTTTTCGACATAATATCGTATCCACTGGCGGCTAATCGACGGTTCATTGCATAAAGAATAATTAAGAATGACAGGCTGTCAGACTCAACAGTAACCTCCATTCAATGCCAGAGCCAGGATTCCAACAGAATCATGATGACTTCTTGCTATGGACAAGCTCTTCCTCGGATATCATGAATCATGATTACTTGTCCGCATGACAAGAAAGCTGCCATTATCATGCATGAATCATGATTATTTTGGGACTCTACTTCTGATCTCGACAGGCTGTCATAGCGTTTGTTGATAATGTGACGTCCTCACCTTCCAGCAATGTCCGTGTATGCAAAATTATGCTCGGGCTGTGCCAAAATCTCTGGTGGTGCAACACCCTTTTGATCTTAATAGCTATTGCACTCCCGATGGAGCAAGAGTATAAGTATGGACGAACTCGATATTTCCCAGGTTAGCTGGAGAGGGAGGAGGTAAGATAGAGAGGAAAAAGGATAGAATTGGAATATATTACCTAATTAGGGAGTAATTAGGTGGGAATAAAACCGGAAATATGGAGTAATTGAGTGAATACCCAGCTGGCAGTTTGAGACGTAAAATCTGGTCTCATCGCATGATTGCGATTGAGGAACCGACCCGGAGCCAGAGAACCTGAAGGACAACGAAAATGAGCCCACAAACCTGAGAACCTGAGAACCTGAACCCGAAGAACCTGGAGACCTGAAACCTGAACCCGCATGTCGTCGCTCATTAAGATCCAGGCCCCACAACCGAAAGCCTACGACGGGCGACGCGACGCCTTGCTCATCACTACGTTCCTGAACAGCCTGAGAACTTATTTCAAATTAGCGAGGCTTCCCGACGACGATGACGAATACAAAATTACCCTGGCAGAAGGGTATTTGACGGGTGATGCTTCGTACTGGTGGTCCTTAATTGGGGACGACCAGCGGCCGACAACCTACGCGGACTTTGAATCTACGTTGAAGGCGCAATTTTACCCCGCCGACGCTACGATACGAGCAAAACAACAACTTGCGCACGAGAAGCAGAAAACCACTGTGGCCGCTTACTCAGGGTATTTTAACAAGTGCCTCATTCAAGTCGGTGCGATTTCAGACTCGGAGAAATTCGACCGGTTCGTTGAAGGGCTAAAGCCTGAAATAAGGAAATATATCTATATTCAGGATATTTCCACATTCGAGGGAGCCCAGGCTCTCGCCCTAAAAGTCGAAGGAGCTGACCACGCGAGTCAGGGGCTTCGACGGGATCCCCAAGACCAGCGACACCGTAAACCAGAGAGCCAGACAAAACCGATACCACGAGGAACAAGATCCGGCCGTTCGTACCAACCCCAAACCCAGGAGTTACGCAACGGGAAATATGTCAACGTCATTTGCAATTTCTGGGGCAAGAAAGGACATACCCAAAGAATCTGCTGGAAAAACCCGGATCGGGACCCAACTGTGTCAAAATCGGCACCCCCTTCGTTGTCAGAGTTAAAAGAGGAGCAGCAGTAGGAGGTGTCGATACTGACACAGTTGGGTCCTGATCCGGGCCTTTCCAACAGATTCTTTGGGTGTCCTTTCTTGCCCCAGAAATTGCAAATGACGTTGACATATTTCCCGTTGCGTAGCTCCTGGGTTTGGGGTTGGTACGAACGGCCGGATCTTGTTCCTCGTGGTATCGGTTTTGTCTGGCTCTCTGGTTTACGGTGTCGCTGGTCTTGGGGATCCCGTCGAAGCCCCTGACTCGCGTGGTCAGCTCCTTCGACTTTTAGGGCGAGAGCCTGGGCTCCCTCGAATGTGGAAATATCCTGAATATAGATATATTTCCTTATTTCAGGCTTTAGCCCTTCAACGAACCGGTCGAATTTCTCCGAGTCTGAAATCGCACCGACTTGAATGAGGCACTTGTTAAAATACCCTGAGTAAGCGGCCACAGTGGTTTTCTGCTTCGCGTGCGCAAGTTGTTGTTTTGCTCGTATCGTAGCGTCGGCGGGGTAAAATTGCGCCTTCAACGTAGATTCAAAGTCCGCGTAGGTTGTCGGCCGCTGGTCGTCCCCAATTAAGGACCACCAGTACGAAGCATCACCCGTCAAATACCCTTCTGCCAGGGTAAGATAAGGCAAAAACTACCTTTGGGCTACCACCGAAAAGGTAAACCAAAACCCATGCTTATTGATGACTCAAACCTTAGTCCAACCGGCAGACGCATGAACCGAAAAAGATGAAAAAAGCATTGAAAAAATTGGGATGCAATCGGTCGTTATCGGACCATTTATCGGACGAGGCATATTCTTTCTTTTATATTCGGGCCCGATAAACTCATATCGGACAGGCGTCCACAGAAAGTACATTTAATTATTACTAGATACAGGCCCTATTGATGCTTATTCGCCGTCCGATATTTGTCGGACGCAATCGGACGTTTTTTATCGGACGGATATGACAACCCTAATATTAGCTTGCTCTAGGCCACTTGGGAAGGTCGAAGAAGAGGAAAGCAACGAATTCTGCGTGCAAGTGATATCCTGCTTGATGGGGTTCGTTCCAGAGGGATCTTTTGGCTTTGGGAGTCCTGCGTGAAGCGGAGCGCAAAAATTTGTGAGATTCCTTTAGCAGTGGTAGGATCGGATCGACTGTCGGTTTAGTTGTACAGTCGTCGGCTTGACATGGGATAGTGTTGGTGGCAATTAGTAATAGCGTTACTAGATTTTGGAGATACTTAGTTACAATGATGAATTTTATTTAATCGGATACTGAAAGAAAAACCCCCGAGGGGAGAAAAAAGACTAAGCGCGGCGAAGATCGTGCGCCCTCAACAAGAAACTTAAACGGGTAACAACGAGGACAGACGGTCAGGGCGTTCGCGGAACAAATCCCGAAACCAACGAGATCCAACGGAATCCAAAAACCCAAAGCACTCAATGACCAGAGGCACCAGGCGATGAGCTAGAGCCGAAGCACGAATGCCTGGGGAAGACAGGGCCCCCGCCTATTTCAACTCTTTGCGACGTCTCATATTGGCAAATCCACGGCTCTCTCCCGCAGCCGGCAAATAGCGACTTGCCTGAGGATTAGGAACAGCAAGCTCAACGTACGTCGTACGACGACTATCGTCACAGGTGACCACGAAGTCAGACACGCGGCGTTCATCATTCCGGTAGTCTGCGACAGGCAGTGGCTTCTCAATTTCAATTTCAAGACCGGCTAGCCGTACGATAGGTCGAAGTTCGCGGTATAACAGGTTCAAGATCCGCGTATGTCGTCGGGGTCGGGCGCCTTTCACAGAGAGCGTTTCTCCAAATCTTCCTTCTGAGATCTATTTACCATGTTGTAATTGGCTACCGTGATCGTTCCTTCGATCATATCTTTTCTTGAATCTCCACTTTCTAGCCATTCAAGGTATTCCAAATATAATCTATTTTAGAATAAATTAGCCCCCTATGAATATCAATCAGAAAACACCCCACGAGTAGGTCGTTGTCGGTGAGCGCTTGCTCTGCGAGGTGAGCGAGAGGGGCTCGGTGTGTAGTCGTCAGGGCAGCTGGCGAGCAGGTGGGCCAAAATCCGCGGTACCTTCGTTCTCAGAGCATAGAGGGCAGGGCGAACCCATCTCGGAAGGCCAGGACTGCTGATGCAAACCGAGGTGTAAACGCAGAGAAGCGCGCACTGCGAAATCTGTCAGTGCGAGCAGGCGGGGACGCTCATAGCCACTGCGAGCTGATACACCCTCCATGACTACGCAGGCGGGTGCGATCTCGGGAAGGTGAGACCGTCTGCGCGAGAAGTCGGCCGTAGGCAGCACGATCGCCCCAAGAAAGCGTGTTTTGCAACGCATCCGTGCGTGGTCGCTGCTTCACTCTTCTCCTACCTTCCCAAGTTCGGCCTAGAGCAAGCTAATATTAGGGTTGTCCTATCCGTCCGATTGCGTCAGATAAATATCGGACGGTCGGATAAACGTTTATCAAACCTGTAGCTGGTAAGTTAGAATCCCGAGGAAGACTATTTTAGGCGGTCCTAGGTCACTTAGGAAGTTAAAAGAAAAGTAAAGTAGCGAATTCTGGGTACAAGCGATTAGGATGTTCAGCGCCCCTTGCCTTTGGGAGTCTTTCTGGAAGTGGAGGGCGAAAATTGGTGAGATTTCTTTAACGACGTCTGCGTACCAGTCGAAGAACGGTCTAATTAGGCTTACCATGGTAGTTGGATAGGCGTGGAGTATAGAAAGAGGTAACTCTACTCGCATGAGAGATCAATTTGTTGACATGTTTTTCCCCTCAGGGTTTTTATATCATCGTTTGGATTGTCGAATCTATTAGGTATTGGGCGTCTTACTCCGGCCACAGTGAGCGTGGTCGCATCGGGGCGGGTTGTTCTTGGCACGCTCCTGGGGCGCGGGGGAGTTGAGCAAAACGTTTTGCCGTCTGACTGTTTTCGTCGATATTGGTTTTTCTAAAGCGATGGGACATTCTTAGGTGGACGATGATGGTGTATGGAACGTCCTCTGCTTACCAATGATAGATCTCCGGTCTACAGGGAGAGGTAGTTCTCGGCTTATTTCTTGGGAAGTCATCTCTTACAATTCATGTCGTAATCTAGTTGCTGAATGCCCTTTACGTTGTGGGCTTCTATAAAATTGAGAAGTGGTGGTTCAGATTAAATTGCGCGATAGATTAGAGGCGGTGTTGGTGCTCCTGCTCGCGACCGGTTTGGCTGCTTTGAATCTATGAACTATGCGTCTACTTGTGGCCCTAGATTTTTCAATGACTGGTACAAGCGGCCAGGAACAAACCACGCTGAAGCAACGAGCGGTCTGCACTCGTCGATCTTAGCCGTCATCGCGAGCTTTTCATTTTCCGGATTACGATGAAGTAGCAGTGAGCTACGTTCGCCGTGGCGACCAAGCCTCACTCATGTAGGACTCGTGAAGCGGTATTTGAATCTCTTATCTCAAACTTGCTGCTCGAATGCAGAGTTCAGCTAAGGTGATTTTGCCGCGGCCTTGTTGGAATTTTATTTGTCTGCTTTCTGTGGCTCGTATCGTCAACAATCAATTTCGATATACGACCACGACTGCGCAAAGTAGAACTGCTGAAGCACCATATTTTGGCGATACACAACTTCAGCAGTACCGACTCCAGCTTGCGGCGCAAACTTGGCCATCAGCGAGAGTCCCATGAGTTGCTTTTTGGAAGCTACCTCCAAATACTCGCTCTATCATTTTTCCTTTTCTGAATCAGGTTGCCAATACTTGAAGCCCTTGTTCATCCATCAACTTTGTGCTTTGGATCGATCGCAAGCAGACAGTTGCCCGACTTCCAAACGCCCAAGCAGCTTCTTGGTCGAGCTTTCTCCGCCAAGTTGGAGTCATCATTTTGACTCCAACTTGGCTATTGAATTTCAATATTTTTGTTGAATTTCTGTGTGCCTTCGTCTCTTTACAATTTCAGACAAATAGGCACTCGCGATATCTAGACAGTAGAGTGACGGTTTGAGCTGTATCGAAAAATTGAGACAGTCTTTTGTGTATCGGTTCCTGCATAGAGTTTTCTAACTTTTCCTATAGGCTAGACAAGGTTTTAGTTTGGAACGGTTTGTGACAATCAAAAACGTAGACGATGAGCGCTGCGAACCAAACTCGGCCGCACAAGTGAGAATAGTTTTCACACTTTACGTTAGTCTGTTTAAGCTTTCACAGTTAGACTAGCTGCCGTTTACCTTAATCCTAAAGCCACGTTGCAGATTGAAAATAAAATTGAGCACAAGTTAGGAGTACTCGGGGAGAAGCATTCAGGCAGAACTTTGAAAATTGTTCTGGTTTCGTATGATAGCACCGGCCAGTTCTGTTGAGGCTCTGACTTGCTGATTATGAGTACAGAGCATGGACGGTATCATTCGCCTTATGAAAGCATTGCACGCTTATTAAATTCCTGGACACTTAATCATTTTGGCCGTTTGTCTCAAGTATGGCCAACCACAGACAAGAGCGAGACACTCCAGCACACCGCAGCTTAACCCGTTTGACTGAATCGAACAGCGAAATTGCGGCACTCACTAGTACAGGGCTTGTTTGCTGACAGTAATCGATTCGTCGCTCAGAACAGCCAGTAATAACGCCAACCGACGTGCACGCGGAAGGACCCCAATAAAAAAAGGACAACTAATAGGCCAACCCGATCTCTTAAAAAACCGTTAAAAATCGAACCAAAACGCTCATCAAAACCCTACGAAAACAAGGGCAAATCCAATCAAACACGCTCTCTAAAAAATCGTTTAAAAACCGCATTCGATTCTTAAATACCGTTGCCCAGCCGGTGACCACATTCACAATAAGATCGATCAGTCTCCGAATAAAATCCATTCCGTTGTAGGATCCAATTCTGCTGCACCCGAAACGATCTGCATTAGCTAGGGGCAGCAGACCTACGCAGCCGCCACCTTCCAAAGTCCAAGAACTCGCGAAATATTTGAAAACCGGTAGTGACAGGCCAATGAGGTGCCAGGAAAACCCAGCACCCTACCAACGAAGTTACTTCGTTGTTGGGGTTCTTCGGAACATACCTAACCGTAAAACTTATTGTATGACTCTATTAAGAATTTTTTGTGTTAGTTGAAAATGAGGAGAATTCAGAAAACTAAGCTATGGAGAGATCGGTTCTCACAGACAAGCGCTTCTCAGAAAGGAGCAACAGACAAGAAACTCATGCTCTCAGTCGCTAACTACGTGTAGGAAACGATACAGTTGTCTTGAATCCAGTTTCGACTGAAAAGAAGGAGCTTCATTCCATGGGTTTGGGGATATTGATATTTTCCACTCCTAGCTACATTACGAGCGTCACAAGTTGAAACGGTGGTTGTCGCTATGTTAAACACTTGAATTCGTGATTCAATTCAGCACGGGTTAGGGACCTTTACTCGGAATGGGACTCAATCTTGCTCAGCCTATCTGAATAATAGCAGTTTTGCCCACAAAGAATCGTTCTCTGGGCATACTTAACTCCTTCTCCGGGAACAACGCTGTCCTCCGCGCAAACCCTGCACGAGCAGATCCGAAAGGATAAACGTTCAGATGGATGTCGCACGCAATATGAAAGCGGTTGGAGTGCTTCTGGTGGTGTTGACGGCCCTTATTCGAGGTGCTCTCAGTCAGAGGCTTTACTATGTTAACGTAAGGGCTGACTTCGGGACTACGCTTAACACTGGTGGTGTGGAAACCTTCTCAAGGAGACAGTTTGTCAATGGCCACGGAACATTTAAGCCAGATTTGGATGTTGTTCCTCAGAAGCTGCTGGATTATTTGACCACTGATCTCCAAGTATCCTTCAGTAGGTCTTCCAGAGGCCCATTCAAGGGAACATCACTTCCCCCTACCACATCACTGTCCAAGGTGCGGACGGATGGGAGAAAGAATCTGAGTATAAAGGACGATTACCGACTCAGGTTTGTAAGCGAGCAGCGGGTTGTCACGGATGATCCCAAGACGATCCCAGAAATTACCAAAAACGAACAAACAGAGTCCAGAGCTATCACCTACGCAGGATTCTTCTTTAAGTACTTCTACAACAATGAGTTTGTCCCCCCGAAATATTACGAGTGTTTCAATGAGCCAATGGGCAAAGCCCAGGCACTGAAGAAGAAGGGCGAGAGTCAGACAGAATTTATTGAAAGAATCTCCAGACTATGCACGAGACTCTGCAGAGAGGTGCGAAAGCACGTGCCTGAGACACGGACGGGTGGTCCAGCGAATGAGTTTGTTCGCCCTTCCTTCAATGACTTCGAAATGTTCAAGAACAGGATAAAGATATGGATGGACACCTCTGCGAGGGGAGGATGCCAAAGATTCGTATCCGAGCACGTCTATAACATCGGAGGCTCCTATGCTGAGGCCAATCTAGACCTTATTGGAACCTACACATCATGGTTGAACGATGGGGGAAAGCCAGATAAGTACCTCGTCAGCGAGATGGGACAGTATGTGGCCAGCTGGTACAACCGCAATAGGGGGTTTGCAGCTCGCCCCCTGTCCTCAAGGAACTTTTCGATAATCAACGAGGCTCTTAAAGTGTTGATGATGTTGATGAGGGTACCTGACAACGTCCTCCAGGTGATAACCTTTATTAATTTGGAAACCCAAGAACAAAGGGACATCAGGAATGGCAGACCCTATCCATGGAGCATGATTAACGAGAAGCAAGATGGCTCCGTAGAGTTTACAGACCTTGTGAAGTACTTCGAGCTTCTCAAGGGGTTCGATGGAAATTTCGTCTACTCCAGCTCCGACGACATTCAGCTTAGCGTCAACGCACTCGCAACGAGGCAGAGGGGCTTTATCATCATGCAAAACCTATCTGGGAAACCAGCTCGCGTCAAATTTAACTTTCCCCACGGAATGGATAAGCTGAAGAGATGGACCCGTCGGCGTCTCCGAATCAGTGACGAGAAGCCCACAAACGAGGAGAAGAGGCAGAACATTCTGGTGGGTGGAAACTTGATGTGGAAGATTGCTGGGAAACGGGCCAAGGCGGGGGGGACACTTACGCTTCCTGACACCATTCGCCTGGACCAGTACGAGACGACGGTATTTCAGGTAACTTTTGACAAAGATTCGCGAGACCTGAGGTCTGTAAAACGATCACGGCACTTCGCGAAATCTGTTGAAAACAGCAGGAACTTGAAACCTGACTTCCCTGCACCAATCGAAAAGGACCAGAAGGTACACTACTTCTTCGACGACCTCCCAACATCATCACGAGGCGTTGTCGCGATTCGCATTGCTCATTCTCGACCACTCGGCAAAGTGGACAAGCCGAAGGTCTGGATTAACAATGTCCTGGTTCCATCTGAGTCCTTCAGTGCCGACGTAGCAGGAGGTTACAGAAAGTTTTCCGACGGAAGCTACTACGGTGTTTTCATAGTCTACTACGACCTCGAGGACTTTACGAAGGGAAAGCGTGCAAAGGTTTCTGTGTCCTACCCTGACAACGGCGGATGGTCTGTTTCAGTAGTCCTAGAGGTCGATCAATGCAGCGGTTCATCTTGCTGCGTGTTGGGTCATAGGAAGAATAGTCGAGCGTGCAAACCAAACAATGATAATGGAAATCGGAGGCCAATGCCAACACCTGTGCCGACGTAGTACGGATCTTGAAGTACTTTGGTTACTCAACGTCCACGTACTACTTGGCGGTGAAGGGGTCACCGTCAGCAGGAAGCGTCAATTGGTGAACATGTACATTAGGAATTAAATACCAATCCGAAATTCTCACAGTTTTTTTCCTCGGCTTATTAATATGTCGCTCTCCTCCCGCCAACACCTCGCTGATCATCTAAGGGGAAAGACAGAACAAGGCCCACTGGTGTCGATGGAAAACCCCTCACTGCAAGGTCGTAAGCTCGTGCTGCCAGTGTAAGCAACTGACTAGCTCGAATCCACTTGAACCCGATACGCCCTGCTGACTTGAGACGGTATTCTCGACCCAAATCTCCATCGCGATGATCCACTATAGATAGAAGAACACGCCGATTGTCGGGAAAGATCCCATACCGAGGATCACCTCCCTCTCGTCGATCTTTGCTCCACTCCCGTAATCTGTTCACATGAACTATAGATTCCTTCTCCCGACTTGCTTCACTCGCAATCATTTAGCTAAACATCTGATAGCCATGTTTTCAACATATACGGTCCCACCATGGGGTCTTCAACTTGCGCCCGACGCCGAGATCGTCTGGAGGGTAGTACCAAACCACCGTATCCCCCTGTGGAACTTTGTCTACTTAACTGTACCATCAGACGCCTTCTTTGCCACATGCTTCGCCTTCCAACTGCGATCGTACTACTCCCGATGCAAACATCCGATGATGATTTACGCGCCAGAGTAGAACAAGCTACCGGCGAGAAAGTCACTAGCAGTACTGCGACATGTAGCCCCTGCATGAGGGAAACGTGCATAAACTTCATTTTTAGACGCTTCCGAACACTACGTCACTGGACATAGTTGTCCACCAAAATTGCCTCTGTAGTCGACCCAACGTTCTCACTACACAAGGATGACCAACTGTGATAGCCCCGTGACAAGGACGTAGAACTTCTTCTCTGCAAAACGTCCGGAGCCAGTATTGGTGACCCTTTTTCTCCACGCGACACAGCAACCCGTCTTCGTTGATGATAAACTTCCCCGCCCTGTCCTCCGCCGTAGAAACGGCTCCAGAGCACCAAACTCCGCCACTTCAGCTTTCCTAAGCTCATGAATGGCGTTCTTTTGGTCGCCCCAAGAGTCGCCGTGCAACGTTTCTGACCTAGGAGCCCTCATGAACGTTCTTCCCTTGCCTCATCCCGGTGGGAAGGTAACTTCCTACTTTGCGCGACTCGCTACACACCCACCATTAGACACGCAGTCACCTCGCCAGCTACGGCCCCTTCCACTGGGTTGCGTTAGTCTTGGATGAACGTGTGGGATTCACCCCAACTGAATATTGCTCGACAAAGAAGGTCATGCGATCCGAGTTGAACTGCATACGTCCAGGGCATGGTAGAGTAAGACGGAGAATTCTAGACGACGCAGTAGGTGGAGAACAATGAGCCGAGGTGAGGAGCAGGTGGGAGGTCATGGAGGTAGCATGGTAGTGGAAGGGTCGCATCTTCTCAAAGCGTGCCTGGAGCCAGAGTTGGAGTTTTATAAACGATTAGAAAATGACTCTCTGGCGGAGTACGCCCCAGAATTCCATGGAACAGTTACGAAGGACGGGAAAGAATTTCTGGTGCGTTGATCAGCTTCCTGACAAGGAAAAAATGCGTGGACAACTCATCACGGCGTATTTTTTGTGGCAGATTCTAGAAAACCTCACCGAAGGAATGCAAGATCCGGTTGTTATGGATATAAAAATGGGAACCACAACTTTTGTCGAGGGTGCAGAAGATCTAGATACGAAAAGGATGGATCTGCTCAAGAAAATGATCAAGGTAACGCAAAAAAAAACAGATAAATCTCCAGCACGAAACAAGGTTCCTAAAGGAAAATTTTGTTTATTGCAAACTTAGGTTGATCCAAACGCACCGTCAGAGCGTCAACGAGAGACTGGAATCAGCAAGCGCGAGTACATGCTGTTCAGGGAAGGAATCAGCTCAACTACCAGCCTAGGGTTTCGAATTGAGGGCATAAAGCGCATCCACGCAGACGACGCCTCCAAGGTACTGCTGCCGCGAGCTATACGGATAAAAGATTGAAGTCACGCCCTCATAGTTTCGGGTTTGGAACGTTTTGGGCCGTGCACGTTTTAGATTGAGATTGATTTCAAGAAGGTTAAGTCCCCCGACCAAGTGCTGGAGGCCCTGAAAGTTTTCACTAGTTTTCGACCTCAAGTAGCTGCCGAATTCAAAAAGCTCTTAGCCGAACTGGAGCAAGTTCTTCGAGGGAGTAGGTTATTCGCATCTCACAAAGTAAGTTCTGAACCTAACCCCTCAACCCAGAAAACAAAAAGAAGCTAAGTTTTTTCTCATCCCCCCCTTAAAACCCACCGCAGGCGACCGGATCCTCAATTCTCTTTTTGTATGATGCGAAGAGCAGCACGGTAAAGCTCCGCCTCATCGATTTTGCCAAAACCCTTCCGTCGAACAAGCATGTTTCTCACGAGCACGGGGAGGATTCAGGTGATGGCTACTTCTACGGACTCGGCAAGCTAGCTGACATATGGAACCTTCTGACTTAGTACTCATTTCCGCCGAGCTCGTCGAGGTTCGCATCGTTTCGCATTAGACGAGGCAGCTGTCTGCAAGACATGATCCGTAATGTTGGCAATTCAATCTGTGTCCAAAACCATCGAGTCTGCATATGTCCTACTTGTGAACGAGGTAAAACCTGAAAAAATCTCGTTCGTTTAACATAGAGTTCTAAACCTGTGAGCTGAAGAGAGCACCTTAGCTGACGGCACCTTAACTGATACGGAGAAAGTCACTTCACAAGTCCCCTCAACCCCTTCCCGAGCCAAGCCATCCGCCCTGTGCCAGTCGTCACTTGAGCGTGACTTTCGCTACCTGAAATCTCTTCCAAACAGGCTCGAGACGGAACCATTTCTGAAAATTGCGGCAGGACAGTAAGATGGTTCATCAGTACCAAAAAACTCCGCATCTTGCCATGAGAATAACTAAACAGTACTCCGCCAGCTGGCTGGTGCCGCGTGCGAGTCGTTGATCGTCGTGCCCAGTACTGGATAAGAGCGCCTAGTAACCATAATACGCGCTATACAAAATGAAAGCGCTAACGGATCCCGGAGCGTATCCCTGAGGCCTACTCACAAACCGCGAAAAGAGTATATAATTAAAGAGTTAGCACTGGACGATGATAGTTTTTTCGAGGATACTCTCGTCGAGGAATTAGTGCGCAACACTTATCTGTCAGCTGAGACTGTACTGGAAGTGGTTTCTCTTCCATGCGCACCTTTGAAGCTCATAAAGGTCGACGTTGGTGGCAGTTTCTGGTCTCCTGACGGTAATTGCCGAAGTAATTCATACAGTAAAAGGGCTCGTGATTGGTTCAGTTTCGTAACCGCAAGATTAGATCAAACGTCATTTGAGAAGTAGGGACCAAGTGGACGTCAAAGGAGCCAAGAGACAAAACGGCCAGAATGCTCAGTTAGCTGGAAAAAGATAATTAAGTTCAGCTATACGCTATTTACGAAACAAGCTCCATTGAATCTTCGGCCTAGTTTCCTTCCTCTCATGGTAGGTGCAGTGAATGGACGATGACGGTGGAATGTATGGCGCATGCTGAGTTCCGAGCACCTCACTGATGAACTAGTGTGGTTTGGCGGTCCTCAAATTGTGCACAATACTGTCTTCCCGCTTGCCATCTATTGGAGCTCCTCTGGTAGCGCAGGGCGCTTTCGCGGTGGCAGTGATTTTTCGAACACCTATGCACCCATGCGCCGATGAGCTGAAACTTCCAACTCAATCGTGAAACCCTCTCCCTTGCACATACTCACAAAGGCCCTGTCGTGGTGGTGGTGATTTTTTTCGAACAACTATGTACCCATGCGCAGATACGCTGAACCTTCCAACCCAATCTAGAATCTCTCTCAGTGCACATCCTCACCATGAGCTGAACACGATTGGTTTCAATGCTAAAATCCGAGCAAATAGCTTGCAAAGATCCTCGGCGAAAAAGTCGCAAGGCTAAAGTGAGCTTCAAGGACTGAATAGAATTCTAACTACATTAGGACTGATAAGTCCCAAACGCGCTTCTGGCCTGTCCTGAGATTTCGGTTGCCACTCATTTTGATCTTGTTTGATCGGGAGATCGGCAACTGAATCTGGCTTCGATCTTTCGAATATGTGGGTACTGTGGGTCTCACGGAGAAGGATAAAACGGCAGGGGTGCAGTTGTGGAAATAGGCCAGATATTAATCCGAACTTGACGACGACAGAGGAGCAAACCTGATTTCTGTGAAAGCTTTACATACCCGCTTAATCCGATCTCGCTTCGATCTCGCTTTTGTGAGAGCGCTGCACAATCCTCAGGTGTTGCGTGTGATTGGGTTGGCTGTTGCTATGGCCGCTGTGATGAATAAGAGCTCGTGGGAACTTAATGCCGTCCAGACGTCAGAATTCTAAATTGGGTTGCATTGTCGTGGAGGCAAGACTTTCTAGCTCATATTCGTTTGCCGCCGCTCTGACAGAATGAAGCCGGACAGAGAGAGAGAGCATGCCAGAGCTGCGGGCGATTCTGTTGGTTTTGACCGAGTCGCGTCGCACGGGTTGGCGTTCATGGTCGGCAATGCACTCCCGAGCGTACGCACAGTACGGCGTCCCGTGCAGCGTTCAAAGGTTGCCTGCATTACCAACCCCGTACCGTCGAGATTCAAGCCGAAGCGGTTTGTAAAGGGGTTGGTGTCAATCGACCGCAAACGTGACAGAAAGATTTTGGGGATAGCTTTACCTGCATTATTCACCTTGATGGTTGAGCCAATGCTCTCAGCAGTGGATACTGGATTCATCGGTCGGCTTGGCGTATCTGAGTTAGCTGGAGTTGGAATCGCCGTCGCTCTTATCCGGTCGTCATTTGCCCTCTTCAACTTCCTGGCTGCATCTACTACGCCGACAGTGGCCGCAGCTTCGGATCGGGAGGAATGCTCGAAGATTATCGTTGAGAATATGTACGTTTCCCTCATACTGGGGTTACTTGTCGCAGTACTGCTATTGACTTTCTCGCCGGGAGCTTGTTCAGCTCTGGCGGGTAAATCATCAGCGGATATTGTTCCAATAGCTGTTCTGTACGCTAGATGGCGCGCGATTGCTGCCCCAGCTTTGTTCGGCGGTTTTGTCTTGAGCGGGGCGCTGAGGGGTTTACAGGATACGATCACTCCGCTCATATCAGCGCTAGCATCAAATGGACTTAACGTGGTTCTGGACTACATTACGATTTACTACCTCAATTGGGGGGTTGCAGGAGTCGCGATAGCGACTAGCATATCTCAAATAGCGAACACTGTGATCCTGCTTGTGGCAATGCTCAACAGACGCATAGTGAATTTCAAGGATCTGTCCAGACTCCCTTCTATGGACACTGTGCGACAGGTAGGGTTCGGAGCGGTGCTATCTATTCGAACGATGAGCATACTAGCGACGTTCATCAGCTCAAGCCGATTGGCAGCTTCGCGAGGGGCCGTCGCTCTTGCTGGGTACGAAGTCGCGCGTCAAGTATGGATTTTCCAGGCTTTCGTCCTTGACGCTCTGGCTGTTGCAGCGCAGAGCTTCATCTCCGGGTTTCTTGCGAAAGGCAATATGTTCGAAGCCCGTCGGTATAGTTCGAGACTGCTGCAGATCGGACTATGGTGTGGGGCGCTTCTTGGTGTCCTTGTATGGGCTTCATCTAGTTCGATTCCGGCTTTGTTCGTTGGAGACCCAGCAACTAGAGAGATGGCAGGAACAATGTTGAGGTACATCGCTCCGTTGCAACCTATCTGCGCTCTGGTTTTTGTTTACGACGGGATCTTTATTGCTGCACGCGATTTTACTTATACTGCGCAAAGCATTTTCTTAGCTGGTGTGGGTTCGTGGATTGCCCTAGTATACGCGGCATCCCTTCCAGCAACTAGCGTGGGTGCTGTTTGGATGGGTGTCAATGTGCTAATGATAGGCCGTGCGGTCGCGCTTGGCTCCCGATATTTATCGCGCCGCGGGCCTATTCCGCCCTCATCAGATGACGACGTGGAGGAATTAGAAGCCCCCAAACCTGCTCAGTAGCTTCCCTTGAGCAACCTGTAAATATGGAGTGTCCTGATTGTGTCGATATGTCTGTCAGAGTTCCGTAGAATACATACAAGCACAATAGATTTGACCGATTGCCGAGCGCGGAAGATGCAGCGAGATACAACGGAGCGCCTGATCGGTCCGTGGGAATACATACAAATCAAGAGCATTTGAAGCGATTGCAGGGCGCGGAACCTCAAGAAGATTACTAGCCCGGAGCAGGAACCTTCCTGAGACAGTGTTTCATCAATGACCTCCTGGACGACACTAGCACATGCCCAACCTCGTGTATCATGAACAAGAAACGTTAGTGCCAATATTTTATGTGCGACTTCGTTAATACTAAAGTTTTACCTCTTGAAAGCTATCGATTGGTTACCATTTAATGCTAGATCGAAGACATGCCATCGGTCTAGGCTTTTTACTAGGAATCAGCCTTCCCGATTGGAGGCTGGTAATGCAAAGGCTGGTGGTAAATGTCTGAACTAAACCGGACACTCCCGCCGCAGATCTGGCGTCGTTCTCACAGATCTTACCTATAAGCTCTTGGATGCTGTGTATCCTGACTAGAAGATATCGATGATTGGACTCTCAACGGAAGGTTGACCGTCAAGACGGACTCTGCAGCACGTCCTCGCGTACTTGCGGTGGAGGACAGAGCAGCGCCACGAACAGCTCCTGGACCCCGACCAATTGTGTCTAGAGAGCGTTCGGCGGATTTGGTTTACTGCAAACATGACTGTTTGCGCGGCATCCGCTTCGTCCTCGGCGCAAAACCATGCAAACAGTGGCAAGGCTCTTTTTTTTTCGGGTAGTTTTCTCGAACTAGTGTTGCAAAGATTATCTTGGTGAAACGCAAGGTAATTTACCAACAACGAAAACCAGCGAAAGGCAGCATGGACTCGAAAAAAAATTGTCCAAGCAAGTTCTTGTTTAAGGAGTTCTACAAGCGAGCTCGCGAAGCACAATGGTCGAATGAAATACACGTATCTAGGGCACATTTGCATAGTTTACCCAACGCCAACCCAATTATTCTTGTGAAAGCGCAGAAGC
Organism: Rhodosorus marinus; assembly: GCA_029953675.1. NCBI lineage: Eukaryota > Rhodophyta > Stylonematophyceae > Stylonematales > Stylonemataceae > Rhodosorus > Rhodosorus marinus. The sequence continues at coordinate 537,243 of JAMWBK010000013.1, forward strand.
CAGTTGCAAGTAGTGCGGTCAGCTTTGCGAGGCCAAAAAAAAAAAAGGGACGCGTGATGGTCAGGATCGCTTTGCTTGTGCTAACGCGCTTGGCAAGAACAAAAGTCGGAGCAGCGGAATAGGCCTCGGGCTCAGTGAGCAAAACAGCACATGGCTTGAACCTTGACAACTCGGTCGTTGCAAAGGATGAATTTAGTTTATGGCTAGAATGAAAACGTACCATCTTGGGCAGCAGATCCAGTGTATTTCAGCGAACGCTGACGTTTCGCTCTTGTCTTGTCTGGTGGGGAAGGATGTCTTGAAGGTACTCCGTGTGGAGCCGTTGTCTGTAGCTGATGCGGACACGCCCAGCGATGACGAGCCATCTATACAACTGGTGAGAACCTACAAGCATTGGGGAGCCAGGGCGAGATATCCAATCGGCCATGTAGCATGGAACCCCCACAAAAGTCACGAACACATCATTGTGGGGGGAGCCATGAACGGGCAATTGATTTTCTGGACTCTCGGTACCTCAAACTACACTACTGTAAGCCAGAACACTTCTCAAGCGTCTCAAGGACTCTCAGCCTGATTGTTTGCTTTCTCGAGTTCCATCAGTTCTGATAAAGCTTGCTCGATGAATTGTTTGATAGGTTCCTGTGACAATGGAAGCGCACCAGCGAGCTGTTCGGCGTGTGGTTTGGCACCGTGAGTCTGCTTCGTGTTTGTTATCGGTCTCGACAGACTCAGTTCAAAAGCTGTGGGATACAAGAGACACTAGTGCGCCGGTAGCCACATTTCGAAATCCAGCTCACTTCGTGGCAACAGATGCAGTTTTCTCACACCTAGACACGCACATGGTTGCCGTTGCTTTCTCCAACGGAAACGTTCACACCTACGACGACAGAATGCCCTCGGCTCCGGTTTGGACCAAGCGAGCACACAATGCGGGTGCTTACTGCCTTGCCTGGCACCCCACAGGCGGGGGCGTTTTGTCAAGCGGAGGACGCGATCGATATATTCATGTGTGGGACACGAACACAGACCAAGAGCTGGCATCGTTAAACTGTGTAACAACCCCGTCACGCATAGCCTGGCGGCCGATGCCAGATGGCAGCAGCTCAACCCAGATTGCTTGTAACTCTGTTGCTGGGTCTGTCAACGTTCCAACTGAACTCGAGACCCGTGTGGCTGTATGGGACACTAGATATCCCAATCTTCCAAGTCGGACGTTGCTTGGCAACCGAAACTATGTTACTGATCTCATGTGGGCATCTGCTGCAGACAGTATTTTCACATCATCCCGAGACGGCATGGTTTCTCGGCTGGTCCTGAGGGACGGGAATCGGCCTTATGAGGAGCTTCCATCGGCCGCGCTTGCGGTGGATAAATTCTTCGACCACATGGCATTCTGTCATGAAGAAGTGTGCAGGGATGTAGGCGTTGATGGGCACGTGCCCAGTGCAATGAAAGTGGAGGACAATCCGTTTTCGCGGATCCCACCGAACCGACCCGTTGGTCAGGTCCGCATTGCTCATACACCGTTTCTCAGCGACAGTCGTGCTCAGTTCGTGGCGCTTGCCACCGAGTATAGTGTTCGGTCGACAAATCGTAAGAGCACATGCGAAGACAACGCGCTAATTGCGGATAATAGAGGCGCTGGGGAGTCTGCGGCACTGTGGAGGATCTGCGCAGGTCTTGAAGAAGAAGCAAATTCTGTCCTGGCTCAGCAAATTCGAAAGCGCTTCATCTGGGACACGACAAAACGTCTTAGTGCCATCGGCAAATTTCAGATGTCAATAATGCTCGCATGTGTGTACAGAAGCCTGAATGATCTTGGGCTCGAGAGCGCTGAACACGTTGCTAGATCTGCTCAACTTTATTCGCAAGTTCTTCGAAGCGTAGATCTCATTGTAGAAGCACGAGAGATAAGAGGAATACTCGGTCTTAACTCCTGGATGCCATTGTCATGAGCGAAGGAAAAAACAAGGACCTACGAATTCAAGGAGTTGAAATTTTGATGGCTTTGATGGTCGTCTTCAAGGAGAGCATGAGTCTACGCATCTCCACTGAGGGCGTCCGGCGAACGTTTCCCGCTCTAAAAGGCGTAGTCTGGACTATACCGTTCTGTCTTTCTCATGGGAACGGCGAGAGGGAACCGACGTGTCTCCAAAGTATAATTAGCCACCCCTGAGGACATAAGCATGACGGTATTCTTTTAGGTTAGGACAGATGGTTTTTTGCAAATTCTGACAGCAAGAGTGAATCTTCGGGAACCTTCTAAATGGTGAAGGTAAGCCTACCAGAAGAAAATCGGCCAAATCAAATCACCTCTCTGCCGAGTAATAAACAAGAGAATTTTAAGCGAACGAGGACGCCCTGGTTGCAGCTGACATCCTACCGGGGAATGTCGAGACCGACCGATATTGGCACCCCGCAAAAACTTGAGCTGCTCTGAGACAGTGAGGAAGTCTTATCGTATCGATGTGCTTCTTGAAGCTCGCCGCGGGTAGCATCATGTCATCATCACCGCTCGAGACTCACCCTTCTTCATAAAATCAACGCCAAAGTAAGCGCCTATGGCGGCTAACTACACCGCTCCTATGAAGCTCAAAGAACACTTTCATTCTCGATGATTGTAGTCCAGTCTGACAGTTCCTCGCTGATTGAAAGACACGATTCCCTCTCCATGCCAAGCAAAGCCAGTCCGTAGTCAAAAAGGGGCCATAGCAGCATATACCAACTACAGGGCGCGACCTCGTTTTCAGGATCCAACCTCCCGCTATTGCTCAATTTTTATATATCTTTAGAACTTTATTACAACTGCTCTTGCTCAATTTTTATATCTTTAGAACTGGCACTATGTAATGTCGTTCCTGTAGTATAGGGGTCAGTACACCCGCCTGTCACGCGGGAGACCCGGGTTCAATTCCCGGCGGGATCGCAACACTCATTTTTGCTTGCAATAGCAGCCCGCTCAACATCAGCAGGCACAATTGAATGCAAGAACAAAGTGCGTTGGGACTGCGGAGCTCGCGATGTCTGCCTTTTTCTGCTTATACGAAAAACTTCTGCGGGTTGTTTTGCGTTGCTGGGGTTGAGTTAGATTCTTTTTCGCTAGCTTTCAGCAGCAGAGTAGTTCGCAAACAAACCAAGCATAGCAAACAAGTTAAGCACAAGTGCTCTCCACTATTTCCATTTCCACTAGCCCTCTAGGAACGGGATTACCGCTTTGATTAGATCGTCTCTATGATTTGAGAACGAATGGTCTGCTCCCTCCACCACCTTTAGCTTGGATCCAGGCGTTTGCTTCTGGAGCTCTGCGGCCTCGGAAGCAGGTGACACTTCATCTGCAGAGCCATGAACGTGCAGGACGTTGGCATTTCGGATCTTAAAAGAAGCAGAAAACAATAACGGTAAGCTTCTCTTTTCTCTCAGGCGGGCGCCTTGGGGTGCGGGGGGGAGAGCGTGAGCAGCGGAGAGTAATCCAAGCTCCTTGTGCTCAAACCCGCATGAAAACAACCTGGAAGTTCCTGATTACCTGCTCTATCTGGCTCATGTCCGTGGTGAGCCTTTCACGGAGTCCTGCGGAAGTGATCTTGTAGCCGTCCATATCGACATATCCATCTCTTTGTATCTTCTCCAGACCCTCCTTCCCTATTCGTTCGATTACGCCTGTGGTCAAGCTGCATCTTCCGCTGAGGTTCACGATCCGATCGACATCATCATATTTAGCTCCGTAAAGGAGAACCACATTTCCTCCCTGAAGCAAATGAGAGGTTCACGTTTGAAACTGAATACTTGAAAGCTGCAGCTGCAATTGCCGGAGAACGACCGTGCTATCTTCTCCAGTAGCTTCAGTAGCCATTCAACTTCAAGCGCACCTTAGAATGACCAAGGATGCCTTTCGTTCGGTATCCTCGCTCCTGAACCCATTCTACAATACTGCGCAAATCCTCCACCTCCTTTGCATAATTTCCATACTGAAACTGGTCGAAACAGATGAGAGGGGAAATCGAATCGAACGTGAGAAACGAGTGGGAACGCTTCGAGACTAGAAGCGGTATTCAAACCTCGCCGCCGCTGTTTCCGTTCCCCGAGAAATCGAACGCGACAGTAGGCAAGGCCAGACTCTCCGAAATAGCAGTCAATGCTCGGGACCTCCGGGAAGATCGGAAGCCGTGACAGAGAACGACCGCGTCTGGAAACGGGGGACAAGTAGATGGAGAGACTCCCCGAGTATCAAACACTCCTCTAAGTGTTTCCCCGCCGCCGTTCAGAACTTCGAAAGCGAACGCGACTGAGACTTCGCTGGACGCCTCCATAAAAAAAAAACCAGTTACTCGCAGCCTCTTAGTATCGTAGAACAATTTGTTGACGCCGCACCGCCGAAAAATCAGAGCTTTTCGACTAGACACTGAGTCTGGAGACTTCCCAACCAAACGCGAGATCCGACCCTCGTCGCGACTGATGCACGTCATCCAACCACGAAAAGACTGACTTTATTGACTGACCTCAAACCCAGGGAGGCGTGCCATGTACGAATCTCAACTAGAAAATCTCCTCAGTGACAACTTAAAACTCAGCTTTGTTGAAACTTGCAGCGGGGTATCGATAACCTATTATAGGTCAATCCCAGCAGAAAGGATGGTCTCGTGAACGACTGGAGGTTCGGTGATTCCTGTCGCTAAGACTTCTCCCTCGCCGGATGTCGTTGAGCTGAAACGTCAAACGATTCATTGGTCTGCACTATGAACTCCAACTTCCAAGAATTGATAGTTCCACGCGCGGAAAATGCCTTTTCGTTTTGTCTTTGTCACTCTTGATCATCTTCATCGACTGCTCTTACTACACCGGTACCTAGTACTCTCACGTCCGTTCAGTTTCGCTTCATGGCGATACTCGGAGCTTGATAAAAAGCTGAAAACCGGGGCGAAAAACAAGGCTCAAATGTCAGGAGCCCCCGCACCAGGGTCGTCAAGTAGACTCGTAAGGGAAAACGTTCTGTGTAGATGGATCACGTGCAATTTCAGTGAAAACTATATGGAAATTACCTCCGCAGTGCTTACGATTGATTCATTCACGCACCGAACCCGAAGCCTCGCCTTTGAGCGCGAGATGTTATCTGAACATCCACAAGAAAATCCGTCGCTGCCTGCCCAAGCCCTCTAGATGTCTCCGCATCAAAGAGGGCAAAGTTGACATCATTGTGATCGCGAAGAGCATGTCGGTAATGGGTCCGCTTCCCATGTTCAGTTGGCTACTCGCACAACCCGAAGATAGCGGTTGGGGACGGGACGTACAAGCCAATATTGTTTCCGGCGCGGTGATGTCGGACCGCGATGCCCGGATGCAGCCGACATCCCAAACAAATTGCTTGTGTTCCACGCAAACATCGCATAAATGTCGTATGCGGATGTGTCTCACTAGCTCGTCTGGGGGGCAGCTGTGTCTGCGGGTCCGGTTGCCAGTAGTCGATATGCAATGGAAAAGTCTTTTAATACCCTTCTGGGCGTGCCTGGAAGAGCACATGGAGCAGTCAGAAGTCTTCATCAATCCTGGCATGGGCTAAGAGATTAAGCGAATACTGCATCGTAGCTCTGGAGTGGTGAGAGCATGACGACCCTCAGTAGCTAAATCCCGAATCCAGGAGCTTGCACCCAACCCCGCAGATGAAAGTAAATGCACCCGAAACTCGTCCGAGACATGAAGATTGTCCACAAACGCCTCAAAGGCGTTCTGGTAACACACCTGAGAGAGCAAGTGCTGCAATTGGCCAGCGAGCTTGAGGTCGGAGGACCCAAGCAGTAAATCCATCCATTCATCCAAGAGTAACGGAACTTTAGTGTCAAACAACAAACTGTGGCCTGATCGCTTGCCTTTCAGATATGTACGTGTGATGTGAAGTCGTGCTCGTAACCCGCTGTTTGGGTAGGGAAGCCTTCGAAGGCTGTACTTTTGAAGTGCGCGATGCTCTTTTGGACCTCTCCGCGGTAGAGGACGATAGTCAGTATTGATTCGATGCGAGAACCATCTCAGTATAGATACAAGCTGGCTTCTGAATACCTTTTACACTTCTTTTTCTGTATATCTCCAAAATTTACCTTGTTTTTAGACTTTTCTTCTCATGTTTTTAGGCCACTCAAGAAAATATGGTAGTCCAGAATTTTAGACAAACTAGGGAGGCTCTGCCCAACCCCAAAAACTTGAATAACTTTTACGCTTGTTTTCTCATGTCACATAAATCTCCCACTATTTTTAGTCATTTTTCTCCTCAAGTTTTAGCGCTTGCGAGATTACAATGCGGAAAGTGGCCATCTGGCACCACCCCAAACTATAGTGGTCCATAATTAAAGAAACTAGCAAGGTTCCCGATCGAGCCACATATTTATTCAGTTTGGGGCACTTTCATGCGGCATGCCGCAATGGGACAGGAATATTTCGAAATTCATGAAAATGCCGCATAATAGTGTTAGGGTTGTGTCAAGTGGGTTGGGTTTTTGGCTGTTTGCTAGCCAGAAGCGGGTAAACCCGCGAAAACAGGGGGGTTTAAGGGGGGCTGGGCAATAAGTGGGCAATTTGATGGGCAATAGGCGCCGATTCCAGTGCGTCCGTTGAACATGTGGTGGGTGGGCAATGAAATTTTAATGAGTATTGCGGGGTTTTAGTGCGAAAATGCCTCTGTTTTCAGGGGGTTTGGTTTTCAGAATCACGCTTTCGCGAGCGCAGACCCCCGCAGACCACGAACAACGGTGAGGGAAGCTTGGGGAATTGGAAAACAGTCCGTTGACAGGATGGGGAAGCAGTTCTGCGGAGGTTGTGAAGCATCTATAGAAGCTTCTACAAAGCCTTAGCACCTCCCCTTCCGCTTACCGTCCTAAACCTGAGGGTTCCAGGAGTATTTGTATTTCGGACAGGACGGGGGATCCACATGGTATGGATAGAAGAGCTACTTGAGCTCGATCAGCTGAGGGATATCTCTTCTTTTGGGTAGCTGATATCCTAAGATCTTAAAGAAACCGGAAAAAACACTGTGAAGCTCAGCGCCTGTTGCACAGAATACTGGACACGACTAACCCGAGCACGAGTTCTCAAGCCTACCACCTCTGGGCCTTCAAGCAGCCGAAACGGTAGGTTTTGTACCGCCGACATCCTCGCGAGCTTAACTTCGAGCTCTTCTGCTTGCTTCCCTTTCTTAATCGTCGGCGGACAAAAGTCAGTTAAGTCTGCTCCCTCGCGCTTTCCGCTTTTCGAAGTTAGAAAGCTTTAAAGGCCGGACGCTGGAGTTGCACCGGATCTTCTGCTGCCCGTGGGAGCGTCATCTGCGATCATGTACCGATCGCACTTCTGCAGGTGCTTCTTGAGGCGTTCAACTTTGTTTCTTACAGGTAAGTCGTAATGCTTGCAGATCAGCTTGCCCTTGACCTCGTCGTACTGCGGGTGTTGCCGCGCTAGCATCCTGAGGTTGCAACGCAGCGCATATTCCTTTCTCGTCGCCATCTGTACCTTAGTAGCTCTGATAGACTGAGTGAACGGGGCATACATTCTACTCTTTGAACTCGTGCATGCAAGCAGTAGAACATGTCAACCCATAGCCATCCGTCTGCGTCCCCGTTTGCAAACAATATATCGACTCGCGCCGCTTCAGGTATATTGAAATACGAAAGAAAAATAGATTCCATCCGTATGACCAACGTCAAGTCTCAGCCCTGTAAGCACTAAGATTAAGCCACAATCACGCAAGGGCTTCACCAGCGAAATGGGACGAACAACAGCAGCGGCGACAAGCGAATAACTAGCGCCACGTTCTAGCGTAGATATGCCCATCGGAAAAGGGAGTCTAACATAAACTGCTCATCGACTGCTCAGAGGTTAACACTTCTGTAGTACGGCGCATCTCGGGGCTCGCCGTGTTTACCAAGATGCTTTCGCAGGAATTTATGAACCAGGGCCCATTAGAGTTTGCCGTTCAAATTTTCGTTTACCTCTGCTAGTGAAAGGGGACCATCTCAAGGCTTGCTGGTTGAATCAACAACAAGAACCACATATTCAGAGCCTAAAACCCTGAGGAGAATCGATGTGTTTATACTAGGGAAAGCTCAGAAAGGTATCGCCTATCTGCACCTTAAATTATAGCTCAGAGAGTTTTGACAGATGACCATTGTCAAGGCCATTACGTTGAATGAATGTGTTTATATTTGTGAAAGGTCAGCAATGGATCACATATCTGCATCTCTATCCCACCTCGCACAACACAGGGCACAGGACGATTGCTTCCACTCGCACTATCAGGATGTCATGGAAAAATTAAGACCTTAGAACTCAACCTCCAGAGCGCTAGTGTGGAACTCAAAGATCTCCTTCATTAGTGTATTGTAATCTACAATCCAACCACATTCCCCTGTCCGCGGCGACTCGACATCGGCTATCCGATGAAACCACATTCCCCTGTCCGCGGCGACTCGACATCGGCTATCCGATGAAACCCGCTTGATAAACATTTGTTTGTCCGTCTGCCAGTAGCTGACCAATCAGAGAAGGAATATCTTAAGTTTGACCAATTACCATGCAACTATTTCGAATGCATTCCATTTCCCAAATACGATGTCCCACCACGTACTGACCAAACTCGACGTCGGGACTATCCTTTCCTCTCTTCCCCCCACATTCGCGTATTAAACATGCATCCACCAATTTCATCTTGGTTACTGGCTAGGGGTTATGCCGTATACTGTTTTTCCAGTGTGATCAACAAGGACAAGAGTCCGGACGGGAATGCTACCACTATATAGTTTATTTTGATATTCTTGTAGCGTATTTTCGCTTTTCTAATTGGCATCAATATCGAACGTAAATATTCCGGAATAGATGATATTCGTGCGGGTAGCGTTCGGATATACTGGATTGGTAACGTATTTGGTTGTTGCGAAACACGACATTCCTATCAGATAGCTAAGGTGGGGTGAAGACTTATGCACGTGGATGTAGGGCTTATATATTATTCAAATCCGCCCAGACCCTGAAAAACAACGTGTTTGGGCCATGTGAGATGATCGAGTTTCCCGGGCCCACCCCCCCCCCAGGCCCAGGGCAGCCCCGACCTTTCTTTCATCGTTTTTGGACGCTTCGTACGGTCCTTTTCAGCCGGAGCCGTAGTAGGGGTATAGGAATATACAAAACATGAACACGGGTTGAATTTCGAAAGCATGGAAAAGGGGGTGGTAGAAAAAAATCCCAGGAAATGTGCCAATCTCAATTCAGCTCCATTGTTTTCGAATACTTGAAATTTTTTTCTCATGCGATTCTACATAGAATTTCGTTGCGAAGCTGATATGCCCTTTGAGCTTTTCGAAAATTGTTTGTTTTTTGGTATATTCCATTTGAGATATTTTCCGAAAGGAGCGGTGGAATCTGGGCAAAAGAGCTGTTCAAGAAAACTACAAGAAAACCACAGGAATAGAGTGAAAAGCATTTCGCTTTGCCGTTTGGGCGCTGTGCTGGTTTTGCGCTTCTATCAGCAATTGGAAAAAATGGAGATACACTGTATCTTGTCCTGATGAGCCATTCCGGCGTCGGCAGATGCGCTTGCTGGCAGATGTGTCCATGGAGTGAGAGAATTCAGTCAGGCCAGTTCTATTTGCGGGAGTGATGCCATTTTTACTTTAGACTACTTGACAAGCGAGGTGCGGGGCGGGCGGGAGCTGTAGCTGAGAGGAGTGGTTGTTGTGCATAGCCCAGAATTCGTTTGTGGGATTGTTTGACTGCTAACAAGGGACTTTTTGTTCTTCTTAGCTGACTAGATAAAAGTGGTGCCGGTGAGGAAAGTCAGGCGCACTCGTGGCGAGCGAAGTGTGCAGTCGAGAATTGTGGTTGTATGGGAGTGTGAACGTGAAGAAGAGTTTCCTGGTTGATATAGAAAATTAGCTTTTTTGGATAAAGGCTTTGTCACAAGCAAGTTTTATAGGTATCAGCGGGAAGAGGTTATAGAACGCATAGAATTTGGCAAAAATGAACGCAGACTGGAACAGAACCGAGGACGGGTACGCCGGCAACAGCATAGTTGGGGATACCAGGGTACGGGTGCTCGTTAGTTCATACACGGACTTTGACAAGCTCGCCCACCTCCCGAAGGGCAACGAAGGTCAGGGCATTCGTTGCTTCACTCTCGACTGCGAGAAGAAGGAACTACATGACGAAGGGCTTGTTTCAACATTCGCAAACCCGAATCCGGCGTTTATGCGCATGGAGAACGATCGCTTGTATGTCGTGAACGAGAGAATTGATGGAAACGGCGTCGTTTCCGCTTTCAAGGTGTTCCCTAGTGGAGAGCTGAAACTTCTTAAACAGCTCGACGCTGCTGGAAAGTCTACCTGCTACGTTCACAAAGACCGCTTGTCGAACTTTTGCCTTATTGTAAACTACTGGGATGCTACTGTGTCAGTTGCAAAGCTCGACAAGGACGGTTCACCTGTCGAGATTACCAGTGTACATAGACGACCCGGTTTTGATTATTGTAACCGCCACTGTCCTGATAGAGCTGAGCACTTAGAGCATAGGCAGGGGTGGTCGCACACGCATTGCGTAGTCCCCAGTCCAGACGACAAGTTTTTCTTCGTGCCTGATCTAGGCGAGGACAAGATACATCAGTTCGAGCTCAACAGAGACAATGGTGAGCTGCACCTTGTGGCGAGCATCCAGCTTGAGGCGGGTCACGGCCCAAGGCATTTCATTTTTCACTCCGACGGTAAGCAAACTCCCACAGCATACCACGCCCTTCTGAATGAGGTTTAGTGTTTTGTGAGTCTTGTCATACTGTTGCCATATACAAGATCTGGGGATCCACTGCGGTCCAGGGGATCATTGTACAGAGGAGCACGACAGACTGCGAACCACATTGAAACTTATCAAGTAAGACCTCCAACTAACCTATGGTCTGTCTTTTCTGAAAATTTTGACTGGAATCCGATGATTTGTCGCGAACCAATTGACGTTATGGGCCATTCCTGTTTGTTCCGTTGCATGATGGTGGTCCTCTTTTGCATGTTTTGATGCAATCTGAACCTGAACAACGACCCGTGATAATCTGCCATTGTACACTTGTGTTAACCCGTGGCTGGTTTCTCTGTGGTTGTATTTCTGTGCCATTTCCTCGTTCGTTTCGGCCCGCGTCCCGCCCTTGATTGATTTCCACGCGCAGGGACTGTTGCATATGTTGTGAATGAACTCGATTCAACTGTTGACGTTCTAAAATACGATGCGAACGCCAACAAAAATGACTGTGCGTTGTCAGTGGTGGAGACGGTTTCTACCGTTGCGCCGGGACTGAAGCAGAAAAGCCACTGCGCCGAGATTAAGCTGAGACCAGATGGTCGATTCCTCTATGTCGCAAATCGGTTCTCAGATACGATCGCGATTTTTGCCGTCGACGTGGATGGGGATTACAAGCTGGCACTGGTCGGAATTCAATCATCTCTTGGGTGCACTCCAAGGCATTTCAGTTTCTACAACGATTTGATGATTGTAGCTAACACTGACAACGACTCTGTGGTCCTGTTCGAGGTGGATCACAGAACTGGGCTACTTGAGTACACGGGAAAGACCTACAAAGTATGTTCGCCAAACTTTGTAAATGTCATAGCAGCTTGAAAGGTTTGGCGGACAGTGTTTATGTAGGAGAGCGTGCAAGTAGCAAAATTATTGTAGATCATCAACAGATTCAATAAAGAGATTGAACAGACGTCCTTTCATGTTTTCAGCAAACAGTTTGTAGGCGAATCAGTTTGAATATTCAACTTCCGACGCTCTTCATCCGGCTCATGGTCTACTCCAGTTTTAATCGCGACCATTGAAGATAGTGTCTCAGGCGGGATCTGAAACTGGTCCTCAAAACTTTGCCCATGCCCGTCGAAACGTTTGCTCAGCACTAATGCGGCGCACCAACAGTTCTCATGATCAACAGCCATGAAACCAGTTAATCCGCGCAAATCAGCGATGCCGATCAGTTCTCAACTCAGAAGAGACAGCTTCCCAGTTCGGCATCAGTGCATCGGCCTTTGCCTAGACGCGCTCAATCGTTTCAGCGAAAGGCAAATGCCACAAACGCGCCCAGTCCCGCATGCAGCAATGTCGATACGACAGCTATCAATTGTGCTGGTCTCCGCCAACTTACGGACTAAAGAGTGCCAATCCGCAACCAAGAAACGAGGGTAAAAAAATATGCCGGACAGCAAAAAAAAGCGAAGTTAGCAAAACTATTCGTCGTGACACGCAGGAGTAGGCGTATGCAGATTTTCCGCCCCCCGTACATCAGCGAAGTCCAGCTGCCCTTGCTCCATGCCGATCTGCCAAAGTTGTTTGTACAGGAAAAACGCTGATATTGTCCAACCCACTATAACAACCACGAGGTTGAACACCCACACTGGTGTAATTGAAATAAACTTTGCCTATCGTGATTGAGTAAAACTGCGATGGTGAGCTATCTAAGGCAAAAATTCCGAATCGCATCGATAGAAGCGCAGACTTACTATCACTAGCGGCATTAAACTGTATCCATATACGCAAGTCGTGTACACAAGTTCGCAGCCAATCCCATAGTATCTGCGATATAAGCACAGGTGAGGAAGTCGGTATTAGCAATCGTATTGGGAGCCTCACAGCATGGGTATTTCGCGACAAGGTCCAACCGTCGAATTGCCCAAACCGCAGTAGACCCTAAGAAAACGTAGCCCATGACTATAACGAACGCTAGAATAAGATCTGATAGGACAGCAGGGAATCAAAGAAAACTGGGGCTTAGATATGTGCCAACGTATCGCACAATATCGGACAGATCGACCGATTGGACCTACGATGAAATTGCACAGATGTCGTATCCACAGCGCCATTGATGCTCAAGATTCTCTGCTGAATCTCGCTGGTAATCGATATTGAAATCACCATCGTTACTGCTACCCACAATGGGCCGTAGAGGTCTGGCCCATTCCCTTCGCTGATGAAGTCACCCTGGTCACGATGACGATTTGAAAGATGTAACTCCAGTTCAGTATCACTCGGTACATGCAACCCATCGCCTTTCGTTTTCTGGCTCCGAGTTTGCAATTGGCGAAAATCTGAATGCAGACAACCTTCCAAGGAAGCAAGGAGCATAGAAGTCTATCCTTAACCAGTCCATACGATACATTGAAGTGCTTAGCATACGAGTTGATTCCCCACCAGGAACCCGTACTCGGAGCCTCTTCATCAGCCACTGGAGCCTGTGAAACGGAATGAAAAGTTGAACACCACGATGAGTTTTCTTCTCTCTGGAGTTCAGATGTGATCAAGTCAAGACACACCTTGGCAACAGCAGTTGGATTAACTGGCACAGGCTGAAAACCTTCGTCAACCGAGGCCTGAATGCCAACTTGCCCGGTAGTTACAGGAGCATCATCTTCCTCTTCAACTAGAAACGTAAACTCCGACCCCCGATTCCTACCCATTCTTTCCAAAAAAGTCGTCTCAGCTCCAGCTCACATTTCACAGGTTTCCCCAACATCTAGCTGTACCACTTCCTCTGCCTTCTCCTCTTCTTTCTTCGCAGACTGCCACTCGTTCATGCCATCAGTTATTCAAGTAAACCAACACGGACTTGCTTATCAGGCGCAGCACTACCAGAACCACATAAAAACACATATTCTTGAACAAAACCCCTCACCACCAAAAATTAGCCCACAAAGCCATATTAACGACTATATTATAGACCGCCAAAGGGCCAAATAACAACACCGAGAGCCACCTGCCTGTCTGGGAATTATCACCGCCTTTGTTTTGGAACAATTCCGTAGATCTTGCTTGAACAGACCGGAACGCCGCACATATTTTAGAGACTACTGGTAAGAACGGAAGACGAAAGAATTCGGCATCCGGCTGGAACGATTATGGAAGCTCTGCTGAAAGGTGGGAAAAGGGCCATCCTATTACTGAATTCCGATCATAGTTCACAGTGGAACAATTGACAGGCTTGATTAACACAAAGTTCCGGATGGTTTTTTACTAGGTAACCAGCAAACCCCGAGTGGGTATCCTCGCTATAAGGTGGAAAGTTCCCGATTGGGGTTTCAGCAAGAGCGCAAGGAATGATGTAGAGTTACCACAAAGCTCCTTATTCGAACTGCATTGTCTCGCTGGAATTTTCATTGTCGACTGTTTGTGAACATCGATCGAATGTTTTTTACCGACGTAAATTGTGACTTCACTGGAAGATGAGATCGGCGCCTCAATCGCCCCAGGCCAGTTCTGTTCTCGTTCTTCTACGAGCCTCAAACGGCAGGGGGTAGTTGACGTGGGTCGGTAGCGTCACAGTCCACGCCCGCGTGCTAGTCAAAATTAAGATGCCCAACAGGACTTTGCGCCATCCCTCAAACGACGAAGTCTTGAGACTTCGTGCGACCTACGCTTCACGGGTCTTCAAGCAGGAAACCCAAGCGTGGAGAAGAATGCTTAAACCGAGGATGTGAGAACCATTCTCTGATACTGCTTTCTGCTTCCTTGTGTTTATTTGTCCAATCGCAGAAGCAGTACTGTCCCAACCTTGTCGGACCTATTATCATATCCTCGTCCAGCCTTTCTAAGCTTCCTAGATTTGAGGACATCGTCGATAACTCCTGCTGGTATTTTCGCTTCGGATCAGGCGGGTGCTGGTGTTTGAGGCAAGTTGCAAATGCAGCGCAGGAACGAGGAGGTCAATGGTTCAAAGATCATTGTTGAGAGTATTGATCTGAGCAGCGGAAAGGTTTCAAGCTGCAGTTTTGCATGTTTCAATTGTCAAGCATGCGGACGTCCGAGTAAGGAATTGGCGAGGTGACCTGATTGAGGCAGCGGAGGACTGTTGTCGTTTGTCTCTAGTGCAAGAGTCTGCGAGTCTGGAGGTATCCCGTTGACGAAAGCGGTTGGATGGTTTGGAGGTTGTACTTCGTTGCAGTGTGTTTCGACGCTGCTTAATGGTGGTTTTTTTGGACTCAGGGGGTTTTTGTTGTGAAGGTGTCGCGTGAAATGGAAGGAAATCGAGATGATGCTGAGAAGTGTGCAGCGCTCGCAAACAGAGCATTCGCCGATGGTGATATTGAGCGAGCAATAAGATTATCGAAGAAGAGCTTGAGGCTTTTCCCGAACGATGCGGCGGAAAGAATCCTGAAGAAAGCCAGCGGGGCCAGGTCAGACCTATCAGGACAGGGTCAACGCTCTCCAAGCAACTGGCGCCGGTAGGACAAAGCCACCCATGTCTGTTTTGCTTGAGCAATATTTGTCACCGGTCGCTGGGCAATGGGACCTGAAAAATCGTATTATATTTCTTTCTTCTAACCAAAGAAGCACAGCCGCTGGTAGCAACAAGAACAAGCAGCAGGTGGAGGAAAAGCAGTGTACCCCTGAACAGATGGAGCATGTGCGTAGAGTTTTGAGGGCTAAAACTCTCTACGAGGTTTTGAGCATTGGTAGGTATTCCACCACTTCGGAATTCAGCTTTTCTGGCCCCCCGGTGCTGTAAGAATACTTGTGGCATTAGCGAGGGCTGGCTGTCTGCAGACCGCTGCCGCGGTCACGCTTCTTTTCGGGAAACGCTGAGAAGTGTGGCTCCGCTCATGTCACACGTACAGAAACAAGAGCTGACGAAAGCGTGATAAAGAAGGCGTACAAAGTCACGGCTCTGAAGCTGCATCCAGATAAGAATCCGGCCCCAAAGGCTGATGAAGCGTTTAAGAGGGTATCACATGCATTTCAGGTATGAAAACTTGAAAAGTTTCTAGCGATGTCGCGATTACGTTGGATTACTGTGTGGCTGAAATACTTCTGGGTTGTCCTTACCTGCACAGGTGCTCTCTGACCCCTCTCGACGAACTCGGTACGATCAGGTTGGAGAGGAGAGCGAAACTCCAACTTTGACAAGGAGGACACGAAGCCATGGCACGTACTCCCAGGAGCTTTCGCCGGAGGAGATTTTCGAAATGTTCTTTGGAGGCGGTGTACCAAATCAATTCAATACTAGGGTACGTTGGTCGGCGTCCGCCCATTGCTCGCAGTGGTAAAAAGCTCGCTCACGAAGAGGCTTCCCATCGACTTCTGTGTTTTCAGGCCGGGTTTTATCGGCATGAGGCACGCCCGCGAGCTCGACCTACCCATGCGCAAGCTGCTAGTGCTTCGAGGTCAAGCTTCTTCGCACTCTTGCCAGTGCTTGTAATTATGTTTGCGATGCTGGTCATGAACATAACCTCGGATATGACAGAGACTGAGTTCTCGCTTAAAAGGTGTGAAGAGATTTCCCCGGGGTCTCGAAATGGGATGGTAAGGCTGCCTGGGAGCGCAGAATTTTCTGACTAGTGTTCACTTCTTTCGCATATTGGAAGATACAACCAGTTCAAAATTGAAAGGAGAACTCTCAAGGGTGGGATAAGCTATTTCGTGAAATCTGGATTTGATAGGAAATACAGCGGACAAGACTTGCGCCGCGTTGAGGCGCGTGTGGTAACGGCTTATGTCAACCAGGTCAGTAGCATGTGCCAGGGCGAGCAATTACAGGTGCGAATGCGAGGGATTCCCTCTCTAAGCAATCATTGTGCGTAGGGCTAACACGCTAATTGTTCCGGCCCGACCTGCAGAAGCAGCGGCTGATTGACGCTTCGAACAGCATTCTTACATCGCGAACCGATCGAGCAAAGTACCGTGCCAAGGCTGACACCCTTCTACAAAAGAACTGCCTGGAGTTTAAACGACTGCAAACAATCGGGGTTGTACACTAGCATCATGAGCAGAGTGCTCCACAAAGAAGTAAACTATTATCGAGTCACGAAGGCAAAGGAAATCACCGCCGTTTCCCGCCAGGCCCAGACTCTGCATTCTGAGCAGTTAGTTCTGTCATAGTGAGGATCTAGGCATTTAGCCATTCAAGCAAAGAAACCCAAGCGCATAGACCTCTCCGAGCCAAACGACGACAAGATGTGGTTCGGAAGTTCGCTTCTTGCGTCTGCAAAGAGAAAGCACGTTAAGTCAGCCCGGTAGCAATTTCCAGGAGCAAGCAGGACACACCAAATCGTTCGGATTGGTTATTGATGATCAGACTCTGTGGACTCAGGGCAACCCCCTTCAACGCAGCCAAGCAGCTGCTTCAGAGACGCTACAGGCACAACACGTCTTCGTTACAGACTATAACGAAGGACTTGCACTATCCAACGCTTTAGGCAGAGTAGCCCATGCTAGTCAACCAATGTTGCGCACTCCCCCCGGAACCATCGTTCACTCAGACCAAGACGGTGCAGGTCTAACGGGATTGAAGATCTCGACAGGTTGCCGACGGGAACACCTGAAAATTGATAGAAATTGAAACGGATTTTACCACGGGTAGGTATTTTGGTGACAAAGAGGACAAACGAGGAATTCAGGGGAGTGAATGGACTACAACAGATTCTCCCCAGGGATCCTGAAAGGACTACTCCGCCCTGTCTGGTCACGCACAGCGCTTCCCAAATAGGAAGCCACTTGACCGGAGTTTGTAATCTCCACCGTGCAAGGTTGCTGACTGATGAAGAGCGAGGTCAACGGGATTGCCGAAAGAGGTTCATTCGAAGAGGGGCGTGAGTTTGGGAGAGAGTTCACATCAGTTACAACGCGCTGCTTGTTGAGTACGGAGAGGAGGATATAGTCGAGGAGCTTTAAGATTGGGGTTGAGAGTAGCACGGAAGTTGGGTGCAGGTGTTTTTGTTTTCTGTCAAAATTGGATTCTGCGGCGTGACGGTTTTGGCAGGAAATGGCGGCGGAGCCTGCTTTTGTGGGTTTGATTTCGTTGCGGCGGGGATTGAGCTCCTCCAGACTCCATTCCAGATGGAACTGGGCGGGATCTTGTCGAATGTGTACGAGCTCTGATTCTAGTGCCACTCAAGTCGCTTCAAGTCAAGGCAAGAATTCTGGTAGTGGCGCGAAGTCCAAGGATGGCGGTTCGGTAGGAAGCACATGCCCGTATTTCCCCCAAGAGCTGATTGACAGCTTCTGTAGCTTCACGCGCACGCAACAGAAACCTCTTGTTGGCGTTCTGAGTGTCCGTCTAATCGAATTTTTGGGGGAATATTTCAGGGTGAGTTTCGTGCGGCGCGACTCGCAAAATTGGATCAAATGCGGGAGGCTGGGGTAAACCCGTTCGCTTACGAATGTCCAGCCGCGCAGCCAGCTGCGAGCATTCAACAGGTGCGCGAAACACATCTCAAGCAGCGCCTTTCCTCAAGTCTGCGAAGTATGCTAAGTGGATGGTGACGTCTACAGACGTATAGTTACTTAGCGGCCGGAGAGGAGAGCGAAGACGGAAACGAACTGGTGGTGGCAGGAAGAATTTATCTGAGGCGAGTATTCGGCAAGCTAGCCTTCTTCACGGTAAAGGATGATTCTGGGTCGATTCAGTTATATTGCGACAAGAAGAAAGTGGAAGCGAACATGGGCGAAGGCTCTTTCAAGACCCTGAAGGTAGGCTTCCCGTCTCTTCAACCTCGCGCTTGTACAACGTGACTAGTACTCTCCGGAGAAGAGAGCTTTGGCTACTCATCCTAAACGCACGGTTTCGCAGGCGTTCCTGGATACTGGCGACATCATCACCGCGAAAGGAGTCGCTAAAAGAACCGAGAAGGGCGAGTTGAGCATCAACATTTCCGAGTACAGCGTACTAACCAAAGCGCTACAGCCTCTGCCAGACAAGTTTCACGGCTTCACCGACATAGAAAAACGGTATCGACAACGTCACCTCGACCTTATCTGCAACGAGAGTTCCAAGACCGCGCTACGAGCGCGTTCGAAGATCGTTTCGCGAATTAGAAGATACCTTGAGGATCGGGATTTCATCGAGGTGGAAACCCCGGTCTTTCACACACAAGCCGGAGGAGCAGAGGTGCGAATCGACGCTTTCCCAACCAAGCAGATGCTTCCGAGCAAAGGAGCTAACTCCAATAGATCGCTTCATTGAGAGAGCGTAGGCCAAACCTTTTGAGACATATCACAACTCCTTGGAGAGGGACCTGATACTCAGGATCGCTACGGAGCTGCACCTGAAGCGTTTGGTTGTGGGCGGATTCGAAAGGATCTTCGAAGTTGGCAGGGTCTTCCGGAATGAAGGTATCTCTACACGCCACAACCCTGAGTTTACGTCGCTGGAGCTCTATCAGGTAGGAGCACATGCATCAGCTATACTACACGGCCGAACAGCATGAGCGTTCTCGGGCGATCTGGGATTTCCAAAAGCTTCCTAAAACAGGAGAAGCATGAAAGCCTTGTCAGATTCTGAGTCTGGTTCTAAAATCTCATTGCAGGCATATGCTGATTACAACGACATGATGGACCTGACGGAGGACCTTATTTGTGATGCGGCTGAGAACGTGGTGGGCAGCACTGAAGTGGAGTACCAGGTGAGTATTTTCGAGATTCGATGCGGATCCTGCTGTCGAATGATCTGCATACTCAAAGAAAGGCTGAACCAACACGACCGACTCCGCATCTCTTGCCTCGTTCCAGGGTACTTCGATATCGCTCTCCAAACCATGGCGGAGGGTATCTATGCATCAGCTCGTTGAGGAGAAGCTTGGATCAAGCGTGAGCTCATTCAGCTCTCTTGACGATCTGCGAAAGGCTGCTATAGATGCTGGTGTTGAGGGGGGAATCGTGGAGGGAGTGGAAACCACTGGGGAGCTGGTGGCGAAGATGTTTGAGGAGCTCTGCGAAGCTGAACTTGTACAGCCGACGTTTGTCACGGACTACCCGAAAGAGGTACTCGTTGGTCACTAATTAACCGGATGCAGCTTGTATTAGCGCTTTGTTGAGAGGGCCGAATAGGAAAATATATTGATCCACTTCTCATATTTGCTCGCAGGTTTCACCGCTCGCGAAGCCCCACAGAGCCTTGGATGGACTCACCGAACGTTTCGAGTTGTATATTGTAGGCCGAGAGACAGCAAACGCTTTCTCGGAGCTTACAGATCCAATCGATCAGAGGGAAAGGTAAGGCAAGCGAGATGCGAGGTTGAGTCATTGGCATGCCTTGGCGTGCGGGTAGGACGCTGTAAAAGGTTTCGACCGAAGACCACCGCACCCTGTAATTGGCTATTGGGATTGATCAATTTAACCCTAAGGCATACCCTGTTCCATTAAATCGGCAGGTTCGAAGCCCAAGCGCGAAAGAAGGAAGCTGGTGATGAAGAAGCTTGCGGTGTGGACGAAGACTTTCTGGTCGCATTGGAGCAGGGCATGCCCCCGACAGGAGGACTCGGAATTGGAATCGACCGATTAGTAATGCTGTTGACTAATTCCGCCTCTATTCGGTATGCCACGGATTCAGATCCAACAAGCACGAGCCTTAGTGAGATCACGAGCCTCCTAACTGACCCTTGGCATCATCTTCTCAATCACTTGTATTTGGTCAATTCTTTTAGAGACATAATCGCCTTCCCCGCACTTCGGAACTAGATTCGGCGGCATCGAATGAGGGCGGTACACAGTTCAACTATAATACTTTCCGCGCTACCAACCTTGTGAGTTGAGTCAGGATAATCGTATGGATGTGGAACACGCGGGGAATTCGCGGTGGTCAGTGAGGCTTTATGCGACCGGAAACCATTCTGCAAATGGATGAAAAGAATACATCGGTAATAAAATATGGTGATCTGTCATTTGAAGCAAAGACCTGAACAGGCCATTCACTGCGCAAACCGCGCGTTTCGTCCTCCAACATAACACAGGTAACGGATTTAGAGGCCACGCACGTTCTGGAATACTTCGCAAGCACAGGATCGTAAAACCGTGTTGTACGATCGAGTATATAGGCAGGAGCCGATTCTAAGAGGCCCGCTGCTGCACATAGAGACTGTCTCAAAACAATGATTGCATAGTTGGTGCAATAGCTCGCGCAGTCAGCTTATCTATATCCGCTTGCGGAGGTTGCAGCAACGCAAAATGAGAAAATCCCGCACGCGGCAGCAAACATCATCAGCGTGACGACTTTTTCAACTCCTTTGTCGTGCCCGCTATAGAAAATCCCTCTCGAATGATATCGCTCGTTTCTCTCATGGTCTCGACCATCCGATTGCAATGCTTCGTAAGTCGAAGGGTGAAACTCACTTCTTTCAGAAAGGTCAAACGAATGGGGAAAAAAAAAAAACACGGTCTATGCCACTTCATGTTTCAAGTACCTTTCAGATTTTGGTAAGCTTCATGCAGCTCCCTAAACTGTTTGGCGCATCCGGTAGGCTGGTCAGGATGACACTTCAACGCCTGTTTCAGAAAAGCCTGCCGAAGCTCCCGCTCACTTACTCCAACCTTGACGCCAAGCAGACGATAATACTTCAAAAAGTTCCTCGGCGGGGAACCCATTCTCAACAAGGCCTCATTTCAACTCGCCAGAAGCGCTTCACTGCGGCACAACCCAATATAAACAAAAATCCTAGTTACCAAGGATATCGCCATCCACTTCTCACTTCACCTTGATGCCCCAAGCAGCTTCCGAAGCACGGCTCAGATAACAAGTATATTCCTGAAATCGTCCACAAGTGCATTTGTTTTTCTATCCCACTCTCCAGAATCTTGGAACAGCTTCTTCCCCAATTCAGCTAGTTTGTCATTGTTGATGGTGCCAAAGCGTTTGGCACTTTCCCACGACTGGCAATTTTGTCATTGGCAAACGACGAAAACGGCTATGCTGACTCCATCACGAGTCTTCCGCAATATGGCAAACGCTTACCAAAACAGTCTAAAACGACAGTGATCTTTGGGCTAGGCAATAGCTGTCAAGAAATGAACCACTGCGTATGGCATCAAGTGCTGTATGCACGGGTACATGTCCTCCTGGAGTTGCTAATGTTTTTGGTTCACAGTCTACCAGCCTGGTGGATCCTCCGCACCACAGTTTGGAGCCCCCCCCCCCCAAAAAAAAATGAATTTCTGGGTGCCTCACACCCTAAAATTAGGTGATCAGACGGGGTTTGAGGTATGGATGAGATGGGTTGCAAGCTCCAGTTCCGTATGGGTGCCTCACACCCTAAAATTAGGTGATCAGACGGGGTTTGAGGTATGGATGAGATGGGTTGCAAGCTCCAGTTCCGTAGCCGATTCAGCGCCTACTGCTCCTTTTTTAGCATGGTTCTTGTGTTCTTGTCCATAGTTTTGTCGTCGGTCGGCAAAATGTCTGTCTCGATCCTCAGAGCGTGTGTTCTGGGCCCCCCCCGCCTCTGATTCGAAGGTTGGCGTCTATTATGACGTTTTGAAAAGGATCTCCTGATCTCGTCTACATTAGCGTGTTGGAATCTGCAACTCTTGTGCGAAAACGATTTCATTTCTGGGAGGGCCAAATCAGATCAGGCGGAAATTTTGAACATGCAAGCATTTGTTTCTCTTCCAGGTCACCCGGGGTCTGTATCGCGGGGCAACTCTCGAGCTGTTGTCCCCAAGGCCGAGATGGCGGTACCTGCCAACCTGCTTATCGTTGGTCCTGGGAGGTTGGGGAGCAGAATTGCTAAGCTTTGGACACATGGAGAGGTCACCGGAGAAACTAGAACAGAGACAAACCATGAGATGCTGCGAGCAGGAGGAATCAAACCATCGACGAAAGCTAAGAGGAGCAAAGTAGGCTACAACTACGTCGCGATCACGGCACCTCCGACTGGCAATGCTGACTATGCGAAAGAGGTGGGCAAACTCCCGTATCGACTTGTGGTCTCCTTGGACACTTGTTCTACTCCGTTCTCAATTCTTCATTGACAACGAACCAGGTCGCAGATGCATGCCTCGCTTGGACTGGCGAGGGGGCAATGGTCTTTACATCCGCGACTTCTGTATACGGTGATGCCGCCTTTGAAATCGTCAACGAGGATACTCCTACAATTGATTCCGGAACTGAAAAACAGCAAAGATTGCTCAAGGCCGAGGCAAGCGTAATAGAAGCAGGAGGAACAGTCCTTCGCCTCGCTGGTCTATACGATCGAAGGGTTGGGCCTCACAACTATTGGCTTCGATCACCAGAGGTAAGGAGAAACTAGCTGCTTGCGATTCCGATCACGGCACGAAGCCTTTCAGCGTTTGGAAGAGCTCAGTCCTGTTCTAAGTGTCACAATGGAGCACACCCTCTCAAGCTGAACCAGAAAAAGGTTCAGAATATGCTAAAAATGCTTGCGCTGAAGACCAATTGTCTGAAACATTCAAGTTCCCCACTGTGGCAAACCAGATCAAGGGAAACCCAGACACCTTAATCAACATGATTCATTACAATGATGCGGCGTCTCTTGCTTTGGCAATTCTAGAGGCTGGAAAGGATAAGGTAGAGTTGATGCTCTGACTAACTGGCAGCTTTCCTCAAGGAGGTGGTCATCGCTGAAGTCCTGAATACAGTTTTCCTCGTGGTTCTGATAGACAAGAGGCAAGTTCTTCCTTGGAGTTGACGATCAACCACTGACTCGTCGAGAGATATGTGAAGCAGCCTTGCAGGATCCAATCTACGCTGACAAAACAATTCCACCATTCACGGGTCTCGACGAACCCGCTGGAAAGAAGAGGTGAGGGCTTCTCCATTGCAATTTTCTCGAGTATTGCAAGGTGATTCGGGTAGAGCTCGTCGCCTGTTCAAACCCCGGATGGATCAAGAAGCAGGGACATGCTTTTATAACCCCAAACCATCAATAACTGACACTTCCTGGCAATTTTCTTTCGTACGGTAGACTGGACAACAGTCAAACACGTACTGCACTCAACTGGATGCCGCAGAACTCATCCATGCAAGAATATTTTGCTTCACAAGCATAGTCGTCGCCGGGAGCTTTGGTGAGGGTTGACCACGCACTGTCGACGACGGTGGTGGCGCCGAAAATACATTCTCTAGACACGGGCTAGAAGTGCGTTCCCGCTCAAGTTTTGCTCAGCATTACAGTATCACCACACGCACCTCGTTTTTTCAACAGAGACGCACTAGACGTGCACGCATATGCCCCGTTCATCCAAGTCATGCGACTTCATCCACCATAAGCGCTGACCTCCACCCTCGCTTTTGGCAAGCGCTTTCCTACGGAAATCTGGTAGCTTTCACTCGCCGGACAAGGGAAAGCGGGTAGTGTCGCAAAATGCATGCTTTTACTCAACAACCCACGCTCAGTACTTTCCTTTTTCGGCGGCACCCAGACAAAAACAGTGCTTGTTGACGAAATCCACCAACTCTAGAGCAATCCTGATTACCCGGAGTCACCTGCCAGCCTACCCAGCGTTTCGAAAGCAGTGGCATGTAGCAAAGTGACTCCAATATCCAATTCATCCCCGAACGCAGCTTGCTTTGACAAGATTCCAGTGGAATCCAAAGCCTCAAAGATATCAAGCGAAGAAGCAATCATTAAGAATCTACCAGAAGCATATTGATTGTGTTTAAGGGAAATTAACATTGAAACGAATTCCTCCATCCTCCGCAACCACTGTTTAGCAGGAGTTCCAGATTTTGAATATATTGGGCATTCTAGGAGAGCTTGTTCCATAAAATCCTCGGATTCAATCTTCGGAAAGCTGCTCTCTTGATTTACACAAAAACGCATCCAAAACAAAGATCATTAAAACTCGGTTTGCTGGCGTCTCGTATCCGCGAATTGTGGATTTTTCGATGTTTCTTGAAAGGTTGTTTTCAAATATTTCTTCGAACCATTGGACTAGGCTCTGGGTCCCTATAGACTATTTTTAATGGTTCTGCTGCTCGCCCACCATTACCAGAGATGAACCTTATAGGGCGAGAGACTAGTGTCAGGTATTTTTTTCCAGCTTCAATTCGTTGATTAGTGATCTGTTTAGTCCAACCGCTATCAATAATTCTTCACAAAATTCACCAATCCCATCGTGGAGTGGGGCAAAAAAACCAGAATCACAACTACTATTGGTTCAAAAACGCACACAGAAAAAAAAATTCTTGTCTGCTAGTGGTGAGTTAGCAACAGAATTTTTAATCTGCTTTCAGAGAACGGTCCAATCGTTGTAACCCTTCCCCACCTTGGCAATGTTCGATTTTGGAGAAAGTGTATACATCGTAAGGGGTGATATTGAAACCCACCTTTTGATGACAATATTGATCAATAAATTGTTTTAAACTATAAAATAGCTGAGACTTTGTTTTTCGAGGGGGGGAAACTCCGTTTCCCTCCGCCAATCCAAGCATCATAGTGTGTAGTAATCAAAAGCAAGTGAACAGCCGGAATTTTCTACTATGGAAGCATATTCCATTTTGACACATTTGGTTGACATTTGGTCCCTGAGGGTTGGTGGGAGAAGTTTTTTTCTTCAAAGGGAAAAAAGGACATGTGGACATACGGCATCAAACGACTCTGTTTCGCTTTTGCGTGGTGGAACTTGCGTTTTGAGCAAAAAGTCTCGTTTTGCTGTTTCTCTGTTACGTATGTGATGGGTGGGGGCCTTTTTTTTGTTTTGGGGGGGGGGGAAGGAGGGTAGGGCAGGTATGCACATCCTCTTTGGACGCGAATACAACAAGGTGAAATCATGGCGTTTGTGGCAGGTGGCAAGTTGTGGAGTAGGCGGGGGCAGCGCGTCGCTGATAGCCGATCTGTGGTTCGAATGAATGGGGAGGACAACCTCCTCATTGTCGGTTGCGGGAAACTCGGGCAGAGAGTGGGCAAGATTTGGTCGGAACGCAGCGACCTTGTAGTTGGAGAAACGCGCACAAATCGCTCACATGCCGAGCTGCGTCTCTCGAATATCAAGCCCCAACTGAAGGGGGAAAACAAAGATGCAAAATTTTCGAATGTATTGTTTTCAGCAAACGCTGTAGGAGACGTGGACGAATACTTACTTGACGTAAGTAAACCTGCAATCACCAGTTTGGAAGTGTTTCTTTCGTTTTCCAGTATTACGAGAAGCATATTTACTGACTAACTAGTTCTGTGACACAGGTTCATCTCGCACTTGACCGTTGGGATGAGCAGGGTACATTCTTATTCACCTCTTCAGGGGCCGTCTACAGTCAGGCCAATGGTAAACCTGTTACCGAAGACTCTCAGACATACGAATTAGGGTTTTCGGAACGCACGGACCGACTTCTGAAAGCGGAGAAGGCTGTCAGAGAGCGAGGGGGTAATGTTGTGCGCCTGTCAGGACTTTACAAAAGGAGGCAACACTGGGACCACCAGATGTGGATTGATGTAAGTCCTATTGCACGGCTCCTGCATATACTTGTGAAAATTGCTACTTGCTGAAACTCTAGCCCTTCCCATCAAAAACATGCAGCTTGCAAAAGAATCTGGAGGAGATTTTTGGGTTAACATCCTCGACTATGACGACGCGGCTACTCTGGTATCATTGATCCTATCGAGAGCACCCAAGCTCGATTCCTCACTCTTTTTGGGTTCAGATGGTAGACCAGTACTTCTCCGCAGTCTGGCACAGTATGTAGGTAGTGTTCAAGGAAGTCTTCCTCTGGAATTGCCGCCGAAGAAGGAACCGAGTGGGAAGATGTACGATAACCGGAGAACCCGGCAGTGGCTGGGGTGGGAACCCCAGTTCGACCTCGTAAAAGACATTCACAGTTTCAGAAGTTTGACGCCGGTTGAACTAATGAGACTGGAAGCCGCGGTGCCCGCATTGGGGCAACAGGGTTCCAAGGTTTCCGCTACTGAGTGAATTAGGTGTATCAGTATTGAATAGAGCAACAGTTGTACATTAAATCAGCCGCAGTTTACTTGACACCATCGACGTCGACGTGATTACCGACGTGTTATGGCACTGAGTCGAGCAATCTATGTAACTCAGCTTGCGAATAACGAACTCTCGAATTTAAGAGCAGTCTCCAGACCCTTCTGCCAAGAGGGGTACCTACAGCCTTCTAGCTACAAGTTAATGCATTTCGCATAAGTCTTTGAGATTCGATTACGGAGGCTTTCCTCAAGATTTCAGAGGCACTCTCCGAGTGCCGTTGGAAGCGCTTGGAAGGCGCATGCATGATGGAGCGATCCCGTGGCACTGCTTTGTACCCGCACGTTTACTTGTCAGCGTTCCCACCGAAAAGCATTCGGGTTGAGCGTCACAGAACAAATGCATCCTGATATTCGCCATAAGCGGGTGAAGGAAGTTTGGAGAATGTACTTCGAATGGAATAAAATTTTGTGGGTTGATCCACCAGCCAGTTGAATGTTCTAGAGCATGAAACGATTGTATTCACTATCTCACTACTTCTCTGCATTCCCAAGTGCGCCTCGGAATCAACTGCAACATATGATCGGCCCAACCCCGCGAGAATGACAATTTAGGATTGACCGTGACGAGCATTCGAAGACGAGCTAGTCAAGAAATAGTATTTGATAACCACGAAATATATCTCATGCGCCAACAACTAGGAAGGGACATCGGGCAAATCTGTACTGCACTTCTCAAAGCACTAGACGGAATGATCGAAACAGCCTGTGCACGGCTGGTGGTGAGCATATTGCCTCGATGGTAGATCCGATTGGATCGGGGTGTCGAGATGGGGTGAGATCTGGCCTTGTGCGCGTCCGCTCATAACGCAATCAGGACCAGCCAAGATCCTTTCAGCGTTTTGTTCGCGGGGGAGTCAAGGCAGGGAATCTGCTATTATTCAGTTTAGCGTCACAACTTGATCAGTCCACAGAGAAAAGGAAACTACGTTCAACAGCTACCTGCAAGGGGCAAGTTGCGCTGCCCCGAAAAACTGATCAACCTACTCGGCGATATACACAGGACGATAGCCCTAGCTACCTTGAAATGTTTGGGTTCATGGAGCGCGCAGACGCTGGTTGGCTGTGAGAGTGCTTTTTGGAACGCCCCGAGAACTTGACGCGTCTGTACTCACCCCTGAGCATGGCGTGTGGCCTAGTTCAACACTGCCCTCCATCGTGAGGCGAGGTCGCTACGTCCTCGATCGTTTCTCGGTTAGTATAGCGGGGTTGCTAGTCTCCACGTAAAAGCTAAAAGATAGAAGGCTTACATAAGGGAAAAAAGTTGAAACCCCTACGGAGATCGCCGTAAAGAGAGCGAGAACGTAGCCGAGAAAGGGCGAAGCAAATCCGGACCGGAGTAGCCTTACAGAGGACGGCCCAACAATATGCAAGTAATTGCAGCAGGTACAGGAAGAGCACCCTCTCTGAAAATCAGTTAGAAGCATGCTACCCGAGCCGAGGGCAGGCGAAGAACAGTCAACCGGGACATAAAGCTCAAAAAAGGACTGCCACAAAGGATCCGTCCAGGGAAACCAAGCAAAGGTGACGGATAAGGTTTCTCTGTTGACTTGCTTAGATCACGTCTGCTGGGTTTTGACGATGCCACCTCATTTCGCAGTATGACATGAAACTGCCAGAATGCAAAATTCCACCCTGGGGCAGTAGTCACGTGCTACGCAGGAACAAGAACAGGGTGTTGCACCGCAGCATTGCTAGGACGAGGCAAAATTGATCATCCCTCGACCAAAAAAGGGGTCATCCAGAGGAATATCTGAGCTTGATCGAAAACTGTGCCAAAGAAACTGCTAGTACCGGGTCGAAACCCACCAGGAATGGGCAGGAGGCAGCCACAGCAGAGACTTGCTTGTTGATCATCACTCCTAATCCTCGTCATCGAGAGCTGCGGATGAGAGACGTGTCACCCAAAAAACGCCTTGGGAACAAGCGATTGCCGGACGCCTAAATGCAGACTGATGACCCAACCACTCCTGGTCGTTACAACAATGGAATCACGATGCAACACCCCCCCTTGATAATTCTCTGCAAGGGCTCACGCTGCTATTAGACAAGGGTGTACTACCAGGTGGGAAAATGGGGCATGCCCCAAATGAATAATGATAACACTTCGAGGGGTTGCCCTTGGGTTTCGGGCACATTCTGAGCTCGGTGCAAATCGAGTATGGCGCCATCGCAAACTGGATATATATCTTTATGCTGAACGCCTTGCCTCCTCCCTATCCAAACAACTATAATACAATATTTTGAAGCTTATTCGTATAATGCAAATAAATTAAAGCACTATTGAGAAAAACAATTATTGAACTGAAATTCATTATTAACGTTGTGAGGAGTTCACAGGAGAACAGTAGCTTTTCACAAGGCCTCTCGGCCTGACCAGCTTCTCAACTCCTGTGAGGTACGAACCAAACAAATCGTTTGGGGCAAGAAATGCGGCATCAGAATCTGGACGAGCTGATTGGAATCGACAAATATGAAGCCAATGGGGCATGCCCCCAGACCCGACAGCACCAATTAAATGAATTCATTCAGTAATTCTATTACTCCCTTGCAATAAGTGGACATCCGATGTCAATCGTATATTCTATTTACGGGCAAACCACTCTTCGATATTTTTTTTAATATTTAGTGAAATCTGCTTCGATAGTACACGAAGAACGAGTAGTACGTCGGACGCCGATTGAGAACGAAAAACTTCTTTCTGATTATATATATTTTTCGGCACCAAAGCAGAAAAAAAGTTCCCCCCTTGACGAAAGAGGTTTTTTGTTTTCATAGAAGTTTTCGTGTGATTCTGTGTCTCCACGAACCAAAAGATAATTGGAAAATCGAAGTTTGAGGTGGCATTTTATTGGTTTAGCGGGCTCATCTGCACTTCTGATTAGCCAATATCTATTCTATTTCCTAAAAATGTGGAGGCTTTCAAAAAAGGAACTACAGAGTGCACCTCCGGCAACTCTTTTTCTCGGCCGAGGGCTTTTAGCTTTCTTGTACTCATCGAAAAGTCTTCTCATAGCATTCAGTCCTCCTTCACACAAGTAGTACAGCAGCCGTTTCTTAGCAATGTAAAGGTTGTGGGTGAACACCCCAGATATTCTTTTAGAGTAGTGTGATCTATAGAAGAAAACTTTGTCTCTGCCCGAGGGGGGAGTAAGCCGACAGAGCCGGTTGTGCCTAGAACCCAGGGAATCTTTCAACGTCCTCGATGCACCAAGTAGGCAGCCAGCCTCGCGGGATCACGAATAGGCTATTCGGTGGTGTTTGCGTTGGCTCTTTAGAGACCCCACCAGAAGCTCTCACTCAAGAGCTACTTAGACGTATCAAAGAATATCCGATAATGAATAAGTCCTCGTATCGCCTTCTGGTTCATGCTCCTATCCATCCTCACGTACCCCCCTCTTCCCGTTCTTGTTCGTTGATTGCACCGCCCGATTTGTAGCTGGCAAACCCCCACGGGGTTGGAAGATTTTCATCATTTCGTGAGCGAAGAGGAATCTATTTCTTATGGGTCCCCTGCGCTCTTCAGATGCGAGTTGCTTGTTAGAAACAATATTATAATTAGAATTGTTTCTTACAAGTTTGTTGGGATGAAACTACTACAGGAGCAAAGCACCGGGGGGTTGGGCGGGATATGATTTCTCGCCAGCCTCCCAGATGTAAACTGCAGAGGGGTAAATAATCCATCGGTTTTGGACAGAGCGAATATATTCGACTTGCAAAAGGGGTCGGGGCGACCTTGCTTATCCGTCAGTTTCCGATGGAATTTTTTCTGACGTGAAATGGAGGGGGGGCTGCCTGAGGATGGGCGGCGAGTGCGGGTAGAAGAGAGGCGAGACCGCTGAGGTAAAAGGCTAGGGGGGTGAGCGAGCGTTGTGCCTTAGGGAAGACGTTGCGTTCCTCAGTTTCTGCGGATGGGACATTTAGCGTTTGGCGAATGAGGTATGATCGTTTCGTTCGTTTGAGACGGCTGAGCAGGATAGACAATTAGGTTTTTGCTACTGTGAAGAAAATGGGAGCTCAAAGAGTGCTTCAAGTGGCTGATAAGTCGATAAAAGGAAACTCGCAATGGGTTGCGACGTTGGCCCACGATCCGTCAGGGAGTATGATTGCTACTGGAGGCTGGGACAAGTCCATTCGAATCTTCGATATTGAGAGCGGCAAGGTGGTTTTGAAGATCAAAGGGAGTCTCTTCACTGGGCACCACGATAGAGTATACGGCCTGCAGTATTCCAAGGATGGTCGCTTGCTCTTATCAGCGTCTGGTGACCGAACTGCGAGGGTATGGGACGTTCAGGCGGAAACTTGCGTGAAGAACATGCATGGGCATACCGGGGATGTGAAGAGGGCGATACTGTCAGAGGACGGCAACATTATTCTTACTGCGTCACGTGATAAGAGCATTAAACTGTGGGATTGGCGAGTGCAAAATCATATCCACTCACTTTCTGATCAGAGGGGCTGGGTGGAGGACATTGCTCTCTCTCCTGATGGACGGTCTCTCTACTCGGTGGGCGCGAGCGGTTGCATAAAGGTATCTTGTCTCTCAAAGCATCCGTAGCGAGCACTACAGAGAAACTGAGAAGAGTTGTCCCTCGCGGTTTACAGCTTTGGCAAGATTTCTCTCAATCCAGGGTTGAAACGTTCACTGCCCACGATCAAACCATGACTTCTATTGCCGTATCTCCAAGAGGCAGTATGATCGCCACGGCGAGTGAGGATCGCTCTGTGTGCATTTGGGACTCAGCGACGATGGTAAATACTGCCGTATTAAAGGCCCACGATAACATTGTGTCTTCAGTAGCGTTCAACAGCGATGGTTCACGCCTGGCGTCTGCGTCTTGGGACAATTCGATCGAGGTATGGGAGACGAAGTCATACAAGCCTGTTGCAACTATACTGGGCCACAGCGACACGGTTTCCTGTGTTGAGTTTTCTCCCACGAACGATTCCTTGGCAAGTGGGAGCTGGGACAGAAACGTCAAGGTGTGGGATCTGCCGAGGACCAGCCGGAGCCACCGCTGACCTCGTACCTCCAGCGGGGTTGGCTCTTCATAGGGTTTGTCTATTGAAAGCGTTGCTATTGGCAGCTTTCGACAATCTAGACTCATCTCTCAACTTCAACATATTAATTGTATCAACTGTAGACGAAGACTTCAAAGTGTTTTGAGCGCGTTCGCTTTTGTTCGGGACAGGAACCTCGCCGATCTAGGAGTGCTCGAGTTATCGATCACGCATCCCGCTTCTACATAGCAGGTTGCCTCTTAGTAGGTCTCGCTAAAACTAAAGAAAGCTCCTGAACTTTCTCAAACGGCCTTCCAATCTAGCTGACGGGCTGCAGCTGTTGCACGTTAGCAATCCGAGACGGTTAGGTTGGGGGCGGGTGGGTGGTCCAACCGCTGCACAGTTGTCAGCTACTAGCGGAGAGAGACTAGAGCTTTGACACCAACATAAAATCTCTACCACCTATCGCGGATCCTTGATGGAGCTCTTTTATGTAGCGTACTTCAGCGCAGAATTTCGAAACCGGCCTTTTCCGTTCAATAGGTTTCTGACATGCCAATCAGCTTTGCATTCAAAAGCCTAGATACTGGAGCCGCAAGTCCCAAGCCTCGGACGTTGGTCTACTACTCAGCCCCTCTCTCTGTAAAACGTCAACGCTGGTTTTGTACTCAAATAGAAACACAGCGGTGTCCCAGGTCACCACTTGCACTGATCTCGACACATCCTCACCAACTAGCATCTTGACTGGCATTAGCGCAACGAGCGTCTTGTTGGTTCATTTTTTTGGGACCAGAAATGGTCTCGCGGTTGAATTGGACTTAATGTGAGGTTTAGCTTGGAGATCGAGATCGACTCGGTTGACTAGTTTGTGGAATAGCTCTTTGTGTCTTGCTCAGGCCTGGGTTTTTAAGGATGGTTGAGTACGGCTCTGTTAACTTCACGAAAGTGAAGGAGAAAAAGGAGAAGAAAAACCGCTCGAAAGGTTGGAAAATGACTGACTGGCTTCGAGCAGTACTGTTTACCATGGCGTAAGTTGTATGCGTTGTCTTCCAGTTGATACGGTTTCCAAAAGCGCCGAGCCGTGGGTTGCATATTTAATCGTTGTTCGCACATCATCGGTTTCTTTACATGCATTAGTCTGTGCATGTTGGTGGGATCAATAGTAGCAGCCTTCAGCTACTATGGGAGCGGTGCCCTCGTCCCGGTAGGATGTCAGACGACTTTGTACCTCATAAGGCATGGAGAAAAAACGGTAGGTGCCGATCCACCGGATCCATATCTAAACGATGCTGGAGAGGAAAGAGCCCAACAGCTGCCAAATCTGTTCTGCGGCAACGGTATGTCCAGGTCCTCATTAGAAAATCCCGAGAACGGATTGCCCTACTTCGTTTGCTGGATTCTCAACAGCTGACACTGGAACGACGAATCCACACAGACTGTAGGTTTCAAAGCCCGGACGTCCTAGTCGCCCGTGGTGCTAGTATGTCCTCTCGGAGACCCGTAGACATGGTTACCCCATTGGCACGGAATCTGAGCCTCACCGTAACCACGAGATTTCGAAAAAACCAGGCTCTGGCTTCCTTTCTTCTTGGTAGTGTCTTCGATGGCACTTGGTGCGGAAAGGTAACACACGGACGCTTCAAGTTGAGTAGTATAGGGCCTAGCGACGCTTTGTAGTTTTCAGAAGTGCTCAAAGTCTGTTTCTGAACCTGTCGTGTGCCCGAATTTACCTAGACTGTGTTGGTGTGCTGGAAACACTCGTTGCTTGCTCCCTTGGCTGGAATGCTTGGCTGTGCGAGCGAAAAGTGCGCAACTTGGGATGGGAACGATTTCGATTCGGTCTGGATGTTTGACTTCAAGCTCGTGAACTCCACAGATTCCAACAAACGAGTCCATTGGACAAAATCTTTTCTGGCTCAAGCCGAGGGGTTGAATGAACCCAAACGTTGATGAGAATAGGTTGCTATTCAATATCAGCTTGAGAGGGGATGCGGGGGCGTGGCGCTGGCGTGTTCAAGCGCCGCGCACGGAGTGGCCCGTCGCTTCCAATTCTTGCGTGCTAAAAGACACCGCCCCTCATCTACAAACCAGACCATTCTACTTTATTTCATGCTACCATCTTTGTACACACTTTGCATTCCATTTTCTGGTCCGAGATCGCGCCATCAGCGCTGGATTGTCTGCTTAAACGAAGAACGAGGCTACGTAAGCTCCGAACAAGACGTGTTCGTCCTTCAGATTAGGCAAGAGGACGACTTTCGCCAGTCTTTCCTTTCAAATTCCAACAAACTTCCGGCCGCCTTGTGGACAATTCCAACAGTCAGTAATTCGTCATCCTAAACGCGGACAGAGAATCACATCCGAAGACAACTAAGTCAAGACACTCCGCTAGACCAAGAGCGGATTGCGCTCCAGTTCACCGCGGAACCTCATCAACGCCCCATGTCGATTGACGACGATACTTACCGGGCTGACAGTTATTCCAGACACCAGCCCAAACAAATCTATCTCCTGCTTCCGTTGGAAGTCCATGTCTCCGACAAGATATATGTACACATAGTCTGAATTATCGGACATGATTAAAAATTTTCCATCGTTTGTGAACCTGAGACTTCGAATAGCTCCAAAGAAGCCTGGCAAGCATGGTCCTAGCTGGCGCGCTGGATATCGAACATCCCAAATACTGCGAAAAGGGTACAGTTTGCGCCTGTTAGCAAAACGGGCAGCGATCCAGGCTGACACCCAACTTAGAGGACACATTTGATACCCACCGACAAGTGTTGTCCTCGTTACCAGTAGCAATTATACTCCCATCTGGGTGCCAAGCTGTGGCAAACATATTTCTAATATGTCCACGGAGGATTACCTCGGGCTTCCCACTATCTACATCCACGAGCCTGCCATCCTCATGATCCCCGGCTACGCAAAGCAGTTTTCCACCGTTCGGCTGTCTGGTTGCATGGTTCACCTGCAGATTTGACAAGCGCGAGAGGACGCAAAGCTCAGGTTCCAAGTCCAAGCAAGTACCAAGTAGCGCAAGAAACCTTTTTAGGAGAGTGAGGCGTGGCCCCCTTACCGCAAATCCCATACGGATAGTATTGAACACTGAGAAGCTTTCCGTGTCGAACATACGGATTTTTCCGTCGTTGTTGCTAGTCATCATGACCAGCTGGCCTTGAGGGGACCAGTGGCAATCAATAGCATTCGTAATCGGGTCCGAGCGAGTGGATATGTGGTCCGCAAACACGATCGAGTTTCGATTCAAATCCTTCACTACAACTTCGCCATGAAGCCCACCGGCCATAACCAAATTCTCGATAGCGGCTATCGTTGTAACCGTCATATGTCTTAAACCCCTCGATGTTACCTCGGGCGAACACATGTTCAGCACAGAACTTTCTTTCCTCCGCGATGCGTTCCAATGCATAATGCCTGGCCAAACCAAAAGCACCAGAAATGAGATACGCGATGGTTCGCGCGAAAAGGCAAAATCTCATTGCCGAGGCGATAGCTCGCCACACCCAGTACCCCAACAAAAGACAACTTCTAAATACGTGGTTAACGCAGACTTACTGTTCTTGCACATAGCGTAAACGTCATGTTGAGACGTAGAGACTACCAAATGCCTCAACTGTGTATGACCAATCGAGCATGACACCCTCCTCGTGCTGTAGTTGAAACTGAAAAACTCCGCATCTGAGGGAGTAAACCAGGACAGTCGTGGGTGTGCCGTACAGAGGCCAGGAAGGTAAACCGACTGTGCATTGTGCATCCTGTAGGTGTCTCTGCATGAAAACCCAAGCATGGCCAGATCAATTCCCTGTGACGGTCATAAGGCAAAGCCACAATGGTCAGGGGGGAAACACATTAGACAGCGTCAGTGTGCTCAAATGCATGTAATTATCTTTGAAAAGTTAAGCTGTAGTACCTGCATGTCAACTCCGTTCTGATAATCTTCCCAGGTAATATCGCCGTGATGCTTGGTCAAGGACGGAATTGACTGGACAAACTCCGTTGATGTCATCGAATTGGCGCAATCGATGGCCATTTGGTTGTCCTCGGATTCCGTAGCGTCTCCAAAGGTGATAAAGGAGTCCTCCGTACCCTCTGACAGAGAGTCGAAATCAACATTGTCATCGACGACCTTGACGACGACGAATTGAGTTGGACAAGAGAAAAAATATATATAAATAAGAAACAGAAACCACACCGCATGGCTTTTCAATTCAATGCCGCGAACTACATACCTCTACGTTGTCATCGAACAGGTTTTCATTCGTCACGCGACTAACCAGAAACAGTAGAACAGGCAAATGAGAAGCAAACATCAACAAGCCACACCTACCGCGCCAAAAAAGGACTGCAATAAAATCACCGCGCCAAGGGAGTCCCAAGCACAAGGCCTCGCGCGGGCAGAAAAAAAAGAAGAGGTCACTCCTTACCTGTACCTCCCCTCCTGAATACCCACCCATCCTCCAGAGAACTCCATTCCTCCCCCACAATACCCAAGCCCTCTACCCGCCCGCACCCCACCCTTCCCGACCAAACCCGGTCAACACCCCTTCATCTCCCACACCAAAAAAAACCCAAAAAAACTTATCCCACCGCCATCTTCAAAATCAAACGTAGCTCATATCCGTCCTTATCACCTCACAATTACTCAAAAATTCCACGAAAGGATTACCCTCTCCTCCCCTCAGAATCAGTTGTTCAGTACCCCTCATCCTCCTCACTAACCTCTCAACAGGTTACACGAAACTGCTTCCCCCTTCCTTATAAGGCCCCCCACCAAACCACCTTCCTCATCATCAGCCAAAACCAAAAAAAAACTACTCAACTCCCCATCAAGTACTCACTATACAAATACTATACCCCCTCCCCCCCCCTCTTTAACTTCAATAATCGTATTGGAAAAACCTAAACTTTAATATTCCACATACCCCCCTCTACTTTGTAACCCTACCATTGCATCTCAACAAATCTATAAAACCTTAAATTTCATGTCACCACCGTCGACATTATATAAAAAATCTAGATAAGTCATATTTATCTAGGGGTGAGGTTACTTTTGAATATGACACGGAATTCGAAAAGGTTAGGAACTACTAAAAGGGTTGGGGGTGGTTTTTTCTTGTCTAGTGGTTGAATATGGAATAGCATTGGTGAACGGAAAAAATGTAAAGGAGGGGGAGGGGGTGTGTGTGGTATAGTATAGTAAATTATGAGTTTTACTGGGTCAGGGTGCATATCTAAACCAAAATGTGCATGTGCATAATTAACGGGGATATTTTCATAATTAGGAATTATCTAGGTCCCAATCTTTTGAAATGTTTCTATATAAGTAATATTTAGGTAAATCTGGGGAAGATATTATTCATTATTTGGAAAACTCCGTATGAGCGCAGTTACCAATTGATCGCTCTCTGCTCAGCGGCTTCGTAGCTGCAGTTGCGGCTTTGCGAGCTTGGGACTTCGAGTCAACAGACAAAGGAGAAACGGCAACCCCACAACCGAGCTGGACAGAAAAATTGCTATGTGCGTTGAGGAAGACGCGCGCTCTGTATAGGTCTTGAATGTGAAGGATCACCTCCAGCGTCGTCAGCTGGACAGTGGGGTGGCAAGGTACTGCGTTGGCTTTCAAGTCGAGGGTCTGAGGAGCTTTAGGATATCTAGTACAAGCGAACCTGCTTCGTCTATCTTGGTAGATCCCTTGCTACGGTCGCCGTCGAGAGGTATCTCGACGGCGACACGAAAGACAGAGATTTTTGAAACGTGAATTACCCAAACATGTACAAGCTTCTGTAAACTTAAGCCACACCTCGTGATGCGTGCCCCACCTGTATGTTCTACCGCCAGATGAATGCCTGCCGAGGTGTACGAACCATAGAAGCCAGGATGCATTCATCCGCACTGATGTCCCCGCTCTAGCCTATTGCAACCGGAATTTTCTTGTTAACTACCGGCCAAGTGTAGAAGGGAAAAAAAGCTGAGGCGTCCAGGGAGTACTAGGCGAACTCAAGCAGGATGGGACTGGTACCTTCTGGCCGAAGGCATCAAGATAGCTCAAGACGGATGAAAGACGTAATAGGGCAGAACGCTGGTGAATGACCGCGTTCGAGGCCCACAATCCCTTGCTACTGCGCTTTGGATAAGATAGTACATAGCTAAGCCAATTAGTGCCTTCACACTGGTTGGTATAGCTTTACTACGTACTTCTTCATCAAGGGGTCATTGGAGTACAATGGAACATCAACGCATCCAATCGATTTCTGCACTTCTACCCCCGGCTAGTCACCAACTTCACTTCAAACCTTCTGCAGGTCCGTTGACTTCCTCTCCCGATCTCAGTCTTCCAACGAACAATGAGGGGAACCGTTCGATCTGTGATTCACCAGCGAAACATGCATATGCTGGCTGCCGGTAAGTAGTCGTTGTTCCAGACTGCAAGGTTCATGCTGTGATGTCGCTCTGACAGTTCCCGAGGGTTGTCGTCTCAATGCTCGTGCAGTGACTCTTAGTATGACGCAAATTCGTCGCTCTGACAACTGCTTTTCGGTGTCACTGCTGGCCGATACCGTCAACGTGAGCGTGGCTTAGCTCTGTCGAACCTGGGAAATTCAGATCACCCGAGAGCCACGAAAATCTTCGCCGGTGGCTGTTTGATTGACGCGAACTGGAAACTACAACGTTAGGCTCACCATCCGCATTAGCAATGCTAGTCACATTACCGTCCCCTTTCACATCATCAATCCTCTGCCAGAACGATTTCTGAGTAATAAAAGAATCATGCCTGGCAAAGCTCCGCATATGGTATGCCTTTATGTCCATATCTTCATCCGCATCCTCTTCCGTTTGCCGTGTCCCAAACAGCTCCTGAAGCAAAGCCTCAACAAGTCTATAAATACTAAAGAAAAATTCTGACAGACGCAAAACGATTATGCAAAAAAAAACATATGTTAGATGCGTGTACCATAGAAGCAACATCTGAAGCAACAACAAGCGGATAGTTCACTCACCGATGACGAAATTACGCTTCACCATCGTACCTCTTCGTGTTCTTGTCCCGGACTTCGCGCTATAGTCGTCCTCGAGCAGATGCACCTCCTCCTCATCGAGCCGCTCCTCTAGTCTCGTCGTCACTTCATGAAGCTCTTCCAACCGCAAGTCAACCGCGTTCGGCTCCTCGACATCCTGTAGGCGCTCCGTTAAACCTTCTATAAGCTCTTCAAAACTCAATTCTCCTTCTGACTCCTGCATAGCAACGACATTCCATTAGGAACTCAACACCAAACAACCCTCCCACGACAGCCCCTGTTCAGGCCAAGCGTCCACCCGAATTGACTTTGACTTCAACAAACACGCCTGGAACAGATGGCCGGCCAGTTTTATAGCTCCTAGCGATGTTGAACGCTTGTTCAACACGTCTCCTACAAACCCACCGACTACGACCAGACCAGAATAGCTTGCATCAATTCGCAAGTCCTTTTTACAATAAATCCTCATTACAAGAAGGAAACAAGAATTCGGAACTGCTCAGAGCTTCCTCTGAAGGCTGCTTGTACGCCTAAAGCGTGAGCTTTGTATACTGAACACCAGCATCATCTCTACGACAGTCTGAATGTCCTAAGATGCTTAAGAATTTTTGATCACTCGGTAGGCCTGAAAGCGAGAAGCATGATTCTTTCGGTGCAAGCTTGGCCCACCCCTTCCAGGTCGTTCTCGGATCTGGGTTCGCATTTGAAAAACTAAGTGGTTATCAGAGCGTGTTTCGTCTAGACGTCATGGGCTGAGTAGCGAGGTTCGCCTTCCCCTATCCCTGCGCTAAGCTTTAAGATTCCTCGAAGCCAGCGCGGCAAGAAAGTTTGGGCAATGTGCAACACACTTCTATACCTGTAATGTAATATTGTGTATCAACGCAGCGACACCGGTTTCTTTATACATACACGATCGTCCTGGGCGAAAATACCAACTGGAGGTTTGGTGTGGTTTTCAAGAACATTAAAAAGACTTCGATGAACTAATTATGAATTCCAAGCTATTAAACAGGAGAATTTAGTAGGATTGTTCCGCGGCGCAAGCGCTCGTTTCGACATTACAAGTGTGCCTCGAGTTGACATTTGTTTCTGTGCCTCGTCGCACGTCTATTTCTTTCGAGTCACTCATCCGTGGACCTTACAAAAACTGCGAGCACTCTCGAGAAGTTAACTTTGGGAAAATGAATTACAGCATGAGGCGCTCGTGTGGTAGAGACAGTAGGGAGCTTGAGTTATTCCTGCGCGACAACCGCCGTGTTTTCGTCCGGCAGAGCCGACGCCTCGATCGGCGCAGTATCTCGTTGCGCTGTGAAGAACTCGTCCAATTTGCTCGCGTACGTGGACACCAGTTCCGCCATCTCATCGACGTTGTGGACCTTGACGATGCCGGTTGCACTGCCTTTCTTTCCGGATTTCCTAGCAAACTGAGATTCGTATCTCTCGTCCGTGCGCAACTCGAGAACTGAGGGTCTGAAAACGCGTAACAGAAGGATGCAAATAAAAAAAAGCTTTTCAGTGACGTGATGCGGAGACTAGAAAACGTGGACTTCTTGTGGAATCCTCATACCTCTTCGACAACAAATTAAAAGCCGGTGCGAGTTCGAGGCACGACTCGAACAGCTCTTTTCTACAGAACACATAAAGACCGAGCCGAGCCCGAGACAACGCCACAACCAGCCTTCTAACGTCTCTGATATGACCCACACTCCTGGTCCTCACCTAGTGAAGTATTTGTCATTGGGAAAAAGCCGTTAAAAGTCAACTCTGGTAGTCGATGACACAATCTCTACGCCAAGTCACTAGAACTCACCAAGCTGAGCAATACATAGTCGTTCTGACGGCCTTGGTATTTGTCCACAGTGGATATCTTGCTCGGCATGCCAATGGTTGGATTCCATTGAATACGAGCAGATATTACATCCTTCAGCAAGTGCTTTTGTCCATTGTAAGTCGTGAGCACCGTAATCTTCTCCGCTGGGTAGCCCAGCAGCCGCATGTACTGATAAAGCGCAGCGACGTATTCCGCTTCCTGGAGAAAAGTCGAGGTTAGGCGTCAAACCAGGAGTGTTTCCATTCTAGGCGACTACCTCATAAGCGGGTCATAGTACTCACTACGATGTTCTGGTAGAAGAAAGGAACCGGTGCTGATTCCGTGTCCGCCTTCCCTACGTCAATGAGCTGGAAATCGTGGACGAAACCGGGATTACCAAGGTTGTAGGCCGATACGGAGCCGTCCGTGAGCATCCCCAAGTCCTCAAGCTTGTCGTATCTCCATCGGTACAAATCGGCCAACTCAGCCCTCGCACGTCCCTGTCACGAGCCATCACACGTCAGTACGCGTATGAGCAGGAGTTTCCAGAGTACGAACTGGAACCTTTTGCGGTTCGGAGAACCAGATTCTGCCCACCTGCTTGTCTAGGCAGATCGCAGGATTCCCGAGACGTATCAACCTCGAGAACAAGCTTTGACTCATTCTTGCATAGTTCTGCAAAGCCGGATTCTTTACAATTGGGGGAAGCTGGTTGTGGTCACCAACCAGGACAATCCGCTTCAGCGGAGATCCCGACGAAGGGTTGTCCGGCTTCTGTAAAAGCATTGGGATCAACGTCTCTATCTCCAATACCTGTCCAGCCTCTTCCATTACCAAGCTGTCATACCTGATGACACAGATGAAAAGCCGATTCGAACTCATTTGAATAAACCCGTGTCTTACAAGCGTCCGCAAGCAATGCGTTCATGGGATTGTTTTCCAACCTGAGACCCAGTCGAATGAACTCGTCTCTCCTCATAGCAGCGTGCGTACACGTCATGGCAATGATTCTTGCTTGCTTGCAAAGCAAGTAATCCCCTCGATCTTTGTTGTTGCGCAACAACTCCATGGATCTGCACTCCTCAACCTCATTGAAAATGTCTAATATATAGTCATAGCAGTCCGACGCGATCTTCACGTTGCGCTCCCTTGCAGATTCATCCTGATTTGTGATTACCATTCGACGGAACAAGGACGTGAGGGTTCAGTCGGGGGCATTGGTTTGGCGACAAGCGTCAGCAAATTCACCGGACGGCAATTTAAACCATGGAATTGGATTGTCGTACCTGGGAGAATGGCGCATCTGGGAAAAACTGGCCAAAGGGAAACAATTCCTGAACGCCCTTATCCTTCTCCCGCTCAATGTTGTCCATAAACTTTTCCCACCGCAAGCGCACCGTATGCTTGAAAAAGAGGTCTGCAGTCTCGCATGTATAGCCATGGTCTCCTGCGGAAAGGAAATTATTATTCGGGGATCAGACTACGTGGATTGCTGGTGACAACCGAAGTTCGACAGGTGGGGAGGCGCGTGGCGCGTACCAGCAACATTCAGGCTCTTTGCAAGGGCCGCAACCTCACTGAGACGATTGAGTCGTTTCTGCAACATGTGGTTTACTCTACCGACTTTGCTAAACGACTTCTCCGTGGCGAGCGCTTTTTCTCCCTGGCCGAGCCTCAGGAGATGCCTATTGACCAAGAGGCTTCCTTTTAGAGAGGACCGAGAACATGCAACTGCTCTTCTTACCCATTCCGAACTACCCAATATACATGAACACGCATGTTCCCGAACCAATGCGCATACCTTTCATCAACGTCTCTCTGCATGATTTTCTCGAAAATGTCGTTCAACGCATAATTGGAATGCGTGACAATTAGCACTTTCTGATCCGGATACGATTTGTACAAGTTGGCCAAAATCTGCACTGCCACATCCGTCTTCCCTGTGCCAGGAGGTCCAACAACCTGAGAAAGGAGCCCACGATCAGTTTCAAAGTGATATGACGAGCTTGAAGAAACGTAGACCCGAAGATTTACATTGCCAAACGCGGATACTGCAATGCTGGATGAAAGAGCAAGCTAGGATGCACCAATGCAAGTAACAACCAGGATCCATATCATGAAGCTGATCTAGGAGTACCTACCAGAGTCAGACCCTTTTCCATCCCTGACCGAATTGCTCCAACCTGGGTTGGGGTAAACGGTACAGGGTTCCGCTTTGGCTTCTCGCCAACTCTGTACATTGGAGAAGAGTCGTAGGCCTCTACTCGAAGTTTGTTGTCCTTCTCAAATGTAGCCTTAAAGTGGGTTTCCCTGTGTTCGATTGCGCGTGAGCGAGGGTAGAATTGCTTAGCTTCACGTTTGCCAGCCATGAAGGTCCGCGCCAATGAACTCCACTTGACTGCTTTTTCGGGATGCAAAGACTTACGCGTCTTCCTTCATTTCACCGCTGGTGACCTCTATATCCATTTCTGGGAAAGACCTCTTCAAATGCTCCTCGGAGAGAAAAGTATCGTAAAAGTCTAGAGTTCCAGCTCCCTCATCGCCCTCTTCTTCCGCTAAACTGTAGTACGTTGCTCCTCCTGGATTTCCATACCTAAACGGAAAATGGACACGGGGTTTAGGCGACTTACCCGGGATTCTCAACTCATGGCTGACCGTTCGTACCCCAGAAAGTTGTCATGTAGCCACGATGGAATCACCGTGCCTGAGTCGCGTGAACCGATCAGATTGCGGATTGTCTCCAGAATCGCCTGATGGAGAAACACGAGGTGAAGCGCAGAGCACTGGTTTAAGAATCACCCACGGGGTGCTTCCAGATCATGCGGTATATCACGGATAAGGGTGTAAACTCCATCGGTACCTTAAAGTTGTTCTCTTTCGCCTTCCTGCGAATCAGTAAATTGAAGCCCCCACCGTCCGACCCGTACAGCTTTTCAGCGAGCCCTTTCTCTTCATCGAGGAAGTATTGGACAGGATCCAGATATGCTCGAAACCGACGAATTGGAGAGTCGCCCCTTCCATAAACTGCTTTCCCGACTTCCCACTCCCGAACCTATTGAGATGAACAGGTGACCGTGACATGGCGAAGATCAGGCAGAGGAACTTGCATATTGAGCTCCCAGAGCAGGTCAACCATCCTCCCAGTTTCCATCTAGAGGCGTGAGCACTCGTGGTCGTACCTCGTTCCCATCGGCGTCAAGCATCGCGCTGACGCAAAGACCCCTCACAAGGCGAACACCATTAGCTTGAGCAAAGCCGATCTTCGAATCACCTCCGTTTTCGAAGACCGTTTCCGGAATATCGATTCCAACCAGGAAAAGAACATCGTGCTCTTTCGTCTCATCCCACTCTTTTCTAGCCTCAAGTGGAAGCTTTCTCAAGTCGTACTTCACCTGAAGGAGGAAACAGTGGTGGGCACACGAGCTCAGAGCCTATTGCAAGCCAGCAACTGGCTTGTAGAAAAGTTTGCTTACTTCGCACAGTACGCTTCGCGGACTTGGATGATCAAGGCGAGGCGCCTTCTTTTGCAGAATCTTGAAGTCCGTCATTGTTGCGG
This sequence comes from Rhodosorus marinus, assembly GCA_029953675.1. Classification (NCBI taxonomy): domain Eukaryota; phylum Rhodophyta; class Stylonematophyceae; order Stylonematales; family Stylonemataceae; genus Rhodosorus; species Rhodosorus marinus. Next base: position 581,349 of record JAMWBK010000013.1, read on the forward strand.
CCATACGAGCCCAGCCATCAAAGACCAGATTACCCTGGTCCGCAAGTCGTGGTCGCATCCTCTTGATCACGGATTCGAGGTCATCCCGAATCTCCGATGTAGACTCTAGCCGATACAGGGTATAATTACGCAGAAGGTAGTCGTACCTGCAAAACGCCATCATCAAATTGAGAATCAGCACATATTAGCTCTTTCTGGGTGGTCATACGAAAAAAGAAGCGCAGGGTTCGCCGCCTTCAGTGAACGCCCCCTCACATTGTAAGAAACTGCAAGTTGAGCTTCGGGAGGGCTAGGGACTTTGTTGCAAAGCTGAAGTCGGACGGGGGTACGATTGAAGTATTCCAGATCAGGTCCTCAGTAGGATATAATGGTTCCCGCTTGAATGACTCGGCCTAGGGGAAAGAAACATGTGCAGAAGCATCAGCATATGTGACAGCAAGGGTATGCAAGCGAGCGGTCCAAGCTCAGTTGCGCACCTGCGTTCTTCGCCTACAGTATCTGTGCAGGATCGCTTCCTCAACGAAAAGGCGGCTCACAGTTTCGCCCTTTGGAACACACTGTATCGCGGCGGCAAAATCCATCAGCTGCTTATCATCAAGCTTTGACAAATGTTCTTTGAGTGACGCTCTGTCTTCAACAGATGACTGGTTTGTCAGAGCAAGATCCTCCAAGACCTTTGGGTACATCCGAAAAGCTGTCCTCTGCAAGACAAAAAGAGCAGGCCGCAATAGACCATGCTCAGTCTCCCATTATGTGGACACGCTCCGCTGAGTTCGAGAACGGAGAGACACTACGCTAACTTGACCCCTAGTGCAACTTACCTGAAGAAAGGCCAGTCGTTCACATTGCCTCTGAACAACGCTCTCGACTGACAGTGCATCTCCGGTGTGATCGTTGATCTCAAATTCCACGTAGAAATCAACGAGATCCAGCAGTCTGGATAAAACGCTGAAGGCGTCCGGATCCTTGCTCGCCGCTATCGCCAGTCTGCACTTGACCACAACCTTTCGGACAGCGGCAAAAAAGGGGGATGAATACTTAGAAAAGCAAAACACAAAAGTTGTGGGAAAGGTTCGTGTGCCTTTGGGACGAACCTGCAAATCGTCGAGAAGAGGCCGGAAAAACCTACGAGTCGGCAGTTGCGAAAGAAGATCAATCGTCAAGTCCGCGCATCGCTCCAAATATGCGACTTCTTGACCGAGGCCCATGCTGTCCTTCTCCATGTCTTTGCCGTTCTCAAGGGTTCCAACAAAATCAGTCAGCAGACGGGGTATCATCAGGCTCTCTTCACCTTCAGAAGCCTGGTGAATCGCATGAAACATAGGTGCTTCGAGTGAGACCATCCGTTCCCACGGTTCTGCGTAGGACTACTTGGAGTGGGAATGCTTACGTTCTTCTTGCTACGGAGCTTATCAAACTGCTTCCTGGTTCTACGGGGAGCATTGTTGAGCTCTTCCTTGAGCCTTTCGTCGGAAAGATTCATCCACAGTGGGAGGTGTACATATGGGAGGCATGTTCTGCGGACAATAGATACTTCTAGAGAATTGAACGCTACGTTGAAGAAACCGATCCTCATACGTTTTTCCGTGACGTTGAGGTTCTCCAATTCGGTTATTGCCGAAACCAAGATCTTGAACTTTTCCAATTCGTCCCGGACAAACGCAAACGGTTCGAGTCCCTGGTTGTGCTTCTCGACGATGATCATGGCTGCGCTCATTACGTGTTCTTTTGAGCGATGGTCCTCGCTTATATTCGGAAACAGCAATATCTCCAGGTACTGTCGGAGTTCCAGCGATTGAAGATTTTCTTCAATGTTCACATAGGTCGACTGAACAACCTCCTCCGAAAACTCTTCCATCCCCGGATTCCATACGCCGCTGGCATTTCCGGCCTTCTCAGATCCGGCCTTACCAGTCTTACCAGTCTTACCAGACTTCGGCTCCGACGATTTCCGAGCTCGTTTCGCAGCGCGTTTTTGCACCATCCTTCTTCGTACGCAGAAAAAAAAACAAACCTAATTCAGCTCTTCCCTCCGAAAAACAGCCAGGCTCTATTGCATCAGTTTATGCCACTCCAACCCGGGGCAAACCACAGTTCTCACAAATCAATCCATTCAAAGATCACGATTGATAGCCTTCAATCCTCGCGAAACATCGGCTATACCAATCCGAATGCTCCCACCCATGCTCTCGCACGCACATCGCTCGAGTCCATCTCCCCCGATAATAGCTTCACCAGCCCAGCGCCTAGAGAAAATTGAGGTACCAAAACGACCGACCCGGAACTTTGTCACCCTGAAACATTCAGCCGAAAAAAAACACGTTTCAGTGATTGTCGGAAGTACGCTTCAGGGTTATATCCGATCGAACCTGCTCACCCTGAAGCTTGCTGATGTGGAACTTAAGTTTTACCCTTTTGACCTGGCCCAGATTTGTTGTCGGTAGTATGGCTTTGGGACCTGGGACCGTGGAGCAGTGTTTCCCGAGTAGGCAGTATACATTAGCCCTGATGACATCCCTTGGCAGACCTCTTTGCTGCCTGGCGTCTTTCCTCAGGAGCGACGCGATCGAAGGTTGGGGTGGCCTTACGTTCGGCGAAAAACATAATCACGTGGTTTTTTGAGCGAGTATAGTCGCTGTCCGGTACATCACGTTTCAGTAGTCGTTTTCCAGGTAGGAACTCATGCACCCGAAAAGTACGTAAATCAGGAAACATGACGTTGAATGATTTGATTATTCGGAGATTAGCTAACGGTTAGAATTCTGTGTCCTATAGAATCTTTATATACACGGACAGGGATACCAATGGATCAGATTCAATCCGCAAAGCACGACCTAGCGGTCCATGCTTGGCTACACTAATAGATCTAAACTTTGCGAAAGAGACTCGACGCCCTCAGTTCTCGTCATGACAATGTTCTTGAACGCGGCCTGTGCAACCGAGTTTTTTGGTGGAACTCGAACCTCAGTAGAAGAGGCCAAAAAGCTGTGGGGCACTTGGACGCCGACATCACGGGCTCTTCATGTCCATGCGGTCAAAATCTCAAACGCCAACCGGATGAAGTCGCAAGACTCCCGGTGCCCGCCCAGGGTGGGCCCACCGCCTTTGCCCCCATTTACGAGAGCTGTTCAGATGACATTCAATTTCTCGTTGAGGGGTAACCCGCGTACACGATGTGTTAACGTCATCTCTATACGCGCTTCCTCAGCTTGGTCTCTGCTCGCTGCAGTTTGGCTCTGCCCCTTGCTCTCAAGTTCCGTACCATCTCCGCAACCGTCGAAGATTTCACTTTAAAAACTCGCATTTGAAGCTTCTTTCCTCCAATAACTTTGCCCGTGCGGGACTTGCGAAGGCCAGACTCTTTTTCGTTCTTTACCTTCTCTTTGAGCGCCTTTCGCTCCAGAGTTTTGATCCGTCTGCGCTCTCGCTCTTGTTGTTCAGTCAAGATCTCGACCCCCAGCCTTTTCCCAACACGTCCACGCGGACCGGTGCGATCCCGTGCTTCGTGGTTGGTGCTCTGCGCACTCCCACCTGACCTCTTGGTACTAAACGTCCTCTGACACAAACGAAGAAAGTTTGAGCGAAGCATCTTGTACAGGAAGAGCGTCGCAGTGTTGCTTGGCAGATGAGCTCAACGACTTTCCCGCGCCTGCCTTCAGCTGTGCGCTAACGTCGGTACGGCGGCGATGCTTTTTCGAGTCACCCCAGACTCTAGCTAGCCACGGATCATGCTTTTATTGTTGACGAGGGAGGTGGCTTTCGTTGGGGGTTCGCACGTCGGAAAGACACTCATTTACTAGTACCAAATGGGAAACGCCACAGGAGCCCCAAGAAACTAGTCCGATCATCAATCTCCTCCGGTTTGCGCATGTGGGTTCGCTTGAGAAACTTTATCTAAGACTGTTGGGTGGATCTATTCACTAGTCCAACAAACTAAGGACGCTGCTCGCTCATGGCGAAGGTCTCAGAAAGAGTGGACTCTCTAAAATGTACGCAAGCTGGAACATTCTGAGAAACGTGCGTGAAAGCCAGCGGCACACGCATGCAACTCCATGGTCTTCCCCGCACCGGAGTTTTCACGTCTGGGGACGGCAAATATGTTGTCCGCGTTCCAATTCGAAAACTACCTAGATTTAAATCAGAAATGTCTTCGAGAGCAAAGTACGTAATCTCAGCTGGCCTTGAAAACAGACTCTGCGGGGTGACACGCAAAGGCCTGGTTCAGAGTGCGTCCAGGTCAAACTGCACTGGATTTGTGCCTTACGATTCACTCTCCGTCTGGACACCCTGCTAATGATAAAGATTCCACACTATGCCCTTGGTTACCCTAATGCACTGGGAGCACTTCGCCTCCGCCAAAGCACCCTGCCCTCTTCCGACCCGAACCGCAACTGCCGGAAACATAGCAGCTCGCTTGGGGACAGAGTTTCCTCTCACTTTCTGGGATTGTCTTTGCTATATGGGACGCCAGTCCTCGGATTGGTAGGGAAAGCTTAGCTCGGGCTTGTTGCGTTTGGGATATCCAGTATTTGTGTAAATAAAGAGCGTATTAAGTGTGAAGAAACGCTCGGAAGGACTGTTCATCCGATAGGCCTTTCGAAGACATGGAACTAAGAAATCAGATTGGGAGGCTTTTGAAAAAGCAACGAGTGAGGCAGACGGTCGCTGGCTCAGTGCTGGCATTTGTGCTGGCCTGCATAGGTCTTTTAACGATTTTACCCACTCTGTTTTCGGAAACCCCTCGCGGGACGGAGAAATTGAGTACTCCAACACGAAAGTGCGTTCAGATGATGGACGATCCAACGTTGAAGTGGGATACGCCAGTGTGTATCACGAACACAGTCTGGATGGATATAAAGGCTGATGATGAGCTGCTCGGCAGGTTTGTAAAACGCCCTGCCTCCTACGATACTTCGTCAATGGTCGTTTCCCCAAACTTAACGGGAAGCGCTCGTTCTCGCCTCGTGGTATGTAGATTGGAAGTTGGCCTATTCGGTGAGGTGGTTCCTTTGTCGGCCGAAAACTTTCTACAGTTTGTCAAGTGTCCGTTCGGCCCGAAGAGGTGTCTCAGAAAAGACGGTTTTCATCGCTTAGTGAAAAACTTCGTGATACAAGGAGGACATAGTGCGACTGGCCATTCGTTCATCAATAATTCAACGTTTCGGGAGGAAAGGTCTGCAGATCATCACTCGTTCATATCCCACGGACGAAAGGGGCTGCTGGCTTGGGCAGAGTATCCGATTGGTAGCCAATTCTATGTTACCCTCTGTTGCGAAGGAAAGGGCCCGCAATATCTCGACGGGAACCATGTGGTGTTCGGTACTCTTCTTGGTAGGGCAAGCTATGATACGCTGGACAAAATGAAGGACCTTGACGTGGAAAAGGAGAAACCGGTGAAAACCGTTGTAGTGGATGACGTTGGCATCCTGGCATAAGCATGGACTGAATAAGTCCGGGGATGGGCTGAGTTGATAGGTCGCCGGGTCAGAGTGCGCTTACCCGCGCTCAGCATTTGCGGAGGTCGAAGTAGTTCCGCGGGGACTCTTCTGGGGTCCTCTTGCCTAGGTTCGAGTGCTGGAGTTGAGCAGTACGGGAGGGGCAGGATATTGCGGGAGATATGATCTGAGTGAGGTTGAACCATTTCAACTGCATAGATTGCTGTAGGCACCGATGGCCAGTCTCGCATAGGACGAGAAGCGTTGATTATTGTACACAATCCTATTCGAACTGGTCACCGCGCATTCTTATCACAGCTTGTAGGGACAGCACAAGAGTTCCCACATCGAGGCCCTAGCCGATGTTTTCCTCCAATACTGGTCTAGGAGCTAGCGCGATTACACGTGCCTGCCACGCAATCACTAGTCTGTAGCTAATACGATGGACTTGGCAGTATCCGCGATCAGGCTATGCGGCGGTACAGAGACCCTCTAAATATGTCGAGAAAAATTGTATTATATCTCAGCGGTGTCAAAATGCTACAGAGCATCAAGGACAACACTCTCTGTCTCCACCAACCTTGGTATGCCCAACGAGCGGTGTGCCCGTTTGGCCATCTGCCCTTTCAACTGGGAATAGTCTGAGCTGCTTGAACTTTGCTACTTCCACCAGACACAAGGACTTTTTCATGCTCGAAAAGCTCCCAAGCGTTGAGGAATTGGAGACCCTGACCCCTCAACAAGTAGCTTCCCATTTTGGAAACGGCTTGCTGAGGATAGAGTATCGGTATCGATAGCTCATCCAAATGTCAGGTAGGAAAATATGCACCAAGAAGGCGGCGGGCTGAGCACGCAGCTATTCACCTTCCATCGCCTACGTGGATAGTTGGGAAGGCATCTATAAGTAATCTCCGTCCCCAGCCATAGCCGTCCCTGAAGTATTTCCCCCCGACAAATAAACCGCAAGGCTTACCATGGCTCCCTTCTAAGCCCTTTGCTCTCCAATTTCTAGCAAGACCCTAATCAATGAGTGTACAAGTACAAGACTGGTAAAGGGGATATCGAGTGAGCATCCTTCCAAAAGGTGCCATTGTACGTACTATCTCTCGAATTTGACAACCTCTGTAAGGTCGGGCAGCGACTAGGAACCTCAGGAGCATATGCACAAGATCCTTTCACTAGATATCTAAAAAAAAAAAGGAAGATCCCAATTTTAATTTTTTTTCTCGGTAAGCAACCTCGAGTGATTCCCGCCCGCCCGTGGTTGGCGATCGCTCACATAAAAGTCCGCAGTCCCCAACCTCTTCGATTGGTCGAAAACAATGCCAAAACAAAGCCAATCCTGAGCCAATTAAAAGAACCCTACAATCTGTCATGTTGTGAAATTCACCGATTCATCCAATCGTATTTGGATTTCAGACTTCGATAAAAAAAAAAGCTCCAGCATTTACTAAAATTCATCGTTCGTAGTGGAAAAAAAGAAAAAATAGTGGGGCGCCCCCCAATGGCGAAACGCACTGATCCAGAAAGAAAAGGTCCCCCCCCCAACCTAGAATGGAAAAAAATACACTACTGTGGCCACTTTGTTTTGCTCCTCCCGTAGAGGGAGGAAACTAACAGGAATTGCGAACAAATCAGAGGATCAACAAGCCTCAAACAACGGCTCGTCTTCCGCCATGGCTACCTTGTACCCATGGATTTCGGTGACGTTCTAAAGAGAATTATAAGTTATGCACGTATGAAATCAATGATCCACCTTAATTTGTGGTAGATTTATATCCCCCCCCCCCGCTCCCCCCCTTCGTTTCCCAATAAGCAAATACGCCCAAAGGCGCGCCACACTCAGCAGTTTCAAATAAGACAAAGCTTTATGCGGAGTTCTTCTGCAAAACGCTCGATTCGCTTTTTCACCTTTTGTGATCGGCTAATAGAAAATTTGTAGATATTTTGATATATATATGTTAAAATGAGGATGTGAATCAACATCTGCCAACTGCAAAGCGTGTCTATTGTAAGCACACCCGAACGAACAAAAAAAAAAGGCGGCAATCCGACAAAAGTCTCCCGCAATCCGCCAATAAACCATCTTTTTTAACAAAACACTTTTTAGAACCGGCCGGGGAGGGGGGGGGGAGGGAAGGAAATGGACTGCTGCGTTTCAATTTTTGTTTCACAGTAGCAACAATGTAGACGACGTTCTATATGATATCCAATTGTTCCATTGAAACGAAAAAAAAAAGTTCTAAACTTGATTGATTCTGGTTCTGTTCTGCAAAAAGCAGGGATTGTCCATGGGAGTCTTCTTATCCTTTTTTTGATGATGTCATCAAGGGCAAGCAAGTTCTACATGGCGTCAGCCAATTATATCATGTGAATCATCAACTATGTGCCGATTCTGGTAAAATTCAAAGCAAATAAGGTAAATTGCAGACGGACTGGACTCAGTCGGTGCCTTCAAGTTGTGCAGGTACATATAGGCTTGGCTTTACGTACACATCAGAATGCCAAGCTTTTGCGTTGATTATCGCCCGTTTTGTGGAGTTTTGTGATCATCTTCAAGGATAGAGTTCTGGACAATTGGCTTTCAGACGGCCCAGATAGATTGTACAGAAAACAAAATTCCTTCTCCGGGTTTTCCCAAGCTCGATTCACTACCTGAAGAATTTCAGGTCTCCCCCCTCCCCGCTCCAACACGTCGTCAGGGGAATAGTTACCGCTGGTCAGCTTCCCCGAGCGGACTGGCTCCAAAGCGGCGGGTTTCAAAGTGCCCTCATCCGCAGGCCTCCCGGTAGTAAGCTAACTAGAACCTCGAATCCCGTGGCGAGCTAGTGTGGTCAGCCAGTTAGCTTGACGCGCTTTGCCGCTAGGCCACTAGCACTGTTGCTGTTCACCCGCTGAACTGGTTTGTTGCGCGCGGATGGAAGAAAGTCTCGCTGAAACCGGCCACTCCCCATGACTTCCGCTGACCGTCGCTGGCGCTTCAGCGTATGGACCAACGGTAGACAGGTCAGACAAGCGGTGCCAACTATCATTCTTTAGCATCGTTCAGCGCGTCTGGGTAACAATAACCGGAAAGGGCCCCCGAAACAGAAACTACAATCGGATCATCTTTGTACCGTCAGCAAGATGCTTCGAACGGTACGCATCTCTCCTTCCTCCCTGCCCGCCCCCCCCGGAAAAAAAAATTGAACTAAAATCCACTCTAACTGCTTCTCAGCGGGAGTTGGCTCCTATTTTCTTGTATATATAGCCATAACAATAGAAGCCCATTACCCCCTCCCTTCCCCCTCCCCCCCCCCCCCCCCCGGGGCCTCAACTACACCAAGAAAGTCGATCCTCGATCAAAAGTCGTAAACACTTTTATTTTCCAGCGTCTGTCCAATATTCAACCGAGAATTAATTGTCATATGTAATATTTATCTATTTCTAACGAATATTTTTGCTGTGGAGACGGAATACGGCCGTGTTTTCATCAAATTCATACCGGTGATGTATGATGAATTAGACGGCTGTTTCCTCACTGTAGTGCAACATCAGAACTAGAGCGTTTACCGCCCTATTAATATGGGGTAGTGGTTTTTTTTTAATAGGCAAATGCGAGAAGATCGCGTGATTCGTGGAAGATCGTAGAAAATGTCAAGCAGACAACAAAAGCGAAAAACACAATTACAATTATTTCCCAAAAAACGTAGTTGGTTATCAAATTTATCCCAAAAATCAACGAATCAATTGTAAGTAACTCAAAAATTAACCACAAAAAAAACACCAAGCGGCATTATGAGAGGAAGCAAAAAAAAAGGTGGCCTGTAGATGCTAGGTGGACAAACAACGTTTATCGAGAGTTCTTCCTCCCCCGCCCGGAATTCCGCGTTTCTTAGAAATTTCATTAGCCAATCACTATAGACGACAGGTGTCCATCTTCAAAAATAAATACAAATTAGAATATGAAGAACTTTGGAATTATGTATATTTAAATTTTTTTCAACTACGGAACGCAAAAACCAAAAAAGGCTTTCCTCCCCTCCTCCTCTCCCCCTCCTCCTCCCCCTACCCCGCGGTGCGGGGCAGGAAGGGGGTGGAGATTCCAACCGTCCGCGGGAAGAGGGGGGGTGGGGGACGGGGAGGGAGGGAAATTGCCCATGAGGATAACAAACTATTCATAGAACCGGGGCTAGAATGTTAAAGATTTATACTATTTTCGGAAGTTTTATTCTCTTCTTCGATGGCTTTTGGCTGTTTCGTGTCGTCTGAATTTTTTTTGAAAGGGACAAATTGTTAAATTGTTTTGTACATTAATTGGTGATTTTGTTCTCATAGTTCTCGTTGTGTATTGTTTGCTACGTTTGTTGTTGCTATATAGAAAAGTTTGTTTTCTATGTGTTTTTTGGGGGGGTGGCGAATTGGGACGTTTTTCGGTGTGTATGTGTGTGTGTGTTTTTAATGTGTTTTTTGGGGGGGTGCGGGTGTGTATTCTTTGTTTCCCAGTGTCGCTCTTGTATCGTATCGAGCGTGGAAAGGCGATAGTATATGTTGCAGTTAAAGAATTGTTTGGAAGGTCGCGAGGGAGGGTTACTGTCTCTCCCCGCCGAGTCAAGTTTAGTTAGCCATGTACGAGAGCACGGGCTAGTCTGGTGAGAGTACCCGTATGGGATTGTGTGATGTGCTGAGGGTGGTGGCTTTCTGAGACTGGCAAAGTGGGGTGTTTGATAAAGAAGAGCGTATTGGATTGATAGTGCATCGCCCTTAGTGTGGATTGGCGCGAGCGTTGTGCGGTTGCTTAGGCTTGTTGTCTTGGTTTCTGGGAGGGAAACGCGGGGACAACCGCGTGCATTTGCTTTGCTGGGGTTGGAGGTGTGGTGCTTGTGGAGGGGTTGGGGCTGCATGTGGGGATACCAAATTTGAGGTTCTCTTTATGTAGGATCGGGAAGATGAATGTCGTGTAACGAGATACCGTTGCCGGCATTGAGTAGATGGGAGGTCCAATCGAGCTGCTGAAGATGGACATCTCATCAATAGTAACATACAAGACTGAGGCAGAGAATGAGAAGAAGAATCAAGTAGGGGGAAGACCTAAGGAGGGCCGAACTAGGAGTGGTCGAGAAAAGGGCAGGTTGCAAGTCCGCAACCCCAATGCCCAGCTACCAGTAACCAAATCGCGTTCGGGAACCCAAAAACCTCCTTCGTCATCCAAACACAGTCCTCCGTCGTCCTCCGTCGGGACGCCCTCAGCTGTCGCGGCACCTTCTCCCCCGGGTACGCATGACGAGAATCGACCCTTCTTTTGCGAGCGGTGCTTGTCAGCGTTCTCGTCCAAGTCCAACCTGCAGGTACATAATCGAACTGTGCACGAAAGGTTAAAACCCTACGCATGTAGGCAATGTGACAACGTATTCGGCACGAAAAGCAACAGAAATCGTCACGAGAAGATGGTCCATCGAAACGAGAGAGTATTCGAATGTCCAAACTGTGGAAAGGCTTTCGGGACGAGAAGCTGCGTGAGACGACATAGATTGAAAATTCACGGAAAGTATGAGGACTCATGACGCAGGGCTATCAGGGAGATGAATAGAAGGATCTCTGGGTGTGTAGTATGACCGTCAGTTGCCGAAATTTGACGTAGGTGGGGCGGTGGACTGTCAAGCGGCGGAGTGGGTGGATCAATCAACGCTCCGGTTGACCTTACACCGCCCTTGGCTCTCCATTTTTGGAGGACGAACATTGGGAAGTCGTTCAATCCGCGGACTTTCTTCGCGTACGGATTGGACTGACCTGTATAATTTGAGAAAAGGGTATCCCAACCGCTCGTCGAGCGCGAGCGACGCGACGCGACTCGGAGGAGGCGGCGTGTCTATTCTAGACCGCGGAATAACAGATCCGGTAATGTTCCTCTGCTGGCCTATTATTGCAAAAGGGGATGGGCCTCAGCCCGAAACCGCGTACTCTTCGCCGGCTTGATGCGGGCTTTGTACAAGACAGAACAGTCGCCCAGGCTTGGTTTGATGCGACATTAAATTATATGTGCAGGCTACTTTATAGCTCAAAAAAAGACCAGTGCTCCACCCATCCTCTTCAACAGATATCTTCGCACGCCTTGACAAGCATGCGTGCGCACGACAAAAGATGTGGAACTCCGCACGGACCATAGTACAATGGCGAGGTCCAAAGGGGCCCGTTCAGCAAGTAGCAAGAAAGCGCTCGGCTTCAGCAGGAGCGGCAGAGTGTTCCCAAGGACCCCGTACGTGGCGTCTTAGCACCCTATCTGCTCGAAGACATAGCTGCTGTCGAAGGAGTAGGCCCTAACCATCCTTGACAGTAAAGTGACAGAATAGCTGCACGTATGGGGGAAGGGCGTGGCCGTTGACAACGTCGAACAGCGGACAAGCGCGATATCCCTGCCGTAGAATCCTGACTGGGATGACCGCGTAGATACGGGTCTTCCTCTTCGTCAACTTTGATTGATGCTTGACCGTTATGACAATGCAGGACAGCTTGGGATTTGAATTCGTGCGGATAGAAACACATAGAATACAAAACACCGAGTGGGAAGAAGAGTTTAGCTTGGGTGCTCAACAAAAAAAGGAAAACTTGATGTGCGGGATACCCACCTCTTTGCAGTGAATGTCGAACGGGAAAGCCGGTTCATCCTCGTCGAGAGCATGCGGAAAAGCGACGCTCAATCCAGTGTCCGAAATTCTCTGGATCTTATATTTCCTAAGGGCAGAGCCACAGTGAACGGTTGTCCCTGTGAGTAACTGAAACGACCAACAAGCGTTTCATCGAACAAGGGTGGCTAATTCTTACGAGACTCCCCTGCAGCACGTAGCCCTTACTGACACATAAACATCAGAATCGGAATAGTTGATGTTCTGCCCGTACAAGACCTTGACCTCAACCATTGTCTGCGTGTCCAGTGCCGCCATGCTCAACAAGCGTGGGATCTTGAGTATATATCCGCTGCCAGCGTTCAGTTCAAAGAACGTCTTGTTAATGATGTAGTACTTGTCCTTTGTCTGGTAGTTGAGCGCGACCAACTGGCAACCACACTACGCGAATTTCAAAGTAAAAAAAAAGCGACTAGTGCGATGAGAAACTGTTCACCCCAAACCCACCAAACCCGGACGAGCACAAGAGGAGCTGAGAACCTACCAGCCACGCCTTGGAAGGATCAAAGTTTGACGACCCAATTCTCAAGCCGGCAGGATACACCCTAGTCAAATGGATCTTGTTGAAGCGGACAAGCTCCGAGCTTTCATTTTCTTCCACGAACTGCTCCAATCTCGACTCATCGTGCGAAAAACATGTCAAGGGCCGCGTGGCCATTGCCTCCTCCCATGAGCCCTTGTATTTTCCCCCTTCAATGAAAATAAGCTCCTTTAGCTGGTCCGGTGTCTCCGGCTTTATCTTCATCTTGATCAAGATTTTTTCTCTGAGCTGCTCCGGGGTTACAGCCTCGAGCGCGGGGAAGTCGCTGGGCTTTGCGAGCATCTTGTAGAACTCCTTCGAGTCCTTCATGATTTCCACCATCCTCTGCCGGCTCTTCGCTGTCATATGGTCTTCGAATGACAGGACCAATGGGTATGGTGATTTCCCGAAAAGAAGCTTCCGCGATCCATACGCCTTAACTACGTCCGCAAAGTGCATTTCACCTGTCAGCGTTCTACCGTGTGTAACTGTTGGTTCGCCATCGTCGTCTTCCCACAAGTCAATTTCAACGCAGCGGGCACCCGCCTTGACAGCGTTCACATAGGAATCTGCACTCACCGAGCCCGTCAGCTGATTCCCCTCGAGATAGGTATTGTGGCTGCTCGCAATGAAGTAATCGCACAGGGGCCTCGACATGTCCATGGGCTCGCTATTCATTTCTGCTGCTGCACCAAAGTTCTTCCCCGACTGCAAGAATTCCAGGAATCCATCGACATCTATGGTCTTACCCTCTCCATACATCTTGATAATTTCAGTGCTCTGGTGCTTGGCCTCGCTCTCTGTCATTTTCTGTTCATTGATAAGGAACGATTCGAGTTCCGCCTTTTTCATCACCTGCGGGTGCCTTAGCTTGGCGTATTCCAGAAACAGCTTCAAGAGAACGGTCTTGCGCTTGGCTATCTCCTTGTAGATGCTCATGAACTCATCCTCATCTATGCGTTGGTTCTCATCCTTGTCTGCCTTCTTGAATATCTCCACGATGTTGGATCTTTCGACGTTGTGGTTCATCTTCTTCATCAGCTCTGAAACTTCCTGCAGGCTCAGAGTACCAGTTCTGTCCTTGTCTGCTTCTCTGAACAGCTGCTGAGCAATCGCAAAACGAGATCCCAGCGTTACCCCATCATGGGCGCTGCCGATCATAGCCCTAAGCGACCGGTAGATCTGATCCACATCAGCGTCAGCCTTGAACCTCATGTTAATGTCGCGCTGACGCCCATGGACAATAATCGTCCTCTCGGAAAGGTTTGCCGTATATATATCGGCAAAGTGCAGCTCCATCGGGTGGACGTTGTGGGCTACTGGCCTCCTCAACACCAACAGCTGCTTGGCAGTATCAATAGCCATCAAACGCTTACGTCGTATGCAGAAGCTGCCTTGCACAGAAACATCGAACGTTTTCCCATCGAAGTAAGACCCAGTTGGCTTTGACTCTGCACGCTCCAACTCGGCAGAGGTTGCCCCCCCAACACTCGTATCCATCCTCTGCAAACCCACAACAGTGCAAAACCACTTCTCACTTTAAGCAACCAGATTCCTCACCCTTCTTCCCCTTTCTTATTGACCAAAACACCGTTTCTCACCCCTTCAATGGCAGACCTCGGCAACACCATGAATTCAGCAAACTGGTTTTTCGTCCCATTCCTCAACTCATCGAACCGAAATCTTCCAACGGGCCTTCTCGACCGCCATACTACCTATATATATAAAAACTAGAGATGCATTCAACTGGTCAAACTAGTTCATCCCCAACAGTTTCGCCCTACAAGTTGACATCCTAGCCAAACCTTATACACACACACACACACACACACCCGCTACAGACACCCTCGAAAAACTTGGCAATAGCCAACCATGAGCAGTACCCGTTGGATATCAATCCACACTGCTCCGATTCTAACAGTATCTCCAATCTCACAACAAACCTTTTTCCAAAGAAACGATGACGATATATGCAACAAACACGAAGCAGGTGATGCTTAAAGCTATTCGCCGATCCTGGAGAACCACGGTACCGATAGGAAATTTGCTTTTCAACCCCGAAAATAGTTTTTTTCTTATAGTACGATTTACAAGCCGAATATAGTTTGAATTTAACTGTCACAGAGTGGGCGAGAACCATAAGTCGCGCTTACAGTTGGTTGGGACAGGCTGTTCGTTGTTCTGCGCCCACATTTTCTGCCGGTTGGAGGACCAGCTGTGGCGACCTGGGCTACCGACTTTGCGAGTGGGTTCTGGACGTAGGGGTGTCGTGTATTTCGCAGTGTCGGTAAGTGAATGATGCTGCATCGTAGATGAGGGTTCAAGGGAAAGATCCAGACTGCCAACAATGTCGGCTCCCTTGATCTAGCCAGCTCTTCCGAATAGCGAGCTGTGTGAGCCAACATTGCGGTTTGCTTGTCTGGCATCTTGCGCGAGCTCTTGATGCTGCCGCGAATTGATCGGATGGCAAGTTTCACTAAGAAACTGTGAAAACGTCACCGTGTGCATCGAAGGACCATCTCCGGCAGGTGATGGAGTATGAATTCCTTCTTCAGATGAGTTTCAGTAGCGAAAGAGATGAAAATACGGGGGCTTTGTCTTCCCCAGGCATTCGTGCTTCGGCTCTAGCTCATCAGGCTATGTTTAGTAAAACCGCCATGTTAGTAAAACCACCACTCATTAGGCTTTCAGTTTCGACGGGCGCCTGTAGCAAGGAGCCGTCTCTCGCAACGGTTGTAGGTTAACAGTTTCTCATTCAGATCGGTAGGTTTCTCTTCACGGGGCCTGTTCAGTAACGGAATGCATCGATAATTCTTCTGTAGGTCCCCTACAAACACACCTGCCCATCCAGAATCCTCATTGGGGAACCGGTTCCCTGCTCTGCACTGCACTGGTTGGTTGCCCTTTCAAAACCGGAAAATGTTCAATTCTTGGAGATATTTTTTAAACCAATAAATGTCCACTATTCCGCTCCATACTCGACGCAAGCCAATAAAGACAAGCTTACATGAAATTCAGGCCAATAGAATATCAAGATATGCTTACATGATATCCAGGCCAATAGCATATCAATACCTCGATAATTCTTCAAAAATATCCAGTTTAATTGTGGACACCTTTCGAAATTATAGCCAATTAATATCCGCGATCTCTACCGCGATCTATGGAAAATTAATTTATTTTCATTATTCAATTTTATTTCCTGCCATTCTCTGAAAGCAAATTCAATCTGAAACTTCAGTCCGCTTCTGTTGATATCAAAGCCTCTGAAAACAATGACCCCCTATTCGAATTCGACCAATCCAGACAGCACCAATGTAGAAATCCCGAGTTTACCCCTAAGCAAATGTGAGCGTCAAAAGAGTCAATCGAATATTCCATGGGTGCGAATTCCCACTAAAACCTCAAAAATACCTATAAATTTATTCAGCAGACGAATCCTATTTTTTTTACAGTCAGGTATCTATACCCTCGAATCCCTGAAGTTCCATCGAATATCCCTGACAGTATATCACCCACCGTCTCTACAATAGCTCAACGAGCAACAAAAAGAAATATAGCTTAGGGGGGGGGGGGTATATTCGCGCTGGAGTCATCAAAGTATCAACCACGCCAAAACAAATACAATATATCAAAAGGGGTGGAAAACTTAATTGAAAAACATATACTGACGTCTGTTTTGAGGTTTTGAGGGGGTTTTAGACATAGCAGCCCGGCAGCTGTTGCCATTAACTGCTGCTGGTGATGGCGGCTGGCTGGGTTGGGGGTGTCAACTGTTTTTGGGGAAGGAAAATGTGCCTGTTTTTTGGACTTTTTGGTTTGAGTATATATAGAAACGAGTTTTTAGGGGGATTGTTGTGAGGGGAACTTTTAAGGTTGGGAGGGTGGGGAAGGTGTGTGGATGATTTGGGGTTGGTAGGGAGGCTTCTGAATAGGTATGTAGGAAGATTTGTTGGTGAGGGAGAATTTGGGAAGTGGTTTGGGTTTTGGTGGTTATCGTTGTGTTGTGAGGAGGGTTGTTTGATTCTCTTTGTGTTTTGTTGTTAGCTGTGTTGGTACAATATGGGAACTGCAGCTGAAATAAATGCGATCAGTGCAAGGGAAAGCTTGTCCACTCTGAGTGAGGATTTGTTTCCTGGAAAGTGGAGAGCAGAGGATGCTATCAAGGTTTGTAGAAAAAATGTTGAGGGGTGGAGGGGGATTCCGAAGGAAACCTTCATCTTGGAGACCATTAGTGGAGGTATGACGAATCATTTGTACCGATGTTCGACAACGTATCCAGGGGTTCCCCAATCTTCTGTTTTGCTACGCATTTTTGGACAGGGGACGTCCATATGTCGGACCAAGGACAACTTGATTTTTAAGGCAATGTCAGAAGCGGGATTGGGCCCCAAGCTTCATGCAACCTTCGAACACGGAAGGATAGAGGAGTTCCTCGATGATTCGAGGCCGCTCACAAATGACGAAATGAAGCTGCCCGTCTATGCAGCGCAGATTGCGAAAAGCCTTGCAATGGTGCACGAGCTTCAAATACCGATACCGCAAGGTGAACCTCAGTTGCTGCAGGACCTGAAGCAAGTAATTGCGAATCTCGATGCCAATGCACGTGCTCTGCTTCCACATACTCCCGAGCACTACATGGAGCACCTGAAGAAGATCCTCGCCAGCGCGGATTCGCCCATTGTATTCTGCCACAATGATCTGCAGGAAGGGAACATCATGGTGAACCATAAGCGCGGTGACATAACGTTGATAGACTTCGAGTACGGAGGGTATAACTACGCTATGTTTGATATCGGAAATCATTTTGCAGAATATGCTTTTGCATACAATGACCTGCCAGCAGGTGACCTTGGATTTGAGCTGCGAAAGGATGCTTATCCGTCAAAAAAGCAAATGGTGGAGTTCCTCGGAGAATATAACTCGGTTCTTCAGAATGGAACTGAGCCGGAGGACATGATCGAGACTGTACTGCGGTTTATGTTGGCCAGTCATTTGTACTGGGGCCTCTGGTCTGCGGGAATGGGCAGCCGAGGCGAGGGCTATGTGGCATACATGAACACCCGCTTAAGCGAGTTCGAGCGAATGTCGGAAGGCTTGCTCTAGGAACAGGTTTTGCCGACGAGGAATGAGTAGGATAATTTAGGGGCGTGTGTAACACACTGCCATTGAGTACTTGTACAAAAGCATTAAATCAAAGTTATTGAGATCTAAACTCGCTTCAATCACTGGCTCGCGCTTCGCCGGCCGCATCTATCGGTCCTTCCGGCCCCGAACGAAATTCGAGCTCATGTACCAGGGGTGGAGCGATCCGCGACTTTTGCCTTCGATCGTGTGATTGCATAGCCGAGCATGGCCTTGGCCTAGTAGGCCTCCGGGATGGCTTCTCTTTGTGGGGCAATCACGATCTACTAGGTCAACGCACGATCCCCCGCTGAAACGGCAGAACTAAGGGTAACAATTCGTGTATCTTGTACAATCTATCTCGCTGTCGGAGCGTCCGGTTGCGTGATAGTTTCAGCCGGTTCAGTGGGAGGCGGTGAGGCCGAAACTGGTGCCCCTGGCTGTGTATCCAGATCCTCCTGGCGCGGGGCTGTAGTATCCTGCTCATCCTGCTGGGGCGCCCTCGGTTCGTCTCTCTCCATTGCACTGAAGGCTGCCACACCTGCTGGTGGAGGAAACTTGAAGTCGGGCCCGAAATTAATTCTCACATGCGATTCCTTGTACAGTGAAAGCGTCGGATAGTATCGGTTCGCCGGCAATCCTGCTCCATTGTCATGAGAAGAGCGCAGTCATATCTCATCAAAACCTAAGATAACCAAAACTGGAAAAGCAACCACTGGAAGTAGTCGGAATATCCACGAACGTACCTTTCTGCGCAATACCCCAAGACTCGCCGTTCTTGAAAAACTCGAGGAAAGCGCCATCCAGAAAGACGTCGACGTCCCCAGGCGCCTTGCCGTGCCGAAGATCAAGCAGGCGATGCTCTACATGAGCCAGTTCCTGCTTGTGAATCTTTTCCTCCAACTCCTCCG